>CM059561.1:10012556-11225368 GCA_030386875.1 Morinoia aosen
ATCCCAGATGACTATCCACGCGGAGGGAATTACATCATTGGATTTTCCATATCCAATAAATCTGACTCCTACATATTTCTTTAGTTCATCGAGTTTTAAATGTTTTATCATGATCACACAAATTTTTTAGTCACTCATAATATTGGAAAAAATAAAATAGTATAGTACATCACTTTCTTATATATTTTTCCAAAAATAGAGCACAAGCTAATTTTTAAATGAAGTAATTGAGTGCAACAGTATGAAGCTGACAAAGCTCTCTTTTTCCAGGGGCAATACCATCACTTTTGCAAAAACATCAGAAATGTTGATCACTTGTTTCCTTTGTGTTGAAAACTTTACTTTATTTATTCCCAGCTCCGTGGAATCAATTGGAGAAGAGAAATTTTTTTTTTTGAGGAGCAAATGAAAACTTCACAAAGGTATGTTCCATGATTGTGGTGGATAGAATTAATTTGAGCTACTTCTCCACTTTTGAGTTGAACATAACAGTCACATTTGCTGGAGTGAAGAGGCTCTAAGATACTGTTTTTGAAATTGAGTTTTTTCAAACAATTTCCTTCATAGCCATGTGTGCACTGTGATTTATAACAAGGAAATGTAACTTTAAAGGGAGGCAATGATGTGTCAGGATGACTGTTAGAGTTCATATAATGAATGTGTTGTCCAATCCATTGTAAAGGCTTGTAACCTGAACGCACAGCCCCTTTCACATGGGAACCTAGGTATGATTCAAAGTTGAATGCAGATATTTTATCCAGAACTCCATAATTTGCATAATCTTGTGGAATGTGCTGGAGACTGTGCATATTGTATGATATAAATGAATTGCCAAATATTGTTTTGCAATTTTCAATGAAGTCATTAAGCAAATGTTGAATGAAGGTAAGATTAATGGCTTGATTTTCAGTGTTTAGTAGTCTCAGTGCAAATGAAAATTTAAGAAAAGTGGAATATAACTTAGAAACAACAATTTTTTTACAGGAAAGCAAAACCAAGCCAACATACAATGCAAATAAGTGATATTGGCTAGCTTTCCATTTGAGAATTGTAGATATTCCCCCTTCAAGTTTTCGAGGGAATTCAGAAGGGATATAAACTTGATATGAGAATAATCTTTCATCAAATAGATTCCTAGATGTGGAGTCAAGACGACAATTTGTTTCCTTTAATTTAAGATTCAACAATCTATTGAGGAATCTTTTCATTACTCCAAGGTAGCACAGATGCATAATATCCAAAACAAATGATGATACCATAGGAATTTTTTGAATTTCTAATTCATTGGCATCTTGTGATTTATGATGAGAGCTGTCCTTTCTTCTTGTAAAAGTATCATCTGTTCTCACAGGGCTGTTGGTAGTCAAAAAAAACAACTGTATTGCTATGGTACTCTCCAACAACTTCACACCTTTCGCAGCTACTATAGCCTGATTGAAGCACGGTATTTTTGAGAGCAGCCCTGACTGGGGCATAACATACAAAAGCTCCAATTTTTACAACAATTTTATTTCCATTCACATGAATACCTTCACTGTTTGCTTTATTTAGACCACTAAGAAATTCTTTGAGGAGCACACCTGTGCTTGGCATTTCTTTTGATTGATAGGAATTTGAGCAATTAATTCCCACACAGAAATTTTTTTCCTTTTTCTCAACCTTAACCAATATTGGGTAAGAAGAATATTTTGATGAAGAAAGTGCATTGTACAAATTAACCCCATCAACATTGACAATCAATCTAATTTCAGGTTCATCATAAGAATCAAGTTCAATATAATGTTTAATATTCAGAAGCCAGTCACTGCAGTGAAGATATTCACCTTTTTCCATCGTCTTAATAGTGAGGGAATTTTTATCAAGAAGTGTTGCAGTGCATTTAGGTACATTAAAACTTAAAAGCTCCTGATAAATCACTTAATAGCCTATCAATGCACGCATGTTTAATACTCTTTTCTCTGTTAAGCCATGTTGCCAGAATACATGTAAGTTTTTCACTGCAAGCACTGTTACAATTACGATTGAATTTGTTCAATGCACACTATTGTCCTTCTGGCCTCTCTTCCTCAACAGGGAACAACTTATCCGCACCATCATTGCAACTATCACTATTTGAAATTATTTCATCAACACTATCACGATCTAAATCAGTGCTACAGGGATGATTTTCATGGCGCCCTGGACTGTTTCCGCAGGCAGTAGGATTAGCTGCGCTTGAAGTTGACGGATCATCTAATTCACTTGCTCCTCTATTTAAAAATTTCCACGTATTTTTTATTCGTCGTTGCTTTTGTCGCTTGCTCAACATTTTAAAAGGCTTATATTTACGTGTGAAATTCATTCTCCAATAATCGATGGAAAAAGAAACAAACCAGGCCAGTCAAGAAACACTTCGCGGGTCGCAAGGTGGTGGATTACGTCAGGTTAGGCAACTGCTTCTTGCTGATCCATTGCAAAAAACATACAAACATGCTCTGCTGATAACCCATGCTAAAATATCTATATACGTACGCATAAAATTATTAGTTATGTGTTTAGAAATTAGAATCCACAAATTATGAGAACATTTATGCGCATAAAAACATTGAAAAACTAGCTTATTTACAATGTAAAACGCCCAAACACGCGTGATCCTTTGTTTTTTTTTAATTTTCAACTTCAGATCACGCCCATGGCAGCAGCCAACGGTTGCTCAGCCTGTTCTGCGCTCATTGGCTCGCGCTGAAGATAATGGCTGGTGAAGAATTTTCTGTTGGTACTTACAATGGAAATGAAAATTTATCAAGTTGGCCTGATCAAAGAAAAATATTTTCGCATTAATCTTAGAGAAGGGGAAAAAAGTTATTACCAAAGATGTTTTCTGTGTCTTGTACACAAAATTTATCGAATAAGCGCAATTTTTTACGATTTAGCGCTTCTTGAGAGTAAAATAATTTGTCACGAGAATATGCCTGCATTATTTTCCTGCTGAGAATACATTTACATTTAAGGTACAGGGTAGGATAATTTTTTTCTGACGTTTATGGATAATTCAATAACAGGTTGTAATAGACAATTATTAGAAACCTGCTAATCAATCTTTTATATCGGTTTGATTTTTCCAATTTAGGAGTAAATTTGCTATTTGTTAAGTGATCAAACTTCACTGAACTTTTGTACATATTACCACCATGTAGGGGCTGAACACAGGCATAAATCATCAAGCCGAATATGTGCAGGGTATACCCACGAAAAGCAAACATGTTCAGGGTATACAAACATGAGCAGGGTATACCCAGGAAAATCTTAGATGATTATTGCGGAGCCCACTACCTACCTAAGTATGGGAGATACACCTACGAAAATCTTCGATCATTATGGTACGCATTGCCGCTCAGAAATATACCGGTAATGCCCACTAAATTCTTCGATGATTATGGGGGTATTTCATCACATAATTCATTATGCTGGGAAGGCCCAATATAGTCTGATATAATCTGACATGAGGCCCACAATAATTTCTGATTGGGTAGTGTCTGATCTCTGGGCAGTCTCTGATTGGTCTCTGGTCCGGTTTAGTCTTGTCTGGTTTGATATGACCAACAGAATGTTGAAGCATCCTGAATCTCTCGGTTTTTCAACGTTTTGTTGTTCATTCTGAATTATGTGGCATTGATTTTTGTAAAATATATCACAAAGAAATGAACTCCGTTTGCAATAGATAGCTTAACAAATAGTTTTTTAGCATTGAATCTCGCCAACGGAAACTTGTTAAAAAAAATAGCTATCACTGATCAGCAAATGTGCTATAAAAACTAAAACCTTGACTCTGAAAAATTTTAAATAATCGCTATTATGATTGAAATAGATTTGACGCACAAAGCAATTCAATATTTTTATTCAGTTGATCATCAAACTTTTTGTTAAGCACAGAAGAGAACGCTCATGATATGCTGACAGTGCACGAGTAAAAGTTATTCTATCACTATCGAGAAAGTATTCAAGTTGATGTTTGAGTTCTCGGATACCACGTGGAATACAAATATGGCCTTCGACGATTCTCGTCTTTAATTAAAGTCGTGTTTACCCTATGAAATACGTTCATCATCGAATGTTTTGTTTGTAGTCATAAAAAGTGCTGTTTCTCCAAATGTCTGCTATTTCACTGTTTTTGATGGGTAAAATACATGTAGATATTTTTCTTTTGTAAAAAATATTGCTTAATTTGTAGGTGGATGCATATGATAATTTCGAAATACTTTGCTCCATAAGTAACTCGTTATCCATATGTGGCTTTGTATCGTACGTCAGACAGGAGCACAACGTCCGCCGATTACAGACTGCGACGAAAAATTACGAATTGTGTCGTCCTGGATGTTTTGAAAAATAGTTCAGTATCTGTGGAGGAGCATTGCTCGTTCTCAATTGTTAAACGAAGGCAATATAATTTGACCTTACAGGAAGGGGTTTTCAGGAGCTGAGCAAGATTTACATTTGTGTGTAGAACTGCAAGGCTGTGAGTTCACGCTCGAGGATGGATTTTAAAATAGAGCACCAAGCCGTTACTGAAGCTAACGTGAGATTTTGAAGTGAGGAACAATGTTCTGTTGAAATATATTTTTAATAGCTCGTGCATTGAAAGTTATGTTTACTTTTATGCTAACATTTTGTCACTGAATATTTTATATGTGTTATGAAAGCTGTTTGTTAGTTATGGTGTGTATTCTGATAAATTTTTAACCAAATGGAATTTCAAAATATAATTTAGCTTCGAGCAAGCTGATTTCTGTTGTTTATCATCAAATGTTGGCATTAAATTTTTTTCATGATATTTAATAAAATATTTTTTCTCTTATGCATGTGAAATAGTTCACCTCATTGTGAAAAGTTTGATACATGGTTATTTTGATACTAACATTCTTTGAAACATTATGAATGAAGCTATCTATTGTGTGCTATAATTATTTGAAACATAATCACAACATTTTCACGGGTACTGAACATAATTTTCAGTGTGTTTTACATTTAAATTATACTGATACTTTAAGAAAAGTGTATAACTGGTTTTATTAGTATGATAACTTACTTAATTTAGCACAAGGATAAGGATTTGCCTCTTAACCATGACTAACAAAACAATTTGCAGCAAATACAAGTAAAAAACTTGAGCATTGCAATATTTCGCCTAACGAACAAGGCAAAATGAAGCTTTGTTAGGAGTTTTGTTCTATTACTTTGTCAATGGAATGTATCTTCCTGGCAATAGATAAGCACGACTAATCCTCTAGGGCAATCGCTGTCCTCCTATAACACAAATTTTATCATCTTTAATTTTAGTAGGTACAAGCTATGGTTAGATTCTGTATGAAATTTTTTCCTCCTGTTTTATTGTTGAAAGTAAGAAATATACTCTGACTGGACAGTTCAATGTTTTGAAAAATTTGATTTATGATAAATGTTATTAACATTTTGTTCATCCATTTCATGAAATATATTTAATCAGCTTTGTGATTCAGTTTAGATTGGCTACAATTTCTTTTAAGCTGTTTTGTATTAATTGGTAGTGTGTGCTAGAAGACTTTATTCAAAACCTCTTAATAAATATAATAAGCATGATCGCAATACTTTAGTTTCTGATGAGTTCAGATGTTTCAATATTCCCAGTCCGAATTTTATTATCGGTGTAACGGTAATTATCATAGGTTTTTAACGTTTATTGAAGTATTCCGACGGTATATATATATGTATTACCGGTGATCAACGGTAATTTTAGACGCTAAAATGCCCGCCGACGATGATGATCGTTATTTACCGTCGATTTCTGAGAGTCATTCTCACCGTAGAAATACGGCGGTAAAACTACGATTGTTTTTTAAACTATACATCATAATTTGAAATTATTTAACGGCAATGATAGATAGCCCATGTCTAAGTTGAATCATGTACAAGTCAGATAAAGTCATGTTATGTATTACTCGTGGTCAATGAAATTTCATGAATTAGTTTATGTAAGCTTCACAAAATTTAATTCGAACTTTGGTTCTTTTATTGAACAAGTGAAAACTTTAATTTGAAGCTTAGATATTTCAATTGGATTTTCACATATAATTTTTCGATATTTATACATTTTAATTTTATACATTGTAATATGAAGTTCAAATTCTTTAACTAAGGCTTCAAATGTTTTGAATTTAATTTCAAATGTTTAATTTCAACTCTTTATACTTGATATTACAAGTGAAACTGTGAAGTTAAAAAATGCAGTACTATAATACCGGCAGGCCGCAGCCGAGACGGTACAGAAACGGTTTTGTGGAAACTACAGAAATTTCTTGAGCGCGCAATCAAAAGACTTAAGTTTTGCACTCGTAACTTTTGAAAGAAAGAGCCTATTGACTTCAAATTACTCTCAAACGTAGGAGGAAAGCATTTTATATTAGCCCATTATAAACAAGACCCAAAATGTTTTCTAAAAATTACAAAAACTTTTCGATAAACCTGCCCGAATCGAGCGCTATCAAAAGACTAAAGCTTACCACTCGTAACTTTTGAAAGAATGCATCTATGGACTTCAAATTACTCTCAAACGAAAGAGCGAATCATTTTCTATTAGCTCATTATTGAATCATTGCACCTATTTCTATTGAAGTCAATAGGTGCATTCTTTCAAAGGTAAAGAGTCGTAAACTTCTCCTAAGGGCTAAGCGCCCTTGTAGCGCGCTCAGCGCGCACCTCCTAAAGGCCCCGATACACTGGCGTTAATGACTCAAGAAATTGCCGCAGTGGATCCGGCCGCCAGTTGAAGTGAGAACTGGCGACATGATACACTCAGCACGCGAGATGAAGCACCGCGGTCCGCGGAATGCAATGCAAGGCGTCAGTCTGCCGCAGCATGTCGTACGGGTAGGTGCGCGATTGCGACCAGCCGTATAGAGCGCAGGATAAGTACAAAACACCCATTACGCTGTGCTTTAGCTTTCGGGAAGAACTGCTTCTCACATCCCGCAAGCATTTTTATAGTTTAAATGCGTCAATAAAATTTAGCGCGCGAGTTTTGTCCACTCAATTGCGGAGCAAGACAAAGCTGCGCCCCTCTCCCGTCGACGTTCAAAACGGTACTGCCACAGATCATATACTAGAAGATCGTCAACTTATCACTAAGTGAGTTTCAGCCCTGTCGACAATGACGTAGGTGCTAATTGGCCAATGACGGAGCCGATAAATTGTTACGTGACTCTTGTTTGAATCTGAAGTCGTTAGTCAACTGTGAGCCTGTGACAGAGGTGCATCAAAAATTGCAGCAGGAATGGCTCCTTACGTACGCTTAAAAAATGCTCAATGGAAAATTGTTCTACTTATTTATAGCAGATTTTTTTATCGCTCAAACATCTTAATTTATCCATTATCGTATTGTTTCGACTAATATTAGAATCTGGTGTTTAATGGTTTAAAGGTTTAAAATGGTGATGAACTCTTTCCGAAAAAACTTAATATACGGCAACGACGTTCTATCACATTTAGAACCTGAGTCTAATTAAAATGCACCTTAGTTTTTATATATAAATTGTATATATGTTCATGAATGCACATTCACGTTTATGTATAGTGAAGGACAATATAAAAAAGTTTTATCAATATGATCGAAATGTACTGCTTCGGCTTTCACTATCCTTATTACGCCAAGAAACGTTTCATAACTTTTGAATGAAAACTTGTGTTCCAATCCGAACGAGTATCATAATAAAGCCTATAGACGCAGCCAATTGAAAGCGTTGGCACCAATGACGTCAGCTGCCGGTCATGGCTGCTAGAAGCTGATTGGTTGGCGTGCGTGAGTACGTTTGTGTAGACCAGGCTTGCGGTCCAACGTAGTTTTGAACTTCTTCTTATGTAAAGGCCCCGATACACTAGGCAAAAATCGCGGTGATAACCGCCAGCACGCCTGTCAATGTGCCTCCCATCCCTGCACACCGGCCAGTTGGCAGAGTAGCCACCGAGCTTTCAGCGATCTGAGCATGTCTGGATTAGGACGGTCGTCACAGACGTCACTGCGACGAGCAGTACCGATTTGAACGTTGACGGGAGAGGTGGACAGCCATGTCTTGCTCCGCAACTGAGTAGACAAAACTCGAACGCTGAATTATATAGACGCATTTAAAAAATTCGACTGCTTGCAGAATGTGATCAGAAGCGCTTACAGAAGGCTAAAGCACAGCGCAACGTGCGCTTTGGTTTAATCCTGCGCTCCATACGGCTGGTCGCAATCGCGCACCTACCCGTACGACACGCTGAGGCAGACTGACGCCTTGCATTGCAGTCCGCGGTGCTTCATCTTGCGTGCTGAGTGTGTCATGTCGCCAGTACTCACTTCAACTGGCGGACGGATCCATTGCCGCAATTTCTCGAGTCATGAACGCCAGTGTATCATGGCCTTAAGTGTTCTGTGGTACTGCTCATCGCTGTGAAGCTAGTCTTATCAAGACATGCTCGGATCGCTGAAAGCTCGGTGGCCACTCTGCCAACTGGCTGGTGTGCAGGGATGGGAGGCACATTGAGACGCGTGCTGGCGGTTATCACCGTGATATTTGCTCAGTGTATATTTGCCCCGGATTCGAGATCACCCCGCTGCTCGAAGTGGATACAGAATAATTCAGGTTTTTCAAAGGTGGATTCGTCGATATCTGGTTTTAGGTCCTACTCCGGATGCAGGATGTTATTTCCATCATCCACTCCGTTAACTTAGTGGTAGTTTCGTCCACATCATAGAATCCGGGTATTAAAAAACATAGTATATTTTGCTGTTTTATTTTACACTCTGCTGACTTACAGCTTGAACATTTGCTGTCACACAGCTTGAACAAGATACTGACTTACAGCTAGAACATTTGCTGACTTACAGCTTGAACAATCAATCAGAACTATATTTAACATTTTTAGTCTTATATTCTAAAGCTCTAAATCGCTCCGGACCGCAGGTTACATATTTGTCCGAAGCTTAAGCGTCAATGTAAACTTCCATTACAATGTATTCAAAGTTTTCATGCATTATTAAATCGTGAATAAATTTACTCCTGCAAAATCGTTTCAAGTGAGCTGGTGCCCAAACACGATGTATCTTATCCTTAACATCTATAACTAAAACTATGTTGCCATGTTTACTGTCGCGTACTTCGTATCCAAGTAGTTTGAAGACAGTGTTGTGTTTTACTACTTCTCTCCATCGTTTAACTTCGCTGTCTTGAGCTTTTTCGAGTTCAATTTGTATTTGAGTCAAGTCTGTCTTGGGTTATTTGTTTTCAGAAGTAGATTTCTGGTTCGACATCTTCGTAGGTGTTTTGCACTGCGGTGATGTAGTCTGCGGTGTATTCTGGTTTGTTTTCGAGGAGGAATGAAGGACGTTTTGCACGAGGGTGAGTTTGTTCTGGAGCTTCTCCGTATCTTGCCTCACCAGCGTCAAAGCGTAGAGTGAAGTCGATTTCATAAGTGCAACTGTAGAAGACTTTACCTTCTAGCATTGCTCCGCCCACATCTTCGTTTGGGATTACTGCCAACATACAGGGAGGAAGTTTGTCTCTTTCATTTCCATTGATGTGAAGATTGAATTCATTCCATGTTTCTTCAGTTAAATCATCTCTTCGATATTTAGTTTGGTATACTGCCATTAGTGTATGGTTTTGAAGAGCTTTGGCAGGATTTCCGTAGTTCGCGTCATAAGGCAGAGCTCTTGTTACGTTTACTGTTTTTTCTGCTGCTCCTTCTCCTTCTGGCACGGCGATTATTTTTCCAAGGGTTCCTGTGAGTTCGTTGAATAGGTCATTATATTGAGGTGCAGGTTAGTAGATTTGCTCAAGTTCATCACAACAGCTTTGTGGAGCGAAGTAAATCGATTCTCCACTGTGTATAATTTGTAGATCAGAGTCCCAGCGATTTTTATGAAATTCAGCCAAGTCCCATTTTTGTGTCCATAGTTCAGGGGAATAGTCGTGAGCGTTGGTCCCACTCGTAACTTGAGTCGGGATGACCGGTGTCCTTGGTTTAAATTTGAAGAGGGGAGCTATGACTGCTTCCTGTTTTTCGATAGGAGTTCCACCGTTTAAAGGTTATTTGCTTTTTCTGTGCACCGTGTAGATTTAGCTTGCAGGAGACTTTGTTGATGATGAGGAATGTTTTTGTCTTGTCAATTTTACAAAGGATGGATTTCAGGATGTTGACAGCAACTCCTTTTGCGTATTTGAATATTTGTCAGCTTCTGTATCTGAAGAAGTAGATGTGTTTGAAGTCCATTGATTTCAGCATTGCCGTGTCTTTAATGTATTCAAATTTTAGACTGAAATGCATTGCTTGTGGTTCCGGTCTAGGAGTTGTGTATAAGTTGTATATTCCTTTCATTGCTAGACCTTGGTTTTTTCAATTCATCTCCTTATCTACCTCCATCTGATTCTTCCTCGGAGTTTGCTCAGGAGTGTCCATGACTGCTTGTTTCTGTGTCTAGCAACATACTGATCTTCCACTCTATGTTTTTCTTTGCTTTCAATATCATGTCCAGGAGTGTTTCGTCCGTATTATGTTTTTTGCTTTCGGTTTTTTTCCTTCAACATCGATGTGAGATATTTGTTGATCAAATGTGAAGGAGTAAGTTCTGGTAGCAATTGCAGCAACATCTATTGATGTGCATCGTTCAGTAAGTCTTTTTTCGTTTGTTGTTATGAAGAATGGAACTCTTCTTATTTCTTGATGACCTTTGTTTTTCACATCCGTTGAGCGTTTGTCTCCTCCGAGAAGAGTTTTGAATGTTTTTATGTTGTAGTTTCAAAGTATTGGTTCTTCTAGTAGAACTGAAGTTGCTCCAATTAAATTTTGAAACATGAAGGGAGATTTGTCCACTTGTTTTGGTATGATTGATGAATCCATTGGTTTTGTTAGCATTTTCATGATGAGAGACTTCCACAATTTGTAGGTCCACAAATTACAAAGCAATTTACTTTTGGTTGCATTTTATCTGCAACGATTACAAATCTAGCCATGAAATCCATGAAGTTGATGTTGTTCGCAGGGAATAGATTTTCTAACCAATTCACGTCTCGTTTCTTGGACTTGAAATCTTGGAGTGTTTCTTCTAAGTTGTCAAAGTAGGTTTGTTTTATTTTTCTGTTCTTTTCCAGTATTTGATGCATATTTATGCAATGTTCTGCAAATCTTTCCCATTGAACTCCCCATTGGTTTATGAATGAGATCACTTCATCTTTTGAGAGATGTTGAGTTAATTCGTTGAAATTCTTGATGTTATGCTTTTGGATCAGAGGGAAGGAGATGTGTGTCATACGACTGTTTCCTCCGTTTATTTGGCGTTCTTCTTATTTTTCTTTCATGTACTGAATACAGTTTTTGAAATGTCGCATGTCTTCTGTGTTTACTGGGGTGATGTCCAGGAGTCGTTTGATGAATTTCCATAAATCCGAATTTTGGGAGCGTCCTTTTCCAACTATTTGGGTTGTGTTTAACCCTTTTCTGATGCAGTATAGATTGAAGCGTTTTGGAGTTCTTTCAATTAGGATGTCTGTGGTTTTAATTGACTCAATAGCGAGTTCGTTTGCACCAAGGTCTTTTGCAATTCTTTCAAGACATCGTTGATGGTTTTGAGTAATGCTGTAGTAGAGGACGTGGATGTGGTCTCCGTGGTTGAAGTAGACGTAGTCGGGTCTTGAGTTTGGATGTTTTAGCTTTCCGTTTGCTCCGTATCCGATCTTTGTTGGGTCAAATCCCCAGAAAATGAAGCTGTAGAGGAGTTGTTTTCCTTTGAGTTCAAATTGTTCTCCATCATCGATGATTGGGGGATCGTTGGTTGGGACTGTTCCGGTGTAGAGTGTTGTTGTGTTACTTCGCTGATGTTGTTCTGGATTTCCTCCAACAAATTCGTCGCCTCCTGTGTTGAGTTCATTGTTTGTTGTGATTCGTTCGTCGTCTGTGTTTCCATCGCTGCTGTTACTTTCGAGGGATTCTGTCCAATTTGGTGGGGTTGAAATAGATACCATTGCTTCTTCCCATTCATTGTCTTCCATGCTCCTTTGTTCTTTTTCAGGGCGCGTTGATGTTTCTCGTGAGCTTGTTTTATCAGTCTCTCCTGTATGTTTTTCCATTTGAATGTGAAGGTCCATGTTCACTTGAACTTCACCTTGATTTAAAGGGGTGTGTATTGTCGGGGCTCTGTATTTTTCCCGGTCGTTTTGGCGTCCAAGTAAGACGTCTTGGAGGAATTTCTTTACCGTTGCGTCTCGTAAGCGGTAAGTTTCTGTTTGGTTGTTTGGGTGCTCCACACGGTTTACGAACAATAAGTTGCGTAGGAGTATAAGGCCGGTAGCTAATAGGAGATCGATTTTTTCGATTAGTTGCCCTATTATCCTCCTCGAGTACAAGTTCTTCAGGACAATATACATTGTCCTCCGATTCCGAATCACTTGAATCGACAGCCCGAATGTTACTCCGAAATCCATGTAAAATTGCGTTTGAATGTCCGAGATTTCTATGCTCAGTTGAATCAGGTCTACTGTTAGATCCTTTATGTCCTCGATTGAAAGACGATTATAAAGTCTCTCTCTGATCGGCGTGTTTCGTTTGAGGAAATTATTGTTTTTGTACGTTGTGTTGACTCCTGCTGTTATGCTTGTCGAGGGGAGGATGCTGATATCGATGAATCCGTCTGTTAAGTCCTTTGCTGCTATTTGTTTTCTCGAGTTTATTTTGAGACTGTTGGCATTCTTGGTTTTCTTGTTGTCGTAGTCTTTTTGGTTCCTCTGCTCGACTTGTTGATGGTTCTGGGCGTCTTGGCCGTTTTGGGGTTGTCGGCCTTGTCCATGAAGGTAACTTTTCGTTTATTGATCTTTTCAATTGCTCCATCATTTCGTACGCTGCTTTTTTGTCCTTCATCGTCCTTTTGTAGAATTTGTACATCTGAATTAGGTTTGTTAGAGCTGCTCTTTGTTCTGGTGAGAGTGGAATTAGTGTTACTGCGTGCTGGAAGAATAGATTTTCCAGTTGTTCCTTTAGTTTGCTTCGACTCCATATGGGGTTCCGAATTGTCTGCTCGTGTTCCATCCATCCATGGAAAGAGAAGAGAGAAAAATAATTACGATACGGATTCTAAAATTGTTTTGAATATTTGTGGAGAGATTCAGTTAAATGTTATCCGACATCCGAACAAACGCATAAAATTGTTTATCCTAGAATCCACATGCCTGATGAAAATTTTCGAAGTCCTGTGGTGTTGGTCTCTCCGTTGGTCTTTGTTCCCCCTGATGAGTTATTGAGTGATGGGTCCTCGGTGATTGATTTCTCTCCGAATTCTCTAACGAAGCGTGCCACGGATTCGTTATTTTCCCCCCTTGATGCGGTATGTTCGCTTGAGGTTCAAGAAGTAGTCCCAGATCTGCCATGATGCATTTGGTAATACTGAATAGCGTGTTCTTGATTTTGAATTAATTCACCGTCGGAGTCCCAAATTGCACCTCTTTCTCTGTTTTCAAATTCGAAGTAAGGTAGTTCGTTCCACTCTTCGTCAAAACTTTGTGGAACCACAAGCTATTCGTTGAGATGTTTTCTCCGTCACCGCTCATCTTCAACTGATTTGTAAAACGGTTGGCAGTGCTTTAAATGCCTCTTTTATATCTGTTCTTGCCGCAGCTGAAATCTGCTGATATAACCGTTAATCATTCTGTATCCGCGTAAGTCATTCGATAAGACCTCCTTCACCCTGTCCTCCAGTGGCAATTTTCATAGAAAATGCAACCTGTGATTGCTAACCTGGATTCTAGCTGAAATCTACACGGTGCACAGAAAAAGCAAATAACCTTAAACGTTGGAAAACCTATCGAAGAACAAGAAGCAGTCATTGCTCCCCTCTTCAAATTTAAACCAAGGACACCGGTCATCCCGACTCAAGTTACAAGTGGGACCAACACTCACGAATATACCCCTGAACTATGGAAACAAAAATGGAACTTTGCTGAATTTCTTATCTAACCTGCGGTCCGGAGTGATTTAGAGCTTTAGAATATAAGACCAAAAATGTTAACTATAGTTCTGATTGATTGTTCAAGCTGTAAGTCAGCAAATGTTCAAGCTGTAAGTCAGCATCTTGTTTAACCTGTGTGACAGCAAATGTTGAAGCTGTAAAACAGCAGAGTGTTAAACAAAACAACAAAATGTACCATGTTTTTTGATACCCGGATTCTATGATGTGGATGAAACTACCACTAAGTTTACGGAGTGGATGATGGGATTAACATCCTGCATCCGCAGTAGGACCTAAAACCTGTTATCCACGAATCCACTTCTGAAAAACCTGAATCATTCTGTATCCACTCCGAGCAGCGGGGTGATCTCGAATCTGAGTTGGGGGTTCGGACAGCATCCGATGGTAAGCGCCCTTGTAACATCCTTAGGATGTGCGCGTGTCGCGAAAACAATGCTCTCTGAGCACGTAACGCAGAGGGACTTTCAACCCTCACACATAATGAATATAGTACACCTTTGTGCTTGCATGGTACCCACATAATAGGCATGGAAAATAAAAAACATTGGAAGATTAAAACACATTCTGTTTACGATGCACACGTGGAAAATTGGCACAAGTAAACATATTTTTATCGCAACACTCATTTTCGCACCAGAGCCCTCAGGCAAGATGTTAATGATCTGCGACATGATAGTTTTATCCGGCATAATGATGTTACATAGACAAACGGAGAAAAATTCGCTGCAGGATATCAATCCTGCTTATCACACGGTATTCATTATAAGGAAGACCTCCTTGTAAATTTGCACTTGATGCCTACATTCATAACACTCTCTGCGCGCCAAACAAAGATCTGCACTGTTCGGCGGGCCTCTTCTTCCCTTCATTCTTCACTATTACAACTGGAGTAAATACCCTGTCGTTGGCCTGTCGAGGCTCGAACACAGCCTCCAGGCTTCGTCATTAGCGTTGAATACCAGGCTGGCTGCCCGCAGCAAGGTTGCGAACGCTCAGCCGGTTGTGTCGCTACAGGCCCTCGGATGTTAGGCGTTCACAGCCCACGTCTCCGCGGTCTCAGCTGCCGCGCAGGCCAGCTATCCCAAACCCGCCTGTGAATGATTATCATTTTAAGTGACAAGCTCTATTTGAATCTTCATTCCCTGCAACATACCTACTTCACATGGCATTGATTGAATTACTTCTTTACTCCCCTTTAATTCTCAAAATCAAACATAATTTATTTCCCTTTGAAATCAATCCGGATGAGTATTTTACCCCCCGCTTCACAAAACAGATCACAAAGCACTTTGTTACATAACAAAAAACATCAAGCCTGCAATTCAATGATAATTAGCATCACTGCGTCCAGAAGTTAGACGTACTACGTTTCGATGACTCCACATGAATTATCAATAAATTAAACCACGTATTCTCGCCTCCCCTCTGGCCGTCAGGAAGCCTACATCCTTGCCACTGCACCGGTCAAATAGGCCGGCTACCCGCCTTGCTATCCTTAAATACCCCGCCGCACAAAGGACGCTCACTGTAGATGGTGCGGGCTACCCGCTCAAATTGTTAGTGACGTGGCATCTCGCGATTGGTGCTTCTAACGCGTCACCTCTGACGTGTCCCCTGCGTCACAAAAATTGGTATTGTCACGCGCATTTCCCTCTAACATATTCTGCTCAGGTTCATATTTTCCACAGTTCCCTTTCTCGTTGGTAATTACTTTCAATGCGTTGTTTTCCTATGCTACACAATCAAGTTGCCCCTGTGTAATACTATGTGTAATTTTCCGAGCTAGCTTCTTACACAGCCGCTACCCCTTACGTACGCCTCCCTTCTCCTTCCAAGCTCCCTAAGCCCGCACAGCGTCCTTCCGATCGCCGGCTGCTGACTTTTGTTGTGTCGGTTTAGCTTATATATGTTTAATTTCAATTGTATCCTAACACGCGCTTAGCGCGCTACAAGGGTGCTTACCATCGGATACCCCCCCCCCCCCCCCGGATTCGAGATCACCCCGCTGCTCGGAGTGGATACAGAATGATTCAGGTTTTTCAGATATGGATTCGTGGATAACAGGTTTTAGGTCCTACTGCGGATGCAGGATGTTATTCCCATCATCCACTCCGTTAACTTAGTGGTAGTTTCATCCACATCATAGAATCCGGGTATTAAAAAACATAGTACATTTTGTTGTTTTGTTTAACACTCTGCTGACTTACAGCTTCAACATTTGCTGTCACGCAGGTTAAACAAGATGCTGACTTACAGCTTGAACATTTGCTGACTTACAGCTTGAACAATCAATCAGAACTATAGTTAACATTTTTGGTCTTATATTCTGAATCTCTAAATCGCTCCGGACCGCAGGTTACATAAGAAATTCAGCAAAGTCCCATTTTTGTTTCCATAGTTCAGGGGTATATTCGAGAGCGTTGGTCCAACTTGTAACTTGAGTCGGGATGACCGGTGTCCTTGGATTTAATTTGAAGAGGGGAGCAATGAATGCTTCTTGTTCTTTGATAGGAGTTCCAACGCTTAAGGTTATTTGCTTTTTCTGTGCACCGTGTAGATTTCGGGTAGAATCCAGGGCAGCAATCACAGGTTGCATTTTCTATGAAAATTGCCACTGGAGGACAGGGTGTAGGGGGTCTTACCGAATTCCTAACGCGGATACAGAATGGTTAACGGTTATATCAGCAGATTTCAGCTGCGGCAAGAACAGATATAAAAGAGGCATTTAAAGCAATGCCAACCGTTTTACAAATCAGTTGAAGATGAGCGGTGACGAAGAAAACATCTCAACGAATAGCTTGTGGTTCCACCAAAGTTTTGACGAAGAGTGGAACGAACTACCTTACGTTGAATTTGAAAACGGAGAAAGAGGTGCAATTTGGGACTCTGACGGTGAATTAATTCCAAATCAACAACACGCTATTCAGTATTACCAAATGCATCAAGGCAGATCTGGGACTACTTCTTCAACCTAAAGCGAACATACCGCATCAAGGGGCAAATACCGAATCCGTGGCGCGCTTCGTTCGAGAATTTATAGAGAAATCTACCAAAGAGGACCCATCACTCGATAACTCACCAGGGGAACAGAGACCAACGGAGAGACCAACACCACAGGACTTCGACAATCTTCATCAGGTATGTGGATTCTAGGATAACAAATTTTATGTGTTTGTTCGGATGTCGGATAGCATTTAACAGAATCTCTCCACAAATATTCAAAACGATTTTAGAGTCCGTATCCTAATTATTTTTCTCTTTTCTCTTTCCAGGGATGGATGGAACACGCGCAGACAATTAGGAACCCCATATGGAGTCGAAGCAAACTAAAGGAACAACTGGAAAATCTATTCTTCCAGCACGCAGTAACACTAATTCCACTCTCACCAGAACAAAGAGCAGCTCTAACAAACCTAATTCAGATGTACAAATTCTACAAAAGGACGATGAAGGACAAAAATGCAGCGTACGAAATGATGGAGCAATTGAAAAGACCAATAAACGAAAAGTTACCTTCATGGACAAGGCCGACAACCCCAAAACGGCCAAGAAGCCCAGAACCATCAACAAGTCGAGCAGAGGAACCAAAAAGACTACGACAACAAGAAAACCAAGAGTGTCAACAGTCTCGAAATCAAACTCAAGAAAACCAATAGCAGCCAAGGACTTAACAGACGGATTCATCGATATCAACATCCTCCCCTCGACAAGAATCACAGCAGGAGTCAACACAACGTACAAAAACAATAATTCTCTCAAACGAAACATGCCGATCAGAAAGAGACTTTATAATCGTCTTTTCAATCGAGGACATAAAGGATCTAACAGTAGACCTGATTCAACTGAGCATAGAAATCTCGGATATTCAAACGCAACTTTACATGGATTTCGGAGTAACATTCGGCGATCGATTCAAGTGATTCGGAATCGGAGGACAATGTATATTGTCCTGAAGAACTTGTACTCGAGGAGGATAATAGAGCAACTAATCGAAAAAATCGATCTCCTATTAGCTACCAGCCCTATACTCCTACGCAACTTATAGTTCGTAAACCGAGTGGAGCACCCAAACAACCAAACAGAAACTTACCGCTTACGAGACGCAACGGTAAAGAAATTCCTCCAAGACGTCTTACTTGGACCCCAAAACGACCGGGAAAAATACAGAGCCCCGACAATACACACCCCTTTAAATCAAGGTGAAGTTCAAGTGAACATGGACCTTCACATTCAAATGGAAAAACATACAGGAGAGACTGATAAAACAAGCTCACGAGAAACATCAACGCGCCCTGAAAAAGAACAGAGGAGCATGGAAGACAGTGAATGGGAAGAAGCAATGGTATCTATTTCAACCCCACCAAATTGGACAGAATCCCTCGAAAGTAACAGCAGGGATGGAAACACAGACGACGAACGAATCACAACAAACAATGAACTCAACACAGGAGGCGACGAATTTGATGGAGGAAATCCAGAACAACATCAACGAAGTAACGCAACAACACTCTACACCGGAACAGTCCCAATCAACGATCCCCCAATCATCGATGATGGAGAACAATTTAAACTCAAAGGAAAACAACTCCTCTACAGCTTCATCTTCTGGGGATTTGACCCATCAAAGATCGGATACGGAGCAAACGGAAAGCTAAAACATCCAAACTCAAGACCCGACTACGTCTACTTCAACCACGGAGACCACATCCACGTCCTCTACAACAGCATAACTCAAAACCATCAACGATGTCTTGAAAGAATTGCAAAGGACCTTGGTGCAAACGAACTCGCTATTGAGTCAATTAAAACCACAGACATCCAAATTGAAAGAACTCCAAAACGCTTCATTTTCTACTGCATCAGAAAAGGATTAAACAATATCCAAATAGTTGGAAAAGGACTCTCCCAAAATCCGGATTTGTGGAAATTCATCAAACGACTCCTGGACATCGCCCCAGTGAACACAGAAGACATGCGACATTTCAAAAACTGTACTCAGTACATGAAAGAAAAAAAAGAAGAAAGCCAACCAAACGGAGGAAACAATCGTATGACAAACACCTTCTTCCCTCTGATCCAAAAGCATAACATCAAGAATTTCAACGAATTAACTCAACATCTCTCAAAAGATGAAGTGATCTCATTCATTAACCAATTCATTACCCAATGGGGAATTCAGTGGGAAAGATTTGCAGAACATCGCATAAAGATGCATCAAACAATGGAAAAGAACAGAAAAATGAAACAAAACTACTTTCCCAAATTAAAAGAAACACTCTAAGATTTCAAGCCCCAGAAACGAGACGTAAATTGGTTAGAAAATCTATTCCTTGCGAACAACATCAACTTCATGGATTTCATGGCTAGATTTGTAATCGTTGCAGATAAAATGCAACCAAAAATTAATTGTTTTGTAATTTGTGGTCCTACAAATTGTGAAAATCTCTCATCATGAAAATGCTAACAAAACCAATGGATTCAACAAACATACCAAAAGAAGTGGACACATCTCCCTTCATGATCCAAAATTTAATTGGAGCAACTTCAGTTCTACTAGAAGAACCTATACTTTGAAACTAAAACATCAACACATTCAAAACTCTTCTCGGAGGAGACAAACGCTCAACGGATGTGAAAAACAAAGATCATCAAGAAATAAAAAGAGTACCATTCCTCATAACAACAAACGAAAAAAGACTTGCTGAACGATGCACACCAATATATGTTGCTGCAATTGCTACCAGAACTTACTCCTTCACATTTGATCAACAAATATCTCACATCGATGTTGAAGGAAAAATACCGAAAACAGAAAACATAATAGGGACGAAACACTCCTGTACATGATATAGAAAGCAGAGATAAACATGAGTGGAAGATCAGTACGCTGCTAGACACAGAAACCAGCAGTCATGGACACTCCCGAGCAAACTCCGAGGAAGAATCAGATGGAGGTAGATAAGGAGATGGATGGAAAAAACCAAGGTCTAGCAATGAAGGCAATATACAACTTATACACAACTCCTAGACCGAAACCCCAGGTAATGCATTTCAGTCTAAAATCTGAATACATTAAGACACGGCAATGCTGAAATCAATGGACTTCAAACACATCTACTTCTTCATATACAATAGCTGGCAAATATTTAAATACGCAAAAGGAGCTGCTGTCAACATCCTAAAATCCATCCCTTGTAAAATTGACAAGACAAAAACATTCCTCATCATTAACAAAGTCTCCTGCAAGCTAAATCTACACGGTGCACAGAAAAAGAAAATAACCTTAAACGGTGGAACTACTATCGAAGAACAAGAAGCAGTCATGGCTCCCCTCTTCAAATTTAAACCAAGGACACCGGTCATCCCGACTCAGGTTACAAGTTGGACTAACGCTCAAGAATATACCTCTGAACTATGGACACAAAAATGGGACTTTGCTGAATTTCATAAAAATCGCTGAGACTCTGATCTACAAATTATACACAGTGGAGAATCGATTTACTTCGCTCCACAAAGCTGTTGTGATAAACTTGAGCAAATCTACTACACTGCACCTCAATATAATGACCTATTCAACGAACTCCCAGGAACCCATGGAAAAGAAGGTGTTTGTTATGAAGAATGGTACTCTTTTTATTTCTTGATGATCTTTGTTTTTCACATCCGTTGAGTGTTTGTCTCCTCCGAGAAGAGGTTTGAATTTGTTGATGTTGTAGTTTCAAAGTATAGGTTCTTCTAGTAGAATTGAAGTTGCTCCAATTAAATTTTGGAACATGAAGGGAGCTGTGTCCACTTGTTTTGGTATGGTTGTTGAATCCATTGGTTTTGTTAGCATTTTCATGATGAGAGATTTTCACAATTTGTAGGACCACAAATTAAAAAGCAATTACAATTTGGTTGCATTTTATCTGCAACGATTACAAATCTAGCCATGAAATTCATGAAACTGATGCTGTTCGCAAGGAATAGATTTTCTAACCAATTCACGTCTCGTTTCTTGGGCTTGAAATCTTAGAGTGTTTCTTTTAAGTTGGCAAAGTAGTTTTGTTGCATTTTTCTGTTCTTTTCCATTGTTTGATGCATCTTTGTGCGATGTTCTGCAAATCTTTCCCACTGAATTCCCCACTGGTTTATGAATGAGATCACTTCATCTTTTGAGAGATGTTGAGTTAATTCGTTGAAATTCTTGATGTTATGCTTTTGGATCAGAGGGAAGAAGGTGTTTGTCATACGATTCTTTCCTCCGTTTGTTTGGCTTTCTTCTTTTTTTTCTTTCATTTACTGAGTACAGTTTTTGAAATGTCGCATGTCTTCAGTGTTCACTGGGGAGATGTCCAGGAGTCGGTTGATGAATTTCCACAAATCCGGATTTTGGGAGAGTCCTTTTCCAACTATTTGGATTGAGTTTAATCCTTTTCTGATGCAGTAGAAAATGAAGCGTTTTGGAGTTCTTTCAATTAGGATGTCTGTGGTTTTAATTGACTCAATAGCGAGTTCGTTTGCACCAAGGTCTTTTGCAATTCTTTCAAGACATCGTTGATGGTTTTGAGTAATGCTGTTGTAGAGGACGAGGATGTGGTCTCCGTGGTTGAAGTAGACGTAGTCGGGTCCTGAGTTTGGATGTTTTGGCTTTCCGTTTGCTCCGTATCCGATCTTTGTTGGGTCAAGTCCCCAGAAGATGAAGCTGTAAAGGAGTTGTTTTCCTGTGAGTTCAAATTGTTCTTTATCATCGATGATTGGGGGATCGTTGGTTGGAACTGTTCCGGTGTAGAGTGTTGTTGTGTTACTTCATTGATGTTGTTCTGGATTTCCTTCATCAAATTCGTCGCCTCCTGTGTTGAGTTCATTGTTTGTTGTGATTCGTTCGTCGTCTGTGTTTCCATCGCTGCTGTTACTTTCGAGGGATTCTGTCCAATTTGGTGGTGTTGAAATAGATACCATTGCTTCTTCCCATTCATTGTCATCCATGCTCCTCTGTTCTTTTTCAGGGCGCGTTGATGTTTCTCTTGAGCTTGTTTTATTTGTCTCTCCTGTATGTTTTTCCATTTGAATGTGAAGGTCCATGTTCACTTGAACTTCCCCTTGATTTAAAGGGGTGTGTATTGTCGGGGCTCTGTATTTTTCCCGGTCGTTTTGGCGTCCAAGTAAGACGTCTTGGAGGAATTTCTTTACCGTGGCGTCTCGTAAGCGGTAAGTTTCTGTTTGGTTGTTTGAGTGCTCCACTCGGTTTACGAACAATAAGTTGCGTAGGAGTATAGGGCTGGTAGCTAATAGGAGATCGATTTTTTTGATTAGTTGCTCTATTATCCTCCTCGAGTACAAGGTCTTCAGGACAATATACATTGTCCTCCGATTCCGAATCACTTGAATCGATCACCCGAATGTTACTCCGAAATCCATGTAAAATTGCGTTTGAATGTCCGAGATTTCTATGCTCAGTCGAATCAGGTCTACTGTTAGATCCTTTATGTCCTCGGTTGAAAAGATTGAAAAGATCCTTTATGTCCTCTATTGGCTCTCTCTGATCGGCGTGTTTCGGTTGAGGAAATTATTGTTTTTGTACGTTGTGTTGACTCCTGCTGTTATGCTTGTCGAGGGGAGGATGTTGATATCGATGAATCCGTCTGTTAAGTCCTTTGCTGGTATTGGTTTTCTTGAGTTTATTTTGAGACTGTTGGCACTCTTGGTTTTCTTGTTGTCGTAGTCTTTTTGGTTCCTCTGCTCGACTTGTTGATGGTTCTGGGCGTCTTGGCCGTTTTGGGGTTGTCGGCCTTGTCCATGAAGGTAACTTTTCGTTTATTGATCTTTTCAATTGCTCCATCATTTCGTACGCTGCTTTTTTGTCCTTCATCGTCCTTTTGTAGAATTAGGTTTGTTAGGTTACGTCTGAATTAGGTTTGTTAGAGCTGCTCTTTGTTCTGGTGAGAGTGGAATTAGTGTTACTGCGTGCTGGAAGAATAGATTTTCCAGTTGTTCCTTTAGTTTGCTTCGACTCCATATGGGGTTCCGAATTGTCTGCGCGTGTTCCATCCATCCCTGGAAAGAGAAAAGAGAAAAATAATTAGGATACGGATTCTAAAATTTTTTTGAATATTTGTGGAGAGATTTTGTTAAATGTTATCCGACATCCGAACAAACACATAAAATTGGTTATCCTAGGATACACATACCTGATGAAGATTGTCGAAGTCCTGTGGTGTTGATCTCTCCGTTGGTCTTTGTTCCCCCTGATGAGTTATCGAGTGATGGGTCCTCAGTGATTGATTTCTCTCCGAATTCTCTAACGAAGCGCGCCACGGATTCGTTATTTTCCCCCCTTGATGCGGTATGTTCGCTTGAGGTTCAAGAAGTAGTCCCAGATCTGCCATGATGCATTTGGTAATACTGAATAGCGGTTTCTTGATTTGGAATTAATTCACCGTCAGAGTCCCAAATTGCACCTCTTTCTCTGTTTTCAAATTCGAAGTAAGGTAGTTCGTTCCACTCTTTGTCAAAACTTTGGTGGAACCACAAGCTATTCGTTGAGAGGTTTTCTTCGTCACCGCTCATCTTCAACTGATTTGTAATCGGTTGGCAGTGCTTTAAATGCCTCTTTTATATCTGTTCTTGCCGCAGCTGAAATCTGCTGATATAACCGTTAATCATTCTGTATCCGCGTAAGGAATTCGTTAAGACCCCCTCCACCTTGTCCTCCAGTGGCAATTTTCATAGAAAATGCAACCTGTGATTGCTGCCCTGGATTCTACCTGAAATTTACACGGTGCACAGAAAAAGCAAATAACCTTAAGCGTTGGAACTCCTATCAAAGAACAAGAAGCAGTCATTGCTCCCCTCTTCAAATTTAAACCAAGGACACCGGTCATCCCGACTCAAGTTACAAGTTGGACCAACGCTCTTGAATATACCCCTGAACTATGGAAACAAAAATAGGACATTGCTGAATTTCTTATGTAACCTGCGGTCCGGAGCGATTTAGAGCTTTAGAATATAAGACCAAAAATGTTAACTATAGTTCTGATTGATTGTTCAAGCTGTAAGTCAGCAAATGTTCAAGCTGTAAGTCAGCATCTTGTTTAACCTGTGTGACAGCAAATGTTGAAGTTGTAAGTCAGCAGAGTGGTAAACAAAACAACAAAATGTACTATGTTTTTTACTACCCGGATTCTATGATGTGGATGAAACTACCACTAAGTTAACGGAGTGGATGATGGGAATAACATCCTGCATCCGCAGTAGGACCTAAAACCTGTTATCCACGAATCCACTTCTGAAAAACCTGAATCATTCTGTATCCACTCCGAGCAACAGGGTGATCTCGAATCCGAGGGGGGGGTTCGGACGGCATCCGATGGTAAGCACCCTTGTAGCGCGATAAGCGCGCACATCCTAAGGATGTTACATGGGCGCTTACCATCGGATGCCGTCCGAACCCCTCCCTCGGATTCGAGATCACCCTGTTGCTCGGAGTGGATACAGAATGATTCAGGTTTTTCAGAAGTGGATTCGTGGATAACAGGTTTTAGGTCCTACTGCGGATGCAGGAAGTTAATCCCATCATCCACTCCGTAAACTTAGTGGTAGTTTCATCCACATCATAGAATCCGGGTATTAAAAAACATAGTACATTTTGTTGTTTTGTTTAACACTCTGCTGACTTACAGCTTCAACATTTGCTGTCACACAGGTTAAACAAGATGCTGACTTAAAGCTTGAACATTTGCTCACTTACAAGCATGAACAATCAATCAGAACTATAGTTAACATTTTTGGTCTTATATTCTAAAGCTCTAAATCGCTCCGGACTGCAGGTTAGATAAGAAATTGAAGGCCAAAAAGCCTTGGTAGTCCATGTGCAAATTCAGATTTTTTACGATGAGATGATAGAGAAGTAGTCCATGCTCCACAGACATGTTTATTGCTTAGGAGCACGTCACAGTAGAAAGGCAGAAGTAGTCCATTCTTCAAGGACAAGTTCTTGGTGTAGCAGCACGTCTCAGTAGATAATATAGAAGTAGTCCATATGCACCCCCGCACACACGGGCGGGGCCCGTATTTTACGTACACAACTCACACTCACATACACACGCACCCTAACCCGTTTTCTATGACTTGTAATGTAACACGTTTTATCCTCATTATATTCATTCTTCGAAACATATAAACGTTTTATTCTCTAAGATTTATATTAATAATCCAGAGTTGTCAATCTTACCCTTCCGAAGTCAATCAAATGAAAATCCATTCAAAAAATGAACAACTAAACAATATCAAAAAGTTCTTGCATGTACTTATGTATGTACTTATGCATGATATTCGATCATCCTACTGCTGCATACCATTCTATTCTTCATAAGCATAAATATCGTTTTGTGTACATTAATATTGTTGATAGTTATTCATAAACGATACGAATTATTTATTGTCCAGTACTGCAGCTATTAAATATAGTCGTTGTTTGCAAGCGGCGTACTTCTCAGTCATGTTATCTTCCAAGAATTATTTTTGAAACGATTCACTTCTTCATTAGTTCAGAATAATTGTGTAATTCTAGATCAGTTGATGTCAAACGTCTTTATCTGGCAAACCCCATCTGAACATTATTCAAGATGTACGTAAAGACCTTTGTATGCTGCTAATACGTGACTATTTCATTAGACAGGAAAAATTGAAGAATAAAATTTATACATATATAATATGCGCGCATCTTGATGTAAGTAGTGATTTTGTGTGAACTCATTAGGAGTCCGTAGGTTCAAATGCACCCCAATGGGAACCACTGTTCCAGATGGAAATATCTCTTTACTAGGGATGTGACTAGGTAGATGGGATTTATAAAATGAAACTTCTTAATTAATCAGCTCATAGATTCCATGTAGCCACACTGATTCTGTATTCTGTACTGTATTGATAATAATTATTACTACGATACCTAATTATTGATGACCAGATATGTTACACAAGGAAAGTGAGCAGTTTTTAATTGACGAAAAAAGGAGTAAATCACTTACATACATTATTGTACTGCGATACATCCCGTTATTTCCGCACTAAACATTTAAAAAACCAGAACCCATAAATTATATTTGATATTTGTTTTTTAGAGGGAGTGGGTTTCCGTATGACATGAGTCCGTAAGTGTATCGAGTTAGAGGAAAGTAGTCGATAATAATTTTGTGCGCATACACAGAAACATCAGTCAGTGGAGAAGCTTGTAGGCATGTAAACTTATTGTGTCGGCCCTCATCTACGCACAACGCAAGATGTAACTATTGAGGTAATGTAAGAACCCAACGGTAAGCAGTGGTTATTCATTTACACAGTATTTGCTTGAGGCATATAGCTATTACATTATTATTTTTGTTCTGCTGAGAGTGTGCAGCGTATGTATATTCATGATGACAAAGAAGGCTTCATACTACCTCCGTACACGTCTCGTTATTCAGTTTAATTTTTTGTTATACTTTGTTTGATTCTTTATATCTAGCTATGCTTCGCATAATTCGTGAAAAAAACAGAAAATGAAAAAAATAACTATACCAATAAAGGTTTACAGCTCATGGCTTTAATGTTCGATAGCTATGGCTTAGAGCTAACTTTTCATTCCATTGAGTAGAGTTGTCTTGCAAGAATAACCCAGTACAATCTCTCAGGTATCCTGTATTGTGCTTTAAACTAGTCTTTCTGTTTTGTAGGGGACTATTAATTCCTTTTACAAGGTTGAACCGTTTGTTTGGTTTACCTCAGTTGAATAGGTCCTAGATAAGCTCTTCAAGATCGCTGACCCTAAACATTGAAGTTAGTAATCCTAGTAGCTCAATAAAGAGGTCAGATATGAATAAATTATTCTTTGGAATAATTTGTTCATATTCTATTCCTTCACAAGATCATGTGTAAGACACTAGTGTAAAAGAACATGTGTACGAACTATTTTTACACATGATCACTCTTAACTTGGATAAAGCTCAGCTTTTTAAATTTCAAAATAATTGTCAGAAATTTTATGAATTGAATTAGTTCATAGCAAGCCTAAAAACTTGTTTTCAGGCTCTTGGCAAATTTTTTTCTATATTGAGTTCTAATCTGATTTAATAGCTACTATAAAGTTTCCTCTTTTAAATTTCAAAAGTTTCGTTTGTACGACGTAAATGTAAGGAAGGAACGTGCGTGAACATTTACCATTCTCCAGCTGTACTAACACCTAGCCAGGATTAAGACAGGTGGTGTTGGGAAAGCAAAACTGCGAAAGTAGATGAATTAGGAGGCTAATGAAATAGACAGGCAAGACTCTAAAAAAACTAAGGTAACTGCAGAGCGAAAAGGCTTGCTTATAAAGTCAGGGAGCAATAGCAATGAGAAGGATTCCCTTCCTTCACAGACATTCAGATTCTTTTCAGTAAAAATTAGATAATTTGAATTCACTAGAATTCTTTTTCCTACAACAATGTCAATATAAGGATTTTGAGGCTTGAATCATTTTCAAACTTAGATAAGAAGCAAATAGAGGTAGCTACTATATTACTGATACTTGTATTAGAGAGCGCTTAGAAAATGATACGTACCTTTATTGGTATCAGGGGACAAATAATAAAACAGAATTTAGGAAAACATATTTACATTTGCACCAAATATATTACAAAGTCGAAGTTTTATACTGAATGAACAACTAGCATCAAACAACAGTAAAACCTGAACAGAGCAAGAAGTTTGTACAGAAATCAGCACAAATAAGGTCCAACTAATAAATAAAGGTACAATATAATTGATGTCATTACTATAAATCTCTAAGAATATAATAAGGAACTGATATTAGGAGCAACATTAGAATATTGATCATTTAGAGAAGTAAATTTATTCACATGCACACCGAATACATCCCAGAGTCAATATAATGAACTAGCGTAAAAAAAACAGTCAAACCTGAAGAGAGCAAGAAGATTGTACTGAAATCAGCACAAATAAGGTCCAACTAATAAATAAAGGTACAATATTATTGATGTCTTTACTAGAAATCGCTATGAATATAATAAGGAACTGATATTAGGAGTAACATTAGAACATTGATCATTTAGAGAAGTAAATTTATTCACATGCACACCGAATACATCCCAGAGTCAATATAATGAACTAGCGTAAAAAAAACAGTCAAACCTGAAGAGAGCAAGAAGATTGTACTGAAATCAGCACAAATAAGGTCCAACTAATAAATAAAGGTACAATATTATTGATGTCTTTACTAGAAATCGCTATGAATATAATAAGGAACTGATATTAGGAGTAACATTAGAACATTGATCATTTAGAGAAGTAAATTTATTCACATGCACACCGAATACATCCCAGAGTCAATATAATGAACTAGCGTAAAAAAAACAGTCAAACCTGAAGAGAGCGAGAAGATTGTACTGAAATCAGCACAAATAAGGTCCAACTAATAAATAAAGGTACAATATTATTGATGTCTTCACTAGAAATCAATATGAATATAATAAGGAACTGATATTAGGAGTAACATTAGAACATTGACCATTTAGAGAAGTAAATTTATTCACATGCACACCGAACACATCCCAGAGTCAATATAATGAACTAGCGTAAAAAAACAGTCAAACCTGAAGAGATCAAAAAATTGCACTGATATCAGTACAAACAAGGTCCACTAATAAAGAACTATATTATTAACATCAAAACTAGAAATAGCTAAAAATACAAAAGGTAAGTGATAGTAAGAACATTAGAATATA
Organism: Morinoia aosen; assembly: GCA_030386875.1. NCBI lineage: Eukaryota > Metazoa > Arthropoda > Malacostraca > Amphipoda > Talitridae > Morinoia > Morinoia aosen. The sequence continues at coordinate 10,041,306 of CM059561.1, forward strand.
GAAAAGTAAATTTATTTATATCTGCAGTGAATAAATCTCTAAGTCAATGTAATGAACAACTAACGTCAAGAAAAGAGTCAAACGTGAAGAGAAAAAGAAAATTGTACTGAAATTGGTACAGACACGGTCCACTATTAAACAAAGGAATTATATTATTGATATCAATACTAGAATGTAATAGGTAACTTATATTAGAAGGAATATATCGAATTTAGAGAAGAAAATTTATTTACATCCGCAGTGAATGAATCACCGAGTGAATATAATGAATAACCAGTGTGAAAACAATAGAAATTTATATATACAGTGTTACGAATAACCATCTACCTATGACTAATGCTGAAATACCACACGGCAAATAGGTTCGTAAACGTGCTATTATAAACTAAACGTACCTATGGAACAGTTAATACTCAATCCGAGTCTAATTAGGTTTACAATCAATAAAATAACCCTAACCTAATATCCTAATTAGATTTACATATGAGGCAGATTTTGGTAGAAGGGGTGGTATACTGGAGGTACATAGGGAAGAAGACTTTGTATGTCAGCATACTTTTCTCTCGATATTGGATTAGGGACACAGCTCGACACAAGTTCTTCAGGTTGATTACTAATAAGAGGATAAGTAAACTGATGAGGGCCACTGTTTGCAGTAGTGTAGGTAACAATGGGAGATTTGCGGCGTACACTGAAAGATTTTACATGAAGGAAGTTGAACTTATTATCATCTGTGGTCTTGGAGTGGACAAATTTTCGTGAGTTTACTAGTGTATCAATCTCGACAAATTTTTTGGTCATCTCTATTACTTTGAAGGGTTGCTTCACCATGGAATTTTTTACTAGTTCAATCCACCCTTCCTTCGACTGTATTAGCCGGCTTTTGGCTTTTTTTTCAATTGCTGAGAAATCACGGTCATTTGGTAGGTATGAGTGACCCGACTCCATAAAAGTGTGATCCCAGGACTCAAATCCTTTTGTATCACACAGCCACATAAAGAAACAAATGATGGCCTTGTTTCTATTTTGACCTCCGCATGCATCACTAAAAGTCTTTACTCTGGTAATTTCTGATGTGTCCGCAGCATCTAGGAAGGCAAGTATGCATGAACAAATTTCCTTAGCACCTCGCTTAGCTTCTGTTTCGTCCCACAACAACATATAGCCTTGATTTGTTCTTCTGTCATTTACACCAACATTGATCATCCACAACTGTCTCTTATAGAACACTACAGAGGTTTGGAGACGCGGCAGTGGCTGATTTTTTTGCATATCAAACGTGAAGGTAAGGAGTGAAGGACAAACTTTCGATTCCGCTGTTGCTTCTCTGAGGCAATATCTTGCTCTCTCGGCTAAGCTAAGATGCAATTCCAGATCTTTTCTGATCACTAGTTGTTGTTCTTCTGTAGTATGGTTCATTTTTATGGCTCCTGCGTCGCACACTTGACACGTGTCGGTTCTTGGAACATAAATGCTAATATTGTATTGTTTAAACGCCCTATAAAAGACAGGCTTGCTCACAGCAACTTTTTGTTTTTTATGTTGTTTTTTCTTATATTCTTCGTACAGCATAATTCTAGTTAAATCTTCTTTGAAGTACACTTTATTATTATTGCTATAGTGGCTGGTGTACTCTGGAATAGAGTCCAAAAAACTGTGAATTTCCTTTATTTTTTCATCTGAGGTCCTATTAGGTGTGATTGATCCTCTTTTATCAGGGGAGCAGATGTTCTGTTGAGCTTTTTAGTGATGCAGTAGCTCATACGTCCGTTTGATATTCCTAAAGTTCTAAGGAAAACTGTTTTGCAAACTCGCTTCTTATTTAGTAAAAATGTCCTGGAATTCTGCTTGATTGAATTCTGAACATAATGTCTTTTGGCGGGAGTGACCAATACGCAGGATGCCATGAAGTTTTCCTGGCTTTGCCAACAGTTAGATGCCCAAAACTTGTTGAAAATTTGTTTTCTTTCATCAAAGGACATTTTGGAACACTCATTTTTGCATCTACAGTACTGGAAAATAAACTCTTTGGCGTTGATGTATTTCCCATTTGCTGTAGAGTATCCTTTACCAGAATTTCGAGCCAGTTTTCGTAAAATGGAAGCTTTTTCTTTCTTCTTAGGAAGAATAATTTTCAAATTTTCGTCTGTACGGCCTAACTGACACAATTTATTTCCTTCGATTTCTTGAATGACAGTTGAGTCTGATGCGGTTTCTGGAACAGCAGATGAAACCGATGGAGGATTATCGAACAGTGCTGCGGTTACTGCGACATGCCTTGCTTGGTCCACATTGTTAACAGAATCATCATTGAGAGCTGGGGCTTGCAGTCTTGATGAGTTGGAGGCTGCAGTGTCGAAGAGCTGACGGCTGCAGTCCTGATGAGCTGCGGGCGGCAGTCTCGAATAGCTGATGGCTGGAGTCTTGAAAAGCTGACGACTGCAGTCTTGATGAGCTGGGGGCTGCAGTCTTGATGAGCTAGAGGCTGCTGTCTCTAAGAGCTGGCGGCTGCAGTCAGAAGGTAGATGTGGAAAAGAGGTAAATGCTGGCGACTTTTCAATAGAGTCCCCCGCAAAAAAAAATAAATTATATCTCCTGACCACTTTAAAAAAATAATAACAACATAAATCAAAGTTAAGATTCATCAGGTGATTTTACCAGTTCTTTTATCTCTAAAATGCTGACCAGATTGCGGTAAATTATATGTATAGCATCGGCTGAGGATTAAAATGAAATTATCTGGCTCTTCATTCATGAATGAAAAATATGTAGTTGTTATAGATTCAAGCATTAATTCTAAAACAGCAATGCAAAAAAATCACCAAAACATATATTTGATATCGGTCATCTTGCACCGCCGGACGCATGGTGTAGCGGGAGTGATACAGTATTAGCAACCTTTGGGAAGGTGCAATAATTATTGGAGAAAACAATAACTATATATCAATGTTAGTAACTAACGTAGGATAGATTTTTGTACACGCACCCTGAATAATTGCGCGTAGCAAAACAAGAATTCAACATGTATTCGATTGGAGACTACTCATATTCAGCAAATCCCATGTAATGGAGGTAATGTTCTAGGTAAAATTTTTAAATTGTCACTCCTAGATCTTAGTGACTCAATTTATTTCAGTGTAAGCAAACCCCTTCAGAAGCGTCTTGAGAGCTGGTATCAAATCACCCATCACATCTTCCCAGAAAAAATTCACTATAACCATATTTTAAATTTAAACGGGTTATGAATGCTTGCAAATACTAAAGTTCTGTGGGCGTTTTAATCGTCAAACATGCCGTGAACGGTAAGCAGAAACTGTCGTTTATTTTGCGTGTTGGCAGGAGCCAATGAAATACATTGCTGCAAACCTTAGATATTGTCACAGAAATAAAATTCCACGACTAAACTGGCATTTATTGAGTTTTCATACACGTTCATGCAAACAGAGTTTATTTTAGGTTCTCATGTTCATTCCACATATTTTCTGAGCAACTCTACACAGTGAAAATATTCGAAAAATATTGCTAGCAGCCACAGCTATATCCTGTTTTTAATTAGCCATAAAGGCTTGTGCATTTCAACATGCCACCCACATACTTTGTTACATAATTGAAAATGCCAAAAATCGATTTTCCTTTTGGGAATCTGAACCTCAAAATAGAATCTGAACCTCAAAATAATAAAAATGATCAGGGCGTGTAGAGGCATCTTGATTCCGCAGTATTTTCGAGCTTTCGAATTCTTGTTGAATTCATCATCAGGTTTATAAAAGTCAGAGCGGTCACAGCACCGCCTCCTATTTTGGCGAAACCAGGAAACAGTTGAAAGTGAGAATGTGTCAACATAAGGGCATATCTTTTCGAACTGGGAATACGATAACTTCAAATATTAACAAAATTTTCGTTCCTTGTTTTTGAAAGTGGGCACTCGATCACGGAAAATAACTTCAAAAATATTAGCAAAACCCCCTCGGACGATCTCAAAAATTCTCGAACCAATTTTAATTCACATAATTAAACCAACCCTCAACGAGCAAGCAAGTTCTGTAGATTTGTTTACCTTAAACTGAATAATTTTCTCTGTTCTGCATCTATGATACCCCTGTTTTTTCATTGCCATTTGTAACACTGTACTATGTACAGGACCGACTTATTCCTTTGTATGGATGTAACTAAATCAAATTAGCTATCCGTAAATAATTAGCTTCGTGGTCTTTAGTAATAGGTATCTGCTTCATTTTTATGCAAAAAAAGGTTAAAACGGATATTCATCATTACTTTTATTCAGAAATCTTCTCAACTCACTCAGTTCAAATAGCTTTTTAGGGGATGGAGAAACTTGACATGGATGACGAACATCGGCAGCATACTTATGTCCTCTTGCCCAAGAGTCAACCCATCTCTCCTTCTCAGACTGTGTAGGACTTTGTGCAGCGTACTGACTGAAGACATCTGCAATATAAAAATTCAATCAGTGAAATTACATGTACATATACAATAGTTGAATTGTTTATACACAAAATGCACTAGCACCATTAGCAAAATGTCGATCCATATTTCTATTACCTATGTAGTGAAATAAATTTGAAGTCACACATAAAAGTGGCTACAAAACAAAGTTTCATTAGGTTGTGAATCTGTTGACCAGAATTTTGAAAATAAAAGGTACTACTGAGCATCTAAAGACATGGTGGTCTGCACGAGGACCAGAACCGAGAATATATTTGATCCATAAAATTAATTGCGGACATTAGTGACGTGGCGTCCAGTGGCTGACCCTTTTCTAACCCAAATGTACTAGATTTCCCATATGAGTAACTTATGTTATTAATAAGTTAATGCATGAGAAAAGAGTTTGGATGACAAGAGGTTGAATTACGGCTAAGACGTGAAATAAGTGTATGGCTACTACTACTACTACAGTCATTACTACAGTTGTTTTACTACAGTCATGTTCTATGACCACTTCAGTAGGCGGGCGTAGCCACAGTGTTGCCATACATTCCACTATGACTTAGAACGACAATATTCTGGTGAAAAAAGAATACTTTGAATAGCCCGTATAACAATCGTTAAAGCATAATTCCCACAATTATTTGATTGGTAAACTTTTAGTCCATGCTGCAAAGAATGACCTCAGTCCTAAAAAAATTGAAAATGTTGGAAAATAACGGTGCCAAATGGAATTTTGAATAAAGTGACTCGATGGATACCTTTGACGTATTTTATTATAGCCACTGCACATGTGTATTTAGATATATTTAAAACTCGGTAAAAATACTCTTTAAACTGCACACAAAGCTCCATATCGCTGGAAGAATATCGCTAATCTCAATTGTCTTCATGACGATGATTACACTCCCCACTAACACTGCACAAAAAAAACTGATAAAAATGTTATTATAGAATAAAGTTTCTAGAACTTACTTGCTAAACAAGAAGTATTGCTGTAGTCAGGCACTGAACTTGTGGAGCTTAAGTCGTACAACTGAGAGCCATCACGCTTCTCTTCTTGCTTAATTACTCCTGTCACAAAAGAACACAGTGGTTAGAGGTCACCAAACACATAAACACTTGGTACAAAAACTCATTATACATATAGAGTATTTAAAATTAAATTTTCAAGCTCCGACTGCAGCAATTGGAATTAAATTGGAGAAAATCTTTCAAAGAAGAATGAAAATGATACAATACAGGGAATCAGTGGTGGTGCGATAGGTAGAATACTTGGATTGGACGGTGCGTCTGAGCAATCCTCGGAGGTTCGAGCTCGGACTAGGCCACACGTTTATCGCCACCGAGCCAGGTGTTTGCGCATCATTTGCTTGAGGAATATTGCTGACTCAGCAGCATATGGGCTAGGATTCCAGATTTGTTTATGCGTCCAATTCTTGATAAATATCTCTCTTAGGATAGATATGACAACCCCCTAACCGGTGAGGGGACACGGTCTTTCCATGCGCATGCATAAAAATGAAAAATTATTCTCAAAAAATTAAAAATACCCCATTTAAAATGTTATTCATTTAGTTTTGGAGTGAACGTTTTTTTCGATTCCGACTCCGAAGCTACATGAATTCCGACTACTTCGTAATCTTGGTTCACAATTGGTAGGGAAGTGGTGTAAAAGGCAGAGCGGTTGTGTTGAAGGCAGGGAAGTAGGGCAGAAGAAGGCAGATAGGTAGTAAAGAAGGCAGGAAAGTGGAGCAGGAGGTAGGGAAGTGGTGCACAAGTAGGCAGAGAGAAAGTGTTGAGAGCAGGAAGCAAATACAGAATAAAGTAGTGGATCTGCAGAAGAGGACAAGGAAATGAAGGAGAAAAATGCAGGGACTTTATACAGTGGTATGAAGAAGAGGAAAGGGAACTGGTAGAAAACAAGGCAGTGAGCTGATGCATAGAGGGAAGTTCATCTCTAACCTATCAAAATATAATTAACCAGTGATGAAACAAATAGATAATGAAAGAGGCTATGCACATTTGAGACAATGTACGCCAACAGCTAGATAACAAAACCAATGTGCGAGCATGATCAGAAGAGTAATGAATACAATAGAACACATTTTAGAAAAGTACTTTAGGGCATCGTTGCATATGCAAGAACTGTTTTCCCCTCACACGGGAGGGGGTGGTCATATCTCTCCTGAGAGATATTCATCAGGAATTTGGCGTATCAACAGATCCGGTTTCCCAGCCCATATGTTGCTGGGTCAGCGGTATTCTTGAAGCAGTACTCGTCTAATACTTTTATATTTCTATGCGTTTTGTGCGCATTGATTGACTGATGTATCACAGTTTCAAATTTATAACCAAATCACAATAAGCTTTATAATTTTGATATTTTGCAATGAAAACGTACAATGTTATAGAGTGAAAATGTTCTGCATTGAATATTAACCAACGAGTCAGGTTATTAGCCAAGCCTACAGTAAACAATAAAGTGAAAGTAATTAATAAATTTTATAGTTGTAAACAAAATTTACGAATGTTTCATTCGTTTGAATAAATGTTTCTTTGATGCGACACCTCGGGAAGTTGCCCTTCGGAACCGGACGCTTTCACTGCATAGGCCCGTAAAAAAAAGGTTTTGCATTTTATACCTCTATAATTTAAGAGTGTACTGATGATCTGAGTTTGATCATGTAAGAATATATCATTTTGGATGAAATTAGCCGAAACAATCGTAGAAGAGAACATAGTTTCCAATTCCTGAGAACCAGTTTGTTTTTTGAATTATATTTAGAAGAAAAACAGAGCAAAAGCAACGTGAGTGCGTCGTTTTCTGATTCACGAAACTTCTATCGCTAACCTTGCTGTACGTAATAGATCTTCATAGTAAAATGAGTCAACTACGTTGAATCGCTCCTAGGATAGTTTCTCACAAATTACGATGGATCAAAATAACTAAGAAGACTATAAACGAATTAAATTGATTTTTTATGTCAACAGCGATTCTTTTCAATACAGTGCCAAAATAACTGTTATCTCACAAAGAAGTTGAAAAAAACAACAGGATACGAATTCTGGGGTCGCATTTGGCCTTTAATATTATAACGTTGATTACTTGCAAACGTGTTCTTTTTTGGCCTCATTCATACTATTCACCAATGTCCAGTTATGTAACATTCTTTACTTGATGCCTCTTCATTATAACTGTGTACTTGCTTGGTAGAGTCGGTACCAAGTTCTGCTCAAAGACTGAAACTCTGATGTTCGACCACAGACGGAAAGCCTCGTGGAATTGCTGACACAGGAGAAGGCGGGAGCAAGTAGCTGGGAATGAGAGGGTGAGGGGAGGTGGGGGTGACTAAGTAGCGTGGAGCTGCCTCGGCTAGGGGGATGAGAGGAAGGGGAAGGGTGCTGTTTTTCCCCAACATAGCGAGGCACAGCAGAAGTTGTTGTAGGGTATTGGACCCCAGAGGGGGGGAAGTCGAACCCCTGACTGGGGTCGGAGGCCATGCATGAACGGATGGATTGAAGGCTGAAAGAGCATTTGTTATGACAAGGTATAAAATTAATGTCATCTGGGACCATTACTTGTTATTTATGTTTGTTCTTGTCTATGCATTCCGATTGTGCTTATTATAACCAATGAATGAAAAGAAATAAATCTTAACGCATGTTACGTTCCAAAGTTCCCTGCAACAATCTGTTGCATCCTTCTGTACGGGCATGGATTTTATTCTCATACAGAATACGGTTTCATTGTCAGTCTGATTATGGAGCCACCTAATGGTATCTGAAGTTCTGTGTGGTTGATGACATTTTTCCACTAGTTTGTCAATTGAGAAACGTTCTCAGTTCATGACTGAGAACCAATACTAGATCAGTTCTTTTGCCAGAATAGTGATAACAACTGAACCCGTTTCTCAAATGTGTGCATTTGATAGCTAAATGTTTATTGTTATTTTATGGTCCTTTAAAGATCTACACAGGCTTAATATCATTTCTAGATTGACACATCACAATAACCGGAACTCTTAAAGAATCTTACTCTGGGCCGAGGATGTGTGTGGAAGACTGATGTATCTTTGAAAGTTCTTTACATTTCGTTAATGATTGAAACTTCTATTCACATCATGTAGGGGTGATTGTTTCTTGCCTGCATATTTCGTAAGAACTATAATAAATTTTTTGTTTCATCTTGTCCGAGCAAAATATTTGGTATGTTCTAGGTCACTTAGTATCAGTGTTATATTATATTATCAATGTTATATTGATTATCAATGTTATATATCAATGTTATATTGGATAAGTATTCAATGTAGATAATTATTCATATGAGAGCATGATAATAGTGGCTTATTTTTTCGTTGATAATTTATTTCGTTGACCATTTTATTGTTGAGCCCATCAAGATTGTAGAAAAATAAAGCCCGAAAATGATACAGTTCGACGAAACAAATATTATGAGGAACAATAAAGTCAATATTATAAATAAAGTCAATATTATTAAAATAATAAAAAATTAAATAATTTAAAATACACAAAAAAGAGTTGTGCAAATACTTATGCCTATGCACTGTACATGTTAGGCTTCAATGTAACCTTGGTGAAAATTTCAACAGAAATCTGTTGAAATTTCATCAAAACTTTTGATGTATTCCTGCTAAATGACCAGCAAACCAAGCAACTAACCAATGCAATTGAAAACTACCTCTTCATCAGAGACAGGGATGCTAAGAAATGATATTATTATTAAAGTATAGAATTTCACTTCATATCGAGAAGGAACATATTAAAGGTAGCTATACAGTATTTTTATAGATAAGCTGAAGACAAGAAAATCCACTCATTTCATTACTGTATAACGGCGAACGAACATGTACCTACGTACTGGATTTATATCCTCGAGAACCGCTATTGATATTGAACATGTTTTTGCTTCCTATAAAAATTCCATGAATATGACGAAGGAATACTTTAGAGCCATTGAGAACCTAAGACTGAAATCTAACTGAACTACAAAGCATTTTAGCTTCAGTTTAGATATGATATATCATGTTAATTTCTACGATGATACTCTAAAATAATACAAACACTTTCATTTCAGCTGATGCTCGAAAGCCTCATACAAAAGAATAAATGCATTATTCGACACTGTTTGAAGCTATTCGGCAGAAGTATAGAACTGCCAACAGAGTTCGTCGATGAATGTTCATCAAATCGAAATCTTCTGAATTTGATTCTATCTATTGGCCAAAGTTCCCTCCGTAAACAAAGAAGAGTCGCTACCAACATGCATAGCAGAATAAAAAAAGTACGAATAATGAATATTTCTTTGGCTCACACTTTCCCCACTTACTCACAACCGTACAAACTACAAATCTTGGCTTTCCTGGCATTTTGATTCGGCAAACAAGCGAAACAGCTAACGCTGGTTCACCTCGACCGCATCATAGGCGTGGCGAAGGTTCCCGTACTCACCGGTATCACACGCATTCATACCGAACTTAAAACTAAAGACCACACCATACATACCCACTGGCACCCATGCGTCATGCTCTTGTTGCTGCATCAAATTCAGGCACCAACAATCGTCCTCCCATACCTTCTATTCCGTGCAAACACAGCTGCTTCTTGATTGATATACCTCTGTCCCTCATAACTCTCGTCACCCTATTGCTCAAAACAAATTTTTGTCCCCTAGCACCCTTTTATTTTAATTTTTGGCTCACAATTTTTTATGTCATTCAATGAATGTGACAAATCAGTCCTGAATCGCTTTAAAAAATATTCAACCATTAACGATCTTCCGTTCGACAGGGTGTAATTTCAATTTTATCTTTGCAAAATTAGAAACAAAATTTCTTTTTTACATGCCAAACAGGTAATATAAGTTACTTTTAGTAGTCAGTTTAAAAATTTATATTAAAATATAGAATACGGGACAGTTGGTACACGGATCTGATGAAAAGAACAGAAAGGTTTGTAGAACCTATACAGCAAGAATCTAATACTGGTTCTGACATATAACACAGAAATGCCAAAAGTCTGTTGGCAAAACATTTCATAGCTAATAGTATATGCACAATGTAAACCAAATCGATAGTTTGATGATAATCAATAGGTATGTATTCACTTTAAGAGCACTTGATGATGCTTGTGAATATGTGCAAAAAGTTGATAAAATAATCATTCTATCTGAATGTAATATAAGCAGTCTTGCCACCGTCGACATAGCTCTATGAAAATGAATTATGATTCCATTTAGTTTGAACAAACTTCAAAGCAAAATATATATATATATACAGAAATTCACGATCTGTCGGCCTCTGGGAGAATATGAAGCCCTATTTGAAGGACCCTGCCAGTAGAAGGCTTTCTGCGCGTCCCATTTTGATTTTCATTAGCTAAAAAATGTATAATTGAATTTGAATTTAGCTCTAAAGGTAAATGGATAATAATATTGTCATCAATTTCTATTCATGAAAACAGTCCCGACAAAAGAACATCCTTAGTTAAAAATTAACATCCTCTTATATTTAAGAGGTTGTATGTAAGTCCACTCAATCGTGCTTTTGAGCTCATGATATTTTATCATTAAAATACATAAAATTTTTGAATGAAGCGTACTCTAAACGTGAAAGAATTTTAATATTGTCATCGATTTCTACCCGTACAAGCCGTCTCGACGAAATAACATCCTTTGTTAAAAAGTTATTATAACTTTTAGGAACAACGGCCGCAGATTCGCGCATTTTAAATTTTTCCATCTGACGAATTGTACTGCTGTGGAACACTGATGTGAACAGCACTTCATAACCACCAAGAACTCGATTGGGAGTTTAGGCCACTTCATCGTGCATTTGTCCATGTGATATTTTATCTTGAAAAACATAATATTTTTGAATGAAGTCGACTCTAAACATGGAAGAATTATAATATTGTCATCAATTTCTCCTTTTACAAGCCGTCTCGACGAAATAATATCCTTTGTTAAATAGTTAATGAGAATTTTTTAGGAGCAACGGCCACACGTTCGTTCATTTATAATTTTTCTATGTTTTATCATTTAAAAACAGAATATTTTTGAATGAAGTGAACTCTAAACGTGCAAGAATAATAATAATGACATCAATTTCTACCCTTGCAAGCCGTCTCGAGGAAATAATATCCTTTGTTTAATAGTTATGATAACTTTTAGGAGCAACGGCCACATATTCGTGCATTTGTGATTTCATCTATCGGACGATTTGTAATGCTTTGGAAGAGTGATCTGAACAGCATTTCATAACAGCCAAGAACTTGATTGAGTGTAGGCCGGCCACTTAATAGTGCATTTGACCTCATGATATTTTATTATTGAAAAACAGAATAAATAGAAGGAAGTGAACTCTAAACATGAAAAAATAACAATAATATCATCAAATCTCCCCTTTATAAGCCGTCTCGACGAAATAGCTATTTGACAAAGCGCGCACACTGTAATGCCTTCAGATTTCTACACCACCCACCCCTCTCCCACCACCTCAGTACCACCACAGAACAGATGCCAGTCGCGCCAATTTTGGAAGTATATGGTATGACTAAGGTTTATTAATTCATATGTTCGTTATACAGTTATTATTTATCACTCATTTATAAACAACACAAATACTTAGAAAGCAGATACTGCAGTATGATATGAAAGGTAACCTGCAATAAATCATTATAATCAGATATTACAACGAACGCTAGTGTTTGGCAGTTTAACACTCCATCTCGATACTCTATGAAATTACAATATCTTCTTGTAATATTTTACTTACTATATTACATTCCTTACCTTTCGCACTAGCTATGCAAGATACATATATTTATACAAAATTTTTATGAATTATTATACTGATTGTGATAGAAAAGCAGTACCATAACTATGATAAAACACGTCAGAAGCCTGTATAGATTACTGGTTTGCATGAGTGCCAACTGTAGTATTCTCACGCCGTCTTGGTTGTGTGTATCATGGCTTTCAGTAATGATCAAAATATAACTTGGCCAGATGAATTTAAATGAGTTGAATTATGCATTAAATTATGCAAATTATGCATTAACAGCATAATTTCTTCAAGGGGAGACAACTATTGGATCTATTGGAATTAGCGTTCTCATGATAAAGCTATACGGTCCCGAGCTTCCCGTTAATTACCTATGTGTTGATAGCAGCAAGTTTTTCCTAATGTACTATCCCTTATCGGCTCACTGCTGTCCTGTTTTAAGCGTATCTGAATTTTTTTCCTGAACTATCATATTGTTTTATGAATTTCCTTCTCAAATTCGTGCTTCAAAGCGCAGATCATGAGTGGAAATGCCCTTATGGCATGAATTTTGCATTCCTCCAACTCCTATCTATATTGGGCCTTAATCCTTCCTCGTTTTACTACACCTCTGTCATGTTAGGGAGGCTGACTCACCGATACCGGCGCGCCATTTTAGAGAACCCATCTAAGATCCTTCCCGAGTTACCCTGACAAATAGGATAATTTCTGAACTATAAGACGTAGAATCTTGAAATTAAAACCAAATTAATGCTCGTGATGGGTACAACATTTTTATGTATTTTAATAATTTTTTAAGCCCCCGTGAGCGGCAGGAAGCGTGGCTCTCGTGGCCCCTCAATAGTCGTCCGATATTCTCGATTAACATCACTTTCCGCCATCATTTATTTCTAAACTATTGCACCTAAAAATTTGAAATTGGTTTCATTTTAAACATCAATTCATTTTGCAACGGTGAGTGTATAATAAAACTCTCATACTCTTCCTGGAAGGATGACAGAGAGCAAGGTTCTCCTACCCCCATAAACCGCGCATGCTTTGGACTGAACAACTGCATTTTCATTTGTGTCCCCTCTTTATGATATTTTTTATACCTCTCTCGTTTCGTTTTCTTCGAAATCCAGGAACTACTGTTTTAAATATCAGTCAATTGCTGTGTTTCATAATCAGAGATTCATTATCCTTGTTTCTGCCTTTCATTTTGCTTTCTCTACTTCTCTTGGCCGAACCTATACGCTACTTGATTATGCCTATTACGAACTCATCTAATTACTTTGGCGATACAATGATTCACATAGCTTTTCTGCGTCCAAAATACGGAAACACTTTTGGATCAAGTGTGTACAGTTTTCTTCCCTTTTTTCATTTTTATTTCCCTATCTTCCTCATAAAATGTTCTTGTTAGTCGTGACGTCCCAACTTCCGTTTTCTCACGCTGTTGAGTTTATTATCACAACTCAATTTTGGTATTTAACTTTTTGCTCTGTTCCAGCTATGGTGCAAATGTTTTGGTTTCCATTGTACAACCATCCTTATTTCCCTATCTCCAGTGAACTCTTTTGTGACAGTATTATCAGCGTAGTTTGTAATTTTTTTAAATTTGTCTTAGGATAAAACATGTTATTCACTTCGAGCTCATTATTTTGGTAAACTAATCGATACTTAAGAACTAAAAAAAAATCATTCTGAATGTCGACCTCATAATCTTAGACGCAAAATAATTTAAATCTGTCCAACCTACTCTTAACATTAAATCCTCCAATCACCAGTTCCTGTGTTGGTTTGCTCATATTCCAATACGAGTGCGCCCTAACGAGAGTGTTTTACACGTATGCGTTACGAGGATTATGTTTTTTAGTTACTTATATTTATTACCTAGTTATTATTTATTATTATTATATAAATTACTGAGTGCTAGTGTGCTCTCAGCCAACACTAGCACTGAACTTTCAAATAAAAACATATATAAATTTCCTTTGCGTAAATTACCGGCTAGCCCATTTTCGAGATCCGATCTAAGACTCTTCGAAAGAACCTCTGAATTACCAGGACAAATAGAGTAATTTCTAAATTATAAGACGTACAATCTTGAAATTGGTACCAAATTAATTCTCGTGGCGAGAACAACATTTTTACGTACTTAAAAATATTTTTGACGCCCCCGTGTGGGGCAGAGAGCGACGCTCTCGTAGCCCCTCAATGGTCGGTCAATTTTCTCGATTAACCTCGTTTTGTGCCAACATTAATTTCTAAACTATTGCACTTACAAGACAAATTAACCAAGTGAAATTATCGTTATCAAAATTAAGAATGAGGGGCAAACATGCTCAAACGAAATCATACGTCAATATGCACCTTTTTTACTTAAAATGAATCCAAGTCAAGTTCAATTTAACTCCAGTCAAGTTGAATTTAATTGAAGTCAAGTTCAAATTAATCCAACCTTAAGTTGAGTTCAGAATTGACATAGTCGCTCTGTAATTTCAGCCTCTTTTGTGTTATATATGTACCTATTGGGTGTGATGAGCAAGACAATCGGTTTTCATATCAGGAAGGAATTCATAAAATTTCCACCGGTAATGAAATTTAAAGAAAAGCTGTCTCAAAATGTACCAAGTATCCAGCATCAAGAGGCAGATCGAGTGTGATTCATACATTTGAGCGACGTGATAATTACAAGTCAATTATAAAAACTTCGAATCATACTAGGCCTACTCATTACAGTTGTTCAAAATTTTCACATTAATGACAGAATGCATCCATTCAAAAATTTATGTTCAAAAGGTAACTTCTTGTTACGCATAGTAGTATCGAGGATTTATTTATACTTAAATAGAGATTTATATGCGTGAAATTCAACTTTTTTCACCCATTAGGCTTTGACTTGCACTAATTTGAACTTGTTATGGATTAAAATGAATTAGACTTGGATTAATTTGAACTTGACTTGAATTAAATCGAACTCGACTTTGGTTAACTTGAACTTGACCTGGATTGATTTTAAAAAATTAATCCTTGAAATTAAAAACACAATCCTCGAAACGCTAGGTTTAAAAATACTTTCGATAGTGCGTACTTATGAAATAAAAGACAAAATCGTTTACTTATATACAAACACCGCCATTACAATAGAAGCTAAAATAACTTAACACAGAGATCTACAATTGCTATTCATACATGGTTATCGCAATACCCATGCTAATTGTCGAAACAAATGATTTGGAGAAATGCACGAAAAAAATGCGCACCCTTCGTTGCGGTAGTCTGATTTTGGTACATGCATTTAAATACAAGTGACTAAGAAAACATAATCCAAGTGACGCATCGCTTAAAACAAGCCGTGGATTGTGCCATGGCATGGCATAATCCATGTGACGCAAGCTGAAAACGGCATCTTCTGCAAAAGTGGTGTTGCGATGTTTTTCTTTCATAAACGTTCACAACGCAGCTAATCTCTACGTTCTCTATGCCATTCAGAAGAGCCTTTTTACTCTCATGTCCTAGTTCAAACATACTGTTAGGACTACAATTATTTAGCACAAACCAAAATCTTGTTTTAAGAATATAAGAATGATTTCTTTTACTTTCCAAGAAATAATTGAAATTTTCTTCGGCAGTTCTTTTTTACGATGGAAGTTTCTATTCTGATATTAGAGGTGATTCATAGCCCTTATTACTTCGAGTCTCAAACACTTCATTATTTTTTTCCCAAATACCTTCAGTGTTATATTCGAGCTCGAAGTAGGACTCTGAATCATTTCTAGAAGCAGCCGATGATTCATCGTTCAAGGTTCGTGCCTGAATCCTTGTAGCAATAATTTTTGTCTTTTCCCAAAGAATTCTGCATTGAATAAAAAATTACATGAAGAAATATGTCATCACTTCATAATCAAATGCAAGGCGTGTATGAATTTATAAATAAACTTCTCGTGAGTAATTTCTCCAACGTTATTACAATGAAAATGTGCGTGCTTGGTTGGTATCATAGATTCCATTTAAATTAAATAAAAAATTTATCATCCGCTTACTTGTGCATGCGTTAAAAAATAGAGCGTGAAAATTGAATCTAATGTTGGTAATAAAATGCAGTATATCGCAAAAAAACGATACCGCAATTTCTTTCAGATACTTCTTGGCTGATAATTATTCCATCCTTATGTAATAAAGGCCCCGTACCTCTGTTTATAAATACTAGTACACACGGCCCGACACAAGTGCCCGTCAAACAATTCCGTAGAGTTACCAAACGCCGTTCAAGGGTCAATTTAGCATCTCGTTGGCGAGCAGCATTGCTTCGTCTTGCCATTTCGCGTTGTTCATCCGATTGTATTCTGCGTTTTTCTAGCTGTCGAAGTCTTTCTCCTTCTCTCTTGCGGTTGGATACATTTCTATCCATGGTGGTCTCTTTTGCCGGAATTTTATTCTGAAATGTCGTCTATTATCTCTTCGAAGCTTTTCAAGAAAATCACAATTTTGAAAACAATAAATCATGTTCCAAAATTTTGGGCCTAATACTAAGTGGCAGCCAGCTTTCTGGTCAAACGAATTTTAAACATTTCTTTTTGCATTATCAATTAAAAATATAAAATTAACACCATGAATTTAAACAGGGAAAGCTCCAAAGAAAATTTCTATTTGTAAAAATAAGCCGATTGCGTATTCTGGATGCCATAATGCAAGTAAAAGGGAATTGAATCGCCACTGAAAAAAAATACAAGAGAATAATTTCCTGTATTTCTTTAAGCTATATCCTTGTTGCTATCAAAGCTATCGATTAGAAGAGGGGATCACACGGACGGCCGGACGCGGCTCTTATTATCATAGTGATTTTTTCACTTTTTGGTTCGTAATTTGTCCTGTGATATTGCAACGGGCCTATGTGTCTGCACTTACTCTCAGGTGTTCTTGGTTAGTTGGTTGGCCCGTCTCTTTGTCATGCTCATAACCTTCTGACCACAACGTGCGCCACCGTTAGCCACGGAGGCAATTTTCATAATGCTGCGGGACGACCAGAAGTCACACACTTTTCGAAAAAACTTATTTGAACCTAATGAGAGGATGATCGAGTTAAATTTTCAAAATATCTGATTACAATTAACTTTAAATTTGAATTGAATATTCAACTTCAGTTTTACCAACTGCAGTCAAAGTGTTTAGGATGCTTAAAAACGGAATCTGTGATTTGAAGAATATTTTAATTGACTGTACTACTCGTATTAGGATGTATATATTGTGCCAAATGAAAATATCGAAAGCAGTCATTTTTGACGTATCATGTACACTGGTAAATAATGATACACAGTTGTTGTTTGCTTGGTTTATCCGTCTCTATGTGGCGCACATAAGAATGTGTAAAAGGTTCAGGATGACTCAAGTCAGGGGAATAACTATGCACAAGTTCTACGAATTTTATTAGAAAAACGATTTGACAGGAACGACAGTTAACACTTGACAGGAACGACAGTTAACACTTGACAGGAACGACCGATAGATTTCACGGAACAATACGTGAAAATAGAAGTTAAATAATATGATTTCGGAATATTCTCTCCTCTGCCAGACGCAGCACCAGACCCTATGGAGTGGCGCACGGACTGCCTGTCACATGACAACCGGGTCAGAGAAGGTCGCGCTAGAATGAACACGAGACGAGAATATGATGTACGCTTTTACATACCTCCCTACGAAAGACAATTTTGTTCATGAACAAAAGTTAACCGCGTACATCGTATAAAAAGTTACAACACTCTTAAGTCTAGTCAAACATCAATCGAAACTTAGTTTTAAATAACATCTAAGCTTAGAAGTACAAGGCACACACAAATACTCGCAGAAATATAAAAGTTACACAGTTCACGTTTACTTAGTCGAACATACGCGAGAGATAGTCTGCGCCAACATTTTCTTTACCTGGTAGATAAACTACTGAGTAGTCCTAAGGTTGCAAAATAAGTGACCAGCGGGCTAAGCGCATATTCAAATTCTTTATTTTGCTTAAGTACACTAAGGGTCTGTGGTCGACTTCAAGAAAGAATTTTTTTCCTAGTAAGTACACGGAAAATTTTTGTACGGCGAAAACTATCGCCAGGCATTCTCTTTCAATAGTAGAAATCCTACGCTCAGCTTCAGTAAGCTTACGACTGGCGTACACCACTGGAAAGGGACAGTCGTCTGTATACTGAAGGAGCACCGCTCCCAGTGCGACGGCTGAGCTGTCGGAACGCACTACAAATGTTTTATTTAGATCCGGTAATTTCAACACCGGTTCAGCAACCAGGGAGTTTCGAGCCCGTTCGAAGTTCTCTAAAAGTTCAGCATCATAAATCAAAGGTTCACACACATTTTTTTTGAGAAGATCTGAGAGAGGTGCTGTCACTTCCGCCAGATTAGGCACAAACTTTCGGTAGAACGAAATTAATCCCAGAAATGACCTCAGTGCTTTTTTAGTGCGAGGAGGCGGAGCATTCGACATAGCAAACACCTTAGTCTTTTGGGGAGAGAAACCGTGCTCAGCCAATTGACGCAAAAGCGAATTTGCACTTGCTTGGTTGGGCAGTAAGACCATGTTCTTTCAGTCTACACAGTACTTGTTTCAAGACAGCTAGGTGAGATTTAAGATCTTTCGAGTATATCAGAATAAAATGATACATCAGCTAAACCGCTCAATACTATTCTCATTAGACGCGCGTATGTAGCGCAAGCCGAAACTAAGCCGAAAGGCATTCTTTTGTATTCCATTAGCCCGCGGCTGGTTGAAAAAGCAATAAGTGGGCGAGAAAGTTCATCTAGTTCCAACTGGTGGTAGGCTTTGGTCACGTCTAACTCTGAATAGTATTTACTCCCTCCAAACTTGTGGAAGTCTTCTTCTAACTGAAACGCAGGCTCAGCATCTACCTTACTGACACTATTCAACATGCGGTAGTCTACGGTCAATCTATAAGAACCATCAGTTTTCTTGACCAGAACTACTGGGGGGCAGAAGTCTGAGGTGGACCGTTGAATTATTCCTAGTTCTAATAATTTATCAACCTCCCTACCGAAAACTTCGCGCAGATGCACCGGTACCGGATATACACGAGCTCGAATAGGTGCGGACGTAGTCAAGTCTATCTTATGCACCACAGTTTTAGTGTGACCAGGTATGTCAGATAATACAGAAGGAAATTCTAAAATCAAGCTCTTTCCGTTCACAAGGATTTAACGAAGGTGAAATATTAAAGGATACGTTCTCGTTCGACACAGCTGTTAGCGGCAACTCAATCGACAGGTCTTTTTTCAACTCTATCGTCTGAGGAGTAGCCTCGGTAAAAGAGGAGAACAATTTTTCATCTATAACAGGGGCACAAGCACAGAAAAATATTCCTGACTGAACTAGTGAGATGACATCTCTACTCTCGCTAGGGGCAGATGCATTTTCGACCCCAGCCCGTCAAATATATTGCTTCAACAGATTGATATGATAAGTTTTTGACACTCCATCACAGTCGAGCAGGTAATTTACCTTATTAAGTCGCTTTACTACCTTGTATGGGCCTCTCCAGCTCATCAGCAGCTTGTTATGGCAGTCTGGGAGAAGAATTAACGCCTCGTCGCCCTCGTCCAAGCTTCGATTTTTGGCTTTCAGGTCGAAGTAGGTGCTGAATCTTGACTGGGAGACTTTAGCATTGCTCGCTGCCAACTAAGCAGTTTCTTCCAGGGTGTCCCTTAATTCTGTAATGTATTGAAAGCTGTTCCGCTGTTCCACCGGAGCCGATTTATTGACCCAGAGGTCGCGTAGCACACAAATTTGCCCCCTCACCTGCCGGCCGTACAGGAGCTCGAACGCCGAAAAGCCAGTTCTGTCGCTTGGCATATCGCGCAGAGCGAATAGTGTGGCGGTCAGATACCGGTGTCATTCTCGAGGCTTCTTCTCGCACAACTTCTTGAGGCAGTTTTTCAGAGTGGAATGAACGCGCTCCTGTCGTCCGTTCCCTTGACTATGGTAAACGGAGCTGAAAATTGGCTTTACCCCGAGCAACTTGTGTAGCTCTCCCATCATGGCACTCGTGAAATTCGTTCCTTGATCTGACAGAATTGTTTCCGGAATTCCAACTCTTGAAAAGATGGTTAACAATGCCTCTGCCACAGATATGCTATCGATATGTTTCAGGGGGACTGCTTCGGGAAAACCAGGGGCCCAGTCGATGACGGTAAGAATATATTTGTGCCCGTCGGATGAAGCTGGCGTCAGCGGACCAACGATGTCCATTGAGATTCGGGAAAATGGAGTCTCCATAATTGGCATTTTCACAAGAGGCACGGGCTTTGTGCGACGCTGGGACATGCGCTGAAAATTATCACAGGACCTGCAATAAGCTCGCACATCCGCGATACTCCTGGCCAAAAAATATTCTGACAAAATCTTCGCTAACGTTTTAGAATGAGAGAAGTGCCCAGCTAACGGATTTTCACGAGCTGCATGAAGCACTACCGAACGACACACTATCGGCAAGACCAATTTCAATGTACCTACTGATTTAAAGGTCGACGACTTCACACAGTGTCGGTAGAGAACAGAGTCTTTAACAATATAAGTGAATTCGGTGCCATCTTTACATTTCAAAATTTCTCCCCTTTTAGCTTTATCCCACAACCGTGCAAGGGAACTGCAAGTTTTTTGATTTTCCAGAAATTCACTATGGGAAAGATCAATGGATTTAATCTCGGGTAGTACGAACGGGTGAATGGTTTTAACTCTAGCCTGAGACCTAGTGACCGCAAGTACCTTATTTATACAACCAGAGGGGCGTGAAAGCTTTTTATCACTTGCGTCTCTGACTCCATCAACATTTCCTACTAATACGCTACAACACTTAATCGGAGCAATAGCCGCCATTACCCAACCATCATAAAAATCACATTTCAAGTAGCATTTCGATAGCGGGAATTTCGACACGTTACCCAAATAATCAGAGAGAGAAATTGTGGGAGAATTAGACAAGTCTAAGTCCGGAAGAACTTCTGACGATACAATTACACAAGTACACCCAGTATCTCTCAAAATCGTCGATACGTTAACTCCATTAACGGTACCGCATGACAAATACCTCTGGTCAATTTTAGTCTGACTACAATATTTCACTGGAAAATTTGAATCACTAGAAGCGTTCTTCTCTATAAACAAAGTCGGACACTGAGATCTGTAGTGACCCAAAACTCCACAATTATGACACCTAACTGGTTTCATAACCTTCCAGCTGCGGCCATAGGGAGTGACTATATGCTGTGACGCCCGTGGAGGCTCAGGATCTGTCACAGGTGATGTCGGAGCCGATGCTTGTGCATTCGTACGTGGAGATGACTTGGCTATCGTCTGTTGACTGCGCGCCGTAGTCCAGTTGTCCGCACATTCGGTGGTCTGAGTCAAACTCATCATTCCCTTTTCTTTCAGATGCATACGCAGTTCTGGAGTTACTGATGACAACAGCTGATCTTTAATGATGAAATCTCGCAGGTCCTGGTAGGTTTCCGGAGTTTTCGTTGATTCTATCCAATAGTCTAATTTACGACCTAGACTTACTACAAATTGCTGGTAGGTTTCGCCAGGAGACCACTTCGCTGAACGAAAGTCTGTTCTATACGTGTCGGGATTTTTATTAAAACCCAGCAACAAAGCGCCCTTTAGCCTGTCGTAGTCTGACGTTACTTCGGCAGGTAATGAGGAGTAGATTTCTGCAGCCTTACCACTCAGAGTGCTTCCGAGGCGGACGGCATAGGACTGTCGTTCTAACCCCAACAACTGGCACACTCGTTCGAAGCGAATAAAGAACGACGGTAAATCTTCACCATCACGGTAGGTAGGGAATCGTGGTTTTTCTACCCTTACGGATGCATTCGACGGAGGCACAAAATTTGCCCCGCCACAAATCAGGCGAGCCAGGTCTAATTCATGCTGCAGCCGCAAGCGCTCTCTTTCCAACTCGGTGTCGTCTTTCTCCTTCTCTCTTCAAACGTTCCGCTTCTAACTCACGTTCTTGGGCTCGCTCAGCACGTGCGTGCGCTTGCTGCTCTGTTACGTACTTAGCTATTTCTGAGCCCTTCAGTCCCAAGCTCTCGGCTTCTTCTATCAAGTCTGCCACGCTAGCAATTTGGAATTTAGGACCACGGACGAAAGAACCGAAAGAAGGTGTACCAGCATTTAGCTCGGTACGGTTCGACAAGTAGTTGAAAGACTTGTTGAAAGCAATGATTCTGTGCAGAGGAGAGATCTCGAACTTAGTGCACTTCCCTGACCATCATAACGAGCCCCCTGGCAAGGTCGCCAATGTAAAAGGTTCAGGGTGACTCAGGTCAGGGGAATAACTATGCACAAGTTCTACGAATTTTATTAGAAGAACGATTTGACAGGAACGACAGTCGACACTCGACAGGAACGACAGTCGACACTCGACAGGAACGACAGTCGACACTCGACAGGAACGACAGTCGACACTCGACAGGAACGACAGTCGACACTCGACAGGAACGACAGTCGACACTCGACAGGAACGACAGTCGACACTCGACAGGAACGACAGTCGACACTCGACAGGAACGACAGTCGACACTCGACAGGAACGACAGTCGACACTCGACAGGAACGACAGTCGACACTCGACAGGAACGACAGTCGACACTCGACAGGAACGACAGTCGACACTCGACAGGAACGACAGTCGACACTCGACAGGAACGACAGTCGACACTCGACAGGAACGACAGTCGACACTCGACAGGAACGACAGTCGACACTCGACAGGAACGACAGTCGACACTCGACAGGAACGACAGTCGACACTCGACAGGAACGACAGTCGACACTCGACAGGAACGACAGTCGACACTCGACAGGAACGACAGTCGACACTCGACAGGAACGACAGTCGACACTCGACAGGAACGACAGTCGACACTCGACAGGAACGACAGTCGACACTCGACAGGAACGACAGTCGACACTCGACAGGAACGACAGTCGACACTCGACAGGAACGACAGTCGACACTCGACAGGAACGACAGTCGACACTCGACAGGAACGACAGTCGACACTCGACAGGAACGACAGTCGACACTCGACAGGAACGACAGTCGACACTCGACAGGAACGACAGTCGACACTCGACAGGAACGACAGTCGACACTCGACAGGAACGACAGTCGACACTCGACAGGAACGACAGTCGACACTCGACAGGAACGACAGTCGACACTCGACAGGAACGACAGTCGACACTCGACAGGAACGACAGTCGACACTCGACAGGAACGACAGTCGACACTCGACAGGAACGACAGTCGACACTCGACAGGAACGACAGTCGACACTCGACAGGAACGACAGTCGACACTCGACAGGAACGACAGTCGACACTCGACAGGAACGACAGTCGACACTCGACAGGAACGACAGTCGACACTCGACAGGAACGACAGTCGACACTCGACAGGAACGACAGTCGACACTCGACAGGAACGACAGTCGACACTCGACAGGAACGACAGTCGACACTCGACAGGAACGACAGTCGACACTCGACAGGAACGACAGTCGACACTCGACAGGAACGACAGTCGACACTCGACAGGAACGACAGTCGACACTCGACAGGAACGACAGTCGACACTCGACAGGAACGACAGTCGACACTCGACAGGAACGACAGTCGACACTCGACAGGAACGACAGTCGACACTCGACAGGAACGACAGTCGACACTCGACAGGAACGACAGTCGACACTCGACAGGAACGACAGTCGACACTCGACAGGAACGACAGTCGACACTCGACAGGAACGACAGTCGACACTCGACAGGAACGACAGTCGACACTCGACAGGAACGACAGTCGACACTCGACAGGAACGACAGTCGACACTCGACAGGAACGACAGTCGACACTCGACAGGAACGACAGTCGACACTCGACAGGAACGACAGTCGACACTCGACAGGAACGACAGTCGACACTCGACAGGAACGACAGTCGACACTCGACAGGAACGACAGTCGACACTCGACAGGAACGACAGTCGACACTCGACAGGAACGACAGTCGACACTCGACAGGAACGACAGTCGACACTCGACAGGAACGACAGTCGACACTCGACAGGAACGACAGTCGACACTCGACAGGAACGACAGTCGACACTCGACAGGAACGACAGTCGACACTCGACAGGAACGACAGTCGACACTCGACAGGAACGACAGTCGACACTCGACAGGAACGACAGTCGACACTCGACAGGAACGACAGTCGACACTCGACAGGAACGACAGTCGACACTCGACAGGAACGACAGTCGACACTCGACAGGAACGACAGTCGACACTCGACAGGAACGACAGTCGACACTCGACAGGAACGACAGTTGACACTCGACAGGAACGACCGATAGATTTCACGGAACAATACGTGAAAATAGAAGTTAAATAATATGATTTCGGAATACTCTCTCCTCTGCAAGACGCAGCACCAGACCCTATGGAGTGGCGCACGGACTGCCTGAGGTCACATGACAACCGAGTCAGAGAAGGTCGCGCTAGAATGAACACGAGACGAGAATATGATGTACGCTTTTAAAGAATGGTAAATGACCCTTCCTATGATACGAGTTTCACCAGTGCGCAATTACAAGAACATTAAAATCTTGAGTACTATTAGGATGGATGTTTTTGTTTGTCATCTTGAGACGTAAGGAAACTATAGAACCCAGTGATTTTTACCGGGTCTTGTATTCCAGTAGTAAAATAACGTAGGAAAATTTACCTCTGGGTTTTTCCTATGTTCCGCCACAGAGCTATTCATGTAAATATTGCTTCAGAGAAACCCCTCCCACTGAGGATAATCGGAAAGTCTTGCACATACCTTGTTGAACAAGAGAAATGAATATGACTGCGTATGTATAGAAAATAAATCACATAAATGCGTAGAACGTGAAAAACAAAATTAATTTTCCGGCGAAGGCCTGAACACACATAGGTTCTTAGTTGGATGGCAGGCAACAATAGGTTTCATGATAGCTCCCAAAGTAGTTGAAGGCCCAGTGAATGAAACACGTAAATACACCTCTGTGGTTTGATAACTTTTCGAGAAGGCCACCGTGACCGAGTGGTTAAGAACTTGCCCCGCACGGAAAGGTGCCGGCAGTACGAATCCTTGCAGTGTCGTCCGATGATTTCTCCCCGCAGGGAAAAGGGAAAACTCAGCCACAATTCTTCTCTCTAGCCAGGTGTCGGAAATGGGAACCGAATTGACCGGGTGTACCCGTCCTTATGGTAGTTATATTGGTAGGTATTTGCATGGTAGGTAGGTATGGTGGGTATTTGCAAAAACAATATAAAATATGATAGGTATTAAGCGTGATTGATTGGAATAAAGAATCCCTTTTTGCAATACGGATACGAAAAAAAGGAAGG
Source organism: Morinoia aosen (assembly GCA_030386875.1). Lineage (NCBI taxonomy): Eukaryota > Metazoa > Arthropoda > Malacostraca > Amphipoda > Talitridae > Morinoia > Morinoia aosen. The sequence continues at coordinate 10,067,004 of CM059561.1, forward strand.
AGCTAAAAGGAGGTGGGTTGTAGATAAGATTTTCATTTGCATCAATACGAGAGTTAAATTTGCTAGTAGCCTCCAATGATGTTGAGATTAAACGAAGTAGAAATTAATAATTGAGCTGCTGTAGTGAAAGTTCGGCTGTTGGTGACGGCGAAGAAAACTTCTGTACTTAATTTTTTCTTTCCCGGTGCACAACTACCCTGGCGAACAAAGACACAAAAAGAGAGAGAGAAAGACATGGAAAGAGAAAGAAAGAGTGAGATTTCTTTACTTTCAATACTGTTCAATTAGAGATTTCGAAAATTTTTGTTCATGTCACTCGAATTCTGTGTTTTCTTGCTTTTGATTGATGGTTTAGTGTTTTTGCACAATATTTATTACAGTTAAACACATTGTTTCATCAAAAGCGTCAACTTTATAGGGCAATGATGTTTTTCCTCCGCATCACGTAGTCGTAAAATGTTTTTTTTTCGTTTTGCTTGTGTGATACAGTTAATCATTTCTTAGGCTCGTTAGCATATCATCATAACCTTATCTAGGGAGTTGATTTCACGTATAACAGCAGGTGTGTCATACATATTAGGGTTGCCGTTGTAGAACTTTCCTTTTCATGTTTCTGACTCAGATTGACTCTTTTGTACCATAATTATTAGCATGAAAATATCCTTAATTTTTCATGTGATTAAATATGTTTCCTCCGAGCTCCTTGGTTGGCATACTAGTTGCTACATGGAAGTGGAAACATAGTACTGGATGTCGGTCTCATAGTCTTGGACGTAAAATTAAATTAATTCACCAGTTTTACTCCCAAAAATAATTCCTTAAATAAATTTACGAGGAGTTCGCGAGACTCGAACTCAGGACTAGAAATCACCGCGCTAGAATCACTCGATAAATAATTCCTTGTATCGCAAATTCCTGAGGTCAAATTTCGATGTAAGTGTACACTAAAACAGTGCTTTCAAAAATGCATTGTCTCTGGAATTTCTGCTTTCAAATTGTATCTACATATATTATCAAACCTAGATTAAGAGTGAAAGAATCCATTGTTCTCAATCCTCTGTTTCAGGTAGTGACATGGGTATTATAAAACCCATGCAAGTGTCAGCTTAGAATCCTTACTTCGAGATATTTCAAAAACGAATGATGTTTTTCATATCGCCTTTATTAGATATGTAAACTCTTTTTCTTTTCTTTCCATATCTACTGTAAACAGGTGATCAAAATTACGCCAGAGGTCAACGTATTCTCAGGTAAGGTAGGTCTTAATAAAATCAGAACCCAATCTGTTCTTACGATTAGAATTCTTTGAATCTAGAATTTCAATGCTTCGCAACTTTTTTCAAATAATCGAAAAACACTTCTTTCTTGGTAAAGTCTAAAGAAGTTAAGTGTTTTTGCTAAAAAAAATTGTGATGGGCCTCTATACTTTCTATACTGTACGACGGGAGAGATTTAAATTTTTTAGTTGGCATGTCATTTTAATTATGTAACTTCTTGCTTAGAAGAAATCTCTACGGTTGCACGATATTTTTGAGAGTTACAACACACATTGCACTTTTGACTCTCGCGAACTCTATGTTGAACCGAAATCTCACTTGCATTCAATGGATATGCGTACCATTTTAAGCGACAAAATAAAATAAACACCAAGAAATAGGAGAATACGGGCTTGAAACTTTTCGAGAAAGTTGAGTCATCAGTTTCCTCCTATATTACGATTGAATTGTACTGAGCTGAAGTCATTATTCACCATCATTTCGATGCTTTCACGTTTATTTCAAATATTTTTATAATTATATTTGTATTGCGTCTATACATTTATATATGATTTTTTGAAGGGTAATTACTTCAACCAATAAATCCTGAATTAAGCACACATCGTTTGATATAATGACAGGAGAAATTATATAATTTGTTTTATGTCTGGAACAGAACATATGTACTGGATTCCTTACCAGTTACCATCTCACTCAAACATTACCATTCGAATGCTTTCTACTCAAATGAAATGAATAGCGAAATTTTTTACATTTTTCTAACTTCTTTTCCGAAGAGTTCTGCTCTCATCTAGACTGAGAAAAAAATTTGAGTGATTGTAAAGGCTAGAGGAAAGTGTTAGCTTTAAATTGAGACAAATTTCATGTTTCCAGATCCATTAGATCAGAATCTAGAGTCTGGAGGAAATGACCCTGCTTCTAGGATGTAAGAGTACATGCATATGATCGTTCGCGTGACTGGTCGAAAATTTGGCCATCGACTTTAATTTCGTTCTGGATCACCGAAGAAGAAAAAGAAATTGTGTATTCATTGGCGCGAAAAACAGTCGGTGTAAGGTGTCCAGAACATAGTTGCCACTCTAGCTATAAAATAGCTAGATCTAGATAGTTTTCGTTCAATCTAGATATCGAATTTGGTATTCTAGCTAATAGCTATAAATCTAGATAGTTTTTAAAATACCCTAGATAGTTCTAGCTAAAAGCATCAGTAATGAGTTGGAAGCTGAAAAGCGTTAAATATGACAACAGTTGAGACCGTATATTCAATGTTTGAAAGGCGTTCAAGCGTTGTTTGAGCGTCGATCGTTACTCGTTTAGTTACTTGAGTCTGTGTGACAGATTCCGCGCGGGAGTTAGTATGACTTGGGATTAGTCGGGACGCGGGTACATCAGTGATCAGTTCCTCAGTTGTTGTCAGCTTGTGTGGATACTGTGACTCCCGTGAAAATACCGAAACTTAGCCTGTCACAGTATTTAAGATATGGAAATAGGGTCAAACTATATCGACTTTAGCTGTGAAAGTATTTAAATTTCATAAAGTATTCATTCGACATAGCTTTCACTTACTGACCGTACGTGACTCATCGGGAATTCAAATTGGTAAATTCAGTTACTGGGCCTGATTAAACGCTGTAATTCAACAGTTAGTTAACTGATTTACTAGGTATGAATAGGCTCTTAATTTGATTATATTTTTACTTTCCTGTTTGATGACCATCATTTATATGATAAAATAAGTATTATTGGTAAGTATCGGTGAAGTGTCAGCCGGATTTTGCCGATACTGATACCAGTAAAAATGACCGATACTGCCGATACCGATACATCAGGACATCACTACACTCAAGGTCACATGAAAATGCATTGCACCAAGTGCTCGAATATTATTCAGAATGTGCTCTGTCCTCATTTTGAGGAAGAGCTAAATACCAAATTTAGTTTGTTATTGAACGAATCAAATGATTTTTCAGTTAAAAACTGTTGGGCGTTACAATAATATATTTCAGTAATGTTGAAAAAGTAGTAGGTGCTGAAAAACATGACAGCAGCAAACTGAAAAAAGATGAGCCTTAGAGAGATGGCAAACCAAATGTTGAATCTACCTACTAGAATATAGTTGAATCTACCTACTTTGGACTGAATCAACTGGATTAATGTGATACAGATAGTATAGTCACAGTACTTATTGAGAGTTATTCATTTTTGTGTTTAGCTATTTTTCTAGATTATGTTTTATTGAATCTAGCTATTTCTAGCAATATTTTAAAACGATTCTAGATATTTTAGCACAGACAAAAGTGGCAACCCTGGTCCAGAACAGATCAGAGTCATCAGACTGAGATTGTAGGTGAATTTCAATATAAAAGTGAACTAAATTTTACCAAATATGTCTGTGTCATTCAGTATTCAAGCATAACAGGTGAGGAATACACAAGTCATTTACACTATTTGAAGCGTAATCTTAAATGCCTGTAAATAAATTTCTCCTCATTAATTGAACACCCTTCATTTTAAATTAGTTAACTCTAACTTGATGATCAAACTATAAACTCATTAGTCATGCAATTAGGGCTTGAATTTAGAATTCTGTGTTGTAGAATGAATTCTAAAAAACGTTTTTAATGATCGTTTTTACTTCTAGACGGTACTAAGATCAAAACCATTTAATTAAGTGTATCTGCATTGCAGTAATTAAATTGACAATTTAAAGTTAGATAATATTAATTTGATCAATGCCAAAATCATTATTCTTGCAATTTACTTGACTTATTCATTGCTTCCTAGACTTTGAATTTTAAATTCTGTGTTGTGAAGATTAATTTCATTTCAAAAATCATTCATCAAACATTTTTGAATACTGTATCAATGTAGGGAGTTCCTGCCTACAAGATGTTTTTGTATGGATTTTGAAATATGGAATAAAAAATTAATCATAGTTTTCTAGATAAATAGACAAATTATTTACATATTATACAAATGTGTTATGATAAGCAACTCCTTGATCATTACTAATTAAAATTTATAAATTTATCTCCATTGAAGTAATTGAATGCTTTATTTATTATCAGGTTATGATCTCTTTAAGTTAAAGTGGTTAACATATATATGTAATGTGTTGTGAATTGAGAGTGCATTATTTTTCAGTTATTTTTCTTACCATTTACCCATACTGTAATGTTGTTAATATAGTTACATAATTCATCTGAATGTAGTTGAACTCAGCAGAATGTCAGCTAAAGTTTACATACAGTTGTGCACATTTTAATGTATGTAAATTAATCGTGTAGCGTGATCTATTATCACAATTTATTGAAAGAAATAGGAAGCCCATGTTCATATCATCTTAGGCAAGGAATTCAAATAACTATATGCCATGATATAACTATGATAAAACTTGAATTGAAAAGTGAATAAGTCATGAATGGTTCTACATCATGACTTTATGCAATCAAATAAGAAATTGATATAGTTAAACAATTAAAAATCCACCTACAAAATTAGCCGTTATAGATAACAAAATAATACCTGCAACAAATATAAATTCTATTAGCAATGGCTTTAATAGCAATTTTGTTATACTTTTGCAGAATTGTTTCATGGAGAATTTTTCTTGACTAAAGTTACCAACAAGCAACTTGATTTACAAATTTATATCATTTATTTATAATTTATAAAAACTTGCAGTATAAAATTTCACCTCCTGCTTATATCAACATAGCATATTTCTCTCGATTTTTCCTTCATATCAAAATAACATAATTTAAATAAAATGAAGTACATTTATACACATCTTGAGCCTAATTAAAACCTCGGTATTTTTGAAGAAGACAATAATCGATTTTCCAGTTTTTGGTGCTTGGATATAGGTTACTAAATCAAAATAAATTTTTTTCATCTATGCACTTTCCGTCGCAAATGAGTATTTAACGAGTTATAGTAATGACGTTTTGTAACGTTACTGAACTAATCTAAACTAAAGTAACCTAAAGTAACAATCATTCAAGCGCATTGCAGCCGCCAGAAGGGAGAGTCCATTAAGATTCCTCCCCTTAAATAGATTTTTCCTATGCTACAAAGAATAGAATTGTGGCAGGTAACCTACAGCTATAACTTATTAAATACTCATTTTTAACAGAAAGGGCATAGATGAAAAAATTTTCATTTCCATCTAATTACCAATAATCAAGCAGCAAATATTGGGGAAATAGATTATTGTCCTCTCCTTCACAAATACCTCACTTTTTACAACCTTATTTAATATAATTACACTCAGAGAAATCTTGACACACCCAGGTGTGTCAACCTTGACGCACTCACAGGTCGGGCGAGAATGTAAAGTCACGGCCAGGAAGAAAATAAAGTATCAGTTGCCTGTTCGGGGGTTTTGTTGATTCAAATTTCATATTTTCAAGAAAACGTTCAATTAATAAGTCGTAACAACCAAATGTGGGCAAATATATGTCCAGTTTCTTTCACTTTTCGTACTTGATGCGGCAAATAAGAGTCATTTAGAAAAATATTGAGTTATTGTGTACGTTTGTTGCATGCATGAACGCATTTATTCAGTTCATTCCATGATATAAGATTTTCATTTCAAGTGACACGTTTCTTGCGTTTTAGTACTATGTGTACCACTAAGTAAATTACTTATTCGCATACCCGTATAAATTATTGACAGTTTACCTGTATCAAGATATTTTCAAAATAAAAATTGTTATTTTACAAGGTGAAAAATGTTATCATGCATTTGTATTTCTCACTTATCTCAGGAAGTATAAAATGTATTCAAGCAGTGTAATCTATTTCCCAATTCTGCCACTTGCAACGTAACCAAACCAACCTTTAACAACCGCAAAAAACGCGGTGAACGTGTTAATAACTAAAATGCAGAATATTAATGCCGATATACTAGAAGGAACTCACTATGAAATATATATACTGCAACACTTTTGTTTGCGACCCAAGCTTGTCGGTGTAATAAATTAACTAATACATTCAGCAGAATTATGCTGTTAAATTAGACATGGCCTTTCCTACGAAGAAAATGAAGTGCTTGCTAGAATGAAAACTATTAAGAAATAGCGCATGATGAGTGAAATTATCTTCAGTTCGTCGATCACTGATCTATTAATCAAGTACTGAAGTAAATAGCTCATTTGTGCTCTTTTCAACTTCGTGAGAAGCAACCGCAGCTCACGGAGATATCCCGTGGCCTCGCCTTCATCATCCATGCTGCATGCATGATTAATTAGTAATTGTCAGGGTGTCATTGCGAGTGGTCACGCGTGCAAGTGTAATCCGCTAACCTCCCATATCAAGCGTAGCTTCGTAAGAAAGTGGAGTCCACTTTCTTAGTGGTCTTATTCAAGTTCCGAGGGATTTGTTTGGTGTATAATGAAAGCCATATGTACTTCTGTACTTTTTTTAACATATTGCATTCAATTACGCAGCAGTGTGGCGGCTTCATATCTGCCCGCCATTATTTTTGTACCTGGGTTAGTTCATTCGCTTCATGATGATAACCTGAAAATCATTCGTTCCGAAGCCTGATTAATGTTTTGATTTCATTCCGTTTCTAGAGGATTTAGATTTGAGCGTGAGATGTGATTGTTTTATACATTTGCCGAAGTACGGGCTCATAAGTTGTTAGATTACTGGCGACTCATCTTAAACGTCGTTATGCGACCTTGGCGTTCAAGTTCAAGGTCGCGTTCTTGACAGTTCGATTTTCTTGATCGTTCACAGAAGAAAAAGTGCAATAATTTATGTTTGCATATGAATAAATTGATGTGAATTCCCTGTTATTAATTTTCAATGATGCAAATGTGTGAAGAAGTAATTAATTAGAATGAAATGGAACAGGGAAGAAATTCAAAACCATTTTTTTTTACAGTTTCATGTGTACATGGATTAACATCTGCAGTTGAAATCAATTTATTACGTTGAAAGTAATGAATGAATAATCAGCAACAGTATTATGATTAGGTAAAATCAAATAAGATGTCATTTCACAGGAAACTAAGCTATCATTGATTCGAAAATTCATTTAAACGCAGCCACGGTATATGTATCTTACTTTGGGAAATTCATTTATCCAACCATGCTTATGATAGTTCATGTTCATTAATTTATTTAACAATGGGTGTTTGATTTTGAAAAAACAGCTTTGAAGAAAACCAAACAAGCAAGTATAAAACTATTAGCTGTCTTTTTGGACTAGGCTAAAGTCATTTGCACTAAAAGAACCTGGTGAAATCATGGTTTTAATTTTTTTACAATTATTATTTTCTTTATAGCTATAATGTTGGATAGCCTAACTTTTTCTTTTTGCTTGCTTTTTACTAAGACCCTACTTCATACTCATTTTGGTGTGTTCTTGAAATATATCCTAATTTAATTTAAGAGTTTTTGATATTTTTTCCAGCATTTAAAAATGAATTACAAACAGTGTTCCCTCTATTCGTGCAAGTCCAGATATATAGCTTCACTTGAATATTATTCAACTAAACAGAGCATTGATAGCCCATTAATGGCTTTATATAAGTATTCTTCGGCTTCTCATTCCCTCAACTTTTTTTGGAATGTGCCATCTCCATCAACCAGAGGTTTTGAGTTCACTCAATCAAGGACAAAAACTCATGTAAGTACTACTGCTCATTATTAGTGCTTCAATTTTCTCTTCATGAAATTTTTATTATAATTGATGAATGGATTAGCCCATATTAATTTTAAGGTTATTAACTTTTGTAAACGGTATATAAATTATTGAAAATTGTTTTTCTTCTAATTCAAGTTCAGTACCATTTCCTGATTAGTAAGTATGGGAAAGAAAGACTTTTACTTAAGCGTAATATAGGGCCTAAACAGAATCAAGTATTTTGTTTGCACGTGAAAGTATTTCTATTAATTTTTTATAGTTGGATGTTTTTGTAAAGGTGATTATTATTGTAAATATTTAAAAATAATGACTTTATAGCAGCCCTCTCCAGGATATATACCTACAGAATAGGATATGAAAAGACTGTCCTTAGAAAAGTTTGTTGAAATGAAATAATTGTGCACAACTTCAACTCAAGAGTTCTTGATGATCAATGGCAATTGAATCTTTGTTAGTCTACAATTTCCTTAAATGTGTTCAGGCTACAGAGGATTTTTTCATGCAGAATGAAGAAAAGTAGAATTAACTTCTTTGTTATCTTCAAAATAAATGTTTTGATTTACTACAAGATATGTGACAGCCGAGTTCATGCTGTTTATATATAGATAATCAAAGCAACAATTATGCTGAACATGGAGTTTCCAGTTTGCTTAAGCAATTAATAATTCATGATTAGAAATTCTTGAAACTTTGAGAAAATCTATCCAATCAAAAGTTGATCTGGACAAGAAGATGTGGATTGTATTTTTCAGTTTTCTATACAGATAAATGAATAATAACCATAGTGCAGAGTATATTAGCTTGAATAGGTATGTTGTAAGAAGTACTTTAGTATTAATTTATAACCAATAATTGTGTCTGACAGTATAAAGTTACTGTCAGCATTTTTATGTTCCAGGGTAACTGGAATGAAGTAATGGTAAAAATTTGTGAATTTTAACATTGGGTTTCAGTACTTATGCTACGGGAATTCCGCACAAAGCGAAGGCAGTCGAGCGTTGAAGTTCGTCCACAAAATGAAAATTTTGGCTATCGAATGTTCCACATTGTGATGTTGAAAATAAAATCAATAATTGTAAGACGACACCTCTCTAGGTAAGGAAAAAATCATGCTAGAGTATTTTTTTTATTTGTCATGTACATGTATAATAACATATAACCTTAATTTTTTCAGATATGCGTTGAATTCGTGGGAATCACTGAGATGAATATCATCGATACATTGTGAGGTAATCTCATGGATTTATGCAGCTGGAATACTACAAGTGTCTTGTGAGGGGTCCATACCTCGCCCTGTGAAGACAAGTAAAAAGGTAAGAACTTCATTGTATTGTTACTTTGGCAGTTTTTGTCTCTCTATTATTAATAAGAAATGAAAATGAAACATTTGTCTTCTGAAGGCAGTTGGTAAAGTCCAAGCGAACGCATGAGTGAAGGCAAAAATTTCATATGGAAAAAGAGAAAATCATTTGTTGTAATTTGATAATTATTCCTTCATTGTAGAGTTGGCGTGCAGAGTAGAGATTAAATTACTTACACTAATGAAAGGAATTCTGGATTTCGCTGCTGTCTTGGAGATGAATTTTTTCTAATAGAAATTTACCTAATGTTAAATCCTAACAAGTAATTATCCATTAAGTCAGTCTTCATATGGACGAAATTAGAGACATGAATTTCTAGAGAAATAAGTACTTGAACCCATCATGTTCGTACTACAATGCAAGGAAATTTATTTCGTCGCAAATTCATTTCCTCGACTGAAAATGTAGTCGAACATTATTCTCAAAAGCATATCATGTATGCCAATAAACTTACAAACGACCAAGCAAGCATTTAAACAAACTAAATTATAAAAGTTTTATTGTATTCAGGTCCAATTTCTCAAGATTATAAGTGACACACATACTAAAATTTTTCTTTTTTTACCCAGGAGCCATTACCGATGATCATCTTCGACGGTCCAAACATTTGGGTCCAGCCACATGCGAGAGACTTGTGGCAGAAGGAGAAGAGGTCTACGCTTTTGAAGGACGCTGACATAGCAGTCGGGCTTGCAAGTTGCTACGGTTTCGATAGCTGCCATCCTAAATGCTGCTGCGCGACTTTCCATAAGATAAAACTCAAGTAAGTGACAATTAGGTCTCGTCTTCAGACTACAATTTTTCACTTCGAATTAATCCAAGTCAAATTCAAATTAATCCAAGTCAAGTTCGGATAATCCAAGCCTACTTCAAATGAATTCAAGTCAAGTTCAGTTTAGTCCAAGTCAAGATCAATTTCATTCAAGCCAAAGTTAAATTAATCCAAGTAAAATTCAAATTGATATAACCCTAAGTTGGAGTTGAAGTCATTAGCTGTACAACTGTGATTGAATACTTGATCAGAAAATTTAGGTTTTTACTACCCAGCTCTTAATTCAAGGTACACTCAGCTCTCAGCATTATACTCCGTCTAACGATGATAGTGAAATTTACAGCACTCATGATGTACCCAACAAACTTACCTATTCAGTATAAAGTCTTAATTATTCAAACAGTCTCCTTTGTATCATTCATGAACAAAGAATTAAAATTTCATTATAAAGCAAAACTTCCCTTTCTAGTTCCAGGTTGCGTTGATCAGCTGATCAAGGTTCAGTGTTGATCAGCTGATCTCTTAGCAGATCAAACAATTCACAGCATAAGTTGTAGGAGGCATTAAAAAGGCAATAGGATACTGCTGGGTTATCTCAGGTATTGATAGGCCCTTGAGACTTCTTTCTTTCGCGACCACCTTGATTTTTAGTTTGCATATCCTCTTCGTTGACTTTTATGCCTTTTCTTTTTCTATTGCAATCCGAACCTGCTGTTTCAATGTGCAGGGTACCCTTGCTGGGGATCACTTTGTGCATAAGCTCAGTGTTTTAAACAGTCGATACTAAATGTTTGTCCCCTTTGGGAGATACAGCTGTTGTATCTATGGGAATTAGCGCTCCCAGAGGGACAATGTGAGGGCCCGAGCCGAGAGTTAGGTAGGTTTTTTTTAATAGAATAGGTGTTTGTTTTGTTACGGACCATCTTTTTTCGGTTCACTGCTGTCCTGTGTTTTACCACCTACGACTTTCTTCTTGAACTTTGATCTTGTTTCATGAACTTCTTTCTCATTTTACTGTTTCTGTGCCTTTTCTGCATAGATTCCATGTTCCTTTAACTTCATACTAGATGGTGCCTTCTACCTTCCTCTCTTTAGATCGCCTTTGTTGCGGATAGGGAGGCTTATACTAACTAATAATCTAATTTAATCTACCAAATGTTTGTCTCTTCTCCTTGCTTTCTTTGGATCGCGTAAGTTGTGGTTAAGAGAATCTTAGTGTTAAGCGTAAGAATAAATTATTAATGAAAATTAATAATTGAACTTCAGCATGACCGCGAATCTGACCCTACAGGTTAATCACACTGTTATGAAGTTGTGTCTACCTATGCCATCGATGCTCATCAAAGCAATAGTTATACTAACATCATATAAAAAATGTGTTAAATTTGTTGATAAAAATTCATTGCATGTATTCTTACTTGAGCAGAACAGGCTCGCAGGATCCGGTGCCCGTAACTCGTCCAGGAATGCAACAACCTTGTCCAGTCCTCACCTCCACCAAAAGATCTCGGTATCGCTACCAGTGGCCGTCAACACATCACGAGTCATGGCCATTTGCCATTTGACATAGCTTGAGGTTGCGTTGTGGTTTGGAGTGAAAATTTTTCGTTTATACTCGTATTGAGTTCCAAAGGAACACGGTTACTTTACAGTGAATGAGAATTGATTTACAGTGAATGAGAATTTCATTTGTGCGAAAAAACGCAATAGGAAATTATTTCACCGTTTCAGAATAGAGAGAATGTTTCATTATGTTGCATGAGACCTTTTTTCATGAACTTGAAGTAAATATGATACTAAACGGATTAATGTAGCTTTTTGTTTGTTCCAACATTCTCTGATTTATGTAGAACTAAAAATATCCGTACTATTGTAAGAAATTGATTGTCACTACACCTTTTTCACTTCAAATTAATCCAAGTCAAGTTCAAATTAATCGAAGTAAAAATCGAATTCATCCAACCCTCAGCTGAGTTAAAAAATGATACAATCACTTGTTAATTTGAGCTTTTTTGTGTTAAATGTGGATCTATTGAATGTGATGAGCAAGACAGGTTTCGAGGATTTATTTACACTCGAATATATTTATATACGTGAAATTTCACTTTATCACATGTATGAAATCATACAAAAGATTATCATCAGATACATGAGATTATCATTGGACGTTATGTAGGTTTATTCTTTAAAAGGAATATAGAAATGCGATTCACTGAGTACTAAAGTACGATTCCGTTTGAGTACAATTACATTACTGCCCAGATACATTCCTTCACTAGCAATGAAAATATTGCCATCCATTTTAATTCCGTGTTAGTCAATGTGAAGAAATGTAGGATCCACTTACAATACACAATAATAATATAAGAAACAATGTTTATAACTTAATGCTGATTTTATTTGTGTGTGTTTACAATTCAATATATGATGCTTTCAAGACTTAAATAACTTTTATGATAATCATTTAATGAATATTCAAGTCTTGATAATATTATATATTGAATTGCAAACTCACACAAATAAGATCAGCATTATGTTAGAAACTTTGTTTCTTATATTAAAATTGTGTATTGTAAGTGGATCCTACATTTCTTCACATTGACTAACACGGAATTAAAATGGATGGCAATATTTTCATTGCTAGTGAAGGAATGTATCTGGGCAGTAATGTAATTGTACTCAAACGGAATCGTACATTAGTACTCAGTGAATCGCATTTCTATATTCCTTTTAAAGATTAAATCTACATATCGTCCAACGATAATCTTATGTATCTGATGATAATCTTTTGTATGATTTCATACATGTGATAAAGTGAAATTTCACATATTATTTATATATATATATATATATATATATTTGAGTGTAAATAAATCCTCGAAACCTGTCTTGCTCATCACATTCAATAGATCCACATTTAACACAAAAAAACTCATATTAACAAGTGATTGTATCATTTTTTAACTCAACTGAGGGTTGGATGAATTCGATTTTTACTTGGATTTATTTGAACTTGACTTGGATTAATTTGAACTTGACTTGGACTAATTAGAACTCGACTTGGATTAATTCGAACTTGACATGAAATAATTCGAACTTGACTTAGATTTATTCGAGCTTGACTTGGATTAATTTAAACTTGATTTGGATTAATTTAAACTTGACTTGAATTAATTTGAACTTTACTTATATTAATTTGAACTTGACTTGGATTAATTTGAACTTGACTTGGATTAAATTGAACTTGACTTGGATTAATATGCACTTGACTTGGATTCATTTGAACTTGACTTGGATTAATTCGAACTAGACTTGGATCAATTTGAATTTGACTTGGATTAATATGAACTTTACTTGGATTAATTTGAACTTTACTTAGATCAATTTGAACATGACTTGGATTAACTTGAACTTTACTTGATTAATTTGAATTTAACTTGATTAATTTGAATTTAACTTGGATTAAATTGAACTTGACTTGGATTAAATTGAACTTGACTTAGATTAATTTTAAGTGAAAATGGAGTAAAATTATCTGATTTATTGCGTCCAATTCCTCTAACTGCTATTAGTAATATGTAATGTTCTATTAGTCGTGTTAGAAAATACTATTATTAAGCTGTTTTGCCACAGTTATTAATAAGAATTCCTATAAGTGATAAAATCGGGTAGAATTATTTTGGCTGTTACAACTTGAAGAATATTTTCTCTACAGCAGTGTAAGACTTTGTCCAAATTTTCAACAATTGCTGTTTTTTATGGAACCCAAAGTGAAAAATAAAATATTTCCGTTCCTTCGAAAGTTCCTGGATTTATTTGGGAACGTTCAAACAGACGTTTTAATATTTGATTCTTCACTTTCATTTCGTTACTTGTGTAAAAGTTGATAACTTGACCGGTATAAATAATTGTCAAAGTATTTCTTGAATGAAAATATAATCATTCTGTGTGGAGATGAATCATGATTTCATTTATGCGAGATAAGTGTTTGGAAATTTATTTCAATTTCCACAATAAAATCTTTTAACCATTGCGTAAGACATGCGTTATTTTACAAGAACTTAAATTAATAGTGAAACTAAAATGAGACCTAAATTATTTCCTTTCGTATGAATATATCAAGGTTCACCTGGAAATGAGTATAGAGAAGATTTTTTTATTTCACTTAGAGTCCTATAATATAATAATACTATTCATTAACTTGATTTATTATTGATAGAAAAATATTTAATTTCTTTCTTGTGTAAAATGCGATTCAACATTTCTAAAGGTGTGGCGAGAAAGTAGAATGTTACTTGTGTAACTTTTGTTTTGGGAACTTTTTGTTTCAAAATAGAGAATTCATGTACTATGTAGCATGAGACCTTTACGTTTCATGTTAAATATGAAATTAAAAGTGAAAATATATGTTTTTAGTTGTTATAACATTTCTTGATTACAAATGCGGAAAAGTTCTCACAGATGTACACAGAATTTATCCTAAATGTTGAATAATTTTTATGACTTCCAGTTCTAAGCAGATAAACATTTAGTGCTGAATTTGTTTCACCTTTTTTACTGTTTAGACTTCAATTATTAATTTTCTGAGAAATAACTACCGAGAAAATGTGTATTTCAGTGTTGAATAAAATGGGCGAACTGAACTGATGCTGTTTTTATTTGAATGAATGAATGTAGGATATGGTCATGTTGAAACCTATTTTTAGCGCGTGAAAGTTCTTAGTTATTTAGAATACAATTCGTTAAGAATACAGGGCTTTCTTTATTCAATGAATGTATAAGTATTGTAACCGTCACAAGATTCAAACTCATATATCGTGTTAATATACATTTAACATTGTTGTGAAGAAATTATTGAAGATGTTCTCAATTTACTTGCTGATTTCAATTAATCTGTTCAAACATTTATTCCGAGTTGAAGTTTCTCTACACTACGGTATGTAATGTTTTAATGCTGTCTGTAAAATTGCTTAATACGCTGACTTTATTTAGAACTGATTTTGTCCTGTGGAAATATAGTGATAATTTTAAATTTGAAAGTCAAGAGTTGATACACAATAAGCCTCAAATACTCGTTGTTCAATAATCCTGTATAGCCATTTTTCTTGATCCACGGGCGAGTCAGAGGGGTATGGTGGGAGTAAGTTAAATCTATGTTTTAGGTTCCGTAGATTTCCCCTAGGTGTGTCATGACGGCCCTAAGTGTGTCATGTAACACACTAAAGTGTGTCACGTCGCCTCCATGACACACAATTGTGTGCCGGTTTTGTGACAAACGTATGACACGCCTAAGTGTGTCAAAACTACCCTATATTTTTTCTCAGTGTAGTACTAATTCAAAATATTATTGCTCTTATCGACACTAAAATCAAACAAATCATGGGTGGTGATCTAATTTACTATATTAGCAAAATAATACCTCGTAAGCTATGTCCTGATCAATGAGTATTGAAATGTTGAAAGTAAACATTCATCATATATTACAAATATATTGACTTCTTAAACATATATTAATATTATATACAGACAATGATCAATGATTTCAGAATGAACAACAAAGAACGTTCTGATTTATTGAAAAAATTGAAAAGAAATATTTAGAATAATACATTGATAGATCTCTGTTATAAACCATCACTTCCTTCTGAATAATGGTTATAAAGTAGCATGAAGAATCATTTCCAACCTTACTTGCAAAAATATTCTGTATTCTAGGTATAGAAACATATAAAAATATCAGTTCTCACTCATGATTACCCTTGTGTATTGCTTCACTCTCTAGATTGATGTAATATTCATTCAACATTTATGTAATCTAATGAAATACACTATATTAACATGATAAGTATTATGGAGAATCTTAGATTCACTTCAGCAATTAAGCTAAAAACTCCACAAATGGTTATTTTGTCACCATGCAAATGTTTCTTATAATAAATTTATTAACTTGGTAACTATAATTTCATTTTTCAGGATTTAGCTCTCCATTATCCATCTGAACAGACAAATCCCCTCAAATAAAATTCATATTAACATTCAATTTTATATAACAATCTAAATATGTGAAAATCAATTTACTATGTTTGAAATTCAAATAATATATAAAAAGCTATAACACTATGTCCACCAGGTAGTAAAGTAGTAAAAAATATTCAACTTTGCCTCAGGGGGTTTACTTTACTTGTTGAGGTAGTTAAAAATTATGAAGTGGACTAATGCACTATAAATTGAAAAGGAATGTACAAATGTTTAAAGAGTATGAAGATTTCTAAAAATTTAATTCTCCCAGAACCAGACATTTGCTGTAGTGTAGGAAAATATTCTGTAAGGGTATCTAACAATCCCCGTGTGTGTACTAGATTTCTAGTCAGTTTATTTTTTTGCATATAATGAACTGTTGCTCTGATAGTTGAAAGATGTTAAGACACGGTCTTTGCCCAACATTTGTTGAACTCCATTTAGGAAGGAGTACATATAGAATTTGCATAATTTTTTTGCATTATGCGTTGGTTGCTGTATTTAGTACTAGGTATTTGATTCTATATTTTAGGTATTAACAAACTCTGAATTGTTTTTAACCTATGTTATTGCGTCTTTTATTGACTCAAAATACTCATCATTGGCCAATTACTTACATCTGGGAATTTGGACAAGATCTATCTAGTAAAAAGTAGGCTGTAATTTTTTGCTGCCAAAGGACGTAAAACGTAGTAACACAGTTGCATCATTTTGAAATGAAAAATCAATAGATTTCCTATGTAGCTAATTTCTATTTTATCTAAATTATAAACTGAGTAATCTCATTCATTGTTGTAACATCATGCTATTATATTTTACTATTTTGCTTTAAGAATTATAGCCATCTGATGAATGATTAACACATTCATTTCACGTCCAAGGTTGTTAACAATTTGTTAGATTAGGTTGTAACTACCCAGAATTTGGAAATCAACTTAAATGGTTGAAAATATTCTGATCCTTGTTGGTAGAAATGAAAAATATAATTCTATGAAACATTTCACATAGTATAATAACCGTTACTTCATATAGACATTGTGAATTAGGAAAGAAGAGAAGTTTCATTTTTTTTTTTGACATATAAATATATGAAAAATTCACCTACTACCACAGTGAGAAACTATCAATGCCATAAATTTGCTATTCAGTATGAAAAAATAATAAATTAATTATACCCCACTGGAAAAATATATTATATTGTTCAAAATAATAGTGCAACTTATTCTGAAATAAATGCATGAACTGAACCTCAAAAATTTTGCAGATTTTGTTAACCTTGGGCAAATTCCATGACTGGTCAACGATGGACCGCAACAGTCGGCGATACAGAAAGTCTCGGCGTGTACAAGAAGATCATGATGTGCTCGTTGATTCGCCGTGCATCACAGTAAAGCATGGTAAAGGTAACGTGTAATTAACATAAGTTACAATGTACTGACCTGTTCAATATTTCTTCAAATGAGCCCTTTATTAATATTAACTATGTATCTTCAAACGGAGGGTAAATTTCCAGTGTCATAACCCACAAAACATAGAATTTTAGGAAACTGAAGTTAGAGACGTATTGTTCATCGTAGGGTTGCTAAATTGGCTTTACTAGCTAAGTTACTAACTAGGAACTGAACTAGGAACTAGGCCACTCTGCGCCTGAAAGACAGCTAAGCCACTATGAGGTGAAATTATCACTAAATCCACTCTCCAGTTTTGACCTCTGATGGGTTAGGACACTCTGCATATTTGCCCTCCAAATGTGTTTCACTTAGCCATTATGGCAATGAAATCTTTAATCAACAAAGTTACCCCTCAGGGGATGTAACTATTGTATCTATGGGAAGTAGCACTCCCAGGGGGAAAAGATGTGCGGGCCCGAGCTGAGAGATAGGCATTTTTTATTGAAATAGGATAGGCTTTTATTTTGTTACGGACCATCTTTTTTCGGTTCACTCCTGTCTGTTTTCAACACCTACTACTTTCTTCAACTTTTTTCTTGCTTCTTGCCCCTCAGGGGGATACAGGTATTGTATCTATGGGAATTAGCGCTCCCAGGAGGACTATGTGAGGGCCTGAGCTAAAGGTTAGGTAGGCTTCCTTTTGTTGAAATAGAATAGGTTTTTGTTTTGTTACGGACCATCTTTTTTCGGTTCACTGCTGTCCTGTTTTTCAGCACCTCCTACTTTCTTCTTCAACTTTTTCTTGTTTCATGAACTTCTTTCTTAGCTTCCTGTTTCTGTGCACCTTGTGCATAGATTCTGCGTTCCCTCAACTCCATACTAAATGGTGCCTTCCTCCTTCCTCTCTTAGAACATCTTTGTCGTTCAATTAAGGGAGGCTAAAACATTCTTATATAATAATAATAATAATAATAATTCATGCTTCTTGAACTTTTTCCTTACTGTTTCTGTGCACCTTGTGCATAGATTCTGCGTTCCCTTAACTCCATACTAAATGGTGCCTTCCTCCTTCCTTTCTTTGAACATCTTTGTCGTGGTAAAGGGAGGCTAAAACTTTCTTATAATCAATCAGTCAACAAATACAATACTTCTCCAGGATCGTTGCAGCTGCTGCAAACTGCTACATTAAATACATCCATGCAAGCAAAAACTATGCAACACCCGCATTCGCCTTGGTATGTGCAAAGGAGAGAAATTTCATTTTTTCTACTCTTCCAAAGACATAATGCAAGTATGCAAGTCCACGAAGTCTTCGCGGAGTACGGCAATTAGCGCACAGAAATTTAATGTAAGTTCATGATAAAAGTATAATATTACTTTTATCATGAACTTACCTATGTCCTATTACGTGGGCATTTATCATGCACCATATATCATCTCGTGTTTTAATTTTATAAGTAACTTCAAACTGGTAGCTCGAATCCCAGCGAGTACCATTACAGTGGTAAGGTCATGACCAATAAATTATCATTCATGCGGAGGAAAGATATGTCCATAGCATCTACACATTTGTATGCATCCATGTGGATGAAATATGTTCACTTCTCGCCATCGTACTAATTATTTAAACACCTCAGGTTCACCACTACCCATCCCTCTTGATGAGGACGACCCATCACCTCGTCGAGAACCTCAGATCCTTGGTGCTCCTGTAACAACAGGTCAGTTACGATACTACTCTTTTATATAAAGTACATTGATTTAGGATATATTTTGCATAAATAACATGCTCCCGTTGAATCGTTTCTAGGTAAGACATTACGTTAAATTGTAATTATTTTGGCCTTTTAAAAGTGGATATTAACGATGTTAATAATGCACTATTCTTTCCCACATGACCGATTTCGTTAGTCCCGACACCTTTTCTACACACATTATGACTAGAGCCCGGACGTTTAGGCACTTATAAAAAGGCATTTATGGCACTAAAACATAGGCACTTATGGCACTTAACCATAGGCGCTTATGGCAGTATTTGTAGGCATTTATGGCACTATCCATGGGCATTTATGGCAGTTTCGTAGGCATTTGAGACATGCAATGCAGGCTATTTGAAATTGAACAAGTCATGCTTTCCCTGATAATCAGCCGGTTCTGCACTATCGTAAAAATGTGTTTTAAGGTATGAAAGGGAAAGAATTAAACGAATTAAAGGTATTATATTTACTGCACTGTTCACGAGAAAACATTTTTAACAATTGAAATTCATTATACATATGTAATACAAATATTATTTTGTAACATGGAATGAACTTTATAGTAACGTGTAACAAAACTTTAACTTCAACAACATTGAAAATACATAAACATTGTTTATAGATACAACCAAAAACTTTTATAATACATTGTTATTCGTCACTGTTACAAGCATCTTTACATTTTCACAGGTCAAACTCAACTGTCGATCCGAGAATATATGCTCAAGTTTTGAGAATGATCTTTCAACTTTGACAGATGTTACGGGGGAGAATTTGAAACATGCTGCATCGCTCGGTGAAAGATTAACAACGCATTGAACATTTGTTCCGTTAAGGACATGTGCAATATCTTTCATCTGTCGTAGGCTAACATTAGAATAAAAAACATTAAGGTATTTTTTAGCTATGTGTTTGCCTTTTTCTACGGGAGTGCTCCTCAATTTTTCTACAGTGCTATCAACCAAATCTAAAGCATAATGCAGCGGAATGTTCCTTTTTTCTAGCGCTTGCATGGTTTGCGGTAGCGTTTGAAAGTGTGTTTCGATGAAAGAGAGATCGTTCTGCAAACTAGAATTACATATCAATTCCTGAACAATGCGTATGGAGGCAACGTCTTCAGTATCCAAAGTGTTGAAGATGTCTTGTAGAGCTTCGAAGTAGGAAGAATAATAAAAACAGCTGATAACCACGTTCCCCATCTCGTGATAATTGGTTGTGGGGGTACGCTCAGGCTTGGGGCACATTCACGAAAGTGAAGCGACTTGAAAAATTTTCTTGCCATTTGCAATCAAACTGTCCACAGGTTGAAATAGCGAGCGAACTTTTTCGGATATTCTATGAAATCCATGCACTTAACACGTAAAATGGATCATGCGAGGAAACAGAACCTGCAAAGTTCTAACTGTTTTCTTCATGTACGAAGTGGCACCCGTAACAAATAGAAGTACTTTGTTATACTTGATGCTATCCGGCCATAATATTGCAACAGAAGTGGTGAATACCTAGGATATATTTGAACTGTTGGTTGACGAAATAGACTCTGTTATTAGTAAATGCATGCTTTGTTCATCTGACGCTACTAAGGTACCTACAATCATATTCACTAAATGTCTTCCCAGTGGATCAGTAGTTTCATCAAGAGTAGTTTTTATCTACGAGTACATAGTATTATCTCAGAGTTCATTTATTTTGGATGCTCTTTCCGAAATATTCTTCGAGAAATAATCTGTTTTTCATTGGTCAATTTCCCCTAGGGTATGTTAGCATCAATGAAAGTCTTGCACAAGTCCTCTTTAAACGTACGGTCCAAGTTAGGCGAATACTGAACAGTAGACGCGTTAGCAAAACTGGTCGCACTTCCAGAAGGTTGTGAAGTGTCGACTCCCAGGTCGTCTTGTCGATGCCGCTTAGACCGTAGGTGTTGGTGCGCAAAATATATTTTTTCACATTTCTCAGTGTCTTGCATTCATTGCAGCATAATATGTTGTTTGCAACGCTAGAAAATCATTTTCGCCGTATTCTGCTATGTAACCAAGAATCTTGGCTGCATCTGTTTGTTTAGCTTTAGGCATTAAATGGATGGCAATTGAACTAATTTTATACTAGTTAGTAGCAGTAATCTTGAAAGATGAGGAGAGTGAAAAAAAATGGGGAGAGTGAAAAAAAAATTAAAAACATGTGACAAAATCAACTGGGAACACATTAATCATCAAATTTCCGTTAGGGTTATTATTTGGATTCATGTAACAACGACCACCGTAAAAAACACAGTAAATCCGGCTACCGTAAAAACGTCACACCTTACGATCGTTGACACATCGTCATATGATAACCGGAAACCTAAAAACAACTAACTTAACCTAT
Source organism: Morinoia aosen (assembly GCA_030386875.1). Lineage (NCBI taxonomy): Eukaryota > Metazoa > Arthropoda > Malacostraca > Amphipoda > Talitridae > Morinoia > Morinoia aosen. The sequence continues at coordinate 10,088,602 of CM059561.1, forward strand.
CAACGACCGCGTTATTAACACACGCTTTGCTCTGGGCGAAGCCTCGCACACTTCGCTCACATCGCTCCGTACAATGATGTTATCACCCGCAACTCGAACCGTATAAGCGGTCACTTCCAAATAACCAATTACATGCAGCTCCCGATTACTTTTTCTCTTTAGGAATTTTTACTGATGGTATATACTAGTTATGTTGGGTTGCAATATTCTAGAAATAATAAATCTTACACAAGCAGCATAAATAGACGTTTATGGCATTATGAAGGCATTTATGGCGTTATGAAGGCATTTATGGCATTATATGCACATATGGCTCTTTAGGCATTTTAGGCATTTATGGCAAAAGTCCGGGCTTTAATTATGACGAAAACTATCGTTAATCACTTTACCTAATTTATTTCAAGTTCTTCTTATTACTACTCTTTACTATTCTACTTGTCGCAGAAGAATAATCCATCTCAGTTGGCATTTGCGCAACATAAAAAATTCTCAGTTTTCAAAGACGTGAACTACGAGGCTATACACCCAGAAGCGGCAGGTAGCCCCTCGGGGGGATACAAGTATTGTATCTATAAGAATTAGCGCTCCCAGGGGGACAAGGTGAGGGACTCAGCTGAGAGTTAGGTAGGTAGGTAGGCCTTCTTTTTGTTGAAATAAAATGCTTTTTTTTTGTTATGTTAAGGACCACTTTTTTCCGGTTCACTGCTGTCCTGTTCTTCAGCACCTACTACTTTCTTCTTCAACTTAGGTCTTGTTTTATAATCTTCTTTCACAACTTACTGTTTTTATGCTTTTTCTGCGTAGATTCCGCGTTTCCACAACTCCATATTAAATGGTGCCTTCCTCCTTCCTCTCGCATTTGTTGCTGGGTAGGGCGGCTAAAACTATCAACTAATCTAATCTAAGCGGCATTATCAGACCATAACATATTTATGTAGACCTACATTATTTTGCGTTATATGCGCATCACTTTCTTTTTATTGCAGATTTCGAGCGCGGGAGTGATTCGCAGATTTCGAGCACAGAAGTGAGTGACGGAAATTCCCCACAAGTTTCAGGAGCGGTCGTCGGACCGGTCCCGTAGACATCTCTTTATCAGAGAACATCTAAGCGTAAGTTCACTTAATTTAAATTTATTAATCTCTATTTGCTCATTTCCGATCGTTGCAATTTCAATGTATAATTCTATCTAATTCAAATTCTAATGATAGTGTTAATTTTCTGTTAAATGCTATCTAAGTATCAATATCGTCATCAGAGGGAGAAGGGACACAAGGCTTTTTATGTTCTAACTATAACTCGTACTAGCGCTCTTTAGAAGTGATCAACGATTATGTAAAGTACGTACACAAGTAGGTAGACAACTTTCAACGAAACTTAGTCTGGCCATCAAGGGTAGGACTCAATAGTTTTTGCGAACGGAGACTTTATCTTTGCGTCTCGAACATTTGAATTTGTTATCCGCCGTCTTAACCACCAAATTTACCGTCTATTCAAGAAAGTTGTCATTTCGCGACTGATTTTTCTGAAATTTTCACAACACGTGTGGAATCGTGCAGCGATTTTTGTTCGGTGTTTTTATAATTGTTTTAAAAACTTTGTTTTCTCAGAAAAAAGCGATAAAAATGGATATTCGGAAAATGATACTCCTACAATTTTGAAGGTACAAAACCGGCATTATGTTTTATAGATTGCTAAATGTATTACCTAAAGAAATATTGCAGCGTAATAGCGACTGTTAGATTCTTTGAATTTTTGAAATATTTTTTCAAACATTGCTCTCCTATCAAATATATTCTGTTTATTTCTCAAACAATTTTCTTAACACTTAGACTGCGACTACAAAGTATTAAGTGCCACATCAAACTCAAATTTAATGCCAATTGTAGTAAGCTATTTGGAAAATACCAAACACGAACTAGATCGTGCCTTCATTTCGCTTTGATTAAATATTTATGAAAATTGTGTTTGCGACTACTGGCAGGTCAGTAGCATTCTGAAAATTACCTCCGTGTACCACCGGTGGCGCACGTCACAGTCAAAGTGTTGATAAATCTTCATTCAAAAATCTACTCAAATGCTTCTGTGGTTCTTTTTAAGTCCCTATCGAATAGTATGACTGTCATTCCTGTACCTCGAAAACTGGGAGGAGTAGCATTTTCAACGACAATAAGTTCAAGTTTTCATGAGAGCCTGAGACTCGTCACCTGTTTGGCCTTGCAAGTACGCATTTAATTGGTCTTTCGCCAGCTGTAGCTGACGAACGAACACATATGTAAGGCAGCAGAGCACATCGTTTGATTCCTAAGAAAAGTCTCTTTACCATGAGCTAAACAAGGCAGAATTGATAATGATTTAACAGTCGCATTTTTTTGGGTAGATAGTTCCCTAAATCATTCCTATGATTCATTCCTTTCAATAAGATGATTTATTTCGCTTAATAAGGTTATTTACTAACTTAACTAAATAATATTATTCCATTTTTGAAACTCTATGATTCGGTCAGGCTCGTATGTATTCCCATATTTATAATAACAGTCATCAAAACGTCTAACTCGTCATACTTCCTCCCTTAACAGAGCCCCAACGTCCGTGTCCGTTTTGTTCCTGCCTATTCACAAGACTGGGACGTCAAGTGATGAGAACACACAAGTGAAGTGCAAGACTTGGCCAAGTTAAGCCCACTGTGCCAAAATCTGCTAACGCGGAACTTATGAATATAATGTTGAGGCAACGTCGGAAATGAACTTAAGACTGGCAAAAAGATAATTACGGAAAAGAAAACAAATAAAAAATCAAAGAAATAGTCATATGTCCTACTTGTAAAGCTTCCTTTCAGGGGGATACAACTATTGTATCTATGGGAATTGGCGCTCCCAGGGGGATTATGTGAGGTCCCGAGCTAAAGTTTAGGTAGGCCTTCTTTTTGTTGAAATAGAATAGGTTTTTTATTTTGTCACGGACCATCTTTTTTCGGTACACTGCTGTCCTGTTTTTTTCAGCACCTACTAGTTTCTTCTTCAACTGTGATCTTGTTACATGAGCTTCTTTCTCATCTTACTGTTTCTATGCCTTTTTTTGCATAGATTCCGCATTCCCTTAACTCAATACTAAATGGTGCCTTCTTCCTTCCTCTCTTGATCTCATTTGTTGAGGATAGGGAGGCTTAAACTAACTATTAACCTAATCATCCGAAAACAGCTATTCCAGCCCTGAACTATATTCGCAGTCCCGCAGCACGTGCTGCCGCCGGCGTCAATGAACAAAACCCCTCTCTATTTCCAGCCACGGGCGGTTCTTTGTCAGCTGTAGATGGAACTGTAGAAATTTCTTCTAGCTGCCTTAGTGCTGGAGTTCCAACCACAATAACAGCGACCAAAAATAGGCACAGGGTGAGTACCCTGTATGCCCAGTTTGATGTGAACCCCGCTGAGAGGGAGAAATTTTACAGTTTCCTCGGCCATTCAGTCAATATTACGAGAACATTTATCAATGCCCTGCTTTGGGTAATGTACTAGAGCCTGGGCTAGCCTTACACGCCATCGACAATTCTCAATCTTCTGACCCAGACGAACCTGAGGCTAATACGAGCTTCAACCGTGCTAAACAAACTAAACAGTAGCACGAGGAATGATGCGATGAAGTGCTCTGATTACAATTTGAGTCATTCATCCGCATCCGCACTTGCTTCCTCATCGTCTGGCGAAACTGACGATAAAATTACTGCAGTCGATTTGAAATCAAGATCGTCGTCAGATTCAAATTCTGTGGACTTAATTGAAAGCGACAGCGGAACTCCCTCTGATGAAGCTCATCAACTAACAAAGAAACGAAAGCCACCTGCCCGGAGAAAGTCATATGTTACAAAATCACCGCCTCCCTCTTCAGTGAAACAGTCTAATTCGCGAAGACTCCGATAGTCTACAGATGACTCAATGAATCCTAGCCGGAACTAAAATTATACCGGAATCTTGAACTAGTCGCCAACAATATATCCTGTACGTATGCCACATATTTTCTTACCAATTCTCAGCGTTTGCATGATCAAAAGAGTTATCTAGCTATTGCATTTTCGCCATCGTGTTTGACGCTCTTTAATTCTCCTTAAATACGTTTTATCTTTCACTGTTCCGTTATTCAATTCTTACGTCAACTGAAATGTTGTTCTAACTCTAAATACAGTGTTTCAAATAGTAATGATTTGAAATAAATGTGTATGATTAAAAAAAGGGATCCTGTAACTCCATGGCCATTCAGTGTTACCATATACAAATATTATATGGTAATGTACCGCTCATTTTTCATACCGCTCTGCACGAATGGAATGCGTGTTAACAGATGTGTTAAGTACATGTGAACCTAATATACGGAGGATTCTCATGGCGGAGTAACTAGAGAGGAGGATCAATCACTTAATTGTAATTTGTTACTCTTTATAATATGCTTAGTCTACAATATAATGTTAAAGGGTAGACGTTGTTACATATACCATATTTCAATATTTCATTTTGTATTTCGATTTACTGAAGTGTTAGGATGTTTCATTGAACCGGCAGATAACTGTCTCCAGCATTAGCATGCACGTGAACTGATGTGAAATATACTACTGATCCGCACCTTCACAGAATCAACGCGTACGACCTCATATGAATTATACGTGCCCCTGCCAAATTACTGCAAGCTAGCTATCGTCATCGGATGCCAAGCATACGGAACTGCACACTTGTGGACCTCTCAGAGTCCAACAGTCATACTACTTACCTTATTTCCGATGTGCGCTGAAATGAGTGTTCGACACCACACGAACTGATTATACTAACATCAATCCAGTTGTCTGTAGCAAGTCTCGTTGCTCATAATGTGATCGCCTAGCCGATGTGTGATTACCTAGCTGAAGCTAGGGGGGTCCATAGTTGCAAGTTGCTGGCGACCCTGGTGGAAACGTAACCCTAAACTTATTATTATTATTACTGATCCGCATGACAGAGCACCTAACGAGTAGTAATCATTCCTTATTTCAAGTTTATTGTCTGCTTCATTATGACGAAGGAATAAATTTGAGGGTTAATTAGAAATGCAAGGGTTCTCGCTGTACTACGTTGAGGATGTCCAAACGTTATTTTCATTTTATGATTTAAAACTTTATTCGATCTCGTATATGACGTTTGCTATAGATATAATAGCTAGAAGTGCGGCGTGTGCTGCTTTCCCTACTCATTCATTTGACGCGGTTTATGTACACTTGTAGTTTCTTCTCCGATTAATCGATTAAATACGCACTGAAATAATAGCCATCTAGGCTGACGTTATTGTCTTAGATGCAAATTTTTATTTTTATTTACAAATGCAAAGACGTCGGTGTTTGTTAAAGGACTGGAACGTAACCCGACGAAATTCATTTTGAATAATTCCAATGTTTGATTCCTGATTAATTTATGGTGGATAACTTTGAATGGTATATCACTCCTCTAGCTACTAAAACTAACCTGCATATACCAAGATTGGTTTTTAACAATAGTTAGTTAATTACTACGGTTGCATTCTTCCTGTTCAGTTTGGTGCCATTAATTGTCTTTATGCACAACCTCTTTTACTGTACTAAGATTGTTATTATTTTTCCTGTGTTGTTTTTCAGCGGATTTTAATAATATAGTACTGATATGTGCAACATGTTCTTTGAAGATCATATATGCATCCGTTATAATGCTCTAGAACGTATCTGATTTCTTTTCTTGAATTTCAAGTTTAAAAATTCTAATACGTGTAAGAAATGCATTTCTCTACTATTGCAAAGTAATGCATTTAGTCGGATCGCTGTTAAGCTTATTTTCTTAGCGTAAACAATTATTATTAATTATTGTCAGAGAACGAGACCGCGAACATTTGAATGTACGTGTGCTGAAAACTGCTTTCAGTCTTCCTCTCGTGCGCCGTATGACACTAGCTCCCCGCGGGTACTACATTGTTAGGTCTCTTGCTATGCCTCTAATTTTTTCGAAACGCTTTTCGTAAATTCTATGTTTGCTAACTTTTTTGAGCAAAAAAATTCTCGATCTCGGTTTTCCATCGCCACCTGATATTGTTTTTCACGTTCATTTGTCTTCTATGTAAACTGAGTGTTTCAAATATTGTCATGTCATATAGGCTGATTTATCAAAATAAATATAAATCGGAACGAATTAAGTTTTCTTTATTTTTCTGAGAGTTAAAACGTGTTCAACATTCATAGAACGTAAAGTAGTGTTATTAGTTCATCATGCGATAGTTAACGTTGCGTGTTTTGATGATAGTGCAAGATTTTTCTCATCAGAATATATTTCGAATAACATATCAGCAGGATAGCATTTTTACTTTGCCTTGCAAACTCGAAATGCGTTCTCAAATCCTGCCATTGAACAACAATTTTTTTTACAGTAGGTTGAATGGACAACAACCGTGTTTTGCAAGCTGGTGGAATTTTCACTGGATGTAAACCAATATTAACTTATATTTAAAGTTAATTGAATTGGCATGGTCTAAGAAAATTTTGCAAGCAAATTATGAGTTTCTGCGATCAAAAATTCTGGAAACATTCACCAGAAGTCTAGGACATAAATATAGCTGGAATGAGTGGTATACACATATCATCAATGTTAAATATAAATTTTCTTCTTTGAACTTAAACTCCATTATTGATGCCAACAATGACATTCGTATTGTCAGTCTCTATTGCTTGCATTGCGATTATCAATGCTCAAATTCCTACTTATCAACAATTGTTTCAAGGCTGTCACAACTCTTTCTGCATCACTTTTAATAATTTTACAATTACTGAGTAAGTTGATTCCACTTTATTAGATGCATGATTTCAGCATACAAATGATACACGAAGTAATTTCATGATTAAAATAACATTGCCTCCATCCAACAATAAACTGAACTCATTGTTGCCAATATCATCGGTCAGTTTCGTTTAAATGAGGCCACAATACAATTTATAATGTATATGCATTTTATTCCATGATTTTTGACATCACTAGTTTTGCAATTGGAGACTATGCTTCCACTAATGAACCGTTCTATCACAATTAGAAGTTACACTATGGCAGCACAAAAACATTGAAATAGCCGTCTTGGTGTGGTTAATGAACTGAACATAACATGATAAAAATGTCAATTTGGTTAAGCAAAATGACAATTTGGTCAAGCAAATTAACATATATAATGAGAAGGAAGTTGTAACCAACCATTAGAGTGAATTCCTAAATCGAATTTACAGTAATATATCATATACATGGCTTGATTGTAATTCTAGCTAGAAAATATCTAGCACACTGAAAAAAATACCTAGATTTGTAGCTATTATCTAGATTCCAAATTTTACATCTAGGCTTGAGCAAAAACACCTAGATCTATCTATTAAATATGTATGAGTGGCAGCCCTGGACTCCCCAGTTCATCTAATTGCCAGAAGTCGTAAGATCATCTAACTACATTGAGTTGCCAGATGTCGCAATGCAGTTTTGTTAAGCGTTTAATATTTAAAAATTATCTAATTATCACCACCGCAACTGGAAAAGAATCGGTATTGATGAAGCATTAGACTTGTATGTCTTATTTGACAGGAAAATTTTCGGAGGCAAACAAAAAAAGTGCTGCATATGTGATGAAATCTCTAACATTCATTAGTTGATGTGTTAGCGTCAGGCTTCTTTATCACCAATGAGAGAATAGATGTTCTTTTATTTTGCACTTTACGACCAAAATAATATATCTTAAACGCTAGGGAAGTAACAATTCAAAATGTACTGATATTAGCGCATACATTTTTTGGCGGGCGCGACCTAGTCAGTGCGTTGAATTCAGGATTTCTAAATTTTACATTGTTTGAAAAGTGCCATAACTTAATCTAGCTCTTATCTTTGTCTTAGTTTTTCCTCTTTAACAGAATGAACTGATTAGGGTTCTCGCTATGTTTCATATTGGAGTATAGTAAACGTTACCCTGAGAGTTCATCTTGTTATGAAGTTCTGTTTACTACGTTTACTCTACTAGTATACTACGCGAGTAACCGTAAAATGAGGAGCCCACTAAATCCTGTTTTTAGGAATATTCTTAGGGGTACTTGATATCGTGAGGTCGGTACTTCATTTCGTGCTGAAAACGTCCCTCAAATCGTGCAGGCCCTCATACCGGTAATTACTGAATATATATATATATATATATATATATATATATATATATATATATGTATAACGCCTCAATGCTCTGAAAATCAAATTCATCTTGAAAAAAAGAAAGAAAAATGGCTTCACGTTGATAAGCGCTTACCAATGCTAGGTCCTTCTTCTAAAGCTAAAAGAAAAAATCGGTCATAGGAGGTTACCACAAGTACCTAGGTGCTTTCTACAACAAAACAGAAAGACATCCCGAAAAATGTAGAAAGTAATAATGATCCATACTCATTCACCTAGAAACCTTACCGCATCAAAAAAATCAAAGCCCTACGATATGTACCAACTCAGTTATATTGCTTAAAAGAACGGCAGTTAAAATAAATACTCATTTGTCCTTACCCATGCCTTACACCTCAAAGCATCACCAAGAATTGAAAAAGTGCCACAAAAGCAGTTCAAAAAAGGGCTAAATAAATGATGTTTGTGTTCAGTTCAATGTCCGATCCAACTAGCCAACATATATTATATACACCTAGCTACATTTCAAATGCTTGCCAATGACGACGTCATCGTAAAAGAACCTAGAAATTACCTAAATATCTCTCATTTTATTCCACATCGTTATCTTCGTAATGCAAAGTAACCATACTCCAACTCCACAGAATATATCTATCATAGAATGTCGGGCCTGGCTGCTGAATTCAGTTGAATGGAATGCAATGTATGTGCGATTGTGCTTAGATGGAGATGTATGAATGTCGAAAATTTTCTTTTCTTTTTTTATCTTTGTTATTTTTCAATTTTTTCGTTTTCTGCACTTGTACCTACCCTTCCCTTGTAGAGGGAGAAAGCTCTCGCCTATACATACATATATCATCACATGTGCTCCGTAACAACGCAGCCACCGTAAAAAGGATAATATTATTGACCCACACTCGAAGTCTTGCCAATGCATAACCTCCCTCTGAATAAAAATAAATAAAAAGTACTGCAAAATAGGTCACGGGTGGTCATTTTAAGAAGATATGTTGCGTAACAACAACACAGTTTTAGCAAAGAGAAATAGAAGATAAAAAGGATTCTCACTCATCAATCTTGGGACCCTTCCAGAGAATTAAAGAAGAAAAGCACCACGTTATAAGTTACAAGCGAAAATTTTAAATGCGGCAGCATACGTAAATAATGCTCATTAGCATTTACCCATGCTTGATACCTCAATAATTCCTTGCCAACAACAGCAGTGCAAAGAAAAAGGCCAAACAAACAATGCTTGTGGTCAGAGGCAAAGTCCAAACTAACTTGCTAGCATATACCTATATAGGTATAATAGAAATTACACCTATAGCATATACCCATATAGGTATGATAATAATTTGAGGTATAATAAAATACCTCAACTGCTCGGCAACGATGTCATCACAAAAATATGACAAACAATGATGATCCACACTCATCAACTATTTGAATCTCTCAGATAATAAAATAATACAAAACACTAAGATAAAAATCACTAACGAAGAATTCTCTATGTAAGAAAAGGAGCGAAAATAAAAAAAGCTCATTAGCTCTTACCCATGCCTGATACCTCTTTATTGCCAACAACAGCAGCGCAGAGAAAAAGGCAAAATGCTTGTCCTCAGTCCGAAGTCGAAATCAACTTGCTAGCATATACCTACAGTGGCTGCACCCCAAATACTCGGCAACGATGTCATCGCAAAAGTGAAAAATAAAAACGATCTACACTCAATAACAGAGCGAACCTCTCAGAAAATAAAACAATACGGAGCACTACGATACTAGCCACTAACGATTAATTCAAATGCTTTACAAAAATGACAGTGGAAATAAAAATGCTCATTAGCTGTCACCAACGATTGATTCTCGATTCATTGCCAACAGGAGCGTAAAGAAAACAGGTTAAATGAATAACGCCTAGTTTCAGCCCAGTCCGAACCAACTCGCTAGCGTAGCGCAAGAAAAAAAAGCTAAATAAATAATGCTCATGTTAAGTCCAATCCGAACCAACTAGCTGCACTTTAAATGCTTAACAATTAAGTCATTGCAAAAAAAGGGAAATATTAACGATCAACGCTCATTAACAATGGGAACCTCTCAGAAATAAAACATTACAAATTATTACGATGCAAGTCACTAACGATGAAATTATTCAAGTGCTCTGCAAGAAGGGCAGCAAAAATAGAAATGCTCAGTAGCTGTCACTGACACCTGATACATCAATAATTCATTGCCAACCACAGAAGCGCAAAGAAAAGAAGGATAAATAAATAATGCTTATGTTCAGCCCGGTTCGAACCAACTCGTTTGCATATACCCATATATATATATGCATATATAACTGCGCCTCATAAGCTCGGCAATAAAATTTGCATAAATCTGGGAAATAATAATGATCAACGCTCATTACTATGGGAAACTCTCAGAAATTACAAGAATAAAAAGAAGTCACCAAGGGAGAATAATTTGAACTACTTTGCAAATACGGCAGCAAAAATAAAAAATTCTCGCTAGTCCTTAAAAAGCCTTACAGTTAAAATCATTTCAAAACAAGCGCACGCAAAGAAGAAAGATTAACAAATAAACCAATAAATTGTCACTCCCTAGAATAAGATAAGAGTAACAATAATATTCCAAAGTCACAAAATATTGCTCCGACCTCTAGTGAACGCATACACATCCTTGAGCGAAATAATTCCCACGAACCAGCGCGGTATCTGCCTAGATAGTGTATTTTGATAGTATATTTCGACCGTGAGTCATTTATGACATCTTTTGTGATGCAACAGAGAACACAAGGTTCATTTAGAGAAACGCTGTGACTAGTTGTATGCGGTTAGAAAATAGGCAATAGTCAGCGGTATTATAGAAGGCATTGTCCTAGGCATCTTCAATTATTTAAGGACAAGTTGGTACGGAACGAGGGTGGGGGTGAGAGCAGGATTGGAGGAGGAGGGAGATCAGGCAACACTCTGGCTGGCGCGAACTCTCTCAACCAATCAAAGGCTTTGATCAGTAAGAAAGAGGGGTATAGGGTGATGAGAGGGGGGGGGGGGGGGGGGGTTAGGAGATGCGACTGGCGCGAAGTTCAGGATATGAAACATTCCTGAAAAAATGAATGCAAAAAATGCCTACATTTATTTACTGGAGAAAATATATTTCAAGGTCCTGGTGTAATAATTTCTATCACTATTTCTTTAAGTTTTCCGATTGTATTCAATGTTATATTGTTATAATTACTCACTGTCAGAATAAGTTTGCAACACATGAAGTACCTAGTTAGCGAAAGCGAACATTAACGCCTTTATTGCCTAAATCATTTTTATGGAACTCATATTGTGGCTCAAGTTATATCCTCAATTTCTATTGAGTAAATTTCTGAGAACATGAACTGTGAGTTGATGTTAGTAATAATGAATTAAGTTAGATTAACCATTTACAGCAGCCTCAAAATCTGTCAAATGACCAAGGTACCTAGAATGGTGTTTCTATCCTAGACACTTTGCAAAAGCCATTCTCATCTCTAAAATATTTTATCATCATTTGTGCGAGCTGCCTAAATTTCAACACCAATATACCTAAATAAGAAAAATACACCGTGTCAGTATATTTAATAATGAGTTCATCCAATAAACTCATAGTAATCAATTTCTAAATAACGAGTATAGTCTAGCGAGAAGTATATCTCAATAATGATGAAAGAAACTTACCTTTATTTAATTGACGTCCATCTTTCGCTTTCTGTAGCTCTTCTGAACTTTGCACAAGGAATTTTTCCCGACTAAAGGAGTCTAGTCTGCGGGACATGACTGTCTTGCGTCCACAACACAACACTGCTGCCAACCGACTGGTTGTGATTTCCAAATGGCGCTTCTTTTAACACGCCAACATCAGACTTTTGTGTTATGTATGTGTATATATATATGTGTATATATATACATATATGTATATATATATATGTATATATATATATATTAAGAGTGCTTTTACTCTGCAATTGCAGCTGCCGAGTTGCGCAGTCCTAAATTTCTTACATTTTAGCACTCGAAATTTCATAGCCATTTTCAGCCACACAATTTGTTAATTTCATTGTATAATTTCAATATGCTATTTGCTAACTTTAAAGATATGAAAAATCCACTACATTGGCCGGCATTTTATTGATGGAGTAGAGACCCTATGTGTACAGTCACTCGTGTAAGCTTAGCTGTGAACGTATCCTGTGAGCCATTAGAAGGCCGTCGCATATGGACTTCTTCTACCCGTCGTATGGATGTGTTTAGATGCAGTTGGAAGAAGTAGTTCAAGACTCATAGACATCTTTTCGTGAACTTGAAGCTACGTGTCAGAAAGTAATGTTGTAGTTGACTATGAGTCGTAGACTTCTATGGTAAAGTGTGGCATAGACTACTAACGCTTTTTGGCCTTCAATTCAGCAAAGTCCCATTTTTGTTTCCATATTTCAGGGGTATATTCGTGAGCGTTGGTCCTACTTGTAACTTGAGTCGGGATGACCGGTGTCCTTGGTTTAAATTTGAAGAGGGGAGCAATGACTGCTTCTTGTTCTTCGATAGGAGTTCCGACGTTTAAGGTTATTTGCTTTTTCTGTGCACCGTGTATTTTTCGGGTAGAATCCAGGGCAGCAATCACAGGTTGCCACTGGAGGACAGGGTGGAGGGGGTCTTAACGAATTCCTTACGCGGATACAGAATGATTAACGGTTATATCAGCAGATTTCAGCTGCGGCAAGAACAGATATAAAAGAGGCATTTAAAGCACTGCCAACCGTTTACAAATCAGTTGAAGATGAGCGGTGACGAAGAAAACATCTCAACGAATAGCTTGTGGTTCCACCAAAGTTTTGACGAAGAGTGGAACGAACTACCTTACTTCGAATTTGAAAACAGAGAAAGAGGTGCAATTTGGGACTCTGACGGTGAATTAATTCCAAATCAAGAAACCGCTATTCAGTATTACCAAATGCATCATGGCAGATCTGGGACTACTTCTTGAACCTCAAGCGAACATACCGCATCAAGGGGGGAAAATAACGAATCCGTGGCGCGCTTCGTTAGAGAATTCGGAGAGAAATCAATCACTGAGGACCCATCACTCGATAACTCATCAGGGGGAACAAAGACCAACGGAGAGACCAACACCACAGGACTTCGACAATCTTCATCAGGTATGTGGATTCTAGGATAACCAATTTTATTTGTTTGTTCGGATGTCGGATAACATTTAAAAAAATCTCTCCACAAATATTCAAAACAATTTTAGAATCCGTATCCTAATTATTTTTCTCTTTTCTCTTTCCAGGGATGGATGGAACACGCAAACTAACGGAACAACTGGAAAATCTATTCTTCCAGCACGCAGTAACACTAATTCCATTCTCACCTGAACAAAGAGCAGCTCTAACAAACCTAATTCAGATGAACAAATTCTACAAAAGGACGATGAAGGACAAAAAAGCAGCGTACGAAATGATGGAGCAATTGAAAAGATCAATAAACGAAAAGTTACCTTCATGGACAAGGCCGACAACCCCAAAACGGCCAAGAAGCCCAGAACCATCAACAAGTCGAGCAGAGAAACCAAAAAGACTACGACAACAAGAAAACCAAGAGTGTCAACAGTCTCAAAATCAAACTCTAGAAAACCAATAGCAGCAAAGGACTTAACAGACGGATTCATCGATATCAACATCCTCCCCTCGACAAGCATATCAGCAGGAGTTAACACAACGTACAAAAACAATAATTTCCTCAAACGAAACACGCCGATCAGAGAGAGACTTTATAATCGTCTTTCAATCGAGGACATAAAGGATCTAACAGTAGACCTGATTCAACTGAGCATAGAAATCTCGGACATTCAAACGCAATTTTACATGGATTTCGGAGTAACATTCGGGCGGTCGATTCAAGTGATTCGGAATCGGAGGACAATGTATATTGTCCTGAAGAACTTGTACTCGAGGAGGATAATAGAGCAACTAATCGAAAAAATCGATCTCCTATTTGCTACCAGCCCTATACTCCTACGCAACTTATTGTTCGTAAACCGAGTGGAGCACCCAAACAACCAAAAGAAACTTACCGCTTACGAGACGCCACGGTAAAGAAATTCCTCCAAGACGTCTTACTTGGACGCCAAAACGAAAGGGAAAAATACAGAGCCCCGACAATACACACCCCTTTAAATCAAGGAGAAGTTCAAGTGAACATAGACCTTCACATTCAAATGGAAAAACATACAGGAGAGACTAATAAAACAAGCTCACGAGAAACATCAACGCGCCCTGAAAAAGAACAGAGGAGCATGGATGACAATGAATGGGAAGAAGCAATGGTATCTATTTCAACCCCACCAAATTGGACAGAATCCCTCGAAAGTAACAGCAGCGATGGAAACACAGACGACGAACGAATCACAACAAACAATGAACTCAACACATGAGGCAACGAATTTGATGGAGGAAATCCAGAACAACATCAACGAAGTAACACAACAACACTCTACACCGGAACAGTGTTCTTTTCCATTGTTTGATGCATCTTTATGCGATGTTCTGCAAATCTTTCCCACTGAATTCCCCACTGGTTTATGAATGAGATCACTTCATCTTTTGAGAGATGTTGAGTTAATTCGTTGAAATTCTTGATGTTATGCTTTTGGATCAGAGGGAAGAAGGTGTTTGTCATACGATTGTTTCCTCCGTTTGTTTGGCTTTCTTCTTTTTTTTCTTTCATTTACTGAGTACAGTTTTTGAAATGTCGCATGTCTTCTGTGTTCACTGGGGCGATGTCCAGGAGTCGATTGATGAATTTCCACAAATCCGGATTTTAGGAGAGTTCTTTTCCAACTATTTGGATTGAGTTTAATCCTTTTCTGAAGCAGTTGAAAATGAAGCGTTTTGGAGTTCTTTCAATTTGGATGTCTGTGGTTTTAATTGACTCAATAACGAGTTCGTTTGCACCAAGGTCTCTCGCAATTCTTTCAAGACATCGTTGATGGTTTTGAGTAATGCTGTAGTAGAGGACGTGGATGTGGTCTCCTTGGTTGAAGTAGACATAGTCGGGTCCTAAGTTTGGATGTTTTGGCTTTCCGTTTGCTCCGTATCCGATCTTTGTTGGGTCAAATCCCCAGAAGATGAAGCTGTAGAGGAGTTGATTCCTGTGAGTTCAAATTGTTCTCCATCATCGATGATTGTGAGATCGTTGTTTGGGACTGTTCCGGTGTAAAGTGTTGTTGTGCTACTTCGTTGATGTTGTTCTGGGTTTCCTCCACCAAATTCGTCGCCTCCTGTGTTGAGTTCATTGTTTGTTATGATTCGTTCGTCGTCTGTGTTTCCATCGCTGCTGTTTCTTTCGAGGGATTCTGTCCAATTTGGTGGGGTTGAAATAGATACCATGGCTTCTTCCCATTCATTGTCTTCCATGCTCCTCTGTTCTTTTTCAGGGTGCGTTGATGTTTCTCGTGAGCTTGTTTTATCAGTCTCTCCTGTATGTTTTTCCATATCGATGAATCCGTCTGTTAAGTCCTTTGCTGCTATTGGTTTTCTTGAGTTTATTTAAAGACTGTTGGCACTCTTGGTTTTCTTGTTGTCGTAGTCTTTTTGGTTCCTCTGCTCGACTTGTTGATGGTTCTGGGCGTCTTGGCAGTTTTGGGGTTGTCGGCCTTGTCCATGAAGGTAACTTTTCGTTTATTGATCTTTTCAATTGCTCCATCATTTCGTACGCTGCTTTTTTGTCCTTCATCGTCCTTTTGTAGAATTTGTACATCTGAATTAGGTTTGTTAGAGCTGCTCTTTGTTCTGGTGAGAGTGGAATTAGTGTTACTGCGTGCTGGAAGAATAGATTTTCCAGTTGTTCCTTTAGTTTGCTTCGACTCCATATGTTGTTCCGAATTGTCTGCGCGTGTTCCATCCATCCCTGGAAATAGAAAAGAGAAAAATAATTAGGATACGGATTCTAAAATTGTTTTGAATATTTGTGGAGAGATTCTGTTAAATGTTATCCGACATCCGAACAAACACATAAAATTGGTTAGTCAAGAATCCACATACCTGATGAAGATTGCCGAAGTCCTGTGGTGTTGGTCTCTCCGTTGGTCTTTGTTCCCCCTGATAAGTTATCGAGTGATGGGTCCTCAGTGATTGATTTCCCTCCGAATTCTCTAACGAAGCGCGCCACGGATTCGTTATTTTCCCCCCTTGATGCGGTATGTTCGCTTGAGGTTCAAGAAGTAGTCCCAGATCTGCGATGATGCATTTGGTAATACTGAATGGCGTGTTCTTGATTTGGAATTAATTCACCGTCAGTGTCCCAAATTGCACCTATTTCTCTGTTTTCAAATTCGAAGTAAGGTAGTTCGTTCCACTCTTCGTCAAAACTTTGGTGGAACCACAAGCTATTCGTTGAGATGTTTTCTTCGTCACCGCTCATCTTCAACTGATTTGTAAAACGGTTGGCAGTGCTTTAAATGCCTCTTTTATATCTGTTCTTGCCGCAGCTGAAATCTGCTGATATAACCGTTAATCATTCTGTATCCGCGTAAGGAATTCGATAAGACCCCCTTCACCCTGTCCTCCAGTGGCAATTTTCATAGAAAATGCAACCTGTCATTGCTGCCCTGGATTCTACCTGAAATCTACACGGTGCACAGAAAAAGCAAATAACCTTAAACGTTGGAACACCTATCGAAGAACAAGAAGCAGCCATTGCTCCCCTCTTCGAATTTAAACCAAGGACACCGGTCATCCCGACTCAAGTTACAAGTGGGACCAACGCTCACGAATATACCCCTGAACTATGGAAACAAAAATGGGACTTTGCTGAATTTCTTATGTAACCTGCGGTCCGGAGCGATTTAGAGCTTTAGAATATAAGACCAAAAATGTTAACTATAGTTCTGATTGATTGTTCAAGCTGTAAGTCAGCAAATGTTCAAGCTGTAAGTCAGCATCTTGTTTAACCTGTGTGACAGCAAATGTTGAAGCTGTAAAACAGCAGAGTGTTTAACAAAACAGCAAAATGTACCATGTTTTTTAATCCCCGGATTCTATGATGTGGATGAAACTACCACTAAGTTTACGGAGTGGATGATGGGATTAACATCCTGCATCCGCAGTAGGACCTTAAACCTGTTATCCACGAATCCACTTCTGAAAAACCTGAATCATTCTGTATCCACTCCGAGCAACGGGGTGATCTCGAATCCGAGGAGGGGGGTTCGGACAGCGTTCGATGGTAAGCGCCCTTGTAACATCCTTAGGATGTGTGCGCTTAGCGCGCTGCAAGGGTGCTTACCATCGGATACCCCCCCCCCCCGGATTCGAGATCACCCCGCTGCTCGGAGTGGATACAGAATGATTCAGGTTTTTCAGAATTGGATTCGTGGATAACAGGTTTTTGGTCCTACTGCGGATGCAAGATGTTATTCCCATCATCCACTCCGTTAACTTAGTGGTAGTTTCATCCACATCATAGAATCCGGGTATTAAAAAACATAGTACATTTTGTTGTTTTGTTTAACACTCTGCTGACTTACAGCTTCAACATTTGCTGTCACACAGGTTAAACAAGATGCTGACTTAAAGCTTGAACATTTGCTGACTTACAAGCTTGAACAATCAATCAGAACTATAGTTAACATTTTTGGTCTTATATTCTAAAGCTCTAAATCGCTCCGGACCGCAGGTTAGATAAGAAATTCAGCAAAGTCCCATTTTTGTTTCCATATTTCAGGGGTATATTCGTGAGCGTTGGTCCCACTTGTAACTTGAGTCGGGATGACCGGTGTGCTTGGTTTAAATTTGAAGAGGGGAGCAATGACTGCTTCTTGTTCTTCGATAGGAGTTCCAACGTTTAAGGTTATTTGCTTTTTCTGTGCACCGTGTATTTTTCGGGTAGAATCCAGGGCAGCAATCACAGGTTGCCACTGGAGGACAGGGTGGAGGGGGTCTTAACGAATTCCTTACGCGGATACAGAATGATTAACGGTTATATCAGCAGATTTCAGCTGCGGCAAGAACAGATATAAAAGAGGCATTTAAAGCACTGCCAACCGATTACAAATCAGTTGAAGATGAGCGGTGACGAAGAAAACATCTCAAAGAATAGCTTGTGGTTCCACCAAAGTTTTGACGAAGAGTGGAACGAACTACCTTACTTCGAATTTGAAAACAGAGAAAGAGGTGCAATTTGGGACTTTGACGGTGAATTAATTCCAAATCAAGAACACGCTATTCAGTATTACCAAATGCATCATGGCAGATCTGGGACTACTTCTTAAACCTCAAGCGAACATACCACATCAAGGCTGGAAAATAACGAATCCGTGGCGCACTTCGTCAGAGAATTCGGAAAGAAATCAATCACCGAGGACCCATCACTCGATAACTCATCAGGAGGAACAAAGACCAACGGAGACACCAACACCACAGGACTTCGACAATCTTCATCAGGTATGTGGATTCTAGGATAACCAATTTTATGTGTTTGTTCGGATTTCGGATAACATTTAACAGAATCTCTCCACAAATATTCAGAACAATTTTAGAATCCGTATCCTAATTATTTTTCTCTTTTCTCGTTCCAGGGATGGATGGAACACGCGCAGACAATTCGGAACCCCACATGGAGTCGAAGCAAACTAAAGGAACAAGTGGAAAATCTATTCTTCCAGCACGCAGTAACACTAATTCCACTCTCACCAGAACAAAGAGCAGCTCTAACAAACCTAATTCAGTTGTACAAATTCTACAAAAGGACGATGAAGGACAAAAAAGCAGCCTACGAAATGATGGAGCAATCGAAAAGATCAATAAACGAGAAGTCACCTTCATGGACAAGGCCGACAACCCCAAAACGGCCAAGAAGCCCAGAACCATCAACAAGTCGAGCAGAGGAACCAAAAAGACTACGACAACAAGAAAACCAAGAGTGCCAACAGTCTCAAAATCAAACTCAAGAAAACCAATAGCAGCAAAGGACTTAACAGACGGATTCATCGATATCAACATCCTCCCCTCGACAAGCATAACAGCAGGAGTCAACACAACGTACAAAAACATAATTTCCTCAAACGAAACACGCCGATCAGAGAGAGACTTTATAATCGTCTTTCAATCGAGGACATAAAGGATCTAACAGTAGACCTGATTCAACTGAGCATAGAAATTTCGGACATTCAAACGCAATTTTACATGGATTTCGGAGTAACATTCGGGCGATTGATTCAAGTGATTCGGAATCGGAGGACAATGTATATTGTACTGAAGAACTTGTACTCGAGGAGGATAATAGAGAGACTAATCGAAAAAATCGATCTCCTATTAGCTACCAGTCCTATACTCCTACGCAACTTATTGTTCGTAAGCCGAGTGGAGCACCCAAACAACCAAACAGAAACTTACCGCTTACGAGACGCCAGGGTAAAGAAATTCCTCCAAGACGTCTTACTTGGACGCCAAAACGACCGGGAAAAATACAGAGCCCCCGACAATACACACCCCTTTAAATCAAGGGGAAGTTCAAGTGAACATGGACCTTCACATTCAAATGGAAAAACACACAGGAGAGACTAATAAAACAAGCTCATTAGAAACATCAACGCACCCTGAAAAAGAACAGAGGAGCATGGATGACAATGAATGGGAAGAAGCAATGGTATCTATTTCAACCCCACCAAATTGGACAGAATCCCTCGAAAGTAACAGCAGCGATGGAAACACAGACGACGAACGAATCACAACAAACAATGAACTCAACACAGGAGGCGACGAATTTGATGGAGGATATCCAGAACAACATCAACGAAGTAACACAACAACACTATACACCGGAACAGTTCCAAACAACGATCCCCCAATCATCGATGATAAAGAACAATTTGAACTCACAGGAAAACAACTCCTTTACAGCTTCATCTTCTGGGGACTTGACCCAACAAAGATCGGATACGGAGCAAACGGAAAGCCAAAACATCCAAACTCAAGACCCGACTACGTCTACTTTAACCACGGAGACCACATCCACGACCTCTACTACAGCATTACTCAAAACCATCAACGATGTCATGAAAGAATTGCAAGATACCTTGGTGCAAACGAACTCGTTATTGAGTCAATTAAAACCACAGACATCCAAATTGAAAGAACTCCAAAACGCTTCATTTTCAACTGCATCAGAAAAGGATTAAACTCAATCCAAATAGTTGGAAAAGAACTCTCCCAAAATCCGGATTTGTGGAAATTCATCAACCGACTCCTGGACATCGCCCCAGTGAACACAGAAGACATGCGACATATCAAAAAACTGTACTCAGTAAATGAAAGAAAAAAAAGAAGAAAGCCAAACAAACGGAGGAAACAATCGTATGACAAACACCTTCTTCCCTCTGATCCAAAAGCATAACATCAAGAATTTCAACGAATTAACTCAACATCTCTCAAAAGATGAAGTGATCTCATTCATTAACCAATGGGGAGTTCAATGGGAAAGATTTGCAGAACATTGCATAAATATGCATCAAATACTGGAAAAGAACAGAAAAATGAAACAAAACTACTTTGACAACTTAAAAGAAACACTCCAAGATTTCAAGTCCAAGAAACGAGACGTGAATTGGTTAGAAAATCTATTCCTTGCGAACAACATCAACTTCATGGTTTTCATGGCTAGATTTGTAATCGTTGCAGATAAAATGCAACCAATAGTTAATTGCTCTGTAATTTGTGGTCCTACATATTTTGAAAATCTCTCATCATGAAATTGCTAACAAAACCAATGGATTCAACAATCGTACCAAAACAAGTGGACAAATCTCCCTTCATGTTCCAAAATTTAATTGGAGCAACTACAGTTCTACTAAGAGAACCAATACTTTGAAACTACAACATCAACACATTCAAAACTCTTCTCGGAGGAGACAAACGCTCAACGGATGTGAAAAACAAAGATCATCAAGAAATAAAAAGAGTACCATTCCTCATAACAACAAACGAAAAAAGACTTGCTGAACGATGCACACCAATAGATGTTGCTGCAATTGCTACCAGAACTTACTCCTTCACATTTGATCAACAAATATCTCACATCGATGTTGAAGGAAAAATACCGAAAACAGAAAACATAATAGGGACGAAACACTCCTGTACATGATATTGAAAGCAAAGATAAACATGAGTGGAAGATCAGTACGCTGCTAGACACAGAAACCAGCAGTCATGGACACTCCCGAGCAAACTGCGAGGAAGAATCAGATGGAGGTAGATAAGGAGATGGATGGAAAAAACCAAGGTCTAGCAATGAAGGCAATATACAACTTATACACAACTCCTAGACCGAAACCACAGGTAATGCATTTCAGTCTAAAATCTGAATACATTAAGACACGGCAATGCTGAAATCAATGGACTTCAAACACATCTACTTCTTCATATCCAGAAACTGGCAAATATTTAAATACGCAAAAGGAGCTGCTGTCAACATCCTGAAATCCATCCTTTGTAAAATTGACAAGACAAAAACATTCCTCATCATCAACAAAGTCTCCTGCAAGCTAAATCTACACGGTGCACAGAAAAAGCAAATAACCTTAAACGGTGGAACTACTATCGAAGAACTAGAAGCAGTCATAGCTCCCCTCTTCAAATTTAAACCAAGGACACCGGTCATCCCGACTCAGGTTACAAGTTGGACTAACGCTCAAGAATATACCCCTGAACTATGGACACAAAAATGGGACTTTGCTGAATTTCATAAAAATCGCTGAGACTCTGATCTATAAATTATACACAGTGGAGAATCGATTAACTTCGCTCCACAAAGCTGTTGTGATAAACTTGAGCAAATCTACTACACTGCACCTCAATATAATGACCTATTCAACGAACTCCCAGGAACCCATGGAAAAGAAGGTGTTTGTTATGAAGAATGGTACTCTTTTATTTCTTGATGATCTTTGTTTTTCACATCCGTTGAGTGTTTGTCTCCTCCGAGAAGAGTTTTGAATTTGTTGATGTTGTAGTTTCAAAGTATAGGTTCTTCTAGTAGAACTGAAGCTGCTCCAATTAAATTTTGGAACATGAAGGGAGATGTGTCCACTTGTTTTGGTATGATTGTTGAATCCATTGGTTTTGTTAGCATTTTCATGATGAGAGATTTTCACAATTTGTTGGACCACAAATTACAAAGCAATTACCTTTTGGTTGCATTTTATCTGCAACGATTACAAATCTAGCCATGAAATCCATGAAGTTGATGTTGTTCGCAAGGAATAGATTTTCTAACCAATTCACGTCTCGTTTCTTGGGCTTGAAATCTTGGAGTGTTTCTTTTAAGTTGGGAAAGTAGTTTTGTTTCATTTTTCTGTTCTTTTCCATTGTTTGATGCATCTTTATGCGATGTTCTGCAAACCTTTCCCATTGAATTCCCCATTGGTTAATGAATGAGATCACTTCATCTTTTGAGAGATGTTGAGTTAATTCGTTGAAATTCTTGATGTTATTCTTTTGGATCAGATGGAAGAAGGTGTTTGTCATACGATTGTTTCCTCCGTTTGTTTGACTTTCTTCTTTTTTTTCTTTCATGTACTGAGTACAGTTTTTGAAATGTCGCATGTCTTCTGTGTTCACTGGGGCGATGTCCAGGAGTCGTTTGATGAATTTCCACTAATCCGGATTTTGGGAGAGTCCTTTCCAACTATTTGGATTGTGTTTAATCCTTTTCTGATGCAGTAGAAAATGAAGCGTTTTGGAGTTCTTTCAACTTGGATGTCTGTGGTTTTAATTGACTCAAAAGCGAGTTCGTTTGCACCAAGGTCTTTTGCAATTCTTTCAAGACATCGTTGATGGTTTTGAGTAATGCTGTAGTAGAAGACGTGGATGTGGTCTCCGTGGTTGAAGTAGACGTAGTCGGGTCTTCAGTTTGGATGTTTTAGCTTTCCGTTTGCTCCGTATCCGATCTTTGTTGGGTCAAATCCCCACAAGATGAAGCTGTAGAGGAGTAGTTTTCCTTTGAGTTTAAATTGTTCTCCATCATCGATGATTGGGGGATCGTTGGTTGGGACTGTTCCGGTGTAGAGTGTTGTTGCGTTACTTCGTTGATGTTGTTCTGGATTTCCTCCATCAAATTCGTCGCCTCCTGTGTTGAGTTCATTGTTTGTTGTGATTCGTTCGTCGTCTGTGTTTCTATCCCTGCTGTTACTTTCGAGGGATTCTGTCCAATTTGGTGGGGTTGAAATAGATACCATTGCTTCTTCCCAATCATTGTCTTCCATGCTCCTCTGTTCTTTTTCAGGGCGCGTTGATGTTTCTCGTGAGCTTGTTTTATCAGTCTCTCCTGTATGTTTTTCCATTTGAATGTGAAGGTCCATGTTCACTTGAACTTCACCTTGATTTAAAGGGGTGTGTATTGTCGGGGCTCTGTATTTTTCCCGGTCGTTTTGGTGTCCAATTAAGACGTCTTGGAGGAATTTCTTTACCGTTGCGTCTCGTAAGCGGTAAGTTTCTGTTTGGTTTTTTGGGTGCTCCACTCGGTTTACGAACAATAAGTTGCGTAGGAGTATAGGGCTGGTGGCTAATAGGAGATCGATTTTTTCGATTAGTTGCTCTATTATCCTCCTCGAGTACAAGTTCTTCAGGACAATATACATTGTCCTCCGATTCCGAATCACTTGAATCGATCGCCCGAATTTTACTCCGAAATCCATGTAAAATTGCGTTTGAATGTCCGAGATTTCTATGCTCAGTTGAATCAGGTCTACTGTTAGATCCTTTATGTCCTCGATTGAAAGACGATTATAAAGTCCCTCTCTGATCGGCGTGTTTCGTTTGAGGAAATTATTGTTTTTGTACGTTGTGTTGACTCCTGCTGTTATGCTTGTCGAGGGGAGGATGTTGATATCGATGAATCCGTCTGTTAAGTCCTTTGCTGCTATTGGTTTTCCTTGAGTTTGCTTTTGAGACTGTTGACACTCATGGTTTTCTTGTTGTCGTAGTCTTTTTGGTTCCTCTGCTCGACTTGTTGATGGTTCTGGGCGTCTTTGCCGTTTTGGGGTTGTCGGCCTTGTCCATGAAGGTAACTTTTCGTTTATTGATCTATTCAATTGCTCCATCATTTCGTACGCTGCTTTTTTGTCCTTCATCGTCCTTTTGTAGAATTTGTACATCTGAATTAGGTTTGTTAGAGCTGCTCTTTGTTCTGGTGAGAGTGAATTAGTGTTACTGCGTGCTGGAAGAATAGTTTTTCCAGTTGTTCCTTTAGTTTGCTTCGACTCCATATGGGGTTCCGAATTGTCTGCGCGTGTT
The DNA here is from genome assembly GCA_030386875.1 of Morinoia aosen. NCBI lineage: Eukaryota > Metazoa > Arthropoda > Malacostraca > Amphipoda > Talitridae > Morinoia > Morinoia aosen. Next base: position 10,113,091 of record CM059561.1, read on the forward strand.
CCATCCATCCCTGGAAAGAGAAAAGAGAAAAATAATTAGGATACGGATTCTAAAATTGTTTTGAATATTTGTGGAGAGATTCTGGTAAATGTTATCCGACAGCCGAACAAACACATAAAATTGGTTATCCTAGAATCCACATACCTGATGAAGATTGTCGAAGTCCTGTGGTGTTGGTCTCTCCGTTGGTCTTTGTTCCCCCTGATGAGTTATCGAGTGGTGAGTCCTCGGTGATTGATTTCTCTCCGAATTCTCTAACGAAGCGCGCCACGGATTCGTTATTTTCCCCATTCGATGCGGTATGTTCGCTTGAGGTTCAAGAAGTAGTCCCAGATCTGTCATGATGCATTTGGTAATACTGAATAGCGTGTTCTTGATTTGGAATTAATTCACCGTCAGAGTCCAAAATTGCAGCTCTTTCTCTGTTTTCAAATTCGAAGTAAGGTAGTTCGTTCCACTCTTTGTCAAAACTTTGGTGGAACCACAAGCTATTCGTTGAGATGTTTTCTTCGTCACCGCTCATCTTCAACTGATTTGTAAAACGGTTGGCAGTGCTTTAAATGCCTCTTTTATATCTGTTCTTGCCGCAGCTGAAATCGGCTGATATAACCGTTAATCATTCTGTATCCGCGTAAGGAATTCGATAAGACCCCCTCCACGATGTCCTCCAGTGGCAACCTGTGATTGCTGCCCCGGATTCTACCCGAAGAATACACGGTGCACAGAAAAAACAAATAACCTTAAACGTTGGAACTCCTATCGAAGAACAAGAAGCAGTCATTGCTCCCCTCTTAAAATTTAAACCAAGGACACCGGTCATCCCGACTCAAGTTGCAGGTGGGACCAACGCTCACGAATATACCCCTGAAATATGGAAACAAAAATGGGACTTTGCTGAATTTCTTATCTAACCTGCGGTCCGGAGCGATTTAGAGCTTTAGAATATAAGACCATAAATGTTAACTATAGTTCTGATTGATTGTTCAAGCTTGTAAGTCAGCAAATGTTCAAGCTTTAAGTCAGCATCTTGGTTAACCTGTGTGACAGCAAATGTTGAAGCTGTAAGTCAGCAGAGTGTTAAACAAAACAACAAAATGTACTATGTTTTTTATTACCCGGATTCTATGATGTGGATGAACTACCACTAAGTTAACGGAGTGGATGATGGGAATAACATCTTGCATCCGCAGTAGGACCTAAAACCTGTTATCCACGAATCCACTTCTGAAAAACCTGAATCATTCTGTATCCACTCCGAGCAGCGGGGTGATCTCGAATCCGGGTGGGGGGTATCCGATGTAAAGCACCCTTGTAGCGCGCTTAGCGCGCACATCCTAAGGATGTTACAAGGGCGCTTACCATCGGATGCTGTCCAAACCCCCAACTCGGATTCGAGATCACCCCGTTGCTCGGAGTGGATACAGAATGATTCAAGTTTTTCAGAAGTGGATTCGTGGATAACAGGTTTTAGGTCCTACTGCGGATGCAAGATGTTATTCCCATCATCCACTCCGTTAACTTAGTGGTAGTTTCATCCACATCATAGAATCCGGGTATCAAAAAACATAGTACATTTTGTTGTTTTGTTTAACACTCTGCTGACTTACAGCTTCAACATTTGCTGTCACACAGGTTAAACAAGATGCTGACTTAAAGCTTGAACATTTGCTGACTTACAAGCTTGAACAATCAATCAGAACTATAGTTAACATTTTTGGTCTTATATTCTAAAGCTCTAAATCGCTCCGGACCGCAGGTTAGATAAGAAATTCAGCAAAGTCCCATTTTTGTTTCCATATTTCAGGGGTATATTCGTGAGCGTTGGTCCCACTTGTAACTTGAGTCGGGATGACCGGTGTCCTTGGTTTGAATTTGAGGAGGGGAGCAATGACTGCTTCTTGTTCTTTGATAGGAGTTCCAACGTTTAAGGTTATTTGCGTTTTCTGTGAACCGTGTATTTTTCGGGTAGAATCCAGGGCAGCAATCACAGGTTGCCACTGGAGGACAGGGTGGAGGGGGTCTTAACGAATTCCTTACGCGGATACAGAATGATTAATTAACGTTTATATCAGCAGATTTCAGCTGCGGCAAGAACAGATATAAAAGAGGCATTTATAGCACTGCCAACCGTTACAAATCAGTTGAAGATGAGCGGTGACGAAGAAAACATCTCAACGAATAGCTTGTGGTTCCACCAAAGTTTTGACGAAGAGTGGAACGAACTACCTTACTTCGAATTTGAAAACAGAGAAAGAGGTGCAATTTGGGACTCTGACGGTGAATTAATTCCAAATCAAGAAACCGCTATTCAGTATTACCAAATGCATCATAGCAGATCTGGGACTACTTCTTGAACCTCAAGCGAACATACCGCATCAAGGGGGGAAAATAACGAATCCGTGGCGCGCTTCGTTAGAGAATTCGGAGAGAAATCAATCACTGAGGACCCATCACTCGATAACTCATCAGGGGGAACAAAGATCAACTGAGAGACCAACACCACAGGACTTCGACAATCTTCATCAGGTATGTGGATTCTAGGATAACCAATTTTTTGTGTTTGTTCGGATTTCGGATAACATTTAACAGAATCTCTCCACAAATATTCAAAACAATTTTAGAATCCGTATCCTAATTATTTTCTCTTTTCTCTTTCCAGGGATGGATGGAACACGCGCAGACAATTCGGAACCCCATATGGAGTCGAAGCAAACTAAAGGAACAAGTGGAAAATCAATTCTTCCAGCACGCAGTAACACTAATTCCACTCTCACCAGAACAAAGAGCAGCTCTAACAAACCTAATTCAGTTGTACAAATTCTACAAAAGGACGATGAAGGACAAAAAAGCAGCGTACGAAATGATGGAGCAATTGAAAAGATTAATAAACGAGAAGTTACCTTCATGGACAAGGCCGACAACCCCAAAACGGCCAAGAAGCCCAGAACCATCAACAAGTCGAGCAGAGGAACCAAAAAGACTACGACAACAAGAAAACCAAGAGTGTCAACAGTCTCAAAATCAAACTCAAGAAAACCAATAGCAGCAAAGGACTTAACAGACGGATTCATCGATATCAACATCCTCCCCTCGACAAGCATAACAGCAGGAGTCAACACAACGTACAAAAACAATAATTTCCTCAAACGAAACACGCCGATCAGAGAGAGACTTTATAATCGTCTTTCAATCGAGGACATAAAGGATCTAACAGTAGACCTGATTCAACTGAGCATAGAAATCTCGGAAATTCAAACGCAACTTTACATGGATTTCGGAGTAACATTCGGCGATCGATTCAAGTGATTCGGAATCGGAGGACAATGTATATTGTCTTGAAGAACTTGTACTCGAGGAGGATAATAGAGCAACTAATCGAAAAAATCGATCTCCTATTAGCTACCAGCCCTATACTCCTACGCAACTTATTGTTCGTAAACCGAGTGGAGCACCCAAAAAACCAAACACAAACTTACCGCTTACGAGACGCAACGGTAAAGAAATTCCTCTAAGACGTCTTACTTGGACGCCAAAACGACCGGTAAAAATACAGAGCCCCGACAATACACACCCCTTTAAATCAAGGTGAAGTTCTAGTGAACATGGACCTTCACATTCAAATGGAAAAACATACAGGAGAGACTGATAAAACAAGCTCACGAGAAGCATCAACGCGCCCTGAAAAAGAACAGAGGAGCATGGAAGACAATGAATGGGAAGAAGCAATGGTATCTATTTCAACCCCACCAAATCGGACAGAATCCCTCGAAAGTAACAGCAGCGATGGAAACACAGACGACGAACGAATCACAACAAACAATGAACTCAACACAGGAGGCGACGAATTTGATGGAGGAAATCCAGAACAACATCAACGAAGTAACACAACAACACTCTACACCGGAACAGTCCCAACCAACGATCCCCCAATCATCGATGATGGAGAACAATTTGAACTCTAAGGAAAACAACTCCTCTACAGCTTCATCTTCTGGGGATTTGACCCAACAAAGATCGGATACGGAGCAAACGGCAAGCTAAAACATCCAAACTCAGGACCCGACTACGTCTACTTCAACCACGGTGACCACATCCACGTCCTCTACTACAGCATTACTCAAAACCATCAACGATGTCTTGAAAGAATTGCAAAAGACCTGGGTGCAAACGAACTCGCTATTGAGTCAATTAAAACTACAGACATCCAAATTGAAAGAACTCCAAAACGCTTCATTTTCTACTGCATCAGATAAAAATTAAACACTATCCAAATAGTTGGAAAAGGACTCTCCCAAAATCCGGGTTTGTGGAAATTCATAAAACGACTCCTGGACATCGCCCCAGTGAACACAGAAGACACGCGACATTTCAAAAACTGTACTCAGTACATGAAAGAAAAAAAAGAAGAAAGCCAAACAAACGGAGGAAACAATCGTATGACAAACACCTTCTTCCCTCTGATCCAAAAGCATACCATCAAGAATTTCAACGAATTAACTCAACGTCTCTCAAAAGATGAAGTGATCTCATTCATTAACCAATGGGGAATTCAATGGGAAAGATTTGCAGAACATCGCATAAAGATGCATCAAACAATGGAAAAGAGCAGAAAAATGAAACAAAACTACTTTGCCGACTTAAAAGAAACACTCCAAGATTTCAAGCCCAAGAAACGAGACGTGAATTGGTTAGAAAATCTATTCCTTGCGAACAATATCAACTTCATGGATTTCATGGCTAGCTTTGTAATCGTTGCAGATAAAATGCAACCAAAAGTAAATTGCTCTGTAATTTGTGGTCCTACAAATTGTGGAAGTCTCTCATCATGAAAATGCTAACAAAACCAATGGATTCAACAATCATACCAAAACAAGTGGACAAATCTCCCTTCATGTTCCAAAATTTAATTGGAGCAACTTCAGTTCTACTAGAAAAACCAATACTTTGAAACTACAACATCAAAACATTCAAAACTCTTCTCGGAGGAGACAAACGCTCAACGGATGTGAAAAACAAAGCTCATCAAAAAATAAAAAGAGTACCATTCTTCATAACAACAAACGAAAAAAGACTTGCTGAACGATGCACACCAATAGATGTTTCTGCAATTGCTACCAGAACTTACTCCTTCACATTTGATCAACAAATATCTCACATCGATGTTGAAGGAAAAATACCGAAAGCAAAAAACATAATACGGACGAAACACTCCTGTACATGATATTGAAATCAAAGAAAAACATACAGTGGAAGATCAGTACGCTGCTAGACACAGAAACAAGCAGTCATGGACACTCCCGAGCAAACTCCGAGGAAGAATCAGATGGAGGTAGATAAGGAGATGGATGGAAAAAACCAAGGTCTAGCAATGAAGGGAATATACAACTTATACACAACTCCTAGACCGAAACCACAAGTAATGCATTTCAGTCTAAAATATGAATACATTAAGACACGGCAATGCTGAAATCAATGGACTTCAAACACATCTACTTCTTCATATACAGAAGCTGGCAAATATTCAAATACGCAGAAGGAGCTGCTGTCAACATCCTGAAATCCATCCCTTGTAAAATTGACAAGACAAAAACATTCCTCATCATCAACAAAGTCTCCTGCAAGCTAAATCTACACGGTGCACAGAAAAAGCAAATAACCTTAAACGGTGGAACTACTATCGAAGAACAAGAAGCAGTCATAGCTCCCCTCTTCAAATTTAAACCAAGGACACCGGTCATCCCGACTCAGGTTACAAGTTGGACCAACGCTCAAGAATATACCCCTGAACTATGGACACAAAAATGGAACTTTGCTGAATTTCATAAAAATCGCTGAGACTCTGATCTACAAATTATACACAGTGGAGAATCGATTTACTTCGCTCCACAAAGCTGTTGTGATAAACTTGAGCAAATCTACTACACTGCACCTCAATATAAAGACCTATTCAACGAACTCACAGGAACCCATGGAAAAGAAGGTGTTTGTTATGAAGAATGGTACTCTTTATATTGCTTGATGATCTTTGTTTTTCACATTCGTTGAGTGTTTGTCTCCTCCGAGAAGAGTTTTGAATGTGTTGATGTTGTAGTTTCAAAGTATAGGTTCTTCTAGTAGAACTGAAGTTGCTCCAATTAAATTTTGGAACATGAAGGGAGATGTGTCCACTTGTTTTTGTATGATTGTTGAATCCGTTGGTTTTGTTAGCATTTTCATGATGAGAGGTTTTCACAATTTGTAGGACCACAAATTACAAAGCAATTAACTTTTGGTTCCTGGGATTCCTGGGATGTAGTTCGGGCCTTCAAGGCCCGGGCCATGCTGATGCACCGCCCTCAGAAGACGACTCGTCTACATTTCCTGCACTCGCAGCTGCGCCAACTGCTGAAGAAGGCTGTTCCCCTCCGCGGGCTGGTAGTAGTGCGGCATCGTGGGCTGATCAGGAACCGCCGCCAGGAACTTGTCCAGCTTCAACTTGAACGCACCCAGTTCCCCATGTAACTCTCTCAGTTCAATTGGGAGGCAGTTAAAGAGTCTCGGTCCGACAACAGAGAAGGACCTCTCGTGGCGTGTCCTCACGCTGGCCAAGGCCCTGTTGCTGAACGGCGGGACGACGCACAGCCTACCCAGTCGGGGATGCATTCTCGTCCTCAACGCCAGGTCCTGGTCCACAAAGTTCGGCACTAATCCCTCCATCATCTTTCAGGTATAGATTATTAGGTACCGCTCTCGTCGTCGCTGCAAGGAGTACAGCGACAGCCTCTGGAGTCTCTCCCAGTAATTCAGCTGCTTCAGCCCAATAATCTTTGACGTAAACGTCCTCTGGATCGCTTCGATCTTCTGGATTTCTCCCGTCGCAATAGGGCTCCACAGCCGGCAGCAGAACTCGGCTAGGGGTAGGATCAGTGCCCTATATAGGGTCAACATGGCCGCCGCTTCCCGGGTCCGGAACGTCCTGAGGACCCAACCGAGTACCGCTCGACACTTTTTGGATACCGTGTCTATGTGCTTGGCAAATCTTCCTCCGTCCTCAACGACCACGCCCAAGTCTCTTATCGACGAACTCCTCTCGATAACCACCCCACCAGCAGTTGTGTATAGGAATGATTCATCCGGATGGTGGCCGCACCGAAGGAGTTCAAATTTGCTCTCATTGAAACACATATTGTAGGTGACTGCCCATTCATAGATTTTTTCTAGGTCCCGCTGTAGTGCCTCACAGTCCTGCTTGCTAGCCACCTCTTTAAAAACTCTCGTATCATCCGCAAAGGATGATGCGCAGGAGTGCAGCAGTCCAGCATCAATATCAGCAACATGGACCAGGAACAAGAGTGGTCCGAGCACCGATCCCTGGGGTACTCCACTAATCACTCGTGATTCGGCCGAACGACACCCATCCACGGTCACCACCTGCTTCCTGCCGGTTAGGAAGCACCTGATCCAACTCAATAAGTTACCACCAACACCGGCACCTCTTAGCTTTCTAAGTAGGATCCCATGGTCCACTTTATCGAAGGCCTTGGCAAAGTCCAGATATACTGCATCCATCGCGTGGCCACGACCAAGAGCCTCCGTGGTATGCCGTTGGTGCTCAAGTAACTGCGACAAGCAGGACCGTCCTCTTCTAAAGCCGTGCTGGCTCGGATTAAACAGGTCGGCGTCCTCCAGATATCCTACCAGCCTCTTCACCACTATCTTCTCAAAGATTTTTATTATGTGGGAGGTGAGCGTGATAGGTCTATAGTTCCGAGGTAGGTGCTTCTCGCCGCCTTTATATACTGGGGTTATAACTCCCAACTTGAGTTTGGAAGGTATGACCCCCGCACTCAGTGATGCCCTCCAGAGCAGGGACAGAGGCCGGCTGATAGCAGCCCTGCAATTTCGCAAGAGGACAGCGGGGACACAGTCTGGACCCGGCGCCGACGAGGCTGAGAGCTCACCAATGCTCTCCTCAACGTCTCGCATACTGAACTCGAGGTCCACTAGGTTGGTCAGTGCTGTACCAGGCCATTCGTCCGGGCCCCAGCCGGCATCGTTTTCTCCGAATTTTGGCCTACTAAACACCGCCTCGTACTGGGCACGCATCACAGTACACTTCTCCTCAGGGGTGCATATACTCTGTCCATCGACTCGAAATGGTCCAACAGTCGACTTGGTGTGAAGTTTTCCCCTGGCGTACGAGTAGAAGTACTTTGGGTTATGTTTGATAGCAGATACAGCTCTATCCTCCCCGGACCTTGCCTCCTCCTCGTGCGATGCCTGGAGCCGCCTCTCGATTTCGGCCACCCTCTCAAGGACGCCTTCCCTGGCGGTCCCCGAGAGCGCCGACGTCGTAACTCTCTTAAGCAACTTTGTGCGCTTCCTCATCAACACCTTGCGGTCTCTAGGTATTGGATTTATTGTCCTAGTTCTTCGTGCTGGGGCATATCTTGGGCAGACTGCAGATAGGACAGCAATGATGTCATCATACATCTCATCGGGGGTGCGTCCAGCCATACGTGCTACCCAATCGATGTCTCCCAGTGCATCCGATAAGCCAACCCAGTCCACGCGAGCGCTCATAAAGTTGAGAGAGTCGAGCCATCCCTTTGATGCTCTTTGAACCCGGTTAACCTGCCGTCCCAGACCGGGGTCTCCGTAGATGAGCACACATCTGTGGTCGGACATAACAGTCCCCTCGACCTCGACCCGTCTAACAAATTCATCATCGTTCGTAAGAAATAGGTCCTGGTTGCATTTTATCTGCAACGATTCCAAATCTAGCCATGAAATCCATGAAGTTGATGTTGTTCGCAAGGAATAGATTTTCTAACCAATTCACGTCTCGTTTCTTGGGCTTGAAATCTTAGAGTGTTTCTTTTAAGTTGGCAAAGTAGTTTTGTTTCATTTTTCTGTTCTTTTCCATTGTTTGATGCATCTTTATGCGATGTTCTGCAAATCTTTCCCACTGAATTCCCCACTGGTTTATGAATGAGATCACTTCATCTTTTGAGAGATGTTGAGTTAATTCGTTAAAATTCTTGATGTTATGCTTTTGGATCAGAGGGAAGAAGGTGTTTTTCATACGGTTGTTTCCTCCGTTTGTTTGGCTTTCTTCTTTTTTTTCTTTCATTTACTGAGTACAGTTTTTGAAATGTCACATGTCTTCTGTGTTCACTGGGGCGATGTCCAGGAGTCGGTTGATGAATTTACACAAATCCGGATTTTGGGAGAGTCCTTTTCCAACTATTTGGATTGTGTTTAATCCTTTTCTGATGCAGTAGAAAATGAATCGTTTTGGAGTTCTTTCAATTTGGATGTCTGTGGTTTTAATTGACTCAATAGCGAGTTCGTTTGCACCAAGGTCTCTTGCAATTCTTTCAAGACATCGTTGATGGTTTTGAGTAATGCTGTAGTAGAGGACGTGGATGTGGTCTCCGTGGTTGAAGTAGACGTAGTCGGGTCTTGAGTTTGGATGTTTTGGCTTTCCGTTTGCTCCGTATCCGATCTTTGTTGGGTCAAATCCCCAGAAGATGAAGCTGTAGAGGAGTTGATTCCTGTGAGTTCAAATTGTTCTCCATCATCGATGATTGTGTGATCGTTGTTTGGGACTGTTCCGGTGTAGAGCGTTGTTGTGCAACTTCGTTGATGTTGTTCTGGGTTTCCTCCATCAAATTCGTCGCCTCCTGTGTTGAGTTCATTGTTTGTTGTGATTCGTTCGTCGTCTGTGTTTCCATCGCTGCTGTTACTTTCGAGGGATTCTGTCCAATTTGGTGGGGTTGAAATAGATACCATTGCTTCTTCCCATTCATTGTCTTCCATGCTCCACTGTTCTTTTTCAGTGCGCGTTGATGTTTTTCGTGAGCTTGTTTTATCAGTCTCTCCTGTATGTTTTTCCATTTGAATGTGAAGGTCCATGTTCACTTGAACTTCACCTTGATTTAAAGGGGTGTGTATTGTCGGGGCTCTGTATTTTTCCCGGTCGTTTTGGCGTCCAAGTAAGACGTCTTGGAGGAATTTCTTTACCCTTGCGTCTCGTAAGCGGTAAGTTTCAGTTTGGTTGTTTGGGTGCTCCACACGGCTTACGAAAAATAAGTTGCGTAGGAGTATAGGGGTGGTAGCTAATATGAGATCGATTTTTTCGATTAGTTTCTCTATTATCCTCCTCGAGTACAAGTTCTTTAGTACAATATACATTGTCCTCCGATTCCGAATCACTTGAATCAATCGCCTGAATGTTGCTCCGAAATCCATGTAAAATTGCGTTTGAATGTCCGAGATTTCTATGCTCAGTTGAATCAGGTCTACTGTTAGATCCTTTATGTCCTCGATTGAAAGACGATTATAAAGTCTCTCTCTGATCGGCGTGTTTCGTTTGAGGAAATTATTGTTTTTGTACGTTGTGTTGACTCCTGCTGTTATGCTTGTCGAGGGGAGGATGTTGATATCTATGAATCCGTCTGTTAAGTCCTTTGCTGCTATTGGTTTTCTTGAGTTTGATTTTGAGACTGTTGACACTCTTGGTTTTCTTGTTGTCGTAGTCTTTTTGGTTCCTCTGCTCGACTTGTTGATGGTTCTGGGCTTCTTGGCCGTTTTGGGGTTGTCGGCCTTGTCCATGAAGGTAACTTCTCGTTTATTGATCTTTTCAATTGCTCCATCATTTCGTACGCTGTTTTTTTGTCCTTCATCGTCCTTTTGTAGAATTTGTACAACTGAATTAGGTTTGTTAGAGCTGCTCTTTGTTCTGGTGAGAGTGGAATTAGTGTTACTGCGTGCTGGAAGAATAGATTTTCCACTTGTTCCTTTAGTTTGCTTCGACTCCATATGGGGTTCCGAATTGTCTGCGCGTGTTCAATCCATCCCTGGAAAGAGAAAAGAGAAAAATAATTAGGATACGGATTCTGAAATTGTTTTGAATATTTGTGGAGAGATTCTGTTAAATGTTATCCGAAATCCGAACAAACACATAAAATTGGTTATCCTAGAATCCACATACCTGATGAAGATTGTCGAAGTCCTGTGGTGTTGGTCTCTCCGTTGGTCTTTGTTCCTCCTGATGAGTTATCGAGTGATGGGTCCTCGGTGATTGATTTCTCTCCGAATTCTCTGACGAAGTGCGCCACGGATTCGTTATTTTCCAGCCTTAATGCGGTATGTTCGCTTGAGGTTCAAGAAGTAGTCCCAGATCTGCCATGATGCATTTGGTAATACTGAATAGCGTGTTCTTGATTTGAAATTAATTCACCGTCAGAGTCCCAAATTGCACCTCTTTCTCTGTTTCCAAATTCGAAGTAAGGTAGTTCGTTTCACTCTTCGTCAAAACTTTGGTGGAACCACAAGCTATTCTTTGAGATGCTTTCTTCGTCACCGCTCGTCTTCAACTGATTTCTAAAACGGTTGGCAGTGCTTTAAATGCCTCTTGTATATCTGTTCTTGCCGCAGCTGAAATCTGCTGATATAACCGTTAATCATTCTGTATCCGCGTGGGGAATTCGATAAGACCCCCTCTACCCTGTCCTCCAGTGGCAATTTTCATAAAAAATGCAACCTGTGATTGCTGCCCTGGCTACTACGCGAAATCTACACGGTGCACAGAAAAAACAAATAACCTTAAACGTTGGAACTTCTATCGAAGAACAAGAAGCAGTCATTGCTCCCCTCTTCAAATTTAAACCAAGGACACCGGTCATCCCGACTCAAATTACAAGTGGGACCCACGCTCACGAATATACCCCTGAACTATGGAAACAAAAATGGGACTTTGCTGAATTTCTTACGTAACCAGCGGTCCGGAGCGATTTAGAGCTTTAGAATATAAGACCAAAAATGTTAACTATAGTTCTGATTGATTGTTCAAGCTGTAAGTCAGCAAATGTTCAAGCTGTAAGTCAGCATCTTGTTTAACCTGTGTGACAGCAAATGTTGAAGCTGTAAGTCTGCAGAGTGTTAAACAAAACAACAAAATGTACTATGTTTTTTAATACCCGGATTCTATGATGTTGATGAAACTACCACTAAGTTTACGGAGTGGATGATGGGATTAACATCCTGCATCCGCAGTAGGACCTAAAACCTGTTATCCACGAATCCACTTCTGAAAAACCTGAATCATTCTGTATCCACTCCGAGCAACGAAGTGATCTCGAATCCGAGGGGGGGGGGGGGTTCGGACGGCATCCGATGGTAAGCGCCCATGTGACATCCTTAGGATGTGCGCGCTTATCGCGCTACAAGGGTGCTTACCATCGGATACCCCGCCTCCGGATTCGAGATCACCCCGTTGCTCGGAGTGGATACAGAATGATTCAGGTTTTTCAGAAGTGGATTCGTGGATAACAGGTTTTAGGTCCTACTGCGGATGCAGGATGTTAATCCCATCATCCACTCCGTAAACTTAGTGGTAGTTTCATCCACATCATAGAATCCGGGTATCAAAAAACATGGTACATTTTGTTGTTTTGTTTAACACTCTGCTGTTTTACAGCTTCAACATTTGCTGTCACACAGGTTGAACAAGATGCTGACTTACAGCTTGAACATTTGCTGACTTACAGCTTGAACAATCAATCAGAACTATAGTTAACATTTTTGGTCTTATATTCTAAAGCTCTAAATCGCTCCGGACCGCAGGTAACATAAGAAATTCAGCAAAGTCCCATTTTTGTTTCCATAGTTCAGGGGTATATTCGTGAGCGTTGGTCCCACTTGTGACTTGAGTCGGGATGACCGGTGTCCTTGGTTTAAATTCGAAGAGGGGAGCAATGACTGCTTCTTGTTCTTCGATAGGTGTTCCAACGTTTAAGGTTATTTGCTTTTTCTGTGCACCGTGTAGATTTCAGGTAGAATCCAGGGCAGCAATCACAGGTCGCATTTTCTATGAAAATTGCCACTGGAGGACCGGGTGAAGGGGGTCTTATCGAATTCCTTACGCGGATACAGAATGATTAACGGTTATATCAGCAGATTTCAGCTGCGGCAAGAACAGATATAAAAGAGGCATTTAAAGCACTGCCAACCGTTTTACAAATCAGTTGAAGATGAGCGGTGACGAAGAAAACATCTCAACGAATAGCTTGTGGTTCCACCAAAGTTTTGACGAAGAGTGGAACGAACTACCTTACTTCGAATTTGAAAACAGAAAGAGGTGCAATTTGGGACTCTGACGGTGAATTAATTCCAAATCAAGAACACGCTATTCAGTATTACCAAATGCATCATGGCAGATCTGGGACTACTTCTTGAACCTCAAGCGAACATACCGCATCAAGGGGGGAAAATAACGAATCCGTGGCGCGCTTCGTTAGAGAATTCGGAGAGAAATAAATCACCGAGGACCCATCACTCGATAACTCATCAGGGGGAACAAAGACCAACGGAGAGACCAACACCACAGGACTTCGACAATCTTCATCAGGTATGTGGATTCTAGGATAACCAATTTTATGTGTTTGTTCGGACGTCGGATAACATTTAACAGAATCTCTCCACAAATATTCAAAACAATTTTAGAATCCGTATCCTAATTATTTTTCTCTTTTCTCTTTCCAGGGATGGATGGAACACGCGCAGACAATTCGGAACCCCATATGGAGTCGAAGCAAACAAAAGGAACAACTGGAAAATCTATTCTTCCAGCACGCAGTAACACTAATTCCACTCTCACCAGAACAAAGAGCAGCTCTAACAAACCTAATTCAGATGTACAAATTCTACAAAAGGACGATGAAGGACAAAAAAGCAGCGTACGAAATGATGGAGCAATTGAAAAGATCAATTAACGAAAAGTTACCTTCATGGACAAGGCCGACAACCCCAAAACGGCCAAGACGCCCAGAACCATCAACAAGTCGAGCAGAGGAACCAAAACGACTACGACAACAAGAAAACCAAGAGTGCCAACAGTCTCAAAATAAACTCAAGAAAACCAATAGCAGCAAAGGACTTAACAGACGGATTCATCGCTATCAACATCCTCCCCTCGACAAGCATAACAGCAGGAGTTATCACAACGTACAAAAACAATAATTTCCTCAAACGAAACACGCCGATCAGAGAGAGACTTTATAATCGTCTTTCAATCGAGGACATAAAGGATCTAACAGTAGACCTGATTCAACTGAGCATTGAAATCTCGGACATTCAAACGCAATTTTACATGGATTTCGGAGTAACATTCGGGCGGTCGATTCAAGTGATTCGGAATCGGAGGACAATGTATATTGTCCTGAAGAACTTGTACTCGAGAAGGATAATAGAGCAACTAATCGAAAAAAATCGGTCTCCTATTAGCTACCAGCCCTATACCCCTACGCAACTTATTGTTCGTAAACCGAGTGGAGCACCCAAACAACCAAACAGAAACTTACCGCTTACGAGACGCAACGGTAAAGAAATTCCTCCAAGACGTCTTACTTGGACGCCAAAACGACCGGGAAAAATACAGAGCCCCGACAATACACACTTCTTTAAATCAAGGTGAAGTTCAATTGAACAGGGACCTTCACATTCAAATGGAAAAACAAACAGGAGAGACTGATGAAACAAGCTCACGAGAAACATCAACGCGCCCTGAAAAAGAACAGAGGAGCATGGAAGACAATGAATGGGAAGAAGCAATGGTATCTATTTCAACCCCACCAAATTGGACAGAATCCCTCGAAAGTAACAGCAGCGATGGAAACACAGACGACGAACGAATCACAACAAACAATGAACTCAACACAGGAGGCGACGAATTTGATGGAGGAAACCCAGAACAACATCAACGAAGTAGCACAACAACACTTTACACCGGAACAGTCCCAAACATCGATCTCACAATCATCGATGATGGAGAACAATTTGAACTCACAGGAATCAACTCCTCTACAGCTTCATCTTCTGGGGATTTGACCCAACAAAGATCGGATACGGAGCAAACGAAAGCCAAAACCTCCAAACCCAAGACCCGACTACGTCTACTTTAACCACGGAGACCACATCCACGACCTCTACTACAGCATTACTCAAAACCATCAACGATGTCTTGAAAGAATTGCAAGAGACCTTGGTGCAAACGAACTCGTTATTGAGTCAATTAAAACCACAGACATCCAAATTGAAAGAACTCCAAAACGCTTCATTTTCAACTGCATCAGAAAAGGATTAAACTCAATCCAAATAGTTGGAAAAGAACTCTCCCAAAATCCGGATTTGTGGAAATTCATCAACCGACTCCTGGACATCGCCCCAGTGAACACAGAAGACATGCGACATTTCAAAAAACTGTACTCAGTAAATGAAAGAAAAAAAATAAGAAAGCCAAACAAACGGAGGAAACAATCGTATGACAAACACCTTCTTCCCTCTGATCCAAAAGCATAACATCAAGAATTTCAACGAATTAACTCAACATCTCTCACAAGATGAAGTGATCTCATTCATAAACCAGTGGGGAATTCAGTGGGAAAGGTTTGCAGAACATCGCATAAAGATGCATCAAACAATGGAAAAGTACAGAAAAATGAAACAAAACTACTTTGCCAACTTAAAAGAAACACTCTAAGATTTCAAGCCCTAGAAACGAGACGTGAATTGGTTAGAAAATCTATTCCTTGCGAACAACATCAACTTCATGGATTTCATGGCTAGATTTATAATCGTTGCAGATAAAATGTAACCAAAAGGTAATTTCTTTGTAATTTGTGGTCCTACAAATTGTGAAAATCTCTCATCATGAAAATGCTAAAAAAACCAATGGAATCAACAATCATACCAAAACAAGTGGACACATCTCCCTTCATGTTCCAAAATTTAATTGGAGCAACTTCAGTTCTACTAGAAGAACCTATACTTTGAAACTACAACATCAACACATTCAAAACTCTTCTCGGAGGAGACAAACACTCAACGGATGTGAAAAACAAAGATCATCAAGAAATAAAATGAGTACCATTCTTCATAACAAACACCTTCTTTTCCATGGGTTCCTGTGAGTTCGGTGAATAGGTCATTATATTGAGGTGCAGTGTAGTAGATTTGCTCAAGTTTATCACAACAGCTTTGTGGAGCGAAGTAAATCGATTCTCCACTGTGTATAATTTGTAGATCAGAGTCTCAGCGGTTTTTATGAAATTCAGCAAAGTCCCATTTTTGTGACCATAGATCAGGGGTATATACTTGAGCGTTGGTCCAACTTAAAACCTGAGTCGTGATGACCGGTGTCCTTGGTTTAAATTTGAAAAGGGGTGCTATGACTGATTCTTGTTCTTCGATAGTAGTTCCACCGTTTAAGGTTATTTGATTTTTCTGTGCACCGTGTAGATTTAGCTTGCTGGAGACTTTGTTGATGATGAGGAATGTTTTTGTCTTGTAAATTTTACAAGGGATGGATTTCAGGATGTTGACAGCAGCTCCTTTTGCGTATTTAAATATTTGCCAGCTTCTGTATATGAAGAAGTAGATGTGTTTGAAGTTCATTGATTTCGGCATTGTCGTGTCTTAATGTATTCAGATATTAGACTAAAATGCATTACCTGTGGTTTCGGTCTAGGAGTTGTGTATAAGTTGTATATTCCCTTCATTGCTAGACCTTGGTTTTTTCCATCCATCTCCTTATCTACCTCGAACTGATTCTTCCTCGGAGTTTGCTCGGCGGTGTCCATGACTGCTGGTTTCTGTGTCTAGCAGCGTACTGATCTTCCACTCATGTTTATCTTTGCTTTCAATATCATGTACAGGAGTGTTTCGTCCCTATTATGTTTTCTGTTTTCGGTATTTTTCCTTCAACATCGATGTGAGATATTTGTTGATCAAATGTGAAGGAGTAAGTTCTGGTAGCAATTGCAGCAACATCTATTGGTGTGCATCGTTCAGCAAGTCTTTATTCGTTTGTTGTTATGAGGAATGGTACTATTTTTATTTCTTGATGATCTTTGTTTTTCACATCCGTTGAGCGTTTGTCTCCTCCGAGAAGAGTTTTGAATGTGTTGATGTCATAGTTTCAAAGTATTGGTTCTCTTAGTAGAACTGTAGTTGCTACAATTAAATTTTGGAACATGAAGGGAGATTTGTCCACTTGTTTTGGTACGATTGTTGAATCCATTGGTTTTGTTAGCAATTTCATGATGAGAGATTTTCAAAATATGTAGGACCACAAATTACAGAGCAATTAACTATTGGTTGCATTTTATCTGCAACGATTACAAATCTAACCATGAAAACCATGAAGTTGATGTTATTCGCAAGGAATAGATTTTCTAACCAATTCACGTCTCGTTTCTTGGACTTGAAATCTTGGAGTGTTTCTTTTAAGTTGTCAAAGTAGTTTTGTTTCATTTTTCTGTTCTTTTACTGTGGATGCAGAATGATATTCCCATCATCCACTCCGTTAACTTAGTGGTAGTTTCATCCACATCATAGAATCCGGGTATTAAAAAACATAGTACATTTTGTTGTTTTGTTTAACACTCTGCTGACTTACAGCTTCAACATTTGCTGTCACACAGGTTAAACAAGATGCTGACTTACAGCTTGAACATATGCTGACTTACAGCTTGAACAATAAATCAGAACTATAGTGAACATTTTTGGTCTTATATTCTAAAGCTCTAAATCGCTCCGGACCGCAGGTAACATAAGAAATTCAGCAAAGTTCCATTTTTGTTTCCATAGTTCAGGGGTATATTCGTGAGCGTTGGTCCCACTTGTAACTTGAGTCGGGATGACCGGTGCCCTTGGTTTAAATTTGAAGAGGGGAGCAATGACTGCTTCTTGTTCTTCGATAGGAGTTCCAACGTTTAAGGTTATTTGCTTTTTCTGTGCACCGTGTAGATTTTGGGTAGAATTCAGGGCAGCAATCACAGGTTGCATTTTCTATGAAAATTGCCACTGGAGAACAGGGTGGAGGGGGTCTTATCGAATTCCTTACGCGGATACAGAATGATTACCGGTTATATTAGCAGAATTCAGCTGCGGCAAGAACAGATATAAAAGAGGCATTTAAAGCACTGCCAACCGTTTTACAAATCAGTTGAAGATGAGCGGTGACGAAGAAAACATCTCAAAGAATAGGTAGTTGTTCCACCAAAGTTTTGACGAAGAGTGGAACGAACTACCTTACTTCGAATTTGAAAACAGAGAAAGAGGTGCAATTTGGGACTCTGACGGTGAATTAATTCCAAATCAAGAACACGCTATTCAGTATTACCAAATGCATCATGGCAGATCTGGGACTACTTCTTGAACCTCAAGCGAACATACCGCATCAAGGGGGAAAAATAACGAATCCGTGGCGGGCATCGTTAGAGAATTCGGAGAGAAATCAATCACCGAGGACCCATCTCTCGATAACTCATCAGGGGGAACAAAGACCAACGGAGAGACCAACACCACAGGACTTCGACAATCTTCATCAGGTAAGTGGATTCTAGGATAACCAATTTTATGTGTTTGTTCGGATGTCGGATAACATTTAACAGAATCTCTCCACAAATATTCAAAACAATTTTAGAATCCGTATCCTAATTATTTTTCTCTTTTCTCTTTCCAGGGATGGATGGAACACGCGCAGACAATTCGGAACCCCATATGGAGTCGAAGCAAACTAAAGGAACAACTGGAAAATCTATTCTTCCAGCACGAAGTAACACTAATTCCCATCTAAACAGAACAAAGAGCAGCTCTAACAAACCTAATTCAGATGTACAAATTCTACAAAAGGACGATGAAGGACAAAAAAGCAGCGTACGAAATGATGGAGCAATTGAAAAGATCAATAAACGAAAAGTTACCTTCATGGACAAGGCCGACAACCCCAAAACGGCCAAGAAGCCCAGAACCATCAACAAGTCGAGCAGAGGAACCAAAAAAACTACGACAACAAGAAAACCAAGAGTGTCAACAGTCTCAAAATCAAACTCAAGAAAACCAATAGCAGCAAAGGACTTAACAGACGGATTCATCGATATCAACATCCTCCCCTCGACAAGCATAACAGCAGGAGTCAACACAACGTACATAAACAATAATTTCCTCAAACGAAACACGCCGATCAGAGAGAGACTTTATAATCGTCTTTCAATCGAGGACATAAAGGATCTAACAGTAGACCTGATTCAACTGAGCATAGAAATCTCGGACATTCAAACGCAATTTTACATGGATTTCGGAGTAACATTCGGGCGATCGATTCAAGTGATTCGGAATCGGAGGACAATGTATATTGTCCTGAAGAACTTGTACTCGAGGAGGATAATAGAGCAAATAATCGAAAAAATCGATCTCCTATTAGCTACCAGCCCTATACTCCTACGCAACTAATTGTTCGAAAACCGAGTGGAGCACCCAAACAACCAAACAGAAACTTACCGCTTACGAGACGCAACGATAAAGAATTTCCTCCAAGACGTCTTACTTGGACGCCAAAACGACCGGGAAAAATACAGAGCCCCGACAATACACACCCCTTTAAATCAAGGTGAAGTTCAAGTGAACATGGACCTTCTCATTCAAATGGAAAAACATACAGGAGAGACTGATAAAACAAGCTCACGAGAAACATCAACGCGCCCTGAAAAAGAACAGAGGAGCATGGAAGACAATGAATGGGAAGAAGCAATGGTATCTATTTCAACCCCCCCAAATCGGACAGAATCCCTCGAAAGTAACAGCAGCGATGGAAACACAGACGACGAACGAATCACAACAAACAATGAACTCGACACAGGAGGCGACGAATTTGATGGAGGAAATCCAGAACAACATCAACGAAGTAACACAACAACACTCAACACCGGAACAGTCCCAACCAACGATCCCCCAATCATCGATGATGGAGAACAATTTGAACTCAAAGGAAAACAACTCCTCTACAGCTTCATTGTTACCGTGCGCACTTTAATATAGGTTAAACCTCAACCTATCTGTTGAGAACCTTGCTCGTGACGTGTCATTTGGTGGCTACTTTTTGACTCTTGAGGATGTGACGCTGGGACACCTGCTTTTGAACGTGTATTTAACCCTATTTTTTGTTCTTTCCAGTAATGATTATTCCTAAAATCACCAAGTGAACAACTAAAAGTGAATAATCTAAATCGAATAAATAAACTTAAATAAATTAAACCGGACTAAATTACCCGAATAAATTTCGGTATGTAGGAACTGTGGCTGGGGTAAGTGGATTATGTACATATGTGTGCTCAGCCAAGTTCCGTTTGTACAGTAGATATAGGTTTCTGTTCTTTTGTACGTGACTTGCTTGATTGGTTAGTTAGTAAATTAACTTCGGTGAAATTCTGCGAATAAACTTCATTCATAGTTATTCAGTTGTTGAACTAAATTCTCATTTTCATTAATCTATTTGAACGTGCCTTGGTTTTGAAGTGGAAACGTTCATAATATTCTTAGTTACTTGGTTATCAAAACCCGTGTGTATCGGTCAATATGTGAAATTTAACCAAATTATTTTCTTCAATTATTTTACTTCCTATTGAATATTATTTCTATTATTCCATTTTCTATTTCGTTGTATACTTTGCCTTATCCGTCAATTGTTATTTCTGTTAATTAGTGTTCTTGCGTTATTTTGGCCTTAGGAAGCAGATTGTCATTATTTTTAGTTTACCTGGTTTATCTTTTGCTTTCAGCCGATGTGTAAACACCCCTGTGTTTCCCGCCCACGCTCCATTTCTGGGCTCTCCTATTATCGTTGCGTTTCCTGGTTTTCCTGATGTTCTGTTTACCACTAGTTTTCATTCTGTCTTTCCCCCGGTGTAATTTACGCTGTTAATCTGTTCTGTTATAAATATACCTGAACGCTTTTGGTTATTCTCCTGCATTTTTCTTTAAGTCCTCTGGTAATTGAGAGAGCATTATTCTTTTCCCTAATTCAGCACCCGCTAACATTGGCATCTCCGACGGGATTGCTCTCTATTACTTTCTGGTTTCTATCCTATAACTAATTCTTTATTTATCATTTTCCCTGATATTCTACCGTGCTAGAAGCAATGTCTACCTCAGAAAGGGAGTTAGATCTTGATGTGGAGCGTGGGTTGGGTGACACAGCGGGCGCCGCATACCCAAGAGGCATGCCGGCAAGCGGTGATACTCAAGATGAGCACCAAAGGTCCACGGCAAATGAACCGAAGAATACTGACGCCAGTTCCAGTTCCCCCCAAGCAGTTCTTTCAGCGACCATTACTCTTCAGTCGCTCCTGAATCAATTTTCTCATCCTCAAGTACGTGCCGACTTTATTGCCGGAAAATTTGGGTGGCATATCAACCCTAGCATCTTGCCCAGACTCGACGAAATACGCTGGAATATTCTTCCTCGCTGGCTGGGAAGTGACCTGGATGCCGCATTCATAAGGAATGCACCGGCTGCAACGCATTTGGACTTGCTTCTTCAGCAGAGTGAAACCTTGTTCGTTACTTCAACTGAGTTGGCCGATGGGTTCTTAACCTACAAGGAATGGTATCACACGCTGTCGTCCATCGCCGCAGATAAATACTGGATTAGAGTGCCTGCAGCTGAGCGATGTATCCACATCCTGAGTGATGACAGTCAACAAGATTGTGATGAAAGCCCACCAGTCGCTAAAGTGAATGCTGAAGTCGGGAGCAATGAGCATAGACTGGCATCTGCATCTACAAAAAAGAAAATGAAGAAGAAAGGAAAAAAACTCTGAAAGTGGTAGAAATCACCATCTTCTCAAGTGATACCTCGGTATTCTCAGAGCCGGGTACCAGTTCTTCGACTGAGGGATCAGAAAGTTCAGATGAGGTTTTAGCAGTGAAACCGAAACACTACGCGAAGAGGAGTGATCGTCGTGAAGTGGTTACTCCACCTGTTTTCACCATGGATGGAACTATTCATCTTAAAGATTTCTTCAAGTCCTTCGAGACGTACTTCATAAAAAATTCAATGGTGACAGCTATGACCAGACTCAAGAACTTTCCAAGTTTCTAGTGGATGAGCTCCTTGACGTCTACAATGTTCGAGGTGGACGGAGACTCAAATACCCTACGATGAAACAACACCCTCTGGAATTTTATAAAAAACATAAAATTGGGAGTAGAAGCTACTGGAGGGAGAAGTTGAAGCAGGTTAGTCCTACTGCTGGTGAAGGCCTCGATATTTACGGTATGAGGCTCATCTCTATCGTTGAATTGGCATACCCTAGTGATGCGAAAGATTCTGCCCGCAACCTAAGGAAAAAATTTCTTGACACCATCCAGCCAAATATTGCCTCCAAACTCCTAGATGCCGAACGTGCTCTGTGGGCACAATCGCCAAAAGCCAAACACATGCCCTTTGATAGAATGATCCAAATGGCATGTAAGTTGCAAAAGGAAATCGCATCCACAAGAACTGTCATGCTGGCTTCCGGAGACTCTTTCCATGGCAGGAATGCCCTTGCCCAGAAGTCTCCATTAATTAAGGGAAGTAGTGACTAGAGCTCGACCAGGTCCTCGTGGGAATGACCGCACGAGCCCTCGGTCATTGCAGCCCCGCACCTTCTCTTCTACTAATGCTGACTGCACGTATTGCAAAAAGCCAAACCATACGCGGGCCGAATGCTGGCGTGCATCTAAAGCCTGCTTAATTTACGGGAAAGATCACCACCTAGAAGCATGCCCTCGTTATGATCCTAATTATAAAACTCGGAAAGGTTGTACTAAACCACCGGCTTTAAACGAGGATGCCTCGTTGTAGATGGGGTACCAATGAGGCCTGTTCCACAAACTCCTACTGAAATTGCGTCATGTGCTGCGGTGGGTAGCTCACCTGAGAAGTTGTACCAGTCACTCGCGCCGTCTCTTCCTCGCGTGACCGAGGAGGGCACATCCGAGGAGGCGCCGAGGGTGGATCCTGGTGCGGAATTTAAGTCCCACAACACACTGATGGAGTCATCTGAAGAGGTGGTGGCTGGCGGTTCCGTGGCTCAGTCTGACGCTGGGGAGGAAGGGCTGGAAGAAGTCCCTCCAGTACCTCTCGCTCCTGGCCGCCGGGTATTCCTCATGAGACCCAACTGCAACCTCCTTCAGGTTGGGATAATTGTCAATGGGAAAGCAGTAAGTGCTTTAGTAGATACTGGTTCTGCAGTATCGCTCATTTCTCAAAGATTTTCATCTAGTCTTGATGTGCAGCCTACCGAGTCAGCCCTCTCATTGGGAGTAATTGGCAGTGACAACCTAACTACATTTAGTAAAGTAGTCTGTCACGTTGAAATTGGTGACCTCGAAATGTGTGATTTTGAATTTTGTATTATTCCTGATTCGGTAAAATGTGACTACTGTGTAATTCTAGGTATTGATTTTTTACGAAAGAATGGGCTGGAAATTTCTTTGCGAGATAGGTTGCTTAGGAAACACTTTACTTCTGGTGGCTGCGCCGAAATATCTCTTGATGCATCGGGGAGTATATTGGGTGTTCAGTGTTCCGATTTACTGTGTTACGCAGCTGAGGACGTTCATTTGGAGGTGGGGAAGTCTAAATTGTTGTCTGTAAATGTGGTGCCGCCGAAGCACAGTGAAAATGACTTGTTGTTCTTTTCAGACAACAAGATGAGTAACTCATTAAGAGATAATTTACGCGGTATTTCGGGAGTATTCGACTGTCGTGAAAAAAAGGTTCTTATAGTCTCCAATGTGTCTAATGTGCATGTTCGCGAAGGGCAGGTGCTCGGTTCCATTTCATCCATGATACAGATACCTAAGGAGGCTGAAAGTCAGTCACAATGGTCAGATGAAGAGTTAAAAGAACGCATTAAATTAGAAGAATTATCTGATGATTTGAAGGGGCATGTTTATGAAATGTTCAGCAAAGTCAAGCATGTGTTCAGCACAGGTGAAACCGACCTAGGAAATTCTAGTGTTACCAAGCATCAAATCAAGTTGTCAGACTCGACCCCGATTTATCAAAAACCGCGTCGCTTCCCTAAACCTATTGCAGACGAAATAGAGCGGCAATGCCAAGAGTTAAATTCTCTTGACATCATTGAACCAAGCATTTCGCCTTGGTCGTCTCCTATTGTGCCCGTTCGGAAGAAAGACGGATCTATTCGGATGTGCATTGATTACCGTAAACTGAACAAAGTCACCGTACCCGACAAGTTTCCTGTGCCCAACCTGTCTGACTCCATTTTTGGGTTGCATGGCACGCAGTATTTTTCTCGACTTGATTTGGTGCGAGGTTATTATCAGTTACCCATTGACGAATCTAGTAGAGAATTCACGGCATTCACGACTCCTAGAAATCATTGGCAGTTCAAAAGATTATCGTTTGGTCTCCGAAATGCACCATCGGCGTTTCAGAGAGAGATTCAGGCTGTTTTAAGTAGTTTTCCTTCGAACAAAGTGATAGTATACATTGATGACATACTGATAATGAGTAGTTCATTCCATGAGCACTTATCACTTGTTGCTAAGGTCCTTTAGACCCTTGCTGACCATTGCATTAAAATAAAGCCTTCCAAGTGTACGTGGTTTTGTGGCCAGGTTGAGTTTCTTGGTCATATAATTAGCAAAACAGGAATCAAAAAGACCCCTGAGTACACACAGAGAATTGCAAGCTATCCTCAGCCTACCACGGTTGGGGAATTGCGGGAATTTCTGGGGCTTGTTAATTTTCAAAGAAAGTTCATCCCGAACTGTTCTAGCATCCAAAAGCCCTTGTCATGTCTTACTAGTGGTAGGCGTACAAAACCGCTGGTGTGGTCGGGCGAAATGGTGTCTGCCTTTGAGCAATTAAAATGTGACATGCAAAAGGAGATGGAGTTGGCATACCCTGACTATGGCCCTGAGGCCAGTAAATTAGAGCTTTGGGTAGATGCGTCCGGCCACGGTGCTGGAGCGTATCTCGCTCAAGAGCAGGATGGCAGCCATAGAGTAATTGGGTTTGCCTCAATGACTTTCACCTCCGCTCAGGCTGCATATTCAACCCTAGAGAGGGAATTAACAGCGCTACGTTGGGGAGTAAAAACTTTTAAGCCTTTTTTGTATGGAATTGAATTTCTTTTGTATACGGATCACCAACCGTTAATCCATCTTCATAATATGAAAATTGTGTGTTCTCGCTTAGCCCGGACGTTGAACGAACTCTCAGATTTTGCTTTCGAAATTCGTTACGTACCTGGGCACTTAAACTCGGCAGCAGATGCTTTATCTAGAATAGGTTCTCCCTTTCGCAGTTTTGGTGAGCAGCCTGTTCCTAGTCTCCCTGAGGGACTGGTGCATGATGAGCCGCCGTCTCCGGGGGAAGGCGATTCGCTTTTTGTGAGTCTCTGTAGAGTCCTCTCTAGAGTAAATTCGTCTGTTCAAAAATCCAAGTGCCCACATGAACTTAGTCAATTGCTGGTGGGAGAAATTTTGAACAATTCAGATAAGTACAAGTTAAAAGTTTCTCGTAGCGCTCGGAGGGAGTACAAGGCGATGCAGTTTCCGGGTAGATTGCCCTCCCTTGATGTGCTTCTCCCTGCCAGTCGACTGTTTTAAATTAGAATTTTTGTTTATTTCTGGTCGACGGAACCCGTAATTTACCAGTACGATAATTATGAATCAATTGTGCATTTGGAATGCTTAGGGGGCATTCATTTCAACCCACTTATTGAAGTGCGGAATTATAATGTACTTGAAATAAATTGCAAGTGTGTGTACACTGTTCCAGTCGATGGCGTGGTGCCTTCGACAAATCAGCTTTCTGACGAGGATAAGGAAAGAGATAGTGATGAGTATGAATTAGAAAGTCTTTTACGAACGGATTAAATCCTGTCGTGCAATCATCAGTTCGGTATGCAGCCGCAGGTTTGGGTCGTCACAGGCGAGCTACATTTGTGTGCGGTTGTTGATACTGGAGCAGAAGTAAGTTTGATATCTCGGTCTGCCTTGGAAAGAATGCTGGACGATGGGCAAAACGTTAAGTTTGTACAGGAGCAGGTGTGTGACATTGTTGGACTAACAGGTAGTAGAACTACCATTACCGAGGTCGCTGAGTTGAGTTACAGGTCGGGTCATTCACTACACCGTTTGCTTTTAAATTTGCTGTTGTGCCAGATAGTCTTATGCCGCATTGTATTCTATTAGGACTTGACTTCCTATTAACTTTTCAAATTGACGTTGACTTGAGCTCGAATAGGTGCACGATCAATGATAAAGAAATAGCTTCAGCCATGTATGCTCTACCACTTTGGAAGTACGATCCTTCGGTGTTAATTTTGCAGGCTGAGCAGCCTCTGAAGGTTGCGTCTCACGCTATTTCATTGTTGAGTGAGGGTGACTCGAGAGTGCTGGTAGAGTCTGACGGTGAAAGTCTGGCTGAGGTGTCCTTTTTCATGGGTAATGAAACCCTTGTGACCGTGCAGAAACGCGACTCGGTTTTGTCGGATGTAAGACGTTGTATTGCGGAGAAGGCGCCTGCTAACCACTGGCCCGTGGGAACTGAGGTATTTGTAAGGTATGCTGCAAAAATGTCTGTCATTGATGATGTATTGGTGTATGAGGCTTCTGCCCCCGTTCCAGTTTTGCCATTTGACCTACTGGTTGAATTAGTGGTGACGATTCATCAAAAGTTTGCTCACATAGGGAGAGACAAAGTACTTAACATCCTCTTTAATGTTGTGTGGCATCCCAAGAAGTACCAAGTAGTTTTAGACGCGTGTACAACTTGTTATCAGTGTCAAATTCTCAAGTCTTATTCGACTGTGGTTGTGCCTCCTACGCTGAAAATTACTACTGAACACCCTTTCCAGTTGGTTGCAGCGGATCTAATCTCGCTTCCGCGTACCTCAAGAGGTTATATTGGTTGGTTGGTGCTTGTGGACCATTTCTCTAAATGGTTGTCAGTGGTCCCAATTAAAGACAAGAAGAGCGCTTCTATCATTGTCGCTCTCAATAATTGTGTATTTCCATTTTTGTTGCGCTTGCCCTGTACTCTACTAACCGACAATGGCCCAGAATTTTCCTCTAATCAATTCTTTGCCTATCTTGAGGAAAGAGGTATAAATCATCAATTAACTACTCCCTATTGTCCCACAAGTAATGGAGTGTGTGAGAGAGTCAATCAGACCGTTAAAAATTTCATGAGGAACTTGAGAGCTGATGGGGTGCAATGGGATGAACACTTACCTCAAGCAGTAACAATTTATAACCAAACCTTCCATTCTGAAATTCGAATGTCTCCCGCAGACTTCCTGTTAACAAAGTCTCATCAGGTAAATTTAGGGCAGCTGCCTGTGCCATCGGGACTCGAACGGAGATGGCGGGTCGGTCACCATAAATTTGTGCCATTTCAGGAGGGAGACATTGTACTTATGAGAATTGAACGTAAAGGGTTCTTAAATGTAAACAAATTGTCCGATAATTTTTCAGGTCCCTTTGTTGTTACTAAAGTGAACGAAAATGGAGTCACTTACCAGCTTACTAATCCGTCAACGGGTATAGCCGTCAGAGCACACCATTCGAAGTTGAGGAGCTACAAGCAGCCCCCAAACTATCTGCGGCAATGGGATGGCTATGTCGAGGCTACTCTAGTACCAGCGATGGTCAGTCCTCCCTGTAGTGATTTTTCCGGTGCCTTATTTTCTTTGAGTGAGAGTGCAAGCTCTGACGAAGATACTGTGTCGACCTCGGGAAGTTCTCTAGCCACTAGTGTTCCTTTGGAGACCTCGGAAGGGAAGACGTCGATCGCTGGGTCTGATTCGTGTAATTCTTCCCGTGATGTAGAGCGTGATGTGAATTGTAAAGGTTGTCGTGGTTGTGAATATGAAGCACGGGCGGAATTGGTTCACTTTTTGGAATGTAATTGGGTAACTAGTAAGAACAACTTAAGCTTGGTGGTTCCTGAATTTGAATTAAACGTGGACAACTCTCAATCGTTTTCCCCCATTCGGACATGGGACAGCCCACCCATTGAATCGACTGGTAGTTCGGTGCCCGATTTTAGAATTGATGATGAGGTGGCAAGGGTAAAATCGGGACCCACATCGGTCCACGAATTGGAAAAATTTTTGGATTCATATTGTGAGAGTGTACAGTTGGAGATGGCTGGGACTCGGTCTGGTTGCGTGGGTCAATTGGCAGGGAGGAATACTGGTCGGCAGACAGCGGTTCATCGATCCCCAATCGTGAGACAAACTCGCTCTATGGGACCAGCCCCTGAGTACCCGAATGTTCAACCGAGGGTACTGGAAAGACGGAAACTGTGAATAATTGTATTAATGGAAACTTTGTATTAGACTTAAGTCAATTGTAAACTGATGAGTTGTCGGTAATCGTGTCTAGTGGAAACTGTTAGGGAAAAGTGAGGAATTGCTCTTCCAAATTTTACAGTAGACAATTTCTGTATGCAGAAGTCGTTTGACAGAGAAGTTAGAGCTGATACTTAAGATTAGTTACACTTCCTCTGAACACCGATAGCTTGAGCTGGTGGGGGGCATGTTACCGTGCGCACTTTAATATAGGTTAAACCTCAACCTATCTGTGGAGTACCTTGCTCGTGACGTGTCATTTGGTGGCTACTTTTTGACTCGTGAGGATGTGACGCTGGGACACCTGCTTTTGAACGTGTATTTAACCCTATTTTTTGTTCTTTCCAGTAATGATTATTCCTAAAATCACCAAGTGAACAACTAAAAGTGAATAATCTAAATCGAATAAATAAACTTAAATAAATTAAACCGGACTAAATTACCCGAATAAATTTCGGTATGTAGGAACTGAGGCTGAGGTAAGTGGATTATGTACATATGTGTGCTCAGCCAAGTTCCGTTTGTACAGTAGATATAGGATTCTGTTCTTTTGTACGTGACTTGCTTGATTGGTTAGTTAGTAAATTAACTTCGGTGAAATTCTGCGAATGAACTTCATTCATAGTTATTCAGTTGTTGAACTGAATTCTCATTTTCATTAATCTATTTGAACGTGCCTTGGTTTTGAAGTGGAAACGTTCATAATATTCTTAGTTACTTGGTTATCAAAACCCGTGTGTATCGGTCAATATGTGAAATTTAACCAAATTATTTTCTTCAATTATTTTACTTCCTATTGAATATTATTTCTATTATTCCATTTTCTATTTCGTTGTATACTTTGCCTTATCCGTCAATTGTTATTTCTGTTAATTAGTGTTCTTGCGTTATTTTGGCCTTAGGAAGCAGATTGTCATTATTTTTAGTTTACCTGGTTTATCTATTGCTTTCAGCCGATGTGTAAACACCCCTGTGTTTCCCGCCCACGCTCCATTTCTGGGCTCTCCTATTATCTTTGCGTTTCCTGATTTTCCTGATGTTCTGTTTACCACTAGTTTTCATTCTGTCTTTCCCCCGGTGTAATTTACGCTGTTAATCTGTTCTGTTATAAATATACCTGAACGCTTTTGGTTATTCTCCTGCATTTACTTTAAGTCCTCTGGTAATTGAGAGAGCATTATTCTTTTCCCTAATTCGGCACCCGCTAACAGCCTATACTCCTACGCAACTTATTGTTCGAAAACCGAGTGGAGCACCCAAACAACCAAACAGAAACTTACCGCTTACGAGACGCAACGGTAAATAAATTCCTCCAAGACGTCTTACTTGGACGCCAAAACGACCGGGAAAAATACAGAGCCCCGACAATACACACCCCTTTAAATCAAGGTGAAGTTCAAGTGAACATGGACCTTCACATTCAAATGGAAAAACATACAGGAGAGACTGATAAAACAAGCTCACGAGAAACATCAACGCGCCCTGAAAAAGAACAGAGGAGCATGGAAGACAATGAATGGGAAGAAGCAATGGTATCTATTTCAACCCCACCAAATCGGACAGAATCTCTCGAAAGTAACAGCAGCGATGGAAACACAGACGACGAACGAATCACTACAAACAATGACCTCAACACAGGAGGCGACGAATTTGATGGAGGAAATCCAGAACAACATCAACGAAGTAACACAACAACACTCTACACCGTAACAGTCCCAACCAACGATCCCCCAATCATCGATGATGGAGAACAATTTGAACTCAAAGGAAAACAACTCCTCTCCAGCTTCATCTTCTGGGGATTTGACCCAACAAAGATCGGATACGGAGCAAACGGAAAGCTAAAACATCCAAACTCAAGACCCGTCTACGTCTACTTCAACAACGGAGACCACATCCACGTCCTCTACTACATCATTACTCAAAACCATCAACGATGTCTTGAAAGAATTGCAAAAGACCTTGGTGCAAACGAACTCGCTATTGAGTCAATTAAAACTACAGACATCCAAATTGAAAGAACTCCAAAACGCTTCATTTTCTACTGCATCAGAAAAGGATTAAACACTATCCAAATAGTTGGAAAAGGACTTTCCCAAAATCCGGGTTTGTGGAAATTCATAAAACGACTCCTGGACATCGCCCCAGTGAACACAGAAGACACGCGACATTTCAAAAACTGTACTCAGTACATGAAAGAAGAAAAAGAAGAAAGCCAAACAAACGGAGGAAACAATCGTATGACAAACACCTTCTTCCCTCTGATCCAAAATCATAACATCAAGAATTTCAACGAATTAACTCAACATCTCTCAAAAGATGAAGTGATCTCATTCATAAACCAGTGGGGAATTCAGTGGGAAAGATTTGCAGAACATCGCATAAAGATGCATCAAACAATGGAAAAGAACAGAAAAATGAAACAAAACTACTTTGCCAACTTAAAAGAAACACTCTAAGATTTCAAGCCCGAGAAACGAGACGTGAATTGGTTAGAAAATCTATTCCTTGCGAACAACATCAGTTTCATGGATTTCATGGCTAGATTTGTAATCGTTGCAGATAAAATGCAACCAAAAGGTAATTGCTTTGTAATTTGTGGTCCTACAAATTGTGAAAATCTCTCATCATGAAAATGCTAACAAAACCAATGGATTCAACAATCATACCAAAACAAGTGGACACATCTCCCTTCATGTTCCAAAATTTAATTGGAGCAACTTCAGTTCTACTAGAAGAACCTATACTTTGAAACTACAACATCAACAAATTCAAAACTCTTCTCGGAGGAGACAAACACTCAACGGATGTGAAAAACAAAGATCATCAAGAAATAAAAAGAGAACCATTCTTCATAACAAACACCTTCTTTTCCATGGGTTCCTGGGAGTTCGTTGAATAGGTCATTATATTGAGGTGCAGTGTAGTAGATTTGCTCAGGTTTATCACAACAGCTTTGTGGAGCGAAGTAAATCGATTCTCCACTGTGTATAATTTGTAGATCAGAGTCTCAGCGATTTTTATGAAATTCAGCAAAGTCCCATTTTTGTGTCCATAGTTCAGGGGTATATTCTTGAGCGTTGGTCCAACTTGTAACCTGAGTCGAAATGACCGGTGTCCTTGGTTTTAATTTGAAGAGGGGAGCTATGACTGCTTCTTGTTCTTCGATAGTAGTTCCACCGTTTAAGGTTATTTGCTTTTTCTGTGCACCGTGTAGATTTAGCTTGCAGGAGACTTTGTTGATGATGAGGAATGTTTTTGTCTTGTCAATTTTACAAGGGATGGATTTCAGGATGTTGACAGCAGCTCCTTCTGCGTATTTGAATATTTGCCAGCTTCTGTATATGAAGAAGTAGATGTGTTTGAAGTCCATTGATTTCAGCATTGCCGTGTCTTAATGTATTCAGATTTTAGACTGAAATGCATTACTTGTGGTTTCGGTCTAGGAGTTGTGTATAAGTTGTATATTCCCTTCATTGCTAGAAATTGGTTTTTTCCATCCATCTCCTTATCTACCTCCATCTGATTCTTCCTCGGAGTTTGCTCGGGAGTGTCCATGACTGCTTATTTCTGTGTCTAGCAGCGTACTGATCTCCCACTCTATGTTTTTCTTTGCTTTCAATATCATGTACAGGAGTGTTTCGTCCGTAATATGTTTTTTGCTTTCGGTATTTTTCCTTCAACATCGATGTGAGATATTTGTTGATCAAATCTGAAGGAGTAAGTTCTGGTAGCAATTGCAGAAACATCTATTGGTGTGCATCGTTCAGCAAGTCTTTTTTCGTTTGTTGTTATGAAGAATGGTACTTTTTTTTGATGATCTTTGTTTTTCACATCCGTTGAGCGTTTGTCTCCTCCGCGAAGAGTTTTGAATGTTTTGATGTTGTAGTTTCAAAGTATTGGTTGTTCTAGTAGAACTGAAGTTACTCCAATTATATTTTGGAACATGAAGGGAGATTTGTCCACTTGTTTTGGTATGATTGTTGAATCCATTGGTTTTGTTAGCATTTTAATGATGAGAGACTTCCACAATTTTTAGGACCACAAATTACAAAGCAATTTACTTTTGGTTGCATTTTATCTGCAACGATTACAAATCTAGCCATGAAATCCATGAAGTTGATATTGTTCGCAAGGAATAGATTTTCTAACCAATTCACGTCTCGTTTCTTGGGCTTGAAATCTTGGAGTGTTTCTTTAAAGTTGGCAAAGTAGTTTTGTTTCATTTTTCTGTTCTTTTCCATTGTTTGATGCATCTTTATGCGATGTTCTGCAAATTTTTCCCATTGAATTCCCCATTGGTTAATGAATGAGATCACTTCATCTTTTGAGAGATGTTGAGTTAATTCGTTGAAATTCTTGATGTTATGCTTTTGGATCAGAGGGAAGAAGGTGCTTGTCATACGATTGTTTCCTCCGTTTGTTTGGCTTTCTTCTTCTTTTTCTTTCATGTACTGAGTACAGTTTTTGAAATGTCGCGTGTCTTCTGTGTTCACTGGGGCGATGTCCAGGAGTCGTTTTATGAATTTTCACAAACCCGGATTTTGGGAGAGTCCTTTTCCAACTATTTGGATAGTGTTTAATCCTTTTCTGATGCAGTAGAAAATGCAGCGTTTTGGAGTTCTTTCAATTTGGATGTCTGTAGTTTTAATTGACTCAATAGCGAGTTCGTTTGCACCAAGGTCTTTTGCAATTCTTTCAAGACATCGTTGATGGTTTTGAGTAATGCTGTAGTAGAGGACGTGGATGTGGTCTCCGTGGTTGAAGTAGACGTAGTCGGGTCCTGAGTTTGGATGTTTTAGCTTTCCGTTTGCTCCGTATCCGATCTTTGTTGGGTCAAATCCCCAGAAGATGAAGCTGTAGAGGAGTTGTTTTCCTTTGAGTTCAAATTGTTCTCCATCATCGATGATTGGGTGATCGTTGGTTGGGACTGTTCCGGTGTAGAGTGTTGTTGTGTTACTTCGTTGATGTTGTTCTGGATTTCCTCCATCAAATTCGTCGCCTCCTGTGTTGGGTTCATTGTTTGTTGTGATTCGTTCGTCGTCTGTGTTTCCATCGCTGCTGTTACTTTCGAGGGATTCTGTCCGATTTGGTGGGGTTGAAATAGATACCATTGCTTCTTCCCATTCATTGTCTTCCATGCTCCTCTGTTCTTTTTCAGGGCGCGTTGATGTTTCTCGTGAGCTTGTTTTATCAGTCTCTCCTGTATGTTTTTCCATTTGAATGTGAAGGTCCATGTTCACTTTAACTTCACCTTGATTTAAAGGGGTGTGTATTGTCGGGGGTCTGTATTTTTCCCGGTCGTTTTGGCGTCCAAGTAAGACGTTTCGGAGGAATTTCTTTACCGTTGCGTCTCGTAAGCGGTAAGTTTCTGTTTGGTTGTTTGGGTGCTCCACTCGGTTTACGAACAATAAGTTGCGTAGGAGTATAGGGCTGGTAGCTAATATGAGTTTGATTTTTTCGATTAGTTGCTCTATTATCCTCCTCGAGTACAAGTTCTTCAGGACAATATACATTGTCCTCCGATTCCGAATCACTTGAATCGATCGCCTGAATGTTACTCCGAAATCCATGTAAAATTGCGTTGAATGTCCGAGATTTCTATGCTCAGTTGAATCAGGTCTACTGTTAGATCCTTTATGTCCTCGATTGAAAGACGATTATAAAGTCTCTCTCTGATCGGCGTGTTTCGTTTGAGGAAATTATTGTTTATGTACGTTGTGTTGACTCCTGCTGTTATGCTTGTCGAGGGGAGGATGTTGATATCGATGAATCCGTCTGTTGAGTCCTTTGCTGCCATTGGTTTTCTTGAGTTTGATTTTGAGACTGTTGACACTCTTGGTTTTCTTGTTGTCGTAGTCTTTTTGGTTCCTCTGCTAGACTTGTTGATGGTTCTGGGCTTCTTGGCCGTTTTGGGGTTGTCGGCCTTGTCCATGAAGGTAACTTTTCGTTTATTGATATTTTCAATTGCTCCATCATTTCGTACGCTGCTTTTTTGTCCTTCATCGTCCTTTTGTAGAATTTGTACATCTGAATTAGGTTTGTTAGAGCTGCTCTTTGTTCTGGTGAGAGTGGAATTAGTGTTACTGCGTGCTTTAAGAATAGATTTTCCAGTTGTTCCTTTAGTTTGCTTCGACTCCATATGGGGGTCCGAATTGTCTGCGCGTGTTCCATCCATCCCTGGAAAGAGAAAAGAGAAAAATAATCAGGATACGGATTCTAAAATTGTTTTGAATATTTGTGGAGAGATTCTGTTAAATGTTATCCGACATCCGAACAAACACATAAAATTGGTTATCCTGGAATCCACATACCTGATGAAGATTGTCGAAGTCCTGTGGTGTTGTTCTCTCCGTTGCTCTTTGTTCCCCCTGATGAGTTATCGAGTGATGGGTCCTCGGTGATTGATTTCTCTCCGAATTCTCTAACGAAGCCCGCCACGGATTCGTTATTTTCCCCCCTTGATGCGGTATGTTCGCTTGAGGTTCAAGTAGTAGTCCCAGATCTGCCATGATTCATTTGGTAATACTGAATAGCGTGTTCTTGATTTGAAATTAATACACCGTCAGAGTCCCAAATTGCACCTCTTTCTCTGTTTTCAAATTCGAAGTAAGTTAGTTCGTTCCACTCTTCGTCAAAACTTTGGTGGAACAACAACCTATTCTTTGAGATGTTTTCTTCGTCACCGCTCATCTTCAACTGATTTGTAAAACGGTTGGCAGTGCTTGAAATGCCTCTTTTATATCTGTTCTTGCCGCAGCTGAAATCTGCTGATATAACCGGTAATCATTCTGTATCCGCGTAAGGAATTCGATAAGACCCCCTCCACCCTGTCCTCCAGTGGCAATTTTCATAGAAAATGCAACCTGTGATTGCTGCCCTGGATTCTACCCGAAATCTACACGGTGCACAGAAAAAGCAAATAACCTTAAACGTTGGAACTCCTATCGAAGAACAAGAAGCAGTCATTACTCCCCTCTTCAAATTTAAACCAAGGACACCGGTCATCCCGACTCAAGTTACAAGTGGGACCAACGCTCACGAATATACCCCTGAACTATGGAAACAAAAATGGAACTTTGCTGAATTTCTTATGTAACCTGCGGTCCGGAGCGATTTAGAGCTTTAGAATATAAGACCAAAAATGTTAACTATAGTTCTGATTTATTGTTCAAGCTGTAAGTCAGCATATGTTCAAGCTGGAAGTCAACATCTTGTTTAACCTGTGTGACAGCAAATGTTGAAGCTGTAAGTCTGCAGAGTGTTAAACAAAACAACAAAATGTACTATGTTTTTTAATACCCGGTTTCTATGATGTGGATGAAACTACCACTAAGTTAACGGAGTGGATGATGGGAATAACATCCTGCATCCACAGTAGGACCTAAAACCTGTTATCCACGAATCCACTTCCGGAAAACCTGAATCATTCTGTATCCACTCCGAGCAACGGGGTGATCTCGAATCCCAGGGGGGGGTAACCGATGGTAAGCAACCTTGTAGCGCTCTAAGCGCGCACATCCTAAGGATGTTACATGGGCGCTTACCATCGGATGCTGTCCGAACCCCCAACTGGGATTCGAGATCACCCCGCCGCTCGGAGTGGATACAGAATGATTCAGGTTTTTCAAAAGTGGATTCGTGGATAACAGGTTTTAGGTCCTACTGCGGATGCAGGATGTTATTCCCATCATCCACTCCGTTAACTTAGTGGTAGTTTCATCCACATCATAGAATCCGGGTATTAAAAAACATAGTACATTTTGTTGTTTTGTTTAACACTCTGCTGACTTACAGCATCAACATTTGCTGTCACACAGGTTAAACAAGATGCTGACTTACAGCTTGAACATTTGCTGACTTACAGCTTGAACAATCAATCAGAACTATAGTTAACATTTTTGGTCTTATATTCTAAAGCTCTAAATCGATCCGGACCGCAGGTTACATAAGAAATTCAGCAAAGTCCCATTTTTGTTTCCATAGTTCAGGGGTATATTCGAGAGCGTTGGTCCAACTTGTAACTTGAGTCGGGATGACCGGTGTGCTTGGTTTAAATTTGAAGAGGGGAGCAATGACTGCTTCTTGTTCTTTGATAGGAGTTCCAACGCTTAAGGTTACTTGCTTTTTCTGTGCACCGTGTAGATTTCGGGTAGAATCCAGGGCAGCAATCACAGGTTGCATTTTCTATGAAAATTGCCACTGGAGGACAGGGTGTAGGGGGTCTTATCGAATTCCTTACGCGGATACAGAATGATTAACGGTTATAACCCAGGCAGCATTAGAATATCCTAAGAATATTCGCTCGGTGTCCTCTATGTTCGCTGTATGTCCTCATGTTCGGAGCTAACATTGTTTCGATATTATACGGATATCGTAAATTAAATATACCCCTTTTCAATATTGAGAGGATATGATCAAGATAACTTTGACGTATTTTGAAGTCTAATAATAAATTAAGTTGAAAATAAAAGATTTCCTTGAGTTTTTTTCTGTCTAATTGAGATTGGACATGTTTAAAAATTTGTTTCTATCGTGAAGTATTATATGTGTTTGCAGATGGTCTCCTCTTAATATCCACCGGATATTACTCAAGGGCACAGGTATCTCTGAAAATAATTTGTCTTCATGTTTATTTTGAGTTTAATTATCTAAACACTATTATACAATCAAATAAATCTTTTGTCACCTTTTTACGAAGGTTAAATTCATGAGCGTCATAATTTAAACAAAAATATAAATTATAAACACTCTCAAATAATTGTTTCCATTCAGTAAATAATTCATTTCAAACAAATTACATTGCGAAATTATCATAAATATGCTCTCCCCTGAACGAATTACGTTTCTATCTGTTTGAAGGCAGTAAAAGTCCGGAGATTTACCTCCTTTAATTTCGTATAATATATTAAATGACAACTTGAAATAGAAAATCTAATTAAATATGTAAACTCTTATCAGAAATATAATGAATTAGAAAACTATTTTCTGCACGAATGTACCTAGACCTACTGTCAAACTTAAAGGTATGAGTATAATTATATAGGAATTTTACATGCAGTAAACTAAACAATAATGCCAGTCACATAATAGGTATTCACGTTTTCTTTCAAGCCCCTCAAAACACTTTCTTCACATACCCAACTCATTTAAAGAATATGTTCATTAGGCTATGATAGTTCAAACACATATATGTCTTTGTAAATATAGATAATTACAAGGTTTTTTATAAAGACATGGAAGTTTTTTAGTGCTTTTAAAAGTGTTACTACCATACGGAGGTACGCACATGCGTACGTACTTTGCAATAGCAACAATACTATTGATTTCATTTTAGTTATTTCGAAAATTTGTAGGGGCCTTCGATAAATATTATCTATTTCAATGTGGAAATGCAAATTTTTGGGGCTTGTAAAAAATTTCACATTATTTTCCGGTAGCATTCTGCAACGGACTAGTTTCAATTGCGTTCTATAGATGAGGGTTGCTTATAAGCACTGCACGGCGTGCAGCGGCGCCGTGGCAGTTTCAAGCTAGCTGCTTGTGAAGGGTTGACGCCCTCTAAGATTCATACGTGATAGCGTTATTAAGTGAATGCTTGTGACATTTTTCTTTTAAACAATGTCGTGTAAGAAAAACTACTATGGTATATGTAAAAAAACAACCGAATTCCGAAAAAAATTAAGAAGTGTTGGAGTAAACAGTGGAGTAAATTTAGGTGAGGATAGCGTTCCTAGTATAGCGCCATCTTGCAATGAAGCTCTGGCAATACCTGGGACAAGTGCTGGTTCAAGTCAATTCATACTCAATCATTTTCTGATGAACTTCTTCCATCTCCTCCAAGGAAGAAACAAGTTTGACTTCCTTCAATTGGTAAGTCCTTATTTATAGCTAAGTAATGTCAAACCATTTTAGTTATTTAAATTATGAGAGAAAAGAATGAGCACAAAGCCTAAGTTTTTTTTTGAAAATTGTTTATCTTGCTGCTGAGACTGTTACAGATTCTAATTATAATAATGAAGAAAATGTGTAACCAATGATTTTAGAAATTGGGCACTTGACATAAAATTGGATATTTGCCTAGGTACTGCAATGATGTAAATAAACAATTTTAAAAATAGATAATCTAAATGAATGAAAATAAATAGCTTATATAAACATTTGGTCAATGTGAAGTTTAATGCAATCACGGAAAATAAGAATTCCGATCTTAGGAATCACTATAGAAACCCATTTAAGAACGTTTTACATGAATGACATTCTGCTCGCTGATGCGTTATTTTCGAATAATTGAACTTTGAAGTTGGCCTTGGCGCCAAAGAAAGCGAGCGCGTGAAACGGAATTTAATTAATAACGGAACCTATTACAAACGTAAAGAGGTTGGGTCGTGAGGGGGAGGCACAGTTCTTCTAGTGAAAATTATAAATAAAGCTTCTAACCCACCCATTAGGGTGACGACCGCAATCATGTTGACATCGGGTCCAAGATGGCGGCGCCCATGGTGGTCGCCATGTTAGACCCGATGTAAACAAGATTGCGGTCGTCACCCTAATGGGTGGTTTAGAAGCTTTATTTATACTTTTCACTAAAAGAACTGTGGCTACCCCTCACGACCCAACCTCTTTACGTTTGTAATAGGGGGTTAGCTTCCGTTTTTAATTAAATTACGCTCGCTTCCTTGGGCGCGCGACGGCCAACTTCAAAGTTCAATAATTCAAAAATAACGCATCAGCAAGCAGAATGTCGTTCGTGAAAAACGTTCTTAAATGGGTTCCTTTAGTGGTTGTTTGGAATATAATTATCAATTTTCGTGATTGCACTAAACTTCACATTGACCAAACATTTTAGCTTCACTGCAACTGAAATTTTCACCGCAGATACTAATACTGGGACTCAAAATTCACAGATAGCAAAACTCTATACCAATGCTAATACACTAATTTTTTTACAAATTTACAAAACAAGCTAGATACTTTCCATTCATTGCTACTCAGATAAAATTATAAGTCTTATGGAATTGCGTGTTGTTGAGCACATCTTGAGCAATGATACCCATACTTTGAATCAGCTCAAATTACATTATCATTATATTATCTGTGCTTGTCTATTTACGTATGATTGTTATTTAAAATATTTTTTTGTATGTGCAGCACGGGCACCTGCAGTTAAAAGCGGCAATGTACCAACTTCAACGAAGAATTGTTGTTGTGCTGCCTTGAAATCTGAAGTAGAAGAGCTTAAAAATCTTATTGTTGAAGGATTTTCTAATATTCACAAGGAAGTTGTTAATGGAAGTGAGGAAGCCAATAGGGCATATAAGACTTTCAAAAAAATTGCTCGTGCATCCAGTTCAGGTGAAATGTTACTGCAACATAGTAAGGAAAGTAAGTTACCATCATTTCCTATTAAAACAAATGATGATTTGATAGCATTGGAGGAACTTCTGAACAGTGAAGATGAAAAACTAAATCTTGTAATGAAATTACAAACTGTTGGAGGTACTCACACGAGAGCTATCATAAATAATATGATGAACTTCT
Source organism: Morinoia aosen (assembly GCA_030386875.1). Taxonomy (NCBI): domain Eukaryota; kingdom Metazoa; phylum Arthropoda; class Malacostraca; order Amphipoda; family Talitridae; genus Morinoia; species Morinoia aosen. Next base: position 10,152,834 of record CM059561.1, read on the forward strand.
GTCTTGCAAGAGAACTAGCACTGGACTTCAGTATGCATGGCAAAACTGGCAAAAAACCTTTTAAAGATCTGAAGCTGTTCAGCTGCATATTGGGTAAGCAACACTGATACTCTATGTATGTAAAATTGAAAATTTCCTAACTAGGGTGACAAAAAATGTTACCTTTCTTTGGGTCATCATGAAGTTAACTAGCTAGATGCTAGGTTTAAATAAGTTGTGCCATGAAGAATCAGATTCAAAGTTTAATAATTACATTTACTGTGTAAATGATGAAAACCAGTTAAACCACAGGGTTCAATACTTATCAAGTTATCACTATTAATAATAGTAAAAAAGGCAATGGCTAAATATATCTTTGAAACTTGTTCGTTGCACAACTTCTTTCAACCTTTCTACTTTAGTAATTAATTAGTTGTAGACATGAATTTTTTTCCATTCTGTCCGCTGGTGGAAATTCATCTCTAAATTTATTTTTCATTCTGGGGCTATAGTAAAAAAGAAATATACATATGTATTTGCATATGTTATGATTTTTGTAGTCTGCTATATCCATAAATGTGATTGTATAAATTTATAATACAGCTACTAACTAATATTTGATTTAGGGTAATGTTCGAATGGCCGGTCGGTCCGAATCGTGGGTCATTCTTAGTTAATTTGAAATTTTCGCGCTCGGTAGATATCTAAAAACTCAACCCGCAAGGCCTGTAGTGGTGTGATCTGCTACGCGTCTAACGGGTTGGCTTTTGGATTGCTACAGACCGTCAAAATTGAAAATTAACTAAGAATGACAGACGATTCGAACCGGCCGGCCATTCGAACATTACCCTATATCTGTATGATTAATAACATTTCATGGTACTTTTTTACAATATTTTTATTTTTTTAACTAAATTTTATGCTTCAACAGATGCCTTGAAGAAAAATCCGTTCTCTTCTGAAACTAGCACGGATCAAATTGTGAAACTCATGGCGTTGAACTTAAAGACAGACTCACCAAAAAGAAAGGTGCTGTTCAAGAGTCTGGTACGCAAGGGCAGGATGAGCCTGAACCTGGACGTGAACTTTGAACGAATTGTGAGATACACATCTGCAGCTGAAAGAATTTGGATACATTCTTATGTTCTTTTTATTTCCATTGGGGTTATTGGATGCTCGTTTATTTCTTTACATTGTTTAGGTCCGTTCTGTTTTTTAATTGCTGATTTCATTAGTTAAAGTTTCTTGAATTTCTGTCTCTTACTTGCTTTTATTGATTTTTATTTTATGCATTCTGGTCAGACAGGTCTCCTTTTTGTTCTAATAGATTAGGTTTTGTTGTGTTACGGATCATTCTTTTATTCGACCGGGCAACCGCTGTCCTTTATTTCAACGCCTCCTCTTACCTTTTCTATCTTTTTCTCTTGCTTTATAAACTTCTTTTTCTCCTTTGAACATCCTTGCTAGTGAGGGAGGAAGGCATAAGCGTTTATAATATATGTACTTTGGGCTTTAGCCTAGAGTAGCTATGTGGTATAGATATATTCAAGTAATAATATTATTTATTTCCAGTATTGAGGTTAATGCCACTGAGCGTTTTGGACGATGAATGATGTTCTTTTTTTCGTAGTAGTGTTAATTATTTCTAGTTGAAAGGACATAATTTACTCAAAGGACTGGGTAGCTACTAGCTATAACTGGCAATATCATATAGCTAGTTATTATATTTTTGTTGTAGGTAACTATGGTATTTCAAACTTAGTTATGTTCAATTCATTGCCATACCTTGTCAAAATAATCTGGGCAGTTAAATATTTTTCCTAAATTTTGAAAACATGCCTAAACTTGAAAATAATTTAATTAATCTATCTATATGTAGGTGATTTGTGAAGAAAGGTGTGCTTACTGTAGTTTTATTTTATTTTTTTGGTATATAACTTTTTTTTCCACAATGTTGGCATCAGAAAATTGGTAGAGAATTAGCTATAGGATGAATATGAACCCTGGGTAAACAATTCATGTTGATTATACGTCTGAAATGGTTATTTACTGAATAAATGTTTATGCGGTTAAACTTTATTTATTTTTAATTTAGATTCTTGTGTCGATTTGAAAATTTGTAATTTCGTAACTGGAGCATGTGGTTTGAAGGACAAATTTTGAGGATAGATGGTTTATTAAATCTCATACAGTATTACATTACTATGTTGTGAACAAAGTACTGCACACACACACATATACACACACACACATGCACACACACCTACACACACACACTGTCCTGTCATATTATTTGGTATCAGTAGTTACATATGCTAATTCAAGTGGTTTATGTAGGACTATGTGAGTCTGTAGTACTCTAGTGAAATTTGACGACAACCGATGTCAAATTTTACTAAAGTACTTCAGATTCATCATGGTGAGACTTCCACTTTAATATAAAGTCAACGACGGTTCACAGAGGGTGCCTCTTGGGAGACCGTGGAAATGACCCTCTTTACTCTACGTTTATAACACTTAGTTGAATTTAATTGGAATGATGATTTCTTTTCGAGCTTTCTGTACTGTAAAATGTTTTCAAGACGCAATTTATTTGATGAAATTTTTTTCAGTAGTTAGACAAAGGGTTTTCAATTGGATATTTTCAATAAGCTCATTATTTAACTTTTATAAATAAAAATACTGTATCTAATTAATAATTGTTTCATGTTTCAGAGATTCAGACGGTTTTGCAGAGATGATTGAATTGCGGGTGAAAATCAACCTAACAAACATCATCAAGGAGTGGGTATGAAATAATTGTTCATATAACTAGCTATAGAATTCTTTTACATGGAATCGAGTAGGTAAGTTATTCATTTTATCAAAATGGTTAGTTACATTGATATGAACTTATCTTCATTGACCTGTAATTGATTGCTCTTCTTCATAATTTTAGTAAGTTTAAATTTAACCCTTCCTAACCTGCATGTTTTTATTTTACAATTTAAAAAAAAACAGTTTTGTTGGTAGTGTACTTTAGATGGAATATATCTAATTTACTATACCTAGATGGGTTCAAAGTCAAGTTCCTGCTGTTTTTATCCGTTTCTGTTCAGTGGTTGATAACACAAGGAAGTGGAAGTAGGTATCTAGGGTGTTAGAATGTTTTTCAAACTCTAAAAATATCACGAATAATGTAGTTAGTATGATTAGTAAATGAATTTTTGAACGACTAATTCTGTAGTGATATTATCACTATAATACTTCCAGAAAGTTCCGTAGACATTCCATTTAATATCAGTAGTGGATATTCTCTTTAGAGGTATGTGCTGGGGACCCTGGTGGAAGTTAATTTCTAAATTCCTGCCTTCAGAGTTGAGGGGGACATCATTGGAACATTTGAATATTATATTCCCAGAATATTTGATTCTGATGTCCTCTGGATGTCTGCTTGTAATATCCCCTGAATGTGTACAAATTTGTATATCGCGAGGATGTTATCAAAGGACAATCCTGGGACATCCTGAGAGGATATCCTCTGAATATCCTACGAACAAACGAATGCTGCCTGGTTATATCAGCAGATTTCAGCTGCGGCAAGAACAGATATAAAAGAGGCATTTAAAGCACTGCCAACCGTTTTACAAATCAGTTGAAGATGAGCGGTGACGAAGAAAACATCTCAACGAATAGCTTGTGGTTCCACCAAAGTTTTGGTGAAGAGTGGAACGAACTACCTTACTTCGAATTTTTAAACGGAGAAAGAGGTGCAATTTGGGACTCTGACGGTGAATTAATTCCAAATCAACAACACGCTATTCAGTAGTACCAAATGCATCATGGTAGATCTGGGACTACCTCTTCAACCTAAAGCGAACATACCGCATCAAGGGGTCAAATACCGAATCCGTGGCGCGCTTCGTTCGAGAATTTGTAGAGAAATCTACCAAAGAGGACCCATCACTCGATAACTCACCAGGGGGAACAGAGACCAACGGAGAGACCAACACCACAGGACTTCGACAATCTTCATCAGGTATGTGGATTCAAGGATAACAAATTTTATGTGTTTGTTCGGATGTCGGATAACATTTAACAGAACCTCTCCACAAATATTCAAAACGATTTTAGAGTCCGTATCCTAATTATTTTTCTCTTTTCTCTTTCCAGGGATGGATGGAACACGCGCAGACAATTCGGAACCCCATATGGAGTCGAAGCAAACTAAAGGAACAACTGGAAAATCTATTCTTCCAGCACGCATTAACACTAATTCCACTCTCACCAGAACAAAGAGCAGCTCTAACAAACCTAATTCAGATGTACAAATTCAACAAAAGGACTATGAAGGACAAAAAAGCAGCGTACGAAATGATGGAGCAATTGAAAAGATCAATAAACGAAAAGTTACCTTCATGGACAAGGCCGACAGCCCCAAAACGGCCAAGAAGCCCAGAACCATCAACAAGTCGAGCAGAGGAACCAAAAAGACTACGACAACAAGAAAACCAAGAGTGTCAACAGTCTCGATATCAAACTCTAGAAAACCAATAGCAGCCAAGGACTTAACAGACGGATTCATCGATATCAACATCCTCCCCTCGACAAGCATCACAGCAGGAGTCAACACAACGTACACAAACAATAATTTTCTCAAACGAAACACGCCGATCAGAGAGAGACTTTATAATCGTCTTTTCAAACGAGGACATAAAGGATCTAACAGTAGACCTGTTTCAACTGAGCATAGAAATCTCGGACATTCAAACGCAACTTTACATGGATTTCGGAGTAACATTCGGCGATCGATTCAAGTGATTCGGAATCGGAGGACAATGTATATTGTCCTGAAGAACTTGTACTCGAGGAGGATAATAGAGCAAATAATCGAAAAAATCGATCTCCTATTAGCTACCAGCCCTATACTCCTACGCAACTTATTGTTCGTAAACCGAGTGGAGCACCCAAAAAACCAAACAGAAACTTACCGCTTACGAGACGCAACGGTAAAGAAATTCCTCCAAGACGTCTTACTTGGACGCCAAAACGACCGGGAAAAATACAGAGCCCCAACAATACACACCTCTTTAAATCGGGGTGAAGTTCAAGTGAACATGGACCTTCACATTCAAATGGAAAAACATACAGGAGAGAATGATAAAACAAGCTCACGAGAAACATCAACGCGCCCTGAAAAAGAACAGAGGTGCATGGAAGAATATGAATGGGAAGAAGCAATGGTATCTACTTCAACCCCACCAAATTGGACAGAATCCCTCGAAAGTAACAGCAGCGATGGAAACACAGACGACGAACGAATCACAACAAACAATGAACTCAACACAGGAGGCGACGAATTTGATGGAGGAAACCCAGAAAAACATCAACGAAGTAGCACAACAACACTCTACACCGGAACAGTCCCAAACAACGACCTCACAATCATCGATGATGGAGAACAATTTGAACTAAAAGGAAAACAACTCCTCTACAGCTTCATCTTCTGGGGATTTGACCCAACAAAGATCGGATACGGTGCAAACGGAAAGCTAAAACATCCAAACTCAAGACCCGACTACGTCTACTTCAACCACGGAGACCACATCCACGTCCTCTACTACAGCATTACTCAAAACCATCAACGATGTCTTGAAAGAATTGCAAAAGACCTTGGTGCAAACGAACTCGCTATTGAGTCAATTAAAACCACAGACATCCTAATTGAAAGAATTCCAAAGCGCTTCAATCTCTACTGCATCAGAAAACGATTAAACACAACCAAAATAGTTGGAAAAGGACGCTTCCAAAATCCGGATTTGTGGAAATTCATCGAACGACTCCTGGACATTACCCCAGTAAACACAGAAGACATGCGACATTTCAAAAACTGTATTCAGTACATGAAAGAAAAATAAGAAGAACGCCAAACAAACGGAGGAAACAGTCGTATGACACACACCTTCTTCCCTCTGATCCAAAAGCATAACATCAAGAATTTCAACGAATTAACTCAACATCTCTCAAAAGATGAAATGATCTCATTCATAAACCAATGGGGAGTTCAATGGGAAAGATTTGCAGAACATTGCATAAATATGCATCAAATACTGGAAAAGAACAGGAAAATGAAACAAAACTACTTTGCCAACTTAAAAGAAACACTCCAAGATTTCAAGTCCAAGAAACGAGACGTGAATTAGTTAGAAAATCTATTCCTTGCGAACAACATCAACTTCATGGTTTTCATGGCTAGATTTGTAATCGTTGCAGATAAAATGCAACCAATAGTTAATTGCTTTGTAATTTGTGGTCCTACATATTTTGAAAATCTCTCATCATGAAATTGCTAACAAAACCAATGGATTCAACAATCGTACCAAAACAAGTGGACAAATCTCCCTTCATGTTCCAAAATTTAATTGGAGCAACTACAGTTCAACTAAGAGAACCAATACTTTGAAACCACAATATCAACACATTCAAAACTCTTCTCGGAGGAGACAAACGCTCAACGGATGTGAAAAACAAAGATCATCAAGAAAATAAAAAGAGTACCATTCCTCATAACAACAAACGAAAAAAGACTTGCTGAACGATGCACACCAATAGATGTTGCTGCAATTGCTACTAGAACTTACTCCTTCACATTTGATCAACAAATATCTCACATCGATGTTGAAGGAAAAATACCGAAAACAGAAAATATAATAGGGACGAAACACTCCTGTACATGATATTGAAAGCAAAGATAAACATGGGTGGAAGATCAGTACGCTGCTAGACACAGAAACCAGCAGTCATGGACACTCCCGAGCAAACTCCGAGGAAGAATCAGATGGAGGTAGATAAGGAGATGGATGGAAAAAACCAAGGTCTAGCAATGAAGGCAATATACAACTTATACACAACTCCTAGACCGAAACCACAGGTAATGCATTTCAGTCTAAAATCTGAATACATTAAGACACGGCAATGCTGAAATCAATGGACTTCAAACACATCTACTTCTTCATATACAGAAGCTGGCAAATATTTAAATACGCAAAAGGAGCTGCTGTCAACATCCTGAAATCCATCCCTTGTAAAATTGACAAGACAAAAACATTCCTCATCATCAACAAAGTCTCCTGCAAGCTAAATCTACACGGTGCACAGAAAAAGCAAATAACCTTAAACGGTGGAACTACTATCGAAGAACAAGAAGCGGTCATAGCTCCCCTCTTCAAATTTAAACCAAGGACACCGGTCATCCCGACTCAGGTTACAAGTTGGACTATCGCTCAAGAATATACCCCTGAACTATGGACACAAAAATTGGACTTTGCTGAATTTCATAAAAATCGCTGAGACTCTGATCTACAAATTATACACAGTGGAGAATCGATTTACTTCGCTCCACAAAGCTGTTGTGATAAACTTGAGCAAATCTACTACACTGCACCTCATTATAATGACCTATTCAACGAACTCCCAGGAACCCATGGAAAAGAAGGTGTTTGTTATGAAGAATGGTACTCTTTTTATTTCTTGATAATCTTTGTTTTTCACATCCATTGAGTGTTTGTGTCCTCCGAGAAGAGTTTTGAATTTGTTGATGTTGTAGTTTCAAAGTATAGGTTCTTCTAGTAGAACTGAAGTTGCTCCAATTAAATTTTGGAACATGAAGGGAGATGTGTCCACTTGTTTTGGTATGATTGTTGAATCCATTGGTTTTGTTAGCATTTTCATGATGAGAGATTTTCACAATTTGTAGGACCACAAATTACAAAGCAATTACCTTTTGGTTGCATTTTATCTGCAACGATTACAAATCTAGCCATGAAATCCATGAAACTGATGTTGTTCGCAAGGAATAGATTTTCTAACCAATTCACGTCTCGTTTCTTGGGCTTGAAATCTTAGAGTGTTTCTTTTAAGTTGGCAAAGTAGTTTTGTTTCATTTTTCTGTTCTTTTCTGTTGTTTGATGCATCTTTATGCGATGTTCTGCAAATCTTTCCCACTGAATTCCCAACTGGTTTATGAATGAGATCACTTCATCTTTTGAGAGATGTTGAGTTAATTCGTTGAAATTCTTGATGTTATGCTTTTGGATCAGAGGGAAGAAGGTGTTTGTCAGACGATTCTTCCCTCCGTTTGTTTGGCTTTCTTCTTTTTTTCTTTCATTTACTGAGTACAGTTTTTGAAATGTCGCATGTCTTCAGTGTTCACTGGGGCGATGTCCAGGAGTCGGTTGATGAATTTCCACAAATCCGGATTTTGGGAGAGTCCTTTTCCAACTATTTGGATTGAGTTTAATCCTTTTCTGATGCAGTAGAAAATGAAGCGTTTTGGAGTTCTTTCAATTTGGATGTCTGTGGTTTTAATTGACTCAATAGCGAGTTCGTTTGCACCAAGGTCTCTTGCAATTCTTTCAAGACATCGTTGATGGTTTTGAGTAATGCTGTAGTAAAGGACGTGGATGTGGTCTCCGTGGTTGAAGTAGACGTAGTCGGGTCTTGAGTTTGGATGTTTTGGCTTTCCGTTTGCTCCGTATCCGATCTTTGTTGGGTCAAATCCCCAGAAGATGAAGCTGTAGAGGAGTTGATTTCTGTGAGTTCAAATTGTTCTCCATCATCGATGATTGTGAGATCGTTGTTTGGGACTGTTCCGGTGTAGAGTGTTGTTGTGCTACTTCGTTGATGTTGTTCTGGGTTTCCGCCATCAAATTCGTCGCCTCCTGTGTTGAGTTCATTGTTTGTTGTGATTCGTTCGTCGTCTGTGTTTCCATCGCTGCTGTTACTTTCGAGGTATTCTGTCCAATTTGGTGGGGTTGAAGTAGATACCATTGCTTCTTCCCATTCATTGTCTTCCATGCACCTCTGTTCTTTTTCAGGGCGCGTTGATGTTTCTCGTGAGCTTGTTTTATCAGTCTCTCCTGTATGTTTTTCCATTTGAATGTGAAGGTCCATGTTCACTTGAACTTCACCTTGATTTAAAGGGGTGTGTATTGTCGGGGCTCTGTATTTTTCCCGGTCGTTTTGGCGTCCAAGTAAGACGTCTTGGAGGAATTTCTTTACCGTTGCGTCTCGTAAGCGGTAAGTTTCTGTTTGGGTTTTTGGGTGCTCCACTCGGTTTACGAACAATAAGTTGCGTAGGAGTATAGGGGTGGTAGCTAATAGGAGATCGATTTTTTCGATTAGTTGCTCTATTATCCTCCTCGAGTACAAGTTCTTCAGGACAATATACATTGTCCTCCGATTCCGAATCACTTGAATCGATCGCCGAATGTTACTCCGAAATCCATGTAAAGTTGCATTTGAATGTCCGAGATTTCTATGCTCAGTTGAATCAGGTCTACTGTTAGATCCTTTATGTCCTCGATTGAAAATACGATTATAAAGTCTCTCTCTAATCGGCGTGTTTCGTTTGATAAAATTATTGTTTTTGTACGTTGTGTTGACTCCTGCTGTGATGCTTGTCGAGGGGAGGATGTTGATATCGATGAATCCGTCTGTTAAGTCCTTGGCTGCTATTGGTTTTCTAGAGTTTGATTTCGAGACTGTTGACACTCTTGGTTTTCTTGTTGTCGTAGTCTTTTTGGTTCCTCTGCTCGACTTGTTGATGGTTCTGGGCTTCTTGGCCGTTTTGGGGTTGTCGTCCTTGTCCATGAAGGTAACTTTTCGTTTATTGATCTTTTCAATTGCTCCATCATTTCGTACGCTGCTTTTTTGTCCTTCATCGTCCTTTTGTAGAATTTGTACATCTGAATTAGGTTTGTTAGAGCTGCTCTTTGTTCTGGTGAGAGTGGAATTAGTGTTACTGCGTGCTGGAAGAATAGATTTTCCAGTTGTTCCTTTAGTTTGCTTCGACTCCATATGGGGTTCCGAATTGTCTGCGCGTGTTCCATCCATCCCTGGAAAGAGAAAAGAGAAAAATAATTAGGATACGGACTCTAAAATCGTTTTGAATATTTGTGGAGAGATTCTGTTAAATGTTATCCGACATCCGAACAAACACATAAAATTTGTTATCCTAGAATCCACATACCTGATGAAGATTGTCGAAGTCCTGTGGTGTTGGTCTCTCTCTTGGTCTCTGTTCCCCCTGGTGAGTTATCGAGTGATGGGTCCTCTCTGATAGATTTCTCTACAAATTCTCGAACGAAGCGCGCCACGGATTCGGTATTTGATCCCTTTATGCGGAATGTTCGCTTTAGGTTAAAGAGGTAGTCCCAGATCTGCCATGATGCATTTGGTAATACTGAATAGCGTGTTGTTGATTTGGAATTAATTCACCGTCAGAGTCCCAAATTGCACCTCTTTCTCCGTTTTCAAATTCGAAGTAAGGTAGTTCGTTCCACTCTTCGTCAAAACTTTGGTGGAACCACAAGCTATTCGTTGAGATGTTTTCTTCGTCACCGCTCATCTTCAACTGATTTGTAAAACGGTTGGCAGTGCTTTAAATGCCTCTTTCATATCTGTTCTTGCCGCAGCTGATATCTGCTGATATAACCGTTAATCATTCTGCATCCGCGTAAGGAATTCGATAAGACCCCCTACACCCTGTCCTCCAGTGGCAATTTTCATAGAAAATGCAACCTGTGATTGCTGCCCTGGATTCTACCCGAAATCTACACGGTGCACAGAAAAAGCAAATAACCTTAAGCGTTGGAACTCCTATCAAAGAACAAAAAGCAGTCATTGCTCCCCTCTTCAAATTTAAACCAAGGACACCGGTCATCCCGACTCAAGTTACAAGTTGGACCAACGCTCTCGAATATACCCCTGAACTATGGAAACAAAAATGGGACTTTGCTGAATTTCTTATGTAACCTGCGGTCCGGAGCGATTTAGAGCTTTAGAATTTAAGACCAAAAATGTTACCTATAGTTCTGATTAATTGTTCAAGCTGTAAGTCAGCAAATGTTCAAGCTGTAAGTCAGCATCTTGTTTAACCTGTGTGACAGCAAATGTTGAAGCTGTAAGTCAGCGGAGTGTTAAACAAAACAACAAAATGTGCAATGTTTTTTAATACCCGGATTCTATTATGTGGATGAAACTACCACTAAGTTAACGGAGTGGATGATGGGAATAACATCCTGCATCCGCAGTAGGACCTAAAACCTGTTATCCACGAATCCACTTCTGAAAAACCTGAATCATTCTGTATCCACTCCGAGCAACGGGGTGATCTCGAATCCGGGGGGGGGTATCCGATGGTAACCACCCTTGTAGCGCGATAAGCGCGCACATCCTAAGGATGTTACATGGGCGCTTACCATCGGATGCCGTCCGAACCCCCCCCCCCCCCCTCGGATTCGAGATCACCCCGTTGCTCGGAGTGGATACAGAATGATTCAGGTTTTTCAGAAGTGGATTCGTGGATAACAGGTTTTAGGTCCTACTGCGGATGCAGGATGTTAATCCCATCATCCACTCCGAAAACTTAGTGGTAGTTTCATCCACATCATAGAATCCGGGTATTAAAAAACATGGTACATTTGTTGTTTTGTTTAACACTCTGCTGTTTTACAGCTTCAACATTTGCTGTCACACAGGTTAAACAAGATGCTGACTTACAGCTTGAACATTAGCTGACTTACAGCTTGAACAATCAATCAGAACTATAGTTAACATTTTTGGTCTTATATTCTAAAGCTCTAATTCGCTCCGGACCGCAGGTTACATAAGAAATTCATCAAAGTCCCATTTTTGTTTCCATAGTTCAGGGGTATATTCGTGAGCGTTGGTCCCACTAGTAACTTGAGTCGGGATGACCGGTGTCCTTGGTTTAAATTCGAAGAGGGGAGCAATGACTGCTTCTTGTTCTTCGATAGGTGTTCCAACGTATAAGGTTATTTGCTTTTTCTGTGCACCGTGAGATTTCAGGTAGAATCCAGGGCAGCAATCACAGGTTGCATTTTCTATGAAAATTGCCACTGGAGGACAGGGTGAAAGGGGTCTTGTCGAATTCCTTACGCGGATACAGAATGATTAACGGTTATATCAGCAGATTTCAGCTGCCGCAAGAACAGATATAAAATAGGCATTTAAAGCCCTGCCAACCGTTTTACAAATCAGTTGAAGATGAGCGGTGACGAAGAAAACATCTCAACGAATAGCTGGTGGTTCCACCAAAGTTTTGACGAAGAGTGGAACGAACTACCTTACTTCGAATTTGAAAACAGAGAAAGAGGTGCAATTTGGGACTATGACGGTGAATTAATTCCAAATCAAGAACACGCTATTCAGTATCACCAAATGCATCATGGCAGATCTGGGACTACTTCTTGAACCTCAAGCGAACATACCGCATCAAGGGGGGAAAATAACGAATCCGTGGCGCGCTTCGTTAGAGAATTCGGAGAGAAATCAATCACCGAGGACCCATCACTCGATAACTCATCAGGGGGAACAAAGACCAACGGAGAGACCAACACCACAGGACTTCGACAATCTTCATCAGGTATGTGGATTCTAGGATAACCAATTTTATGTGTTTGTTCGGATGTCGGATAACATTTAACAGAATCTCTCCACAAATATTCAAAACAATTTTAGAATCCGTATCCTAATTATTTTTCTCTTTTCTCTTTCCAGGGATGGATGGAACACGCGCAGACAATTCGGAACCCCATATGGAGTCGAAGCAAACTAAAGGAACAACTGGAAAATCTATTCTTCCAGCACGCAGTAACACTAATTCCACTCTCACCAGAACAAAGAGCAGCTCTAACAAACCTAATTCAGATGTACAAATTCTACAAAAGGACGATGAAGGACAAAAAAGCAGCGTACGAAATGATGGAGCAATTGAAAAGATCAATAAACGAAAAGTTACCTTCATGGACAAGGCCGACAACCCCAAAACGGCCAAGACGCCCAGAACCATCAACAAGTCGAGCAGAGGAACCAAAAAGACTACGACAACAAGAAAACCAAGAGTGCCAACAGTCTCAAAATAAACTCAAGAAACCCAATAGCAGCAAAGGACTTAACAGACGGATTCATCGATATCAACATCCTCCCCTCGACAAGCATAACAGCAGGAGTCAACACAACGTACAGAAACAATAGTTTCCTCAAACGAAACACGCCCATCAGAGAGAGACTTTATAATCGTCTTTCAATCGAGGACATAAAGGATCTAACAGTAGACCTGATTCAACTGAGCATAGAAATCTCGGACATTCAAACGCAATTTTACATGGATTTCGGAGTAACATTCGGGCGGTCGATTCAAGTGATTCGGAATCGGAGGACAATGTATATTGTCCCGAAGAACTTGTACTCGAGGAGGATAATAGAGCAACTAATCGAAAAAATCGATCTCCTATTAGCTACCAGCCCTATACTCCTACGCAACTTATTGTTCGTAAACCGAGTGGAGCACCCAAACAACCAAACAGAAACTTACCGCTTACGAGACGCAACGGTAAAGAAATTCCTCCAAGACGTCGTACTTGGACGCCAAAACGACCGGGAAAAATACAGAGCCCCGACAATACACACCCCTTTAAATCAAGGGGAAGTTCAAGTGAACATGGACCTTCACATTCAAATGGAAAAACCTACAGGAGAGACTAATAAAACAAGCTCAAGAGAAACATCAACGCGCCCTGAAAAAGAACAGAGGATCATGGATGACAATGAATGGGAAGAAGCAATGGTATCTATTTCAACCCCACCAAATTGGACAGAATCCCTCGAAAGTAACAGCAGCGATGGAAACACAGACGACGAACGAATCACAACAAACAATGAAATCAACACAGGAGGCGACGAATTTGATGGAGGAAATCCAGAACAACATCAACGAAGTAACACAACAACACTCTACACCAGAACAGTTCCAACCAACGATCCCCCAATCATCGATGATAAAGAACAATTTGAACTCACAGGAAAACAAATCCTTTACAGCTTCATCTTTTGGGGACTTGACCCAACAAAGATCGGATACGGAGCAAACGGAAAGCCAAAACATCCAAACTCAGGACCCGACTACGTCTACTTCAACCACGGAGACCACATCCTCGTCCTCTACTACAGCATTACTCAAAACCATCAACGATGTCTTGAAAGAATTGCAAAAGACCTTGGTGCAAACGAACTCGCTATTGAGTCAATTAAAACCACAGACATCCTAATTGAAAGAACTCCAAAACGCTTCAATCTATACTGCATCAGAAAAGGGTTAAACACAACCCAAATAGTTGGAAAAGGACGCTCCCAAAATCCGGATTTGTGGAAATTCATCAAACGACTCCTGGACATCACCCCAGTAAACACAGAAGACATGCGACATTTCAAAAACTGTATTCAGTACATGAAAGAAAAATAAGAAGAACGCCAAATAAACGGAGGAAACAGTCGTATGACACGCTTCTTCTTCCCTCTGATCCAAAAGCATAACATCAAGAATTTCAACGAATTAACTCAACATCTCTCAAAAGATGAAGTGATCTCATTCATAAACCAATGGGGAGTTCAATGGGAAAGATTTGCAGAACATTGCATAAATATGCATCAAATACTGGAAAAGAACAGAAAAATGAAACAAAACTACTTTGACAACTTAAAAGAAACACTCCAAGATTTCAAGTCCAAGAAACGAGACGTGAATTGGTTAGAAAATCTATTCCTTGCGAACAACATCAACTTCATGGTTTTCATGGCTAGATTTGTAATCGTTGCAGATAAAATGCAACCAATAGTTAATTGCTCTGTAATTTGTGGTCCTACATATTTTGAAAATCTCTCATCATGAAATTGCTAACAAAACCAATGGATTCAACAATCGTACCAAAACAAGTGGACAAATCTCCCTTCATGTTCCAAAATTTAATTGTAGCAACTACAGTTCTACTAAGAGAACCAATACTTTGAAACTACAACATCAAAACATTCAAAACTCTTCTCGGAGGAGACAAACGCTCAACGGATGTGAAAAACAAAGATCATCAAAAAATAAAAAGAGTACCATTCTTCATAACAACAAACGAAAAAGACTTGCTGAACGATGCACACCAATAGATGTTGCTGCAATGGCTACCAGAACTTATTCCTTCACATTTGATCAACAAATATCTCACATCGATGTTGAAGGAAAAATACCGCAAGCAAAAAACATAATACGGACGAAACACTCCTGTACATGATATTGAAAGCAAAGAAAAACATAGAGTGGAAGATCAGTACCCTGCTAGACACAGAAACAAGCAGTCATGGACACTCCTGAGCAAACTCCGAGGAAGAATCAGATGGAGCTAGATAAGGAGATGGATGGAAAAAACCAAGGTCAAGCAATGAAGGGAATATACAACTTATACACAACTCCTAGGCCGCAACCACAGGTAATGCATTTCATTCTAAAATCTGAATACATTAAGACACGGCAATGCTGAAATCAATGGACTTCAAACACATCTACTTCTTCATATACAGAAGCTGGCAAATATTCAAATACGCAGAAGGAGCTGCTGTCAACATCCTGAAATCCATCCCTTGTAAAATTGACAAGACAAAAACATTCCTCATTATCAACAAAGTCTCCTGCAAGCTAAATCTACACGGTGCACAGAAAAAGCAAATAACCTTGAACGGTGGAACTACTATCGAAGAACAAGAAGCAGTCATAGCTCCCCTCTTTAAATTTAAACCAAGGACACCGGTCATCCCGACTAAGGTTACAAGTTGGACTAACGCTCAAGAATATACCCCTGAACTATGGACACAAAAATGGGACTTTGCTGAATTTCATAAAAATCGCTGAGACTCTGATCTACAAATTATACACAGTGGAGAATCGATTTAATTCGCTCCACAAAGCTGTTGTGATAAACTTGAGCAAATCTACTACACTGCACCTCAATATAATGACCTATTCAACGAACTCCAAGGAACCCATGGAAAAGAAGGTGTTTGTTATGAAGAATGGTACTCTTTTTATTTCTTGATGATCTTTGTTTTTCACATCCGTTGAGTGTTTGTCTCCTCCGAGAAGAGTTTTGAATTTGTTTATGTTGTAGTTTCAAAGTATAGGTTCTTCTAGTAGAACTGAAGTTGCTCCAATTGAATTTTGGAACATGAAGGGAGATGTGTCCACTTGTTTTGGTATGATTGTTGAATCCATTGGTTTTGTTAGCATTTTCATGATGAGAGATTTTCACAATTTGTAGGACCACAAATTACAAAGCAATTACCTTTTGGTTGCATTTTATCTGCAACGATTACAAATCTAGCCATGAAATCCATGAAACTGATGTTGTTCGCAAGGAATAGATTTTCTAACCAATTCACGTCTCGTTTCTTGGGCTTGAAATCTTAGAGTGTTTCTTTTAAGTTGGCAAAGTAGTTTTGTTTCATTTTTCTGTTCTTTTCCATTGTTTGATGCATCTTTATGCGATGTTCTGCAAATTTTTCCCACTGAATTCCCCACTGGTTTATGAATGAGATCACTTCATCTTTTCAGAGATGTTGAGTTAATTCGTTGAAATTCTTGATGTTATGCTTTTGGATCAGAGGGAAGAAGGTGTTTGTCATACGATTCTTTCCTCCGTTTGTTTGGCTTTCTTCTTTTTTTCCTTTCATTTACTGAGTACAGTTTTTGAAATGTCGCATGTCTTCAGTGTTCACTGGGGCGATGTCCAGGAGTCGGTTGATGAATTTCCACAAATCCGGATTTTGGGAGAGTCCTTTTCCAACTATTTGGATTGAGTTTAATCCTTTTCTGTTGCAGTAGAGAATGAAGCGTTTTGGAGTTCTTTCAATTTGGATGTCTGTGGTTTTAATTGACTCAATAGCGAGTTCGTTTGCACCAAGGTCTCTTGCAATTCTTTCAACACATCGTTGATGGTTTGGAGTAATGCTGTAGTAGAGGACGTGGATGTGGTCTCCGTGGTTGAAGTAGACGTAGTCGGGTCTTGAGTTTGGATGTTTTGGCTTTCCGTTTGCTCCGTATCCGATCTTTGTTGGGTCAAATCCCCAGAAGATGAAGCTGTAGAGGAGTTGATTTCTGTGAGTTCAAATTGTTCTCCATCATCGATGATTGTGAGATCGTTGTTTGGGACTGTTCCGGTGTAGAGTGTTGTTGTGCTACTTCGTTGATGTTGTTCTGGGTTTCCGCCATCAAATTCGTCGCCTCCTGTGTTGAGTTCATTGTTTTTTGTGATTCGTTCGTCGTCTGTGTTTCCATCGCTGCTGTTACTTTCGAGGGATTCTGTCCAATTTGGTGGGGTTGAAGTAGATACCATTGCTTCTTCCCATTCATTGTCTTCCATGCACCTCTGTTCTTTTTCAGGGCGCGTTGATGTTTCTCGTGAGCTTGTTTTATCAGTCTCTCCTGTATGTTTTTCGATTTGAATGTGAAGGTCCATGTTCACTTGAACTTCACCTTGGTTCAAAGGGGTGTGTATTGTCGGGGCTCTGTATTTTTCCCGGTCGTTCTGGCGTCCAAGTAAGACGTCTTGGAGGAATTTCTTTACCGTGGCGTCTCGTAAGCGGTAAGTTTCTGTTTGGTTGTTTGGGTGCTCCACTCGGTTTACGAACAATAAGTTGCGTAGGAGTATAGGGCTGGTAGCTAATTGGAGATCGATTTTTTCGATTAGTTGCTCTATTATCCTCCTCGAGTACAAGTTCTTCAGGACAATATACATTGTCCTCCGATTCCGAATCACTTGAATCGATCGCCGAATGTTACTCCGAAATCCATGTAAAGTTGCGTTTGAATGTCCGAGATTTCTATGCTCAGTTGAATCAGGTCTACTGTTAGATCCTTTATGTCCTCGATTGAAAAGACGATTATAAAGTCTCTCTCTGATCGGCGTGTTTCGTTTGAGAAAATTATTGTTTTTATACGTTGTGTTGACTCCTGCTGTGATGCTTGTCGAGGGGAGGATGTTGATATCGATGAATCCGTCTGTTAAGTCCTTGGCTGCTATTGGTTTTCTTGAGTTTGATTTCGAGACTGTTGACACTCTTGGTTTTCTTGTTGTCGTAGTCTTTTTGGTTCCTCTGCTCGACTTGTTGATGGTTCTGGGCTTCTTGGCCGTTTTGGGGTTGTCGGCCTTGTCCATGAAGGTAACTTTTCGTTTATTGATCTTTTCAATTGCTCCATCATTTCGTACGCTGCTTTTTTGTCCTTCATCGTCCTTTTGTAGAATTTGTACATCTGAATTAGGTTTGTTAGAGCTGCTCTTTGTTCTGGTGAGAGTGGAATTAGTGTTACTGCGTGCTGGAAGAATAGATTTTCCAGTTGTTCCTTTAGTTTGCTTCGACTCCATATGGGGTTCCGAATTGTATGCGCGTGTTCCATCCATCCCTGGAAAGAGAAAAGAGAAAAATAATTAGGATACGGACTCTAAAATCGTTTTGAATATTTGTGGAGAGATTCTGTTAAATGTTATCCGACATCCGAACAAACACATAAAATTTGTTATCCTAGAATCCACATACCTGATGAAGATTGTCGAAGTCCTGTGGTGTTGGTCTCTCCGTTGGTTTCTGTTCCCCCTGGTGAGTTATCGAGTGATGGGTCCACTTTGGTAGATTTCTCTACAAATTCTCGAACGAGGCGCGCCACGGATTCGGTGTTTGACCCCTTGATGCGGTATGTTCGCTTTAGGTTGAAGAAGTAGTCCCAGATCTGCCATGATGCATTTGGTAATACTGAATAGCGTGTTGTTGATTTGGAATTAATTCACCGTCAGAGTCCCAAATTGCACCTCTTTCTCCGTTTTCAAATTCGAAGTAAGGTAGTTCGTTCCACTCTTCGTCAAAACTTTGGTGGAACCACAAGCTATTCGTTGAGATGTTTTCTTCGTCACCGCTCATCTTCAACTGATTTGTAAAACTGTTGGCAGTGCTTTAAATGCCTCTTCTATATCTGTTTTTGCCGCAGCTAAAATCTGCTGATATAACCGTTAATCAGTCTGTATCCGCGTAAGGAATTCGATAAGACCCCCTATACCCTGTCCTCCAGTGGCAATTTTCATAGAAAATGCAACCTGTGATTGCTGCCCTGGATTCTAAACGAAATCTACACGGTGCACAGAAAAAGCAAATAACCTTAAGCGTTGGAACTACTATCGAAGAACAAGAAGCAGTCATAGCTCCCCTCTTCAAATTTAAACCAAGGACACCGGTCATCCCGACTCAGGTTACAAGTTGGACCAACGCTCAAGAATATACCCCTGAACTATGGACACAAAAATGGGACTTTGCTGAATTTCATAAAAATCGCTGAGACTCTGACCTACAAATTATACACAGTGGAGAATCGATTTACTTCGCTCCACAAAGCTGTTGTGATAAACTTGAGCAAATCTACTACACTGTACCTCAATATAATGACCTATTCAACGAACTCACAGGAACCCATGGAAAAGAAGGTGTTTGTTATGAAGAATGGTACCCTTTTTATTTCTTGATGATCTTTGTTTTTCACATCCGTTGAGTGTTTGTCTCCTCCGAGAAGAGTTTTGAATTTGTTGATGTTGTAGTTTCAAAGAATAGGTTCTTCTAGTAGAACTGAAGTTGCTCCAATTAAATTTTGGAACATGAAGGGAGATGTGTCCACTTGTTTTGGTATGATTGTTGAATCCATTGGTTTTGTTAGCATTTTCATGATGAGAGATTTTCACAATTTGTTGGACCACAATTTACAAAGCAATTACCTTTTGGTTGCATTTTATCTGCAACGATTACAAATCTAGCCATGAAATCCATGAAACTGATGTTGTTCGCAAGGAATAGATTTTCTAACCAATTCACGTCTCGTTTCTTGGGCTTGAAATCTTAGAGTGTTTCTTTTAAGTTGGCAAAGTAGTTTTGTTTCATTTTTCTGTTCTTTTCCATTGTTTGATGCATCTTTATGCGATGTTCTGCAAATCTTTCCCACTGAATTCCCCACTGGTTTATGAATGAGATCACTTCATCTTTCGAGAGATGTTGAGTTAATTCGTTGAAATTCTTGATGTTATGCTTTTGGATCAGAGGGAAGAAGGAGTTTGTCATACGATTGTTTCCTCCGTTTGTTTGGCTTTCTTCTTTTTTTCTTTCAGTTACTGAGTACAGTTTTGGAAATGTCGCATGTCTTCAGTGTTCACTGGGGCGATGTCCAGGAGTCGGTTGATGAATTTCCACAAATCCGGATTTTGGGAGAGTCCTTTTCCAACTATTTGGATTGAGTTTAATCCTTTTCTGATGCAGTAGAAAATGAAGCGTTTTGGAGTTCTTTCAATTTGGATGTCTGTGGTTTTACTTGACTCAATTGCGAGTTCGTTTGCACCAAGGTCTCTTGCAATTCTTTCAAGACATCGTTGATGGTTTTGAGTAATCCTGTAGTAGAGGACGTGGATGTGGTCTCCGTCGTTGAAGTAGACGTAGTCGGGTCTTGAGTTTGGATGTTTTGGCTTTCCGTTTGCTCCGTATCCGACCTTTGTTGGGTCAAATCCCCAGAAGATGAAGCTGTAGAGGAGTTGATTTCTGTGAGTTCAAATTGTTCTCCATCATCGATGATTGTGAGATCGTTGTTTGGGACTGTTCCTTTGTAGAGTGTTGTTGTGCTACTTCGTTGATGTTGTTCTGGGTTTCCTCCATCAAATTCGTCGCCTCCTGTGTTGAGTTCATTGTTTGTTGGGATTCGTTCGTCGTCTGTGTTTCCATCGCTGCTGTTACTTTCGAGGGATTCTGACCAATTTGGTGGGGTTGAAGTAGATAACGTTGCTTCTTCCCATTCATTGTCTTCCATGCTCCTCTGTTCTTTTTCAGGGCGCGTTGATGTTTCTCGTGAGCTTGTTTTATCAGTCTCTCCTGTATGTTTTTCCATTTGAATGTGAAGGTCCATGTTCACTTGAACTTCACCTTGATTTAAAGGGGTGTGTATTGTCGGGGCTCTGTATTTTTCCCGGTCGTTTTGGCGTCCAAGTAAGACGTCTTGGAGGAATTTCTTTACCGTTGCGTCTCGTAAGCGGTAAGTTTCTGTTTGGTTTTTTGGGGTGCTCCACTCGGTTTACGAACAATAAGTTGCGTAGGAGTATAGGGCTGGTAGCTAATAGGAGATCGATTTTTTCGATTAGATGCTTTATTATCCTCCTCGAGTACAAGTTCTTCAGGACAATATACATTGTCCACCGATTCCGAATCACTTGAATCGATCGCCGAATGTTACTCCGAAATCCATGTAAAGTTGCGTTTGAATGTCCGAGATTTCTATGCTCAGTTGAATCAGGTCTACTGTTAGATCCTTTATGTCCTCGATTGAAAGACGATTATAAAGTCTCTCTCTGATCGGCGTGTTTCGTTTGAGGAAATTATTGTTTTTGTACGTTGTGTTGACTCCTGCTGTTATGCTTGTCGAGGAGAGGATGTTGATATCGATGAATCCGTTTGTTAAGTCCTTTGCTGCTATTGGTTTTCTTGAGTTTATTTTGAGACTGTTGGCACTCTTGGTTTTCTTGTTGCCGTAGTCTTTTTGGTTCCTCTGCTCGAATTGTTGATGGTTCTGGGCTTCTTGGCCGTTTTGGGGTTGTCGGCCTTGTCCATGAAGGTAACTTTTCGTTTATTGATCTTTTCAATTGCTCCATCATTTCGTACGCTGCTTTTTTGTCCTTCATCGTCCTTTTGTAGAATTTGTACATCTGAATTAGGTTTGTTAGAGCTGCTCTTTGTTCTGGTGAGAGTGGAATTGGTGTTACTGCGTGCTGGAAGAATAGATTTTCCAGTTGTTCCTTTAGTTTGCTTCGACTCCATATGGGGTTCCGAATGGTCTGCGCGTGTTCCATCCATCCCTGGAAAAAGAAAAGAGAGAAATAATTAGGATACGGATTCTAAAATTGTTTTGAATATTTGTGGAGAGATTCTGTTAAATGTTATCCGACATCCGAACAAACACATAAAATTGGTTATCCTAGAATCCACATACCTGATGAAGATTGTCGAAGTCCTGTGGTGTTGGTCTCTCCGTTGGTCTATGTTCCCCCTGATGAGTTATCGAGTGATGGGTCCTCGGTGATTGATTTCTCTCCGAATTCTCTAACGAAGCGCGCCACGGATTCGTTATTTTCCCCCTTTGATGCGGTATGTTCGCTTGAGGTTCAAGAAGTAGTCCCAGATCTGCCATGATGCATTTGGTAATACTGAATAGCGTGTTCTTGATTTGGAATTAATTCACCGTCAGAGTCCCAAATTGCACCTCTTTCTCTGTTTTCAAATTCGAAGTAAGGTAGTTCGTTCCACTCTTCGTCAAAACTTTGGTGGAACCACAAGCTATTCGTTGAGATGTTTTCTTCGTCACCGCTCATCTTCAACTGATTTGTAAAACGGTTGGCAGTGCTTTAAATGCCTCTTTCATATCTATTCTTGCCGCAGCTGAAATCTGCTGATATAACCGTTAATCATTAGGTATCCGCGTAAGGAATTCGATAAGACCCCCTTCACCCTGTCCTCCAGTGGCAATTTTCATAGAAAATGCCACCTGTGATTGCTGCCCTGGATTCTACCTGAAATCTACACGGTGCACAGAAAAAGCATACATACATATACATATACCGGGCTTATCCTTCCTATGGGAGGGTAGCCGACAGCAGGCCACAATCACCACATTTAGTCACTAGGAGGCGAGAGAGGCAGCACTGGCCGCACCTGAACTGCCAGGATCAGCAGCAGCCCAGCACAACCACCTTCCACAGTCAGGCCCGACAGCCACAGCTGGTTTACCCCGACCGCTTCATTGAGTGCAGCCCCTCCCCCCGCACATTACAGGTCAACCCCATCACACGCGGGCAGCTTCCAGTAACGCGTCAAAAATAAAATTACCTCCTTATACACTGCCCCCACTCACCTCTGTGCGCAGCCATCCCTCTCGCCACGTCCACAGTCAGACCCCTCTCATACAAAGCACGTCGCACCCCATCCATCCAACTCATCCGTGGTCTACCTCGCGCTCGAAGACCACTCACTTCCGACATATATATCTTTTTCACCAGCCGCTCAGCATTCATTCTTTCTACATGCCCAAACCATCCAAGCACTCTTTCATCCACTCGCCTGCTCAACTTTTTGATAACACCCGTCTGCCCCCTAACCAACTCATTCCTGATCCTATCTCTTCTAGTTACTCCATACCTGCTCCTCAAACACTTCATCTCAAACACATCCAACTTCCTCCTCTCAGCTGCTCTCAACCCCCAGGACTCTGCTCCATACAACAAAACTGGCACAATCAAACTTTCATACAGTCCCCTCTTAGCATTCATACTCAAACTCCTGCATTCAAAAACTTTCCTCATTGCACCCAATGTCTTACAACCTTCACTCACTCGATGCTTCACTTCTACTTCCATACTATCCTTAACAGTCACATCCGACCCGAGGTACCTAAAATGCTCTACCTCCTCTAAAACTTCCCCATTCAACCTTACATCCAAAGTTCCAAACACTCCACCTTTCGAATATCTCATCACCTTACTTTTATTTACATTTACCCTCAATTTCCGCCTTTCGCACACTCTACCAAACTCTGCAACCAGTCTCCTCAGTTTTTCCTCTAAATCAGCCACAAGCGCTGTATCATCTGCAAACAACAGCTGACACACTTCCCAATACATACCATTTCGTCCCACCAACTGCGCACCTTTTCCCAACACTCTGGCATTCACATCTCTCACCACACCAATCCATAAACAAATTAAACAACCACGGCAACATCACACATCCCTGTCTCACACCTGTCACAACTGGGAACCATTCACTCACCTCATTCCCTACTCTCACATATGCTCTGCTATCAATGTAGAAACTCTTGATCGCATTCAACAGTCTCCCACCCACTCCATACAAACTTACCACTTGCCATAGAGCCTCGCGATCCACTCTGTCATACGCCTTCTCTAGATCCATAAATGCCCAATATACATTCTTTCCCTTTAATAAGTTTTTTTCATTCACCTGCCTCACAGCAAACATTTGATCCACACAACCTCTACCACACCTAAAACCACACTGTTCTTCAGCAAGCACACGATCCGTCAACACTCTCACTCTTCCAATTAACACTCTTCCATACAGCTTCCCAACGACACTCAGTAGACTTATACCCCTAGAATTACTGCACTCATACCTGTCACCTTTCCCCTTGTACAACGGAACTACGCACGCGCTACTCCAATCAACCGGCACTTTACTAGCCTCGAAACACACATTTAATAAATGCACCAACCATTCTATAACCACATTTCCTCCTTTCTTTAGACATTCAACCGTGCAGCCATCCAAACCTGGAGCTTTCCCATTTTTCATTTCATCCAACGCACGTCTCACCTCTGCACTTCTTATTCGACTTCTATTCACTTCACCAAACACAGGCATTCTAACATCACTTCCAACAGCTACTACTCTCGCAATCCTATCATCCCTCACGTTCAGCAGTTCCTCAAAATACTCCGCCCATCTCTTTCTCACATCACAACTCTCCACTAGCAGCCTACCATTTGCATCCTTCACTCTTGCCTCATTCTCCACCTGACCCTTCCTAATTCTCTTCACTTCCTTCCAGAAAACCTTCCTTCTCTCCATGAAATCCCCCCCCCCAACTTCCTCCCCCATTCCTCATCCGCCGCCCTCTTCGCTCTCCTTACCATTCTTTGTACCTCTTTCTTCCTCTCCTTATACTCTTCAAAATTTTGCTGGTTGCCTCGTTGCAGCCACCTTTCGAACGCCCCCCGCTTTCTTTTCACAGCCGCTCCTACTTCTCCGTTCCACCATTCACTCCCCTTTCTAATTCCCCTTCCAACCTTCCTTACCCCACACACTTCCCTTGCACATTTTTCCACCGCATCTTTAAACAACTTCCATTCCCCTTCCACTCCACCCACCTCACTTTCCTTCACCCTCCCATACTCCACTTTCATCTTATCCTGATACTCACACTCACGCTCAGAATCATGTAACTTGCTTACATTTAATACCTCCCTTCCACTCCTCCTTTTTACACCTCCCCACATTCCACTATCTCTCAGCTTTCCTTCCACCAAATAATGATCCGAAATCCCATTCATCTCACCACGGAACACATGCACATCGAGCAAACGACCCATCACTCCCCTGCTAACCAAAATATAATCCATCAATGCTCTCTCCTCTATCACACCTCCATTCGTCCTCACATATGTATACTTGTTTATACTTTTTTTCTGAAACAAACTATTCCCAACCACTAACTCACTCTCCACACATAACCCCACCAAGAAATCCCCACTCTCATTCACCCCAGCTTCTCCGTACTGACCAACAACATCATCCACCACCTCATCACCCACTCTTGCATTCAGGTCCCCCATCACCACAACTCTACAACCACTCCCCACTCTAGCCACACACTCGGACAATTTCTCCCAAAACTCCTCTCTCTCTTCCCCACTCCTCTCCGATCCCGGTCCGTACGCGCTCACAAACACCCATGACTCTTCCCCACATTTCACTCGCACCCATATTATTCTTGATCACACCTCACCCCATTCAACTACTTTCTCTCTGATTCTTACACTCAATAATATAGCCACACCCTCTCTTGCATGTCCCCCACGTACTCCAGACACTCTCCCTCCCACACTCCCAAACATCAACTCACCACTACCCTTCAATTTCGTCTCACTCAATGCCAATACATATATCTTCCGGTTTAACATCATTCTTCCGATCTCCTCCTTCTTACTCACAGTTGCTCTACTTCCACACCCCCTTACATTCAAAGATCCTAGTACTAGGGTTTGAGTGGTCTTTCGACCTCTCTCACCCCCTTCATTGGCCTCCTGCCTCTCGGGAAAATCATTACAGAGAAGGGGAAAAAGCAAATAACCTTAAACGTTGGAACACCTATCGAAGAACAAGAAGCAATCATTGCTCCCCTCTTCGAATTTGAACCAAGGACACCGGTCATCCCGACTCAAGTTACAAGTGGGACCAACGCTCACGAATATACCCCTGAACTATGGAAACAAAAATGGGGCTTTGCTGAATTTCTTATGTAACCTGCGGTCCGGAACGATTTAGAGCTTTAGAATATAAGACCAAAAATGTTAACTATAGTTCTGATTGATTGTTCAAGCTGTAAGTCAGCAAATGTTCAAGCTGTAAGTCAGCATCTTGTTTAACCTGTGTGACAGCAAATGTTGAAGCTGTAAAACAGCAGAGTGTTAAACAAAACAACAAAATGTACCATGTTTTTAATACCCGGATTCTATGATGTGGATGAAACTACCACTAAGTTTACGGAGTGGATGATGGGAATAACATCCTGCATCCGCAGTAGGACCTAAAACCTGTTATCCACGAATCCACTTCTGAAAAACCTGAATCATTCTGTATCCACTCCGAGCAACGGGGTGATCTCGAATCCGAGTTGGGGGTTCGGACGGCATCCGATGGTAAGCGCCCTTGTAACATCCTTTGGATGTGGGCGCCTTAGCGCGCTACAAGGGTGCTTACCATCGGTTACCCCCCCCCCCTCGGATTCGAGATCACCCCGTTGCTCGGAGTGGATACAGAATGATTCAGGTTTTCCAGAAGTGGATTCGTGGATAACAGGTTTTAGGTCCTACTGTGGATGCAGGATGTTATTCCCATCATCCACTCCGTTAACTTAGTGGTAGTTTCATCCACATCATAGAATCCGGGTATTAAAAAACATGGTACATTTTGTTGTTTTGTTTAACACTCTGCTGTTTTACAGCTTCAACATTTGCTGTCACACAGGTTAAACAAGATGCTGACTTACAGCTTGAACATTTGCTGACTTACAGCTTGAACAATCAATCAGAACTATAGTTAACATTTTTGGTCTTATATTCTAAAGCTCTAAATCGCTCCGGACCGCAGGTTACATAAGAAATTCAGCAAAGTCCCATTTTTGTTTCCATAGTTCAGGGGTATATTCGTGAGCGTTGGTCCCACTTGTAACTTGAGTCGGGATGGCCGGTGTCCTTGGTTTAAATTCGAAGAGGGGAGCAATGACTGCTTCTTGTTCTTCGATAGGTGTTCCAACGTTTAAGGTTATTTGCTTTTTCTGTGCACCGTGTAGATTTCAGGTAGAATCCAGGGCAGCAATCACAGGTTGCATTTTCTATGAAAATTGCCACTGGAGGACAGGGTGAAGGGGGTCTTATCGAATTCCTTACGCGGATACAGAATGATTAACGGTTATATCAGCAGATTTCAGCTGCGGCAAGAACAGATATAAAAGAGGCATTTAAAGCACTGCCAACCGTTTTACAAATCAGTTGAAGATGAGCGGTGACGAAGAAAACATCTCAACGAATAGCTTGTGGTTCCACCAAAGTTTTGACGAAGAGTGGAACGAACTACCTTACTTCGAATTTGAAAACAGAGAAAGAGGTGCAATTTGGGACTCTGACGGTGAATTAATTCCAAATCAAGAACACGCTGTTCAGTGTTACCAAATGCATCATGGCAGATCTGGGACTACTTCTTGAACCTCAAGCGAACATACCGCATCAAGGGGGGAAAATATCGAATCCGTGGCGCGCTTCGTTAGAGAATTCGGAGGGAAATCAATCACCGAGGACCCATCACTCGTTAACTCATCAGGGGGATTAAAGACCAACGGAGAGACCAACACCACAGGACTTCGACAATCTTCATCAGGTATGTGGATTCTAGGATAACCAATTTTATGTGTTGGTTCGGATGTCGGATAACATTTAACAGAATCTCTCCACAAATATTCAAAACAATTTTAGAATCCGTATCCTAATTATTTTTCTCTTTTCTCTTTCCAGGTATGGATGGAACACGCGCAGACAATTCGGAACCCCATATGGAGTCGAAGCAAACTAAAGGAACAACTGGAAAATTTATTCTTCCAGCACGCAGTAACACTAATTTCACTCTCACCAGAACAAAGAGCAGCTCTAACAAACCTAATTCAGATGTACAAATTCTACAAAAGGACGATGAAGGACAAAAAAGCAGCGTACGAAATGATGGAGCAATTGAAAAGATCAATAAACGAAAAGTTACCTTCATGGACAAGGCCGACAACCCCAAAACGGCCAAGACGCCCAGAACCATCAACAAGTCGAGCAGAGGAACCAAAAAGACTACGACAACAAGAAAACCAAGAGTGCCAACAGTCTCAAAATAAACTCAAGAAAACCAATAGCAGCAAAGGACTTAACAGACGGATTCATCGATATCAACATCCTCCCCTCGACAAGCATAACAGCAGGAGTCAACACAACGTACAAAAACAATAATTTCCTCAAACGAAACACGCCGATCAGAGAGAGACTTTATAATCGTCTTTCAATCGAGGACATAAAGGATCTAACAGTAGACCTGATTCAACTGAGCATAGAAATCTCGGACATTCAAACGCAATTCTACATGGATTTCGGAGTAACATTCGGGCGGTCGATTCAAGTGATTCGGAATCGGAGGACAATGTATATTGTCCTGAAGAACTTGTACTCGAGGAGGATAATAGAGCAACTAATCGAAAAAATCGATCTCCTATTAGCTACCAGCCCTATACTCCTTCGCAACTTATTGTTCGTAAACCGAGTGGAGCACCCAAACAACCAAACAGAAACTTACCGCTTACGAGACGCAACGGTAAAGAAATTCCTCCAAGACGTCTTACTTGGACGCCAAAACGACCGGGAAAAATACAGAGCCCCGACAATACACACCCTTTTAAATCAAGGTGAAGTTCAAGTGAACATGGACCTTCACATTCAAATGGAAAAACATACAGGAGAGACTGATAAAACAAGCTCACGAGAAACATCAACGCGCCCTGAAAAAGAACAGAGGAGCATGGAAGACAATGAATGGGAAGAAGCAATGATATCTATTTCAACCCCACCAAATTGGACAGAATCCCTCGAAAGTAACAGCAGCGATGGAAATACAGACGACGAACGAATCACAACAAACAATGAACTCAACACAGGAGGCGACGAATTTGTTGGAGGAAATCCAGAACAACATCAACGAAGTAACACAACAACACTCTACACCGGAACAGTTTCAACCAACGATCCCCCAATCATCGATGATGGAGAACAATTTGAATTCAAAGGAAAACAACTCCTCTACAGCTTCATCTTCTGGGGATTTGACCCAACAAAGATCGGATAAGGAGAAAACGGAAAGCTAAAACATCCAAACTCAAGACCCGACTACGTCTACTTCAACCACGGAGACCACATCCACGTCCTCTACTACAGCATTACTCAAAACCATCAACGATGTCTTGAAAGAGTTGCAAAAGACCATGGTGCAAACGAACACGCTATTGAGTCAATTAAAACCACAGACATCCAAATTGAAAGAACTCCAAAACGCTTCATTTTCTACTGCATCAGAAAAGGATTAAACACAATCCAAATAGTTGGTAAAGGACTCTCCCAATATCCGGATTTGTGGAAATTCATCAAACGACTCCTGGACATCGCCCCAGTGAACACAGAAGACATGCGACATTTCAAAAACTGTACTCATTACATGAAAGAAAAAAAGAAGAAAGCCAAACAAACGGAGGAAAGAATCGTATGACAAACACCTTCTTCCCTCTGATCCAAAAGCATAACATCAAGAATTTCAACGAATTAACTCAACATCTCTCAAAAGATGAAGTGATCTCATTCATTAACCAATGGGGAATTCAATGGGAAAGATTTGCAGAACATCGCATAAAGATGCATCAAACAATGGAAAAGAACAGAAAAATGAAACAAACTATTTTGCCAACTTAAAATAAACACTCCAAGATTTCAAGCCCAAGAAACGAGACGTGAATTGGTTAGGAAATCTATTCCTTGCGAACAATATCAACTTCATGGATTTCATGGCTAGATTTGTAATCGTTGCAAATAAAATGCAACCAAAAGTAAATTGCTTTGTAATTTGTGGTCCTACAAATTGTTGAAGTCTCTCATCATGAAAATGCTAACAAAACCAATGGATTCAACAATCATACCAAAACAAGTGGACACATCTCCCTTCATGTTCAAAATTTAATTGGAGCAACTTCAGTTCTACTAGAAGAACCTATACTTTGAAACCACAACATCAGCTTACCATCGGATGCCGTCCGAACCCCCCTCGGTTTCGAGATCATCCCGCTGCTCGGAGTGGATACAGAATGATTCAGGTTTTTCAAAAGTGCATTCGTGGATAACAGGTTTCAGGTCCTACTACGGATGCAGGATGTTATTTCCATCATCCACCCCGTTAACTTAGTGGTAGTTTCGTCCACATCATAGAATCCGGGTATTCAAAAACATTGTACATTTTGTTGTTTTGTTTAACACTCTGCTGACTTACAGCTTCAACATTTGCTGTCACACAGCTTAAGGAACCATGTTGGGGGCATCTGCAGTCCAAATGTCGATTCTCCCGATTTTTTTTTATTGTTTTAAATGAGTTTGAGATATATCCCCGAATGTCTGTAAAAATATCAGGAACGTATCTCAGAGCTAACGCCCCCCCCCCCGGGAGGGGGAGAGCATCCCCCTTACGGACCTTTTTTTCATTTTTGATTCTAGAGCAATGAAATTTGGTATACTGATTGGAAATGCAATTTAGAATCATTTATCATTCATGACAAAATAAGATTTTCTTGGAAAGAAACTGGGAAATCATAGAAAACGACATTTTTGGGGGGTTTTCAAATGCTTCTTCTCCTACAGTTTTTGAGCTACAATAATGATTTTGGTATCATTGGATGCAGAATAACGTGGACATTAAAAAAAAATTCTCAAATTTTCAATTTTATTTTATTTGTGTAGGCATGTATGTGTGTACGCTGCCTGCCTTCGCTGCCTGTCCTCAATTCCTGTTGTCCTCAATTCGGGTGTCCGCAATGCGCACGCTGTATCAGCAATGTTCTCTTATAAATACTGGTGCGGACCTTTAATCGCCGCATTCCGTCTCTATTAACCCGCGTTATCTGTACCAACCTCGAAGTGACAGTAAAACGACTCAGCTCCACCCTGGTTCATCTACCACGGCACTTATATATGGTGGCCAGTAAATTTTCGAATTTGGCGGCATTTCGCGTCAGCAGAAGTTACGATTTTCTGAAGAGAGTGTAATATTTTTGCAAGAAGATCAAGAGGACCCGAAGAAGTTTCACGCTGTGTTTTGCCTGAGTGTCTCTAAAGAATATTATGGATAATGGAACAAACAGCGGCCGAGAAGTAAGAGAAGCAGAAGAATATCCCAACATTTTTCGTTTCATCAATCGTCGAGTCTCCGAAGAACAGCTCCGGGAACCGTTCAACGTGTATCTTCCTCCCCCTGAAGGCTACAAAGTGAAGTTTTCCGTGTGCAATGAAGAGGATTTCTTTAACATCGTGGCTTGCCTGAATTTTCATCGGAAGCAGAAATAAGAGTTCTAGCAAGCATATTCTACTGTGAAGTGCTAGTGCAATAAAATTTTGGGACTGTGTGAATATTACTCTATTATTATTACTCTATTATTAACAAGGAACTTAATATATAAACAGTTTCAACATAAACAGTTTAAGTCCCAAGTGCTACAAACACCGTTTGAAGTATCAGAATATCCAGCAAGCGACAACAGCAAAGCGCGCCGACAGCCATCCCTGCAACTCAGAGAGTTGAGTAAGCATATTTTTGACGTTTTTTGTACTATTGCAGTAGTGGTTTAATTCTTTTGCAGTGATACTGTTGATCTAGAACGGACGGTTTTATATTCGGATTACGGTGATTAATTGAAGAAATTGTTAACATTGTCAATTTGATCTTGGACTTGATTGTTGATTTCCTTTGTTCGATTTAAAGAGAGTCATTTAATGAGATTCGTTGGGTTTAGCGTAAATTATTTTGTCCATTATTGGGGCGAAGAAGTTGTTGATTGTACTTCGTATGTTACTGTGAGACGTTTATTTTTATTGATTCTAGCGCAGTACTATTTCTGGTGTTGTTCTAAATATTTTAGGTACTGTTTGATTGATGTACTCGTCGGATTCAGAGGAGGAAAAGATTCGTGCAGTAGCAATTAGAACTCGTAGTGGCCGTGTGTCGGTTCCGCTTTTTAAAAATCAGAATAATCCAATTTCAACGATGACAACGACCGCTGGTCCTAGCGTAATGACTACGCAAACAGTAACGTTCACTTCCCCCAGTACGTCCAGAGTGACAACTGCGAGCAACCCCGTACCAACAATGTTGGCGCGAGGAAGTACTATACTTTCTGGTGCCGAATGGCCACTTTTTCGTGGGCGTAAGAGATTTCAAGACCCGAGCTTTTGTGAGACGAAAACATTTCGGACTCATGTTTCCAACCTTCGTGCATACATCAGCATGCTTCCAGATGCAAATTCTGATGAGGCTAAAAAAGAGTTGTTGGTACGTAGTGCTCATAAGCAGGTCGGAGATTTCAATTCAGTGGTAACTAAGTTAGTAAATCAGGATTTAAACTACTCATTTGAAGAGGTAGTGAATATACTGGACGATATTTATATATCGAAAGGCGAGAAGAGTATACATGCTCTTGCTTGCGATTTGAGTCAACTAAAATTATTGAGAAATGATAGTCTAGCAGCTCAGTTGGTAACAGCTCTCGCTAAGATAAGAAAATTGAGTGAGCATATCCTTACAAGCTCGGAGGTTGCTTTTCAAATGCATCCCTTTGTCGCAGCAAGTCCAAATCCCAATGAGTTAGCAAAATTTGCGGGAGATATGATAGTATTTAGTTTAGCGATATCAACTTTAGCTCCACTTTTGGATGAGAACTTCGCTAAAAAAAATTTCTCGCGACCATTCTTGAGCTCAGAAGAGCTGTTAGCTCGTTTAGTAGCTGCGGTCCGTAATCATCCGGATAGCAGGCCAATAATGGCGGACACAAAGATCAGTGCGCAGTCCTCGCATGGAGAGACATACTTCGTGGACGCGGGAGAAAGCGACGCTTGTGAAGCGTCGGGCGAAGTTCTTTATGCTGCTCCTTATAGTTATCAGCGTTTTCAGGGGCGCGGTCGGAGACAATTTTTCAGACCTGGAGCGAGATATTCGCGAGGTAGAGTTTGTGCCTATGTAGGCGATAGAAATCTAGGAACTCTTGAGTGTAATGAAGCTGTCGTAGAGAATCCCGGGCAACATGGTGCGGGTCAAAAGCCCTACTGTTCTCTCTGCAATAGTCCAGGTCACGTAGAAACTACCTGTCGTAGGCAAGGTGCTCAGAGCAAACCAGGTCTCCAGGGCAGAACCTGCTACAGATGTAGACAGTACGGGCATTTTGCTCGTGAGTGTAAGCTGCGCGGAAGTAGCAGGGGTAGAAGTGAAGTGCATCACGCTGAGGCCCGGGAGAGCAGTGATTTTTTAGAATAACAACTGACGAAAGTGTGAGGGTTGAAGCTGAGGGAAGTACAATAGGACAATGCCCACGGGTCGGCCCGCAGCTCTCGTTAATCCTAATGTGGTGGTAGCAAAGCCAGATACTGCAACTAAGTCGACCGAGGTTGTTGATCCGCTTTTTGAATGTAAGAACAAGTTTCAAATTTTAAAAGAACAAGAACTTAGTGAGGGTGCAAGATCGGAACAACCAGCAGAGGTCTGTTTAGCAGCCACAATTATTTCAGCAGGACGGCTGAGACAGGAAGGCGATGGATTTTTTTCCCTACGGAAATCCAAGAAGCCTACCATAATTCTAAAAAGCAATAACAATTTTCTGAGTGCCTTAATCGATAGCGGCAGTGACAAATGCCTAATTAGTTACAATAATATAAAGAGCCTGAACGGGCAAGTTAAGCCTAGTAATTTACGTGTGTCGGGCATAAATTCTAAAAGCCAAGTCACAGGGGAAGTTGATTTATGTATCACTCTGCCTAATAATAAAAAATTAAATACTAGCGCTCTGATTTTAAAAGATGGTCAATTTAATTATGATGTGATCCTAGGAAGAGACGTGCTGCAGGATTCAGTCTTGGATTTTAAAGAAGGGTTCATTATTCTGAACGGAGTAAAAGTGCCTTTTCACGATGTGCATGGGATGCATGAGGAAAGTAAGAGAGAAGTTTTCCTGAATAACATAAATAAGACAGATTGTCTTATGGCAGAAGTAGTTGCTCAGAGCATGCGAAAAAAAAAGTATTGGCAGAAGCAAAGAGAAACTAGCAGCCTAGGAAATGACGAGAAGAAAGAAGGCCCAGAGATAAAAAAATCTGTTGAGCAGAGAGAGAGTCTGGGAAAAAAAGAAAAAAAGGGTAAGCCGACGAATTGTTGTGCACTGCAGAGCAGTGGAAATACCGAGTAACTCTCTACGAGTCGTAAATGGCTATGTGCGAAGGGCGAAACCCGGAAAATATCTGATGAAGAAAAAAGTGTTGAGCAATGGAATCTATGTGGCCGAATCATTGGTGAAAATAGACTCTGAAGGTTTTGTACCTGTTTTACTGTTGAATGTCTCTGAAGAAGAGGTCTATCTAAGTGAGAATACCATGCTAAGTGATATAGAGGCAGTAGACGAACTTGACGTAGAGCAAGAGATATACATGACTACTGTGCATGAAGCTGTAAGGGAGTCAAATCTATGTGAGGTCAACGAGCTGGCAGATCCAACCAAGGTCGATAGGTGTTATGGTGGAAATTTCAATGCCATCACTGGGAATGAGCTTGCGTTGGGGGCTGATCAGACGAGGTGTTGTTATCATTGTACTCAGGTTGACGAACTAGGAATTAATGTACAGAATAAAATTGTACAGAATGCAGTTAGGGGCGAAAGACGTCCGTTAACGAGTAAAGACGTTGATTGCGATGAAAATGAAGAAAAACCATCATTAATCAAATTGCTAAATGAGTACCGTGACGTTATTACGTTGGAAGGCGAATCAATTGGTATTACTAATGTAATGAGACACAAAATAGTAGTAAAAGCAGATGCGCCGGTACAAAATCTGGTACCATACAGAATTCCTCATAAATATCGAGAAGATTTGGTGAAAGCGAATAAACAGATGCTGGATCAAGGTATTATTGAACCTTCTAGTTCCGAGTATAACTTTCCTTTGATCATTGTAAAAAAGAAGTCGGGCGAGATTCGTCCAGTTATCGACTTCAGAGAATTGAATAAAATCGTTATCAAAGAGAGCTATCCAATCCCCAGGGTGGACGAGATCCTTTACACCCTTGGAGGGAATAGCATTTTTCAAGTCTTGACTTGCGTTCGGCCTTTCACCAGGTCGAATTGGAAGAAAGTAGCCGTAAATATAAAGCTTTCAGTATTGGTTATGAGAAATTTCAGTTTAGGAGGCTGCCCTTTGGGCTGTCCTCGAGTCCTTCTGTTTTTCAACGCATAATTTATTCTGTTCTTGCAAATATCATCGACACTTTGTTTCGTGTTTCTCGATGATATATTAGTTTTTTCTAAATCCATGAACCAGCATCTGAAAGATTTAAAAAGTGTTTTTGAGAAATTACGCGAAGGCAATCTATCCCTGAAGCTTGAGAAATGCAAATTCCTTAAGAATTCTATAGAATATCTAGGTCATGTTGTATCAGCAGACGGCATTCGCTGTAAGGAGTCGCAAAAACTTAAAAATTTTCCTGTGCCACGAAACGTCAAGGAATTGCAAAGTTTTCTGGGTGTAGCGAACTATTTTCGAAGCCATATCCCTATGTTTGGTTCGATTTCGAATCCGCTCTATCAGTTATTACGAAAAAATGTTGAGTTTGTATGGGGGGCGAATTGTCAGGAAGCTTTTGATAATATCAAATCTGCTTTGGCATCGGATACCGTTTTACGGCATCCGGATTTTACTAAGCCATTCCATGTTTTTACAGATGCTTCTAATCTTGGAATAGGAGCAGTGCTTTTACAGCACGGAAACGATGCAAACAAATCTATGCATCCCATAGCGTATTTTAGTAAGAGTTTTAAACTCGACGCAAAAGCGATACTCTACTACGAAGAAGGAATTCATGGCAATAGTTTGTGCTCTTAGAGCGTTTAGATATTTAATTTTAGGTTATCCCATATATGTCTATACGGATCACAAGCCGTTGTGTCCGTTATTCCAAAAAAGACTCCCTGACGATTCGACCATGGCACGGTGGTGCCTAACAGCACATTCGTTTGAGCCAATTGTAAAGTATTACCCCAGTAAGCAAAATATTGTAGCAGATTGTTTGAGTAGATTACCTGAGCAATTGACTGCATCTGACCTAAATGATTGTGCTGAGCTTGGAGAGGCAGAGGTGTGTGCTGTGACTACAAGGCGAGGTGCAACGAACTCTGGCGATGCGCTGACGCAAGCAGACAGGGTGTTGCCAGGGTCGGACGTACCGAGATTGTCAGAATACATTCCTAAGTTGTCAGAAGTTTCTTTGGGACTTGAAGAGTTTCGGACTGAGCAGGAGAAGGATCCCTTTTGTTCCGAGGTCAGGGACGCTTTACTAAATTCTAATAAGTCTACGATTCCCGATTTACAAAGCTATTTAATTTTGAACGATGTGCTGTACAAACGGCGACAGATTGACTCAAGACCCAGTACCATTTTAACTGTAGTTATGCCGACGTCGCTGATGAATAGAGCAGTGCTCGGAATCCATTCCTTGTATCATAGCGATTATGTACATACCTTATTCAAATTTAAGCTGCGGTATTTTAATTTACTAGAAAAAACAATGATAAGGAAATTTGTTAGTATGTGTGAAGTATGTAAGATTCTGAAGGCAAATACTACTGTGCCCATTAAAATTTAAGATGCTCCTATAGCCAAAGAGCCATTTGAAATTGTGTCTATGGCCTTTTTGGGACCACTTCCTTCGACGGATAAAGGGAATAAGTACATCTTAGTGGTTATTGATTTGTTCTCTAGGTATTGTAAGCTTTATGCCACCTCAGATCAGTTGGCAGATACAGTTATTTCATGTCTAAACAGCTGCTTTAATACGTTTGGCTTTCCGAAAACTTTATTGTCGGATCAAGCCCTTGAGTTCAAGTCCTTGGCAGTAAAAAATTTTGCTAAAATTCATGCAATTGCAAAGAAGGAAGTTCTCCCATGGAGTCCGCATGCTAACGCGATTGTGGAAAGAAATAATAGGAAAATCAATAACCTACTTAGGCTATACGTGAATTCCCTAGTACACACTGAATGAGACCAGTGGTTAGAAACCGCGGAAAATGCCATAAATAATTCTTTAAATTCTACGTTGGGTGACACACCTAGCTTCATTCTTTTCAATAGGGACACTTGTCCGAACTTCCAGGCGGAGACTTTTGAAACTATTTACAGTTACGATACCGACGTGGATCGGGTGAAATTTAGGGCTAAAGAAGCGGCTCGTGTTGTTGAAAATGTTAGGCCTGTGATTGTCAACAATACAGCTGAACGAACGATGAACCATAATATTCGACGTAAGGATAAAAATTTCACCGTAGGAGACAGAGTCCTATTAAGGAACCATCTGAGAAAAACAAGTTAGAATTGAATTGGCTAGGTCCTGCTAAGGTAACTAAAGTTAACAGAAATTATGTGGAATTGAAAATTGGAAACAAGATGTATAAGAGAAACAAAAACCATGTTATTCCATTAAGTAAAATGACCAAAAAGTTTCAAAAAACAGGGTCTATAAATGTCTGCGTCGTGATGCAACTATTCATTTTTTCCGTTTTATATGTATTTAGTTTAATTTATTATTGTAATCAATGTTTGTGCATATATCTTACCTTTTCAATTTGTTCGCTTTGCACTACAATTTAAATTTTGTTAAGGTGTTTGTAAGATGCGATCAGTTCGCGAGGTTCATTGTACCCTCATCATTGATGCTCATTGATGCGGAGTCGGAATTTGCAAGCGGTGCAGCGAGACTGCTGACTCCGGTATATTTACTGTTTACTCAGCGCTGACTCAGCGATATTTATTGCTTACGCTGTGTTTCATCAGCTGCTCGAAGCTAGAATTTTTGTTGCTGTGTTTTTTTTGGGGTCATGCTAATTGGACTGTATCGTTCTCTTCGCAGAGCAAAGACGCGTGTGGTCCTGACGCAGCAGTTCGCGTGCCCGAGTTATCGAGTACGTCAGCTGGCCTTGACGAAGGTCGCCCCAGTTGTCATTCACGGTCAAGTGCTGCGTGGCAGTCAGGGCTGATTCATTACCAACCGTGGGGAAAAATTCATCATGGGAAATCGAGTGACTACCGTTTCGGTGGACGCTCTGACGAAGGCTTTGGCGCAACATCAGGGAAGAGTTTCCGAAGATTGGATCCGGGCGAATGCCCAGATCGACCTACTTCCGGATAGGGTCTCGGATCTTGCTCTGATATTTCTAACCCTATTTACCTTGGGGTTAGGAGTGTCGGTGTACTACATGCGTAGAGAAGTGAGCGTGATGACTGAACGGTTACGCTCGGAGGATTTCATCCTCCGTCGCCAACAATTACGTTCACCGCATCTTGAACAATGAAGATGGGAGTGCCGTAGGAGTGAATTCTGCGGTGTTGCCCATACCCCTCAAGTTGTCATTGTGGGAGGTGTTCGAGTTTTTGTGAATGGTCCTAAACGGTCGAAACCAGCTTTGAAAAGTCTGGCGACCGAAGTGTATCTCGGAAGTGTTTTCTATATATATAATCACTATTTATTCTGTAACCTCTATTTAATCTTTTTCTCGCTATGTAATCACTATTTAATCATGATGTATGTGTTTTACGTTCACTATGCGATCGAGCGAGTGAGCGAGCGAGTGCGATCGAGCACATGGTGTTAACATGGTGTGGAAATGTGTGAAATTTATTTATTGAATTTGTTTTAATTACGTTTAATTATTAATTTGCGTTATTAATGTTTATTTGGAATCAGTTAAAATTTTATGCACAGAGTTTTGTTAAGTTGGTTTGCGATATTTTTTCTATGGCTTATATTTCTATTTTGTGTTTTATTTGTTTATAAATGCGATTATGATGTGTTTTTGGTAGGTTCTACGAGTCGTTCTTATGTTAATGCGAATTAGCGTAATCTGAATCGACTGTCTGAATAGGGGTTTGAATTTTGTGGTAAGTTTGAAAATTATTTTCTATGGTAGAGCTATTTAAAGTTGGTTATTTTAAATTTTCGGATTAGTATTTCATGTTTTTTTTGTAATAATTACGCGATGCAAATTTTACGAATATAGAGAAGGAACAATTGCGTAAAATTGGTATTGGCGGTGGTTCTATTATACCAGTAATTTTTAAGCATTATGAGAGTTCGTATGTTTTCTTATCTTTTGATGTTGCGTAGTATTTAGTTGAGATGAGTTTTGTTGCAGTGTGCGCCCGCCGAGTATATGAATAGAATCGGCCAGAGACATCGCCGTTCACTAGCGGTGGCCTGCCGTAGAGGTAGCACATTTAGAAAGAGACGTCGCTGTTCATTAGCGGAAGCGCGACCGTCGAGGAAGCACCTGTACCGTCCAATCTAATAGATTCCTTACCAATTACGAAGCCTGTGTCAACTCTGAAGTACCAATAAACGATAACCACGTTGCTGCATCGTCACTCCCGAACCTCATCCGCGTTAGTTTCGACCTGTATACTGAAAAGGCCGGAACATATTTGGTGGCCCATATGGGGATGCCACATTAAAGATATCCACATTGCCACATTGCCCATTGAAGAAGAAAGATATCAAGAATTGATCTTCGGTTCTGCTGATCCGTGATTTTAAATGTGAGGAGTGTCACCCTGTTTGGAGTAACGTCGCATAGTTATCACATTACTTCAGAGCATCGAGAAAAGGAAGAAAGACGTCAGCGCAGAAAATCGAAGTTCTTTCCAAGAAACTCTTCGAGAAAGAAACTCTTCACCAGTCTGGATCATCGCTACTCAAAGGAGAAGATGAAGTGAAAGGGTCCAGACCAACAACCTGGTCTGTCGACGAGATCTACGCATTTACGCACCGTCATCTGCAACGAGAAGATCTACGAGATCTACGCATCGCCAAAATATTGTTCAACGTCACCAACTAGCTTCGCATAGCAAGTTAAGTGTACGCCGATAATGGTTGCTTGCGAATTAAAAATAAGCATGCGCTCAAATTAATGATTATACATCATCATTATAAAATTAATGAGTAGGAAGTTGAGCAGCGATCGAGCAGTAAGCAGTAAGCAGTAAGCACTGCAAGCGCAGATTCCTGGTAGGTGGGAGAGAGCGTATACGCGGAAGCGGTAGTCCATTGTTCTCTAGAACAGTTGAAGGAAGTTGCACCCATTGGTCTCTAGCGCCCATTGTTCTCTAGCATATAAGAGTAAGCTGGAGCAGCTTGCCTCTGTTCAGAGTGGTGCCAGCCTTCACGAGCAATTAGCAAATAGCCGGTTTTAAGTCCGCTGAAAATGTGAGATATAATTTTATTGTATGTAGAATATTTTCATTATATGTGTGTAGAACATTTTTCGCTTAAAGGTAATTGGAGGTCTAAGAATATAGGATTATTTTGTGCTTATGTCGGACAGTGACTCTGACGAATACGAGTACATAAGAACCATACCGTACGTGACTAGAGTAGGAAGAGTATCAGTTCCTATTTTTTCCGCGAAGTCGATTTCTGTACCTATCACGATGACGACCACCACCACAGTCACCCCTGTTACCAGTGCAGTCACTACCACAGTTAGCCCTGTAACTAGTACGGTTACCGCTGTGACGACTTCTATTGTCAGTCCGATACCTAGTGTTGTAATTGCTGGGCAGGATCTGCCGCAGTACCGAGGTAGAAAACGAAAAAACGACCCTGACTTCATAGAAAATAAGTCACTAGAAACGCATATAAAGAATGTGCGAGCATATTTCAATATGCTGTCAGATAATTCGGAAGAAGCGAAACTAAATTTATTGTTGCGAACTGCAGACAAGCGGGTAGGCGACTTCAACACGGTCGTCGCGTCCATAATTAGTGAAGGTTATGAATTAAGTTTCGAAGAAGTCGTACACCTGTTAGAAAATATCTACGTGTCAAAAGGTGAAAGATCTTTGCACGCGGTCGCCTGCGATCTAAATAACGTACGCCTAAAACGTAATGATGCTTTAGCGAGCCAGTTTGTTGCTATACTATCCAAAATCCGTAAGCTAACCCATAGAATAATGACCAGCCCGGAGTGTTCGAACAGAGCCCACCCCTATGTAGTAAATTGTCCCGATCCTGTTGCTCTCGATAAGTATGTCGAGAATACTTTAATTGTTGCGTTAGCTATGGTCATCATCAACCCCCTAGTAACAGAAGATTTTTCCAAAAAACTATTTAACAAACCCTTTAACTCGTCGGAAGAGCTCCTTCAGAGACTCGTGACTGTCATTAGGAATTTTCCCGAGGATAAACAAATATTAGCGACTCGTTCTGAGAGATCTGTGGAAATCTATTGTGCAGAAGATGACCATTCGTCCGAATCAAACTTTGATGCAGCCTATGATGAGGCCGAAGTGCATACAATGACAAGAGGCGGATTTCAAAGTAGAGGTAGGACGCGTAGGCCCTACTGGAGACCAAATTTCCCGAGACCAACTTTCCGTGCTAGACCTCACGTAAAATCTTTTGTTGGAGATCGTGAATTGGGAACTCTCGAAGTCCAAGCATTAGAAACAGCTGAAGCGAAGCGTTGCTCGAATTGTTACAATCATGTGTGTGTCTGTCAAGGACAAGGTGTGTCGGTACCCACTGTGGCTAGGAAACCGACTGATTGGTACAAACCAGGTTCATCTCAGACAGCCACCGAGCGTTCACTGCGTGATGTAGCTTGTTTTCGTTGTAATAAGTTAGGACACTACGCAAGAGACTGTAGGTCCAGACGAGACTATTTCAACAGATCAGGTAGACCTGATCGTGTCCGTGCGCGAGGACAGCATAAAACTAGTGTACCAGAAAAAGGCCAGGTAGAAACTTTCCAAACTAACAGTGGCGATAATTTTTTAGCGTAAGCTGCGGAGACGATTTCATTTCCGATAGAAATAACGTCAATGGTAAAAATGAAATTGAAATAACTAAGTGTGACTCTACGTCAGTAGCTCCCTGTGAACCCGAGGAGAATTCTGGTGCTGAAGGTTCCCTCGTTAAAAATGTTGAGATGATAGATCCACTAATTAAGTGTCAAAATAGATATGAATCGCTGGGAGAGGCGGAATTAAGCGATGATTTGAATGCTCATGGCACTGAAATAGAAAGCCATGTGACAGCGAACGTTTGTAAATACGAAGAAGATGAAGAAGTTGAAGTTACAGGACAAAATGAATTATTTATAATACGAAAAAGTCATAAGCCCATGATTGTGCTTAGAAAAGATGCAGACCTGTGGAATGCATTGATTGATTCAGGATCAGAGAAATGCCTAATCAGCTACCACAGAATAAGTGAGATAAGTAATGACGTGAAGCCAAGTTCTCTGACTATAAAAGGCGTTAATGCTAAGAGTAATGTTGAAGGCGAGGTGGAGCTTGTCCTAAAGTTAAAAAACGGTATAAGTTTATAGACAAATGCTTTAATAATTAAAGATGGTATTTACAATTATGACGTCATTATTGGGCGTGATTTATTAGACAAGAACGCCGTTGTAGACTTAAAACAAAGATGTTTAATTATCAAAGACGAGAAAATTCCCTTTGCAGAGGTAAAACGACGAAAAAAGAAAAAGACAGAGTGTCTCGAGTATTTAATAGAGAATACTGAGTGTCTCATGGCGGACACAATTACGTCCAGAGCTAAGAAAAAAGTCCTAAATAAGCTAAGAGAGAAGAGAGAAAACCTCAGGACGTGCACTGCTGAGAGAGCAGGCGAGGAAGTAAAAAGGGATGGTAAGAGAGAAAATCAGCCTGTTCGAGGCGTAGTTGCAGTTACCAATTTCCACACAGGGCCAAGGCCGTTAAGAGTGCATACTCGACGAGTGGAGATTGCTCCCAATGTAATTTTGAAACATGTTGGACATGTTGGAAAGTGTAAAAATGGAGAATACATAATAAAGAAAGCAACTTTAAAAGAAGGCATTTGTGTCGCAGAAGCGATTGTGAGAGTTAACAATAGGAGAAAGATTCCGTTGTTGTTAATTAATAGCTCCGACAGAGCGATTGTTTTACCAGAGAATGCAATTATAAGTACTTTAGAAAAAGTGGAGAAGGATCACGTTGAATCCGAAGTTTACTTGTCAGATGTACAAGGAGAATTAAAAGGAGGATTGAGTACCTTTGTGCAGGCAGCGAGTGTTGTTCAGGACAGTCATTTAGATGTCGAGAAGAAAGACACTAATAGTAAATCTGTCGGGATCACAGGAGTTGTCGACAAAGGGTACGTTTCTGATTCCAAAGAAATAGCCCGTGGTCGGCGGAAATTAAATAATGATGATATCAAGTGTAACGATGACGAAATGAAGCCTGAATTGCTGAGTTTGTTGAATGAATTCAGAGACGTTATTACTATAGACAATGAATCGATCTCCGCTGCTGCGATTAAACCATACAAAATACGTTTGAAACCTAACGTGGATGCCGTAAATGTCCCTCCCTATCGTATTGCCCACCGTTACAAGGAAGACTTGAAAGTCGTGAACGAAAAAATGTTAGACGACGGAATTATTAGACCATCGATTTCAGCTTTTAATTCACCGATAATTGTAGTTCATAAGAAAGATGGAACCATACGTCCGGTGGTTGACTTTCGCAAAGTAAATGAGGTAATTTATGAAGAATCATTCCCTCTGCCGCGCATGGACGAGATTCTCTATAGTTTAAATGGTCAGAAATACTTTTCGAAATTAGATCTTAGGTCAGGATATCATAATATTACACTGACCGATGAGAGTAAGGAAATAACAGCGTTTACAGTTGGTAGCAGAAAATACGAGTTCAATCGTTTACCCTTTGGTTTAAAAACCTCACCTGCATATTTCCAGTCAGTAATGACGCAAACGCTATCTCCTGTTCTAGGAAAACTATCTTTCGTCTTTATGGACGACGTGCTCATATTTTCTAAGGAAAAGGCACAGCATCTTGCCGATATAAAAGTTGTACTTGAACTATTAAGAAACGCTAGATTGTCAATAAAAACGGAAAAATGCGAGTTTTTCCGTGATGAGATTGAATATCTCGGACATTCCATTAGTGGAATGGGAACCAGAAGCACCGGTACTGACAAAGTAAAGAATTTAGAAATTCCTAAGAATGTGAAACAGTTACAATCATTCCTAGGTCTAGTAAACTTCTTTCGTAGGTACATAAAAAATTTTGCGAGTATCGCAAGCCCGCTCTATAATCTTCTGAAGAAAAATGTTGAATCAATTGGTCTAAGGATTGTCAAAACGCTTTTGAAAAATTAAAGGATGAACTGTGTGACAATACAATCTTGAGTCACCCAAACTTCGATCAAAACTTTCATCTATTTTGTGATGCATCAAACGTCGGCATAGGAGCTGTTTTACTCCAATCATCTACTGATAAAGTTCGAAACATGAGACCTGTCGCATTTTTTTCTAAAACGTTGAATTCCACCCAACGAAGATACTCAACAACTAAAAAGGAGATGTTTGCTATAGTTGAAGCATTGAAGTACTTTAAATATCTTGTTTTAGGCTATGATCTGGTCATTTACACCGATCATAAGCCTTTAGTTCCTTTATTTTCAAGAAAATTGCCTGAAGACAACACGCTCGCTAGATGGAGTATTTATGTCCAAGCTTTTGATGCCAAATTAAAGTATTTTTCTGGGAAGGCAAATAGTGCCGCCGATGCATTAAGTAGATTAAATCATGACAAAAATCCTTTAACAGAAAGAGAACTATTAGAGTGTTCTGAAATAACCCCGGATGTAGAGACTTTTCCCGTTGTAACCAGGCTGCAAGCCGCTGCTGCGGGTAACAAATGTAACAAGCCCGTGACTGAGGAAGAGTTCGAGGAGACAATGCCAGGAAGTAAGGACGGAAGAAACAACAAC
This sequence comes from Morinoia aosen, assembly GCA_030386875.1. Classification (NCBI taxonomy): domain Eukaryota; kingdom Metazoa; phylum Arthropoda; class Malacostraca; order Amphipoda; family Talitridae; genus Morinoia; species Morinoia aosen. The sequence goes on from CM059561.1 coordinate 10,197,705, forward strand.
AGTACTGCTGAACAACAGACAGACCCCAGACGTGAACCCAGTGACTTTAATAGCAGACAGAAAACGAGCTTATGCAGACTGGATAGAGTTAACACGACTACAGACCATTCAAGTATTAACGACAACTGGTCGTTAGACGAATTTAAACGTGAACAAGATAGTGATCCCTTTTGTTCTGAAATAAAGGATGCCCTAGAGAATGCAACAAGAGTTAATAATACTGACATGAATGAATTTCTGATTATGAATGACATTTTGTATAAAAGACGAAGAATTGACAACAGACCCAGCACCATTCTGACTATTGTGGTGCCGTATACTCTGTTACACAAGACAATTCTATTCATCCACAATTTGTCCCATACAGATTTAAATCATACCTTGTTTAAGTTTAAATTAAAATATTTTCATCCGTACGAACGAACAATTACACGCAAAATTGTTGAATCTTGTGACATCTGTAAGATTCTAAAATCACGAATATCGATGCCGATTAAAATTCTAAATGCTCCAATTGGAACACGATGCTTTCAAACGGTCAGCATGGACTTCTACGGTCCATTAACAATGACAGACAATGGTAACAAATATATTCTTGTCATTATCGACCTATTTTCCCGTTTTGTTAAATTATATTCGACTAGTGACCGATGTACAGAGACTGTTACAGATTGTCTATGGAATTTTTGCTGTTTGTTCGGTACCCCGGACGTATTGCTGTCCGGCAATGCTTTAGAATTTAAATCATCTAATGTGAGAAATTTCACAAAAGGACTTTCTATCTTAAAAAGGGAAGTTCTGGCTTATTCCCCTTTTTCTAATGGCATTGTTGAGCGATGTAATGGAAAAATTCGACACCTGCTCAAGTTATATCTAAATTTTCTTACTCATAATGAGTGGGATAGATTATTGGATATTGTGGAGAATTTGATTAACAATAGTTTTAACGAAACTTTAGGCGATACCCCCGCATACACGGTTTTCGGTAGAGATACGTGTGTGTATATTAGTTCTACTAATTTAGAAGACTTCAATGTTGCGACTACATATGAAGATGTTCAAAAACAAAAATTTAAAGAGTCATCTATTGTAGTGAACAATATTAGAAATGCAATCATTAACGCTACAATCGAAAGAACTACCTATAGAAACGTGAAACGTCGCGATAAAAATTTAAAAGTGACGGACCGTGTACTAGTGAAAAATCATGCCAAAAAACACAAACTACAGCTAAATTTCTTAGGACCAGGTATCATTGAAAGGCTAGGTAAAAATTACGCAGATATTAAGATCGGTAACAAGATTATCCGAACGAACTTAAACCATGTACTGCCTTTAGATAAGTTAAAAAGGTAATTTTGTCAACCTAGTTGGGAACTGTTCATTCCTTATATTCCGAAATTGCCATTCCATATATGTATTTAAATGGTATTTAGCTTGTGAGTGCGTTCTATGAGTATTTAGCTTGTAAGTGCCTTCTATGAGTTTCTTTCTTAAGTCTTTATGTATGTCTTGCGTTAGGAAATATTGTGTTGCGCAAACACCTTGTGACGAGATGTTGAGCTTCGGATGTTGTCATACTGTTGTTGCGACATCAAAAGCTGTGTTCGTCAAGCCGTAAGCTAGAGTTAATAAACGTAGGTGCAATCTTGGAAATGTCAACACGAGAGTGCGAGTGCGAAACCCGCGAGAACTGCATCGCATCTGCCGCAACTTGTTTGAAAACAATGTCAGGCATTGTAGTTGGAATGAATGTGTCTTAATGAGAAGGAAGCGTTGCCTTAGTATAAAACGAGAATTGTTTACTTTAAACTTGTGGCCATGCTAATTTCCTGTCTCGTCTCCTTTCAGATTCGGGCGACTCCTGAACAATTCCAGAACATTAGACATTCCGATTTACGATATACACATATACTTTACACCTTCACTTACTACTTGGTTTGCGCACATATCTAATTTCAATAATAAGTAATCATCAATAATAACTACTTACTTAATTTCAATAAGCACTTCAAAGACTTGAATCATTTTACTTCCTACACTAATAGTCGCTTTGTGGCCCGCTAAGATGGGTAACAAAGTTTCGAACGTTAATGTGGACGCCATTTTAACTGCAATAAAGGCAAATAATGGTCAAATATCGGATGAACTCATCCGCCACACAGAGGAGACGAGAGTCGACCTCATTCCTGATCAATTGAGTGACATACTGTTGCTCCTTTACACAATAATCACAATTATAATTACTGTAATGGTTATTTACATTAAACGAGATCTCAACAAAGTCATTGGACGTCTAAGCGGTGAGGACGTAGCTTTGCGTCGATCTGCTTGGAAAGAAATCAGTAATAGTCCTAGGCAAATAGTTGCACTTCCACCTCAAGTTAGCGCATAACACTACAACGCTAACTTCTACATTCATATTAACATAACAAAACACACGTACCTCAACGCTGGGTTTTCATCTCCGAGGGTGTCCCTCGAAACTTCGAAAAATGGGAACACGCTCACGCACAGAGTCCACGTGCACGTACATACAAGATGGATCTGAATATTTTCAGAATATTTCTTTTAGAATATATTGACTTAGAATATTTCTATTTTATACGGAGAATTTTTCTATTTTATACGGATTATTAAGTGTTCTTGGTGTCGTTAATTATAACCCTTGATGTTGTTTCACTCGCCCTATAGAAATGTTTTGTTTATGTTTCCCGCGAGATAAGGTAACGAATTATTAGTATTGCGAATTAAAACCGAATTGCACGCTTGTAGATTGGTTGAATTGAATTAGTTCATTTATTGATTATTCTATTTAATTTACTTTCAATATTTAATTTAGTTGAATTGAAATAAGTTAATTCGAATCGTAGGACATTTATTAATTTTATAATGATTATGTATTTGATTTGAATCGTACGGAAAAGCAAATCGACGTTTAACTTGCCAATTGTAGTAATGTAATGTATTATTCTCGATTTGACGGTATGTGTCCAGTTTGTTCAAAAAGTGTACCTTATAGAGGTGATTTATTACGTAAGTAATTTGATTTTTGATTTCGATAAGTTAATAAATTTGTGTGGTGTATCCAATAGTGAACAACGAAAGCATTTTGTGTCATACGTTCTGATCTGTTCGAATTAATTTGACGGATTGTAAGATTAATTGATAGTCAAAGGAAAATCAAAGTTAATTGAATAACGTTTAAAAATTTTTATTGTCATAAAGAAATTTTAGTATGGGGGGAGCATTATGTGCGCCCGCCGAGTATATAAATAGAATCGGCCAGAGACATCGCCGTTCACTAGCGGTGGCCTGCCGTAGAGGTAGCACATTTAGAAAGAGACGTCGCTGTTCATTAGCGGAAGCGCGACCGTCGAGGAAGCACCTGTACCGTCCAATCTAATAGATTCCTTACCAATTACGAAGCCTGTGTCAACTCTGAAGTACCAATAAACGATAACCACGTTGCTGCATCGTCACTCCCGAACCTCATCCGCGTTAGTTTCGACCTGTATACTGAAAAGGCCGGAACAGCAGATGGGCATTTAACTCTTTTTGATGCGTTTTTCTCTTATTAGCTTGATGTTTGCGTTACTATTCCATATTATTCGCTATTTCTGCTTTGCAATTATTCTAATATGCAATAATGAGCTGTTTGGTTTTGACGTGTTGTTTTGATGGTTTATTAAGACCTGGATTTTCTTGATTTTGATTTTTGATTGAAGTTTTTGACAATTGCGTTCATCCTATGGATGGGGGGAGATGTGTGTAGGCATGTATGTGAGTACGCTGCCTGTCCTCGCTGCCTGTCCTCAATTCCTGTTGTCCTCAATTCGGGTGTCCGCAATGCGCACGCTGTATCAGCAATGTTCTCTTATAAATACTGGTGCGGACCTTTAATCGCCGCATTCCGTCTCTATTAACCCGCGTTATCTGTACCAACCTCGAAGTGACAGTAAAACGACTCAGCTCCACCCTGGTTTATCTACCCCGGCACTTATATATTTTTTTATATATTTCATCATTCATATTCCTCAAGGTAAGCATCCCCATTCCGAATATTTTTATTATTTTTGAATTTAGAGCAATAAAATTTAGCATACTGATAGGAAATACAATTTAGAATCATTCATCATTTATGACAAAATGCGATTTTCTTGAAAAGAAAATAGGAAATCATGGAAAACGACATTTTGGGGGGGGGGGTTCTAAATGCTTCTTCTCTAATATTTGTTGAGCTACAGTAATGATTTTGGTATCATTGGATGCAGAATAACGTGGACATTCCCAAAACTTGAACGCTTTTCCTCAAATTTCAAAAAAAGAATTAAAAAAAAATATATATATTCTCAAGAAAATTCAAATTTATGACGTCATAACTTTGAAACAAAAATGAATTTTGAAAAACTTCCTAATCCATTGTGAAGCCCTTGTTTTTTCTGCATCCAATGATACCAAAATCATCAATGAAGCTCAAAAACTGTAGGAGGAAAAACATTTTTTTCTTAAAATAGGTCTTATAAAACAAGTAAGTTTTCAAGACGTTTGTCGTTATAACTCCGACGTTTACAAAGCTAGAGCAATGTGGTTTGCTGTATTTAGAAGTGTAATGTGTACTCTAAAATTGTTAGCGTTTTGGTTTTCGAAAATTTTTACGTGAATTTTTTTCCGTAGACCTTTTACCCTAAGTTTAAACCCTGACTATAGCTTTTTCAAAAAAAATTCTATAAATTCAAAATTAATTCAAATTCAAAAACCAGTCGCCAGCTTTTTCGGAGCACACGTTGTACTTTCGCATGCAACAAACCGCATTGCTCTAGCTTTCTAAATTTTAGCCCCATTATAACGAATGTAATATGTATATTTATTTATTTATCATTAATAACTCATTTTCTATGTCCCAATGCAAAAAAACTTGTAGAAGAAAAATTGTTGGGAATCTAAAAATCTAGTAGTCTGCAAACTTTCATAGACGTAAGTCCGTTAGAAAAAAATCTACGGATGGAAATTCAGGTTATGGGCCGACCGGGGTGTTTGGTTCCCTTAAACAAGATGCTGACTTACAGCTTGAACATTTGCTGACTTACAGCTTGAACAATCAATCAGAACTATAGTTAACATTTTCGGTCTTATATTCTAAAGCTCTAAATCGCTCCGGACCGCAGGTTAGATAAGAAATTCAGCAAAGTCCCATTTTTGTTTCCATATTTCAGGGGTATATTCGTGAGCGTTGGTCCCACTTGTAACTTGAGTCGGGATGACCGGTGTCCTTGGTTTAAATTTGAAGAGGGGAGCAATGACTGCTTCTTGTTCTTCGATAGGAGTTCCAACGTTTAAGGTTATTTGCTTTTTCTGTGCACCGTGTATTTTTCGGGTAGAATCCAGGGCAGCAATCACAGGTTGCCACTGGAGGACAGGGTGGAGGGGTCTTAACGAATTCCTTACGCGGATACAGAATGATTAACGGTTATATCAGCAGATTTCAGCTGCGGCAAGAACAGATATAAAAGAGGCATTTAAAGCACTGCCAACCGTTTACAAATCAGTTGAAGATGAGCGGTGACGAAGAAAACATCTCAACAAATAGCTTGTGGTTCCACCAAAGTTTTGACGAAGAGTGGAACGAACTACCTTACTTCGAATTTGAAAACAGAGAAAGAGGTGCAATTTGGGACTCTGACGGTGAATTAATTCCAAATCAAGAAACCGCTATTCAGTATTACCAAATGCATCATGGCAGATCTGGGACTACTTCATGAACCTCAAGCGAACATACCGCATCAATGGGGGAAAATAACGAATCCCTGGCGCGCTTCGTTAGAAAATTCGGAGAGAAATCAATCACTGAGGACCCATCGCTCGATAACTTATCAGGGGGAACAAAGACCAACGGAGAGACCAACACCACAGGACTTCGACAATCTTCATCAGGTATGTGGATTCTAGGATAACCAGTTTTATGTGTTTGTTCGGATATCGGATAACATTTAACAAAATCTCTCCACAAATATTCAAAACAATTTTAGAATCCACATCTTAATTATTTTTCTATTTTCTCTTTCCAGGGATGGATGGAACACGCGCGACAATTCGGAACCCCATATGGAGTCGAAACAAACTACAGGAACAACTGGAAAATCTATTCTTCCAACACTCAGTGACACTAATTCCACTCCCGCCAGAACGAAGAGCAACTCTAACAAGCCTAATTCAGATGTACAAATTCTACAAAAGGACGAAGAAGGACAACAAGCAGCGTACGAAATGAAGGAACAAGTGAAAAGATCAATAAACGAAAATTTACTTCCATGGACAAGGCCGACAACCCCAAAACAGCCAAGAAGCCCAGAACCATCAACTAGTCGAGGAGAGGAACCAAAAAGATCACGACAACAAGACAACCAAAAGTGTCATCAGTCTCAAAATCAAACTCAAGAAAACCAATAGCATCAAAGGACTTAACAGACTGATTCATCGATATCAACATCCTCACCTCGACAAGCATCACAGCAGGAGTCAACACAACGTACATAAACAATAATTTTCTCAAACGAAACACGCCGATCAGAGAGAGCCAATAGAGGACATAAAGGATCTTTTCAATCTTTTCAACCGTGGACATAAAGGATCTAACAGTAGACCTGATTCAACTGAGCATAGAAATCTCGGACATTCAAACGCAATTTTACATGGATTTCGGAGTAACATTCGGGCGATCGATTCAAGTGATTCGGAATCGGAGGACAATGTATATTGTCCTGAAGACCTTGTACTCGAGGAGGATAATAGAGCAACTAATCGAAAAAATCGATCTTCTATTAGCTACCAGCCCTATACTCCTGCGCAACTTATTGTTCGTAAACCGAGTGGAGCACACAAACAACCAAACAGAAACTTACCGCTTACGAGACGCCACGGTAAAGAAATTCCTCCAAGACGTCTTACTTGGACGCCAAAACGACCGGGAAAAATACAGAGCCCCGACAATACACACCCCTTTAAATCAAGGTGAAGTTCAAGTGAACATGGACCTTCACATTCAAATGGAAAAACATACAGGAGAGACTAATAAAAGCTCACGAGAAACATCAACGCGCCCTGAAAAAGAACAGAGGAGCATGGAAGACAATGAATGGGAAAAAGCAATGGTATCTATTTCAACCCCACCAAATTGGACAGAATCCCTCGAAAGAAACAGCAGCGATGGAAACACAGACGACGAACGAATCACAACAAACAATGAACTCAACACAGGAGGCGACGAATTTGATGGAGGAAACCCAGAACAACATCAACGAAGTAGCACAACAACACTCAACACCGGAACAGTCACAAAGAACGATCTCACCATCATCGATGATGGAGAACAATTTGAACTCACAGAAATCAACTCCTCTACAGCTTCATCTTCTGGGGATTTGACCCAACAAAGATCGGATACGGAGCAAACGGAAAGCCAAAACGTCCAAACTCAAGACCCGGATACGTCTACTTCAACCACGGAGCCCACATCCACGTCCTCTACTACAGCATTACTCAAAACCATCAACGATGTCTTGAAAGAATGTCAAGAGACCTTGGTGCAAACGAACTCGCTATTGAGTCAATTAAAACCACAGACATCCAAATTGAAAGAACTCCAAAACGCTTCATTTTCTACTGCATCAGAAAAGGATTAAACACAATCCAAATAGTTGGAAAAGGACTCTCCCCAAATCCGGATTTGTGGAAATTCATCAACCGACTCCTGGACATCACCCCAGTGAACACTGAAGACATGTGACATTTCAAAAACTGTACTCAGTAAATGAAAGAAAAAAAAGAAGAAAGTCAAACAAACGGAGGAAAGAATCGTATGACAAACACCTTCTTCCCTCTGATCCAAAAGCATAACATCAAGAATTTCAACGAATTAACTCAACATCTCTCAAAAGATGAAGTGATCTCATTCATAAACCAGTGGGGAATTCAGTGGGAAAGATTTTGCTGAACATCGCATAAAGATGCATCAAACAATGGAAAAGAACAGAAAAATGAAACAAACCTACTTTGCCAACTTAAAAGAAACACTCTAAGATTTTAAGCCCAAGAAACGAGACGTGAATTGGTTAGAAAATCTATTCCTTGCGAACCACATCAGTTTCATGGATTTCATGGCTAGATTTGTAATCGTTGCAGATAAAATGCAACCAAAAGGTAATTGCTTTGTAATTTGTGGTCCTACAAATTGTGAAAATCTCTCATCATGAAAATGCTAACAAAACCAATGGATTCAACAATCATACCAAAACAAGTGGACACATCTCCCTTCATGTTCCAAAATTTAATTGGAGCAACTTCAGTTCCACTAGAAGAACCTATACTTTGAAACTACAACATCAACAAATTCAAAACTCTTCTCGGAGGAGACAAACACTCAACGGATGTGAAAAACAAAGATCATCAAGAAATAAAATGAGTACCATTCTTCATAACAAACACCTTCTTTTCCATGGATTCCTGAGAGTTCGTTGAATAGGTCATTATATTGAGGTGCAGTGTAGTAGATTTGCTTAAGTTTATCACAACAGCTTTGTGGAGCGAAGTAAATCGATTCTCCACTGTGTATAATTTGTAGATCAGAGTCTCAGCGATTTTTATGAAATTCAGCAAAGTCCCATTTTTGTGTCCATAGTTCAGGGGTATATTCTTGAGCGTTAGTCCAACTTGTAACCTGAGTCGGGATGACCGGTGTCCTTGGTTTAAATTTGAAGAGGGGAGCTATGACTGCTTCTTGTTCTTCGATAGTAGTTCCAACGCTTAAGGTTATTTGCTTTTTCTGTGCACCGTGTAGATTTCGTTTAGAATCCAGGGCAGCAATCACAGGTTGCATTTTCTATGAAAATTGCCACTGGAGGACAGGGTATAGGGGGTCTTATCGAATTCCTTACGCGGATACAGAATGATTAACGGTTATATCAGCAGATTTCAGCTGCGGCAAGAACAGATATAAAAGAGGCATTTGAAGCACTGCCAACCGTTTTACAAATCATTTGAAGATGAGCGTTGACGAAGAAAACATCTCAACGAATAGCTTGTGGTTCCACCAAAGTTTTGACGAAGAGTGGAACGAACTACCTTACTTCGAATTTGAAACGGAGAAAGAGGTGCAATTTGGGACTCTGACGGTGAATTAATTCCAAATCAAGAACACGCTATTCAGTATTACCAAATGCATCATGGCAGATCTGGGACTACTTCTTGAACCTCAAGCGAACATACCGCATCAAGAGGGGAAAATAACGAATCCGTGGCGGGCTCCGTTAGAGAATTCGGAGAGAAATCAATCACCGAGGACCCATCACTCGATAACTCATCAGGGGGAACAAAGACCAACGGAGAGACCAACACCACAGGACTTCGACAATCTTCATCAGGTATGTGGATTCTAGGATAACCAATTTTATGTGTTTGTTCGGATGTCGGATAACATTTAACAGAATCTCTCCACAAATATTTAAAACAATTTTAGAATCCGTATCCTAATTATTTTTCTCTTTTCTCTTTCCAGGGATGGATGGAACACGCGCAGACAATTCGGAACCCCATATTGAGTCGAAGCAAACTAAAGGAACAACTGGAAAATCTATTCTTCCAGCACGCAGTAACACTAATTCCACTCTCACCAGAACAAAGAGCAGCTCTAACAAACCTAATTCAGATGTACAAATTCTACAAAAGGACGATGAAGGACAAAAAAGCAGCGTACGAAATGATGGAGCAATTGAAAAGATCAATAAACGAAAAGTTACCTTCATGGACAAGGCCGACAACCCCAAAACGGCCAAGAAGCCCAGAACCATCAACAAGTCGAGCAGAGGAACCAAAAAGACTACGACAACGAGAAAACCAAGAGTGTCAACAGTCTCAAAATCAAACTCAAGAAAACCAATAGCAGCAAAGGACTTAACAGACAGATTCATCGATATCAACATCCCCTCCTCGACAAGCATAACAGCAGGAGTCAACACAACGTACAAAAACAATAATTTCCTCAAACGAAACACGCCGATCCGAGAGAGACTTTATAATCGTCTTTCAATCGAGGACATAAAGGATCTAACAGTAGACCTGATTCAACTGAGCATAGAAATCTCGGACATTCAAACGCAATTTTACATGGATTTCGGAGTAACATTCGGGCGATCGATTCAAGTGATTCGGAATCGGAGGACAATGTATATTGTCCTGAAGAACTTGTACTCGAGGAGGATAATAGAGCAACTAATCGAAAAAATCGATCTCCTATTAGCTACCATTCCTATACTCCTACGCAACTTATTGTTCGTAAACCGAGTGGAGCACCCAAACAACCAAACAGAAACTTACCGCTTACGAGACGCAACGGTAGAGAAATTCCTCCAAGACGTCTTACTTGGACGCCAAAACGACCGGGAAAAATACAGAGCTTCGACAATACACACCCCTTTAAATCAAGGGGAAGTTCAAGTGAACATGGACCTTCACATTCAAATGGAAAAACATACAGGAGAGACTGATAAAACAAGCTCACGAGAAACATCAACGCGCCCTGAAAAAGAACAGAGGAGCATGGATGACAATGAATGGGAAGATGCAATGGTATCTATTTCAACCCCACCAAATTGGACAGAATCCCTCGAAAGTAACAGCAGCGATGGAAACACAGACGACGAACGAATCACAACAAACAAAGAACTCAACACAGGAGGCGACGAATTTGATGGAGGAAATCCAGAACAACATCAACGAAGTAACACAACAACACTCTACACCGGAAAAGTTCCAACCAACGATCCCCCAATCATCGATGATAAAGAACAATTTGAACTCACAGGAAAACAACTCCTTTACAGCTTCATCTTCTGGGGACTTGACCAAAACAAAGATCGGATACGGAGCGAACGGAAAGCCAAAACATCCAAATTCAGGACCCGACTACGTCTACTTCAACCACGGAGACCTCATCCACGTCCTCTACTACAGCATTACTCAAAACCATCAACGATGTCTTGAAAGAATTGCAAAAGATCTTGGTGCAAACGAACTCGCTATTGAGTCAATTAAAACCACAGACATCCTAATTGAAAGAATTCCAAAACGCTTCAATCTCTACTGCATCAGAAAAGGATTAAACACAACCCAAATAGTTGTAAAAGGACTCTTCCAAAAACCGGATTTGTGGAAATTCATCAAACGACTCCTGGACATCACCCCAGTAAACACAGAAGACATGCGACATTTTAAAAACTTGTGGTGGTATGAACACACACCACCACAACCTTCGCACGCTTCATGGTTGGAGATGAGACCACACGCAACTCCAGTGTTTGAGGCAAATACACCGCGCGGTCCGACGTGAAAGTAAACAGGCGTTCCCACCAATCGGAGACCCGGACGGGTCGAGTCAACCTCCAGCGAGGCCTATATAAACAGCCGCGCAGCCAGCGGAGCTCAGTACACTCTCAGCGACCCTGATATTCACACTAAGCCTCGACGCTCCGCCAGCACCTCACCCGTCGGTTTCACCGCCTCCTCGACAGCCAGCCGCCACGTCTTGTTGCTTGCTAGACGCACCAGTTCCCCGCTACCGCCTCTGGTACTCCTTGGTCGGAGACCCTCGGACAGCAGCAGCCTCACCGATCTGCTCTCGCCCCTCAACCACGCAGCGTCTCCCCGACAACCGTCGGTCCGCCAAGACGTCATCTGTCACTGTATTACTCGACTGTAATATTCCCTTGTGCCATTATTGTCGGCGATCTTCATAATAATACGGCGTTTATTCCAGTTGTGTTTTCCTCACCTTGCCGGTTCGTTTGCACCTCAGGCACTCACTTCGGGCAAAGATATTTCACAAGTCTATCGATATTCACCAGTCTATAGATATTCACAAGTCTGCCCGGAGTGTAAAGCAGCCTGAGGGAGAACACCACACTGGTGACCCCAGAGTGACCGGCAGGTGGAAGCATGGCTGGGAGAGATGTCCGGTTACCCACCTTCAGTGGTGACATCAAGGGATGGCTCCTTCACTGCGATGTTTTTCTCGCACAAATCCCGAACCTGGACGACGCTTCGAAGTTCGGGGCGCTCCTAGGAGGACTACCCACGCACATTGTATCCGGAGTACAAGAGATACTACTGAACCCCCCGGCAAACGGTAAATACGACGCATTAAAGGCGGCGTTGACGCAACGTTTCGTGCGTCACGACGAAGAAGCAAACTACAACGCCATCGTTAAAATAACGCTGGGAGACAATACGCCTTCAGAGTTGCTCCTGGAAATGACGCGTCTCAACAACTGTAGACAAGCTCCGCTACCCCCGTCAGTCATCCGCTCGATGCACCTTTCAAAATTGCCAGTGGAAGCACAGCCACTGATTGAAGCTTTAGGAAGAGGAAAAACGGACGAAGAGTACAGGGAGATTGCCGATCAAGTCACAGCAAGGCAATCCGCGTGTCGGTCCTCAACTGCCGAGCCCCTCACCGTTAACGCTGTCAAGCCATCACCGTCTCCGACAGTGTCAAGAGCCTAATTCGACGCAGCTATGAAGGAGGTAGCAGAACTCAAGGAAATGTTAGGAAGGGCGTTACGCCCGCAAGAAAATGTCCACCAAGCAGACAATTGGCGCAATCAAGCCCCGGCGCCCAGAAACGTCCAAAACGCTAACAAAGGAAGCAGGCTCGAACAAGTTTACTGCTACTACCACCGTACCTTCGGCGATCGCGCAAGAAAGTGCACGCAACCGTGCAGCCTTGCGGGAAACGACGGCCGCGGAGGATGGTAGGCACCCCATCTTTCGCGCAGGCAAGAGCAGGCGAGCTGTTGTACGTTAAAGACGCGAACAACGTCCGATATCTGGTCGATACGGGCTCGGCGGTCAGTTTAATCCCTCCCGACGGAAAAAGTTCGACCAGACCTCCGTCCTACGATTTGCTAGCAGCCAACAATACTCCAATAGCTTCATACGGAACGGCAGGAAGGAACATCCAGCTCGCCCCTCAATTGTTCGTAAGATGGGATTTTGTGGTGGCCGATGTCGGTCAACCCATCATAGGAATTGATTTCCTACACGCGAACAAAATCAACGTCGACGCAGCAAATGCAAGATTGTACATCCAAACTACACAAACAGAAATTCCTTGTGGGCGAGCAAACTTGAGCAGCGCAAAAATTCACAGGATCGATCATCAAGCATCGCCGGAGTTCAACGACCTTTGTAAGGAGTTCCCCGAGATAATGGCTTCACACGAACGCACTCCGCGACCAGGAAAAAAAGATGTGGAGCATCACATCGCAACGGTCGGCCCCCCGGTGTACGCGAGACCGCGGAGACTCCCTCCAGAAAAACTCGAAGCAGCACGGGACGAGTTCAAAAAGATGTTAGATCAAGGCATCATCAGACCATCAAAAAGCGCCTGGGCGTCTCCTATGCATATGGTCCCTAAGTCGTCCGAACCCGGGGCTTGGAGAATCTGCGGGGACTACAGGCGACTAAACGCAGTTACGAAGCCCGATCGTTACCCCATTCCACACTGCCAAGACTTCCACTACAAGCTGCACAAGAAGACAATTTTCTCAAAAATCGACCTCCTAAAAGCCTATCACCAGATACCGGTGAAAGCTGAAGACATCCAGAAAACGGCCATCACCACACCGTTCGGCTTGTACGAGTACACTGTAATGTCTTTCGGACTCCGGAATGCTGCTCAAACGTTCCAGCGCTACATCGATGCGATCACCAGAGACATGGATTTTGTCACGGCGTATATAGATGACGTGCTGATGGCATCTTCGTCCGCCAAGGAGCATAAAGATCACTTAAGGCAACTGTTCCGTCGTCTGCGAGAAGAGGGACTACAAGTACACCCAGCAAAATGCATTTTTGGAGTGCCCGAACTAGACTTCCTCGGGCATAGAGTGTCTGCTCGGGGGATCTCGCCACTTCCACAGAAAATAGAAGCCATCTGCAACTTCCCACGACCATCGACGATAAAAAAACTAAGACAGTTTCTGGGAATCGTCAATTACTATCATCGATTTCTCCCAGCTGCGGCAGAAAAAATGCAATCTCTCACCGAACTAACGAAAGGCTACTCACAGAACTCAAAGAAAATCATAAATTGGACCCCGGAACAAGACGCAGCTTTTGTGAGATTGAAGAACGAGATTTCCCAGCTCACCATGTTAGCGCACCCGGCTCCAGAAGGCAAGACAATCCTAGTTACGGACGCCTCTGCCACCGCGGTGGGGGCCGTATTGCAACAGGAAATCGAAGGAGAGCAACTACCAGTAGCCTTCTTTTCAAAGAAGTTGGACGACACGCAACGCAAATACAGCACCTACGACCGGGAGTTAATGGCCATCTTCTTAGCAGTCCAACACTTTGAACATTTCTTGGAGGGCCGGAGTTTTGAGATCAAAACGGATCACCGACCACTCTGCTTCGCTCTTCACAAATCTACGGAGGGCAGCAATCCACGCGTGGCCAGGCAACTGTCATATCTCTCGCAGTTCGACTGTGAGATCAACCACATCAGCGGCACCACCAACACTGTAGCAGACGCGCTATCGCGTATGGTGTCAGCAATCCTGCCAAAAGAACCTTCAATCGACTACGAGAAAATAATGAAGGAACAGAATGAAGATCCAGAATTAGAAGAGCTCCTGAATCCAGCGTCGATGAGTGCTCTGAAGATACAACCTATCAATACACACGGCGACAAAACACCCCTGTGGTGCGACGTGTCCACCGGCCAGGAGAGGCCGTACATCCCCAAGAGTTGCCGAAAAACAATATTCACGCATTTTCACGGAGCCAGTCACCCCGGAATTCAAGCTACGCGAGATCTCCTGAGACAACGAGTAATCTGGCCCGGCCTCAACAAAGATGTCGGCAAGTGGACACGAGAATGTATTCCGTGCCAAACGAGCAAGATTACGAAGCACGTCAAGAGCCCACTTGGAAGAATGCCAGTTCCAAATGAACGATTCCAAACCATACACGTGGACATCGTCGGACCGCTGCCCGTATCGCAGAATTACCGGTACCTTCTTACGTGCATCGATCGTTTCACAAGATGGTGCACGGCTATACCAATGATGGATTGTACTGCAGAAACCTCTGCCCGCGCCTTTCTCCAGGGTTGGGTGTCTTCGTTTGGAGTTCCGACTACGATCATCACGGACCAAGGAGTACAGTTCGAATCAACTCTGTGGAGGAACCTCCTAGCAGCTTTGGGCACAAAGCGACACCGGACTACAGCCTACCATCCACAAAGCAATGGCTTGGTGGAAAGACTACATCGACGATTGAAAGAAGCCCTGAAAGCTACTGTGACCGACGCGAACTGGGTGGACGCTTTGCCCCTCATACTTCTTAACATCAGAGCCACACCACACTCAGACGCCAACGTTTCGCCGGCAGAAATGGTATACGGGCAGACGTTACGCCTCACCGGAGAACTACCTGCAAGGAAGAACGAAACTCTCCCAGCGGGAGAATTCCTGCAAAGGCTACAAGAAACAATGACACGATTACAGCCAGTACTCCCAAGGCAGCAGGGGCCTACAGACATCAATGTCCCAAACGCCCTGCTAACGGCAACCAACGTTTTCGTTAAACATGGAGGGGTCAGAAAATCATTGCGGAGACCGTACGATGGCCCTTTTCGCGTTCTAGAAAGGACCCCGAAGTACTTCACCTTAGACATACGAGGGAACCCTACCAATATAACGATTGACAGGGTGAAAGCAGCGCACCTACCCGACAGCAGCGAAACAGAAACAGAGCACGTGGAACCAACAAGCGCAAAAGTACACGATGTCTACGAAGGAGTTCCCTTCCTCCAGGCAGTGGTGGCTCCTGAACAAGGAATCGTAACTAAATACGGAAGAAGAATCAAACCTCCACAGAGATACTCGGAAACTTAAAAAAAACAACGGGGGGGGCACCTGTGGTGGTATGAACACACACCACCACAACCTTCGCACGCTTCATGGTTGGAGATGAGACCACACGCAACTCCAGTGTTTGAGGCAAATACACCGCGCGGTCCGACGTGAAAGTAAACAGGCGTTCCCGCCAATCAGAGACCCGGACGGGTCGAGTCAACCTCCAGCGAGGCCTATATAAACAGCCGCGCAGCCAGCGGAGCTCAGTACACTCTCAGCGTCCCTGATATTCACACTAAGCCTCGACGCTCCGCCAGCACCTCACCCGTCGGTTTCACCGCCTCCTCGACAGCCAGCCGCCACGTCTTGTTGCTTGCTAGACGCACCAGTTCCCCGCTACCGCCTCTGGTACTCCTTGGTCGGAGACCCTCGGACAGCAGCAGCCTCACCGACCTGCTCTCGCCCCTCAACCACGCAGCGTCTCCCCGACAACCGTCGGTCCGCCAAGACGTCAACTGTCACTGTATTACTCGACTGTAATATTCCCTTGTGCCATTATTGTCGGCGATCTTCATAATAATACGGCGTTTATTCCAGTTGTGTTTTCCTCACCTTGCCGGTTCGTTTGCACCTCAGGCACTCACTTCGGGCAAAGATATTTCACAAGTCTATCGATATTCACCAGTCTATAGATATTCACAAGTCTGCCCGGAGTGTAAAGCAGCCTGAGGGAGAACACCACAAACTGTATTCAGTACATGAAAGAAAAATAAGAAGAACGCCAAACAAACGGAGGAAACAGTCGTATGACACACACCTTCTTCCCTCTCATCCAAAAGCATAACATCAAGAATTTCAACGAATTAACTCAACATCTCTCAAAAGATGAAGTGATCTCATTCATAAACCAATGGGAAAGATTTGCAGAACATTGCATAAATATGCATCAAATACTGGAAAAGAACAGGAAAATGAAACAAAACTACTTCGCCAACTTAAAAGAAACACTCCAAGACTTCAAGTCCAAGAAACGAGACGTGAATTGGTTAGAAAATCTATTCCTTGCGAACAACATCAACTTCATGGTCTTCATGGCTAGATTTGTAATCGTTGCAGATAAAATGCAACCAATAGTTAATTGCTTTATAATTTGTGGTCCTACAAATTGTGGAAGTCTCTCATCATGAAAATGCTAACACAACCAATGGATTCAACAATCATACCATAACAAATGGACATATCTCCCTTCATGTTCCAAAATATAATTGGAGCAACTTCAGTTCTACTAGAAGAACCAATACTTTGAAACTACAACATCAAAACATTCAAAACTCTTCTCGGAGGAGACAAACGCTCAACGGATGTGAAAAACAAAGATCATCAAAAAATAAAAAGAGTACCATTCTTCATAACAACGTACGAAAAAAGACTTGCTGAACGATGCACACCAATAGATGTTGCTGCAATTGCTACCAGAACTTATTCCTTCACATTTGATCAACAAATATCTCACATCGATGTTGAAGGAAAAATACCGAAAGCAAAAAACATAATACGGACGAAACACTCCTGTACATGATATTGAAAGCAAAGAAAAACATAGAGTGGAAGATCAGTACGCTGCTAGACACAGAAACAAGCAGTCATGGACACTCCCGAGCAAACTCCGAGGAAGAATCAGATGGAGGTAGATCAGGAGATGGATGGAAAAAACCAAGGTCTAGCAATGAAGGGAATATACAACTTATACACAACTCCTAGACCGAAACCACAAGTAATGCATTTCAGTCTAAAATCTGAATACATTAAGACACGGCAATGCTGAAATCAATGGACTTCAAACACATCTACTTCTTCATATACAGAAGCTGGCAAATATTCAAATACGCAAAAGGAGCTGCTGTCAACATCCTGAAATCCATCCCTTGTAAAATTGACAAGACAAAAACATTCCTCATCATCAACAAAGTCTCCTGCAAGCTAAATCTACACGGTGCACATAAAAAGCAAATAACCTTAAGCGGTAGAACTACTATCGAAGAGCAAGAAGCAGTCATAGCTCCCCTCTTCAAATTTAAACCAAGGACACCGGTCATCCGGACTCAGGTTACAAGTTGGACCAACGCTCATGGATATACCCCTGAACTATGGACACAAATAGGGGACTTTGCTGAATTTCATAAAAATCGCTGAGACTCTGATCTACAAATTATACACAGTGGAGAATCGATTTACTTCGCTCCACAAAGCTGTTGTGATAAACTTGAGCAAATCTACTACACTGCACCTCAATATAATGACCCATTCAACGAACTCACAGGAACCCATGGAAAAGAAGGTGTTTGTTATGAAGAATGGTACTCTTTTTATTTCTTGATGATCTTTGTTTTTCACATCCGTTGAGTGTTTGTCTCCTCCGAGAAGAGTTTTGAATGTGTTGATGTTGTAGTTTCAAAGTATAGGTTCTTCTAGTAGAACTGAAGTTGCTCCAATTAAATTTTGGAACATGAAGGGAGATGTGTCCACTTGTTTTGGTATGATTGTTGAATCCGTTGGTTTTGTTAGCATTTCCATGATGAGAGGTTTTCACAATTTGTAGGACCACAAATTACAAAGCAATTAACTTTTGGTTGCATTTTATCTGCAACGATTCCAAATCTAGCCATGAAATCCATGAAGTTGATGTTGTTCGCAAGGAAAAGATTTTCTAACCAATTCACGTCTCGTTTCTTGGGCTTGAAATCTTAGAGTGTTTCTTTTAAGTTGGCAAAGTAGTTTTGTTTCATTTTTCTGTTCTTTCCCATTGTTTGATGCATCTTTATGCGATGTTCTGCAAATCTTTCCCACTGAATTCCCCACTGGTTTATGAATGAGATCACTTCATCTTTTGAGAGATGTTGAGTTAATTCGTTGAAATTCTTGATGTTATGCTTTTGGATCAGAGGGAAGAAGGTGTTTTTCATACGGTTGTTTGCTCCGTTTGTTTGGCTTTCTTCTTTTTTTTCTTTCATTTACTGAGTACAGTTTTTGAAATGTCGCATGTCTTCTGTGTTCACTGGGGCGATGTCCAGGAGTCGGTTGATGAATTTCCACAAATCCGGATTTTGGGAGAGTCCTTTTCCAACTATTTGGATTGTGTTTAATCCTTTTCTGATGCAGTAGAAAATGAAGCGTTTTGGAGTTCTTTCAATTTGGATGTCCGTGGTTTTAATTGACTCAATAGCGAGTTCGTTTGCACCAAGGTCTCTTGCAATTCTTTCAAGACATCGTTGATGGTTTTGAGTAATGCTGTAGTAGAGGACGTGGATGTGGTCTCCGTGGTTGAAGTAGACGTAGTCGGGTCTTGAGTTTGGATGTTTTGGCTTTCCGTTTGCTCCGTATCCGATCTTTGTTGGGTCAAATCCCCAGAAGATGAAGCTGTAGAGGAGTTGATTCCTGTGAGTTCAAATTGTTCTCCATCATCGATGATTATGTGATCGTTGTTTGGGACTGTTCCGGTGTAGAGCGTTGTTGTGCTACTTCGTTGATGTTGTTCTGGGTTTCCTCCATCAAATTCGTCGCCTCCTGTGTTGAGTTCATTGTTTGTTGTGATTCGTACGTCGTCTGTGTTTCCATCGCTGCTGTTACTTTCGAGTGATTCTGTCCAATTTGGTGGGGTTGAAATAGATACCATTGCTTCTTCCCATTCATTGTCTTCCATGCTCCTCTGTTCTTTTTCAGGGCGCGTTGATGTTTCTCGTGAGCTTGTTTTATCAGTCTCTCCTGTATGTTTTTCCATTTGAATGTGAAGGTCCATGTTCACTTGAACTTCACCTTGATTTAAAGGGGTGTGTATTGTCGGGGCTCTGTATTTTTCCCGGTCGTTTCGGCGTCCAAGTAAGACGTCTTGGAGGAATTTCTTTACCGTTGCGTCTCGTAAGCGGTAAGTTTCTGTTTGGTGGTTTGGGTGCTCCACTCGGCTTACGAACAATAAGTTGCGTAGGAGTATAGGGCTGGTAGCTAATAGGAGATCGATTTTTTCGATTAGTTTCTCTATTGTCCTCCTCGAGTACAAGTTTTTCAGTACAATATACATTGTCCTCCGATTCCGAATCACTTGAATCAATCGCCCGAATGTTACTCCGAAATCCATGTAAAATTGCGTTTGAATGTCCGAGATTTCTATGCTCAGTTGAATCAGGTCTACTGTTAGATCCTTTATGTCCTCGATTGAAAGACGATTATAAAGTCTCTCTCTGATCGGCGTGTTTCGTTAGAGAAAATTATTGTTTATGTACGTTGTGTTGACTCCTGCTGTTATGCTTTCCGAGGGGAGGATGTTGATATCGATGAATCCGTCTGTTAAGTCCTTTGCTGCTATTGGTTTTCTTGAGTTTGATTTTTAGACTGTTGACACTCTTGGGTTTCTTGTTGTCGTAGTCTTTTTGGTTCCTCTGCTCGACTTGTTGATGGTTCTGGGCATCTTGGCCGTTTTGGGGTTGTCGGCCTTGTCCATGAAGGTAACTTTTCGTTTATTGATCTTTTCAATTGCTCCATCATTTCGTACGCTGCTTTTTTGTCCTTCATCGTCCTTTTGTAGAATTTGTACATCTGAATTAGGTTTGTTAGAGCTGCTCTTTGTTCTGGTGAGAGTGGAATTAGTGTTACTGCGTGCTGGATGAATAGATTTTCCAGTTGTTTCTTTAGTTTGCTTCGACTCAATATGGGGTTCCGAATTGTGGGCGCGTGTTCCATCCATCCCTGGAAAGAGAAAAGAGAAAAATAATTAGGATACGGATTCTAAAATTGTTTTGAATATTTGTGGAGAGATTCTGTTAAATGTTATCCGACATCCGAACAAACACATAAAATTGGTTATCCTAGAATCCACATACCTGATGAAGATTGTCGAAGTCCTGTGGTGTTGGTCTCTCCGTTGGTCTTTGTTCCCCGTGATGAGTTATCGAGTGATGGGTCCTCGGTGATTGATTTCTCTCCGAATTCTCTAACGAAGCGCGCCACGGATTCGTTATTTTCCCTTCCTGATGCGGTATGTTCGCTTGAGGTTCAAGAAGTAGTCCCAGATCTGCCATGATGCATTTGGTAATATTGAATAGCGTGTTTTTGATTTGGAATTAATTCACCGTCAGAGTCCCAAATTGCACCTCTTTCTCTGTTTTCAAATTCGAAGTAGGGTAGTTCGTTCCACTCTTCGTCAAAACATTGGTGGAACCACAAGCTATTCGTTGAGATGTTTTCTTCGTCACCGCTCATCTTCAACTGATTTGTAAAACGGTTGGCAGTGCTTTAAATGCCTCTTTTATATCTGTTCTTGCCGCAGCTGAAATCTGCTGATATAACCGTTAATCATTCTGTATCCGCGTAAGGAGTTCGATAAGACCCCCTTCACCCTGTCCTCCAGTGGCAATTTTCATAGAAAATGCAACCTGTGATTGCTGCCCTGGATTCTACCTGAAATCTACACGGTGCACAGAAAAAGCAAATAACCTTAAACGTTGAAACACCTATCGAAGAACAAGAAGCAGTCATTGCTCCCCTCTTCGAATTTAAACCAAGGACACCGGTCATCCCGACTAAGTTACAAGTGGGACCAACGCTCACGAATATACCCCTGAACTATGGAAACAAAAATGGGACTTTGCTGAATTTCTTATGTAACCTGCGGTCCGGAGCGATTTAGAGCTTTAGAATATAAGACCAAAAATGTTAACTATAGTTCTGATTGATTGTTCAAGCTGTAAGTCAGCAAATGTTCAAGCTGTAAGTCAGCATCTTGTTTAACCTGTGTGACAGCAAATGTTGAAGCTGTAAAACAGCAGAGTGTTAAACAAAACAACAAAATGTACCATGTTTTTTAATACCCGGATTCTATGATGTGGATGAAACTACCACTATGTTTACGGAGAGGATGATGGGATTAACATCCTGCATCCGCAGTAGGACCTGAATCCTGTTATCCACGAATCCACTTCTGAAAAACCTGAATCATTCTGTATCCACTCCGAGCAACGGGGTGATCTCGAATCCGAGTTGGGGGTTCGGACAGCATCCGATGGTAAGCGCCCTTGTAACATCCTTAGGATGTGCGCGCTTAGCGCGCTACAAGGGTGCTTACCATCGGATACCCCCCCCCCCGGATTCGAGATCACCCCGCTGCTCGGAGTGGATACAGAATGATTCAGGTTTTTCAGAAGTGGATTCGTGGATAACAGGTTTTAGGTCCTACTGCGGATGCAAGATGTTATTCCCATCATCCACTCCGTTAACTTAGTGGTAGTTTCATCCCCATCATAGAATCCGGGTATTAAAAAACATAGTAAATTTTGTTGATTTGTTTAACACTCTGCTGACTTACAGCTTCAACATTTGCTGTCACCCAGGGTAAACAAGATGCTGACTTAAAGCTTGAATATTTGCTGACTTACAAGCTTGAACAATCAATCAGAACTATAGTTAACATTTTTGGTCTTATATTCTAAAGCTCTAAATCGCTCCGGACCGCAGGTTAGATAAGAAATTCAGCAAAGTCCCATTTTGTTTCCATATTTCAGGGGTATATTCGTGAGCACTGGTCCCACTTGTAACTTGAGTCGGGATGACCGGTGTCCTTGGTTTAAATTTGAAGAGGGGAGCAATGACTGCTTCTTGTTCTTCGATAGGCGTTCCAACGTTTAAGGTTATTTGCTTTTTCTGTGCACCGTGTATTTTTCGGGTAGAATCCAGGGCAGCAATCACAGGTTGCCACTGGAGGACAGGGTGGAGGGGGTCTTAACGAATTCCTTACGCGGATACAGAATGATTAACGGCTATATCAGCAGATTTCAGCTGCGGCATGAACAGATTTAAAAGAGGCATTTAAAGCACTGCCAACCGTTTACAAATCAGTTGAAGATGAGCGGTGACGAAGAAAACATCTCAACGAATAGCTTGTGGTTCCACCAAAGTTTTGACGAAGAGTGGAACGAACTACCTTACTTCGAATTTGAAAACAGAGAAAGAGGTGCAATTTGGGACTCTGACGGTGAATTAATTCCAAATCAAGAAACCGCTATTCAGTATTACCAAATGCATCATGGCAGATCTGGGACTAGTTCTTGAACCTCAAGCGAACATAGCGCATCAAGGGGGGAAAATAACGAATCCGTGGCGGGCTTCGTTAGAGAATTCGGAGAGAAACCAATCACTGAGGACCCATCACTCGATAACTCATCAGGGGGAACAAAG
Organism: Morinoia aosen; assembly: GCA_030386875.1. NCBI lineage: Eukaryota > Metazoa > Arthropoda > Malacostraca > Amphipoda > Talitridae > Morinoia > Morinoia aosen. The sequence continues at coordinate 10,220,843 of CM059561.1, forward strand.
ACCAACGGAGAGACCAACACCACAGGACTTCGACAATCTTCATCAGGTATGTGGATTCTAGGATAACCAATTTAATGTGTTTGTTCGGATGTCGGATAACATTTAACAAAATCTCTCCACAAATATTCAAAACAATTTTAGAATCCACATCCTAATTATTTTTCTATTTTCTCTTTCCAGGGATGGATGGAACACGCGCAGACAATTCGGAACCCCATATGGAGTCGAAACAAACTACAGGAACAACTGGAAAATCTATTCTTCCAACACTCAGTGATACTAACTCCACTCCCACCAGAACAAAGAGCAACTCTAACAAGCCTAATTCAGATGTACAAATTCTACAAAAGGACGATGAAGGACAACAAGCAGCGTACGAAATGAAGGAACAAGTGAAAAGATCAATAAACAAAAATTTACTTCCATGGACAAGGCCGACAACCCCAAAACGGCCAAGAAGCCCAGAACCATCAACTAGTCGAGGAGAGGAACCAAAAAGATCACGACAACAAGACAACCAAGAGTGTCATCAGTCTCAAAATCAAACTCAAGAAAACCAATAGCATCAAAGGACTTAACAGACTGATTCATCGATATCAACATCCTCCCCTCGACAAGCATCACAGCAGGAGTCAACACAACGTACAAAAACCATAATTTTCTCAAACGAAACACGCCGATCAGAGAGAGCCAATAGAGGACATAAAGGATCTTTTCAATCTTTTCAACCGAGGACATAAAGGATCTAACAGTAGACCTGATTCAACTGAGCATAGAAATCTCGGACATTCAAAATCAATTTTACATGGATTTCGGAGTAACATTCGGGCGATCGATTCAAGTGATTCGGAATCGGACGACAATGTATATTGTCCTGAAGACCTTGTACTCGAGGAGGATAATAGAGCAACTAATCGAAAAAATCGATCTCCTATTAGCTACCAGCCCTATACTCCTACGCAACTTATTGTTCGTAAACCGAGTGGAGCACCCAAACAACCAAACAGAAACTTACCGCTTACGAGACGCCACGGTAAAGAAATTCCTCCAAGACGTCTTACTTGGACGCCAAAACGACCGGGAAAAATACAGAGCCCCGACAATACACACCCCTTTAAATCAAGGGGAAGTTCAAGTGAACATGGACCTTCACATTCAAATGGAAAAACATACAGAAGAGACTAATAAAACAAGCTCAAGAGAAACATCAACGCGCCCTGAAAAAGAACAGAGGAGCATGGATGACAATGAATGGGAAGAAGCAATGGTATCTATTTCAACCCCACCAAATTGGACAGAATCCCTCGAAAGTAACAGCAGCGATGGAAACACAGACGACGAACGAATCACAACAAACAATGAACTCAACACAGGAGGCGACGAATTCGATGGAGGGAATCCAGAACAACATCAACGAAGTAACACAACAACCCTCTACACCGAAACAGTTCCAACCAACGATCCCCCAATCATCGATGATAAAGAACAATTTGAACTCACAGGAAAACAACTCCTTTACAGCTTCATCTTCTTGGGACTTGACCCAACAAAGATCGGATACGGAGCAAACGGAAAGCCAAAACATCCAAACTCAGGACCCGACTACGTCTACTTCAACCACGGAGACCACATCCACGTCCTCTACTACAGCATTACTCAAAACCATCAACGATGTCTTGAAAGAATTGCAAAAGACCTCGGTGCAAACGAACTCGCTATTGAGTCAATTAAAACCACAGACATCCTAATTGAAAGAATTCCAAAACGCTTCAATCTCTAATGCATCAGAAAAGGATTAAACACAACCCAAATAGTTGGAAAAGGACGCTTCCAAAATCCGGATTTGTGGAAATTCATCAAACGACTCCTGGACATCACCCCAGTAAACACAGAAGACATGCGACATTTCAAAAACTGTGTTCAGTACATGAAAGAAAAATAAGAAGAACGCCAAACAAACGGAGGAAACAGTCGTATGACACGCACCTTCTTCCCTCTGATCCAAAAGCATAACATCAAGAATTTCAACGAATGAACTCAACATCTCTCAAAAGATGAAGTGATCTCATTCATAAAACAATGGGAAAGATTTGCAGAACATTGCATAAATATGCATCAAATACTGGAAAAGAACAGGAAAATGAAAAAAAACTACTTTGCCAACTTAAAAGAAACACTCCAAGATTTCAAGTCCAAGAAACGAGACGTGAATTGGTTAGAAAATCTATTCCTTGCGAACAACACCAACTTCATGGTTTTCATGGCTAGATTTGTAATCGTTGCAGATAAAATGCAACCAATAGTTAATTGCTTTGTAATTTGTGGTCCTACATATTTTGAAAATCTCTCATCATGAAATTGCTAACAAAACCAATGGATTCAACAATCGTACCAAAACAAGTGGACAAATCTCCTTTCATGTTCCAAAATTTAATTGGAGCAGCTACAGTTCTACTAAGAGAACCAATACTTTGAAACTACAACATCAACACATTCAAAACTCTTCTCGGAGGAGACAAACGCTCAACGGATGTGAAAAACAAAGATCATCAAGAAATAAAAAGAGTACCATTCTTCATAAAAACAAACGAAAAAAGACTTGCTGAACGATGCACACCAATAGATGTTTCTGCAATTGCTACCAGAACTTACTCCTTCACATTTGATCAACAAATATCTCACATCGATGCTGAAGGAAAAATACCGAAAGCAAAAAACATAATACGGACGAAACACTCCTGTACATGATATTGAAAGCAAAGAAAAACATAGAGTGGAAGATCAGTACGCTGCTAGACACAGAAACAAGCAGTCATGGACACTCCCGAGCAAACTCCGAGGAAGAATCAGATGGAGGTAGATAAGGAGATGGATGGAAAAAACCAAGGTCTAGCAATGAAGGGAATATACAACTTATACACAACTCCTAGACCGAAACCACAAGTAATGCATTTCAGTCTAAAATCTGAATACATTAAGACACGGCAATGCTGAAATCAATGGACTTCAAACACATCTACTTCTTCATATACAGAAGCTGGCAAATATTCAAATACGCAGAAGGAGCTGCTGTCAACATCTTGAAATCCATCCCTTGTAAAATTGACAACACAAAAACATTCCTCATCATCAACAAAGTCTCCTGTAAGCTAAATCTACACGGTGCACAGAAAAAGCAATTAACCTTAAACGGTGGAACTATTATCGAAGAACAAGAAGCAGTCATAGCTCCCCTCTTCAAATTTAAACCAAGGACACCGGTCATCCCGACTCAGGTTGCAAGTTGGACCAACGCTCAAGAATATACCCCTGAACTATGGACACAAAAATGGGACTTTGCTGAATTTCATAAAAATCGCTGAGACTCTGATCTACAAATTATACACAGTGGAGAATCGATTTACTTCGCTCCACAAAGCGGTTGTGATAAACTTGAGCAAATCTACTACACTGCACCTCAATATAATGACCTATTCAACGAACTCACAGGAACCCATGGAAAAGAAGGTGCTTGTTATGAAGAATGGTATTTTTTTTATTTCTTGATGATCTTTGTTTTTCACATCCGTTGAGTGTTTGTCTCCTCCGAGAAGAGTTTTGAATGTGTTGATGTTGTTGTTCCAAAGTATAGGTTCTTCTAGTAGAACTGAAGTTGCTCCAATTAAATTTTGGAACATGAAGGGAGATGTGTCCACTTGTTTTGGTATGATTGTTGAATCCATTGGTTTTGTTAGCATTTTCATGATGAGAGGTTTTCACAATTTGTAGGACCACAAATTACAAAGCAATTAACTTTTGGTTGCATTTTGTCTGCAACGATTCCAAATCTAGCCATGAAATCCATGAAGTTGATGTTGTTCGCAAGGAATAGATTTTCTAACCAATTCACGTCTCATTTCTTGGGCTTGAAATCTTAGAGTGTTTCTTTTAAGTTGGCAAAGTAGTTTTGTTTCATTTTTCTGTTCTTTTCCATTGTTTGATGCATCTTTATGCGATGTTCTGCAAACCTTTCCCACTGAATTCCCCACTGGCTTATGAATGAGAACACTTCATCTTGTGAGAGATGTTGAGTTAATTCGTTGAAATTCTTGATGTTATGCTTTTGGATCAGAGGGAAGAAGGTGTTTTTCATACGGTTGTTTCCTCCGTTTGTTTGGCTTTCTTCTTTTTTTTCTTTCATTCACTGAGTACAGTTTTTGAAATGTTGCATGTCTTCTGTGTTCACTGAGACGATGTCCAGGAGTCGGTTGATGAATTTCCACAAATCCGGATTTTGGGAGAGTCCTTTTCCAACTATTTGGATTGTGTTTAATCCTTTTCTGATGCAGTAGAAAATGAAGCGTTTTGAAGTTCTTTCAATTTGGATGTCCGTGGTTTTAATTGACTCAATAGCGAGTTCGTTTGCACCAAGGTCTCTTGCAATTCTTTCAAGACATCGTTGAGGGTTTTGAGTAATGCTGTAGTAGAGGACGTGGATGTGGTCTCCGTGGTTGAAGTAGACGTAGTCGGGTCTTGAGTTTGGATGTTTTGGCTTTCCGTTTGCTCCGTATCCGATCTTTGTTGGGTCAAATCCCCAGAAGATGAAGCTGTAGAGGAGTTGATTCCTGTGAGTTCAAATTGTTCTCCATCATCGATGATTGTGTGATCGTTGTTTGGGACTGTTCCGGTGTAGAGCGTTGTTGTGCTACTTCGTTGATGTTGTTCTGGGTTTCCTCCATCAAATTCGTCGCCTCCTGTGTTGAGTTCATTGTTTGTTGTGATTCGTTCGTCGTCTGTGTTTCCATCGCTGCTGTTACTTTCGAGGGATTCTGTCCAATTTGGTGGGGTTGAAATAGATACCATTGCTTCTTCCCATTCATTGTCTTCCATGCTCCTCTGTTCTTTTTCAGGGCGCGTTGATGTTTCTCGTGAGCTTGTTTTATCAGTCTCTCCTGTATGTTTTTCCATTTGAATGTGAAGGTCCATGTTCACTTGAACTTCACCTTGATTTAAAGGGGTGTGTATTGTCGGGGCTCTGTATTTTTCCCGGTCGTTTTGGCGTCCAAGTAAGACGTCTTGGAGGAATTTCTTTACCGTTGCGTCTCGTAAGCGGTAAGTTTCTGTTTGGTTGTTTAGGTGCTCCACTCGGTTTACGAACAATAAGTTGCGTAGGAGTATAGGGCTGGGAGCTAATAGGAGATCGATTTTTTCGATTAGTTGCTCTATTATCCTCCTCGAGTACAAGTTCTTCAGGACACTATACATTGCCCTCCGATTCCGAATCACTTGAATCGATCGCCCGAATGTTACTCCGAAATCCATGTAAAATTGCGTTTGAATGTCCGAGATTTCTATGCTCAGTTTAATCAGGTCTACTGTTAGATCCTTTATGTCCTCGATTGAAACACGATTATAAAGTCTCTCTCTGATCGGCGTGTTTCGTTTGAGGAAATTATTGTTTATGTACGTTGTGTTGACTCCTGCTGTTATGCTTGTCGAGGGGAGGATGTTGATATCGATGAATCCGTCTGTTAAGTCCTTTGCTGCTATTGGTTTTCTTGAGTTTGATTTTGAGACAGTTGACACTCTTGGTTTTCTTGTTGTCGTAGTCTTTTTGGTTCCTCTGCTCGACTTGTTGATGGTTCTGGGCTTCTTGGCCGTTTTGGGGTTGTCGGCCTTGTCCATGAAGGTAACTTTTCGTTTATTGATCTTTTCAATTGCTCCATCATTTCGTACGCTGCTTTTTTGTCCTTCATCGTCCTTTTGTAGAATTTGTACATCTGAATTAGGTTTGTTAGAGCTGCTCTTTGTTCTGCTGAGAGTGGAATTAGTGTTACTGCGTGCTGGAAGAATAGATTTTCCAGTTGTTCCTTTAGTTTGCTTCGACTCCATATGGGGTTCCGAATTGTCTGCACGTGTTCCATCCATCCCTGGAAAGAGAAAAGAGAAAAATAATTAGGATACGGATTCTAAAGTTGTTTTGAATATTTGTGGGGAGATTCCGTTAAATGTTATCCGACATCCGAACAAACACATAAAATTGGTTATCCTAGAATCCACATACCTGATGAAGATTGTCGAAGTCCTGTGGTGTTGGTCTCTCCGTTGGTCTTTGTTCCCCCTGATGAGTTATCGAGTGATGGGTCCTCAGTGATTGATTTCTCTCCGAATTCTCTAACGAAGCACGCCACGGATTCGTTATTTTCCCCCCTCGATGCGGTATGTTCGCTTGAGGTTCAAGAAGTAGTCCCAGATCTGCCATGATGCATTTGGTAATACTGAATAGCGGTTTCTTGATTTGGAATTAATTCACCGTCAGAGTCCCAAATTGCACCTCTTTCTCTGTTTTCAAATTCGAACTAAGGTAGTTCGTTCCACTCTTCGTCAGAACTTTGGTGGAACCACAAGCTATTCGTTGAGATGTTTTCTTCGTCACCGCTCATCTTCAACTGATTTGTAAACGGTTGGCAGTGCTTTAAATGCCATTTTTATATCTGTGTTTGCCGCAGCTGAAATCTGCTGATATAACCGTTAATCATTCTGTATCCGCGTAAGGAATTCGTTAAGACCCCCTCCACCCTGTCCTCCATTGGCAACCTGTGATTGCTGCCCTGGATTCTACCCGAAAAATACACGGTGCACAGAAAAAGCAAATAACCTTAAACGTTGGAACTCCTATCGAAGAACAAGAAGCAGTCATTGCTCCCCTCTTCAAATTTAACCCTTTAACGTCCGAATTTTTGTACTCATATTACCGTTAATACAACCACCGTCACTAAACTGGCGCTGGCATCTGGCAGTCACCGATATCAGGATGGGATAACAACTGCCACTCGGCAGAGAACTTCAAAGAACACATTAGGGAACTAATTGAATAAGAAATAAAATATATTGAAGGGGAATTTTGAAAGAGGACACTGGTGTCCTCTGGGGCGTTAAAGGGTTAAACCAAGGACACCGGTCATCCCGACTCAAGTTACAAGTGGGACCAACGCTCACGAATATACCCCTGAAATATGGAAACAAAAATGGGACTTTGCTGAATTTCTTATCTAACCTGCGGTCCGGAGCGATTTAGAGCTTTAGAATATAAGACCAAAAATATTAACTATAGTTCTGATTGATTGTTCAAGCTTGTAAGTCAGCAAATGTTCAAGCTTTAAGTCAGCATCTTGTTTAACCTGTGTGACAGCAAATGTTGAAGCTGTAAGTCAGCAGAGTGTTAAACAAAACAACAAAATGTACTATGTTTTTTAATACCCGGATTCTATGATGTGGATGAAACTACCACTAAGTTAACGGAGTGGATGATGGGAATAACATCTTGCATCCGCAGTATGACCTAAAACCTGTTATCCACGAATCCACTTCTGAAAAACCTGAATCATTCCGTATCCACTCCGAGCAGCGGGGTGATCTCGAATCCGGGGGGGGGGGGGTATCCGATGGTAAGCACCCTTGTAGCGCGCTAAGCGCGCACATCCTAAGGATGTTACAAGGGCGCTTACCATCGGATGCTATCCGAACCCCCAACTCGGATTCGAGATCACCCCGTTGCTCGGAGTGGATACAGAATGATTCAAGTTTTTCAGAAGTGGATTCGTGGATAACAGGTTTTAGGTCCTACTGCGGATGCAGGATGTTATTCCCATCATCCACTCCGTTAACTTAGTGGTAGTTTCATCCACATCATAGAATCCGGGTATTAAAAAACATAGTACATTTTGTTGTTTTGTTTAACACTCTGCTGACTTACAGCTTCAACATTTGCTGTCACACAGGTTAAACAAGATGCTGACTTACAGCTTGAACATTTGCTGACTTACAGCTTGAACAATCAATCAGAACTATAGTTAACATTTTTGGTCTTATATTCTAAAGCTCTAAATTGCTCCGGACCGCAGGTTACATAAGAAATTCAGCCAAATCCCATTTTTGTTTCCATAGTTCAGGGGTATATTCGTGAGCGTTGGTCCCACTTGTAACTTGAGTCGGGATGACCGGTGTCCTTGGTTTAAACTTGAAGAGGGGAGCAATGACTGCTTCTTGTTCTTCGATAGGAGTTCCAACGTTTAAGGTTATTTGCTTTTTCTGTGCACCGTGTAGATTTCGGGAGTAGTCAGGGCAGCAATCACAGGTTGCATTTTCTATGAAAATTGCCACTGAAGGACAGGGTAGAGGGGGTCTTATCGAATTCCTTACGCGGATACAGAATGATTAACGGTTATATCAGCAGATTTCAGCTGCGGCAAGAACAGATATAAAAGAGGCATTTAAAGCACTGCCAACCGTTTTACAAATCAGTTGAAGACGAGCGGTGACGAAGAAAACATCTCAAAGAATAGCTTGTGGTTCCACCAAAGTTTTGACGAAGAGTGGAACGAACTACCTTACTTCGAATTTGAAAACAGAGAAAGAGGTGCAATTTGGGACTCTGACGGTGAATTAATTCCAAATCAAGAACACGCTATTCAGTATTACCAAATGCATCATGGCAGATCTGGGACTACTTCTTGAACCTCAAGCGAACATACCGCATCAAGGCTGGAAAATAAAGAATCCGTGGCGCACTTCGTCAGAGAATTCGGAGAGAAATCAATCACCGAGGACCCATCACTCGATAACTCATCAGGAGGAACAAAGACCAACGGAGAGACCAACACCACAGGACTTCGACAATCTTCATCAGGTATGTGGATTCTAGGATAACCAATTTTATGTGTTTGTTCGGATTTCGGATAACATTTAACAGAATCTCTCCACAAATATTAAAAACAATTTTAGAGTCCGTATCCTAATTATTTTTCTCTTTTCTCTTTCCAGGGATGGATGGAACACGCGCAGACAATTCGGAACCCCATATGGAGTCGAAGCAAACTAACGGAACAAGTGGAAAATCTATTCTTCCAGCGCGCAGTAACACTAATTCCACTCTCACCAGAACAAAGAGCAGCTCTAACAAACCTAATTCAGTTGTACAAATTCTACAAAAGGACGATGAAGGACAAAAAAGCAGCGTACGAAATGATGGAGCAATTGAAAAGATCAATAAACGAGAAGTTGCCTTCATGGACAAGGCCGACAACCCCAAAACGGCCAAGAAGCCCAGAACCATCAACAAGTCGAGCAGAGGAACCAAAAAGACTACGACAACAAGAAAACCAAGAGTGTCAACAGTCTCAAAATCAAACTCAAGAAAACCAATAGCAGCAAATGACTTAACAGACGGATTCATCGATATCAACATCCTCCCCTCGACAAGCATAACAGCAGGAGTCAACACAACGTACAAAAACAATAATTTCCTCAAACGAAACACGCCGATCAGAGAGAGACTTTATAATCGTCTTTCAATCGAGGACATAAAGGATCTAACAGTAGACCTGATTCAACTGAGCATAGAAATCTCGGACATTCAAACGCAACTTTACATGGATTTCGGAGTAACATTCGGCGATCGATTCAAGTGATTCGGAATCGGAGGACAATGTATATTGTCCTGAAGAACTTGTACTCGAGGAGGATAATAGAGCAACTGATCGAAAAAATCGATCTCCTATTAGCTACCAGCCCTATCCTCCTACGCAACTTATTGTTCGTAAACCGAGTGGAGCACCCAAAAAACCAAACAGAAACTTACCGCTTACGAGACGCAACGGTAAAGAAATTCCTCCAAAACGTCTTACTTGGACGCCAAAACGACCGGGAAAAATACAGAGCCCCGACAATACACACCCCTTCAAATCAAGGTGAAGTTCAAGTGAACATGGACCTTCACATTCAAATGGAAAAACATACAGGAGAGACTGATAAAACAAGCTCAGGAGAAACATCAACGCGCCCTGAAAAAGAACAGAGGAGCATGGAAGACAATGAATGGGAAGAAGCAATGGTATCTATTTCAACCCCACCAAATCGGACAGAATCCCTCGAAAGTAACAGCAGCGATGGAAACACAGACGACGAACGAATCGCAACAAACAATGAACTCAACACAGGAGGCGACGAATTTGATGGAGGAAATCCAGAACAACATCAACGAAGTAACACAACAACACTCTACACCGGAACAGTCCCAACCAACGATCCATCAATCATCGATGATGGAGAACAATTTGAACTCAAAGGAAAACAACTCCTCTACAGCTTCATCTTCTGGGGATTTGACCCATCAAAGATCGGATACGGAGCAAACGGAAAGCTAAAACATCCAAACTCAAGACCCGACAACGTCTACTTCAACCACGGAGACCACATCCACGTCCTCTACTACAGCATTACTCAAAACCATCAACGATGTCTTGAAAGAATTGCAAAAGACCTTGGTGCAAACGAACTCGCTATTGAGTCAATTAAAACTACAGACATCCAAATTGAAAGAACACCAAAACGCTTCATTTTCTACTGCATCAGAAAAGGATTAAACACTATCCAAATAGTTGGAAAAGGACTCTCCAAAATCCGGGTTTGTGGAAATTCATAAAACGACTCCTGGACATCGCCCCAGTGAACACAGAAGACACGCGACATATCAAAAACTGTACTCAGTACATGAAAGAAAAAAAAGAAGAAAGCCAAACAAACGGAGGAAACAATCGTATGACAAACACCTTCTTCCCTCTGATCCAAAAGCATAACATCAAGAATTTCAACGAATTAACTCAACATCTCTCAAAAGATGAAGTGATCTCATTCATTAACCAATGGGGAATTCAATGGGAAAGATTTGCAGAACATCGCATAAAGATGCATCAAACAATGGAAAAGAATAGAAAAATGAAACAAAACTACTTTGCCAACTTAAAAGAAACATTCCAAGATTTCAAGCCCAAGAAACGAGACGTGAATTGGTTAGAAAATCTATTCCTTGCGAACAATATCAACTTCATGGATTTCATGGCTAGATTTGTAATCGTTGCAGATAAAATGCAACCAAAAGTAAATTGCTTTGTAATTTGTGGTCCTACAAATTGTGGAAGTCTCTCATCATGAAAATGCTAACAAAACCAATGGATTCAACAATCATACCAAAACAAGTGGACAAATCTCCCTTCATGTTCCAAAATTTAATTGGAGCAACTTCAGTTCTACTAGAAAAACTAATACTTTGAAACTACAACATCAAACATTCAAAACTCTTCTCGGAGGAGACAAACGCTCAACGGATGTGAAAAACAAAGATCATCAGAAAATAAAAAGAGTACCATTCTTCATAACAACAAACGAAAAAAGACTTGCTGAACGATGCACACCAATAGATGTTTCTGCAATTGCTACCAGAACTTATTCCTTCACATTTGATCAACAAATATCTCATATCGATGTTGAAGGAAAAATACCGAAAGCAAAAAACATAATACGGACTTAACACTCCTGTACATGATATTGAAAGTAAAGAAAAACATAGAGTGGAAGATCAGTACGCTGCTAGACACAGAAACAAGCAGTCATGGACACTCCCGAGCAAACTCCGAGGAAGAATCAGATGGAGGTAGATAAGGAGATGGATGGAAAAAACCAAGGTCTAGCAATGAAGGGAATATACAACTTATACACAACTCCTAGACCGAAACCACAAGTAATGCATTTCAGACTAAAATCTGAATACATTAAGACACGGCAATGCTGAAATCAATGGACTTCAAACACATCTACTTCTTCATATACAGAAGCTGGCAAATATTCAAATACGCAGAAGGAGCTGCTGTCAACATCCTGAAATCCATCCCTTGTGAAATTGACAAGACAAAAACATGCCTCATCATCAACAAAGTCTCCTGCAAGCTAAATCTACACGGTGCACAGAAAAAGCAAATAACCTTAAACGGTGGAACTACTATCGAAGAACAAGAAGCAGTCATAGCTCCCCTCTTCAAATTTAAACCAAGGACACCGGTCATCCCGACTCAGGTTACAAGTTGGACTAACGCTCAAGAATATACCCCTGAACTATGGACACAAAAATGGGACTTTGCTGAATTTCATAAAAATCGCTGAGACTCTGATCTACAAATTATACACAGTGGAGAATCGATTTACTTCGCTCCACAAAGCTGTTGTGATAAACTTGAGCAAATCTACTACACTGCACCTCAATATAATGACCTATTCAACGAACTCCCAGGAACCCATGGAAAAGAAGGTGTTTGTAATGAAGAATGGTACTCTTTTTATTTCTTGATGATCTTTGTTTTTCACATCCGTTGAGTGTTTGTCTCCTCTGAGAAGAGTTTTGAATTTGTTGATGTTGTAGTTTCAAAGTATAGGTTCTTCTAGTAGAACTCAAGTTGTTCCAATTAAATTTTGGAACATGAAGGTAGATGTGTCCACTTGTTTTGGTATGATTGTTGAATCCATTGGTTTTGTTAGCATTTTCATGATGAGAGATTTTCCCAATTTGTAGGACCACAAATTACAAAGCAATTACCTTTTGGTTACATTTTATCTGCAACGATTACAAATCTAGCCATGAAATCCATGAAACTGATGCTGTTCGCGAGGAATAGATTTTCTAACCAATTCACGTCTCGTTTCTTGGGCTTGAAATCTTAGAGTGTTTCTTTTAAGTTGGCAAAGTAGTTTTGTTTCATTTTTCTGTTCTTTTCCATTGTTTGATGCATCTTTATGCGATGTTCTGCAAATCTTTCCCACTGAATTCCCAACTGGTTTATGAATGAGATCCCTTCATCTTTTGAGAGATGTTGAGTTAATTCGTTGAAATTCTTGATGTTATGCTTTTGGATCAGAGGGAAGAAGGTGTTTGTCATACGATTGTTTCCTCCGTTTGTTTGGCTTTCTTCTTTTTTTTCTTTCATGTACTGAGTACAGTTTTTGAAATGTCGCGTGTCTTCTGTGTTCACTGGGGCGATGTCCAGGAGTCGTTTTATGAATTTCCACAAACCCGGATTTTGGGAGAGTCCTTTTCCAACTATTTGGATAGTGTTTAATCCTTTTCTGATGCAGTAGAAAATGGAGCGTTTTGGAGTTCTTTCAATTTGGATGTGTGTAGTTTTAATTGACTCAATAGCGAGTTCGTTTGCACCAAGGTCTTTTGCAATTCTTTCAAGACATCGTTGATGGTTTTGAGTAATGCTGTAGTAGAGGACGTGGATGTGGTCTCAGTGGTTGAAGTAGACGTAGTCGGGTCTTGAGTTTGGATGTTTTAGCTTTCCGCTTGCTCAGTATCCGATCTTTGTTGGGTCAAATCCCCAGAAGATGAAGCTGTAGAGGAGTTGTTTTCCTTTGAGTTCAAATTGTTCTCCATCATCGATGATTGGGGGATCGTTGTTTGGGACTGTTCCGGTGTAGAGCGTTGTTGTGCTACTTCGTTGATGTTGTTCTGGATTTCCTCCATCAAATTCGTCGCCTCCTGTGTTGAGTTCATTGTTTGTTGTGATTCGTTCGTCGTCTCTGTTTCCATCGCTGCTGTTACTTTCGAGGGATTCTGTCCGATTTGGTGGGGTTGAAATAGATACCATTGCTTCTTCCCATTCATTGTCTTCCATGCTCCTCTGTTCTTTTTCAGGGCGCGTTGATGTTTCTCGTGTGCTTGTTTTATCAGTCTCTCCTGTATGTTTTTCCATTTGAATGTGAAGGTCCATGTTCACTTGAAGTTCACCTTGATTTAAAGGGGTGTGTATTGTCGGGGCTCTGTATTTTTCCCGGTCGTTTTGGCGTCCAAGTAAGACGTCTTGGAGGAATTTCTTTACCTTTGCGTCTCGTAAGCGGTAAGTTTCTGTTTGGTTTTTTGGGTGCTCCACTCGGTTCACGAACAATAAGTTGCGTAGGAGTATAGGGCTGGTAGCTAATAGGAGATCGATTTTTTCGATTAGTTGCTCTATTATTCTCCTCGTGTACAAGCTCTTCAGGACAATATACATTGTCCTCCGATTCCAAATCACTTGAATCGATCGCCGAATGTTACTCCGAAATCCATGTAAAGTTGCGTTTGAATGTCCGAGATTTCTATTCTCAGTTGAATCAGGTCTACTGTTAGATCCTTTATGTCCTCGATTGAAAAGACGATTATAAAGTCTCTCTCTGATCGGCGTGTTTCGTTTGAGAAAATTATTGTTTTTGTACGTTGTGTTGACTCCTGCTGTGATGCTTGTCGAGAGGAGGATGTTGATATCGATGAATCCGTCTGTTAAGTCCTTGGCTGCTATTGGGTTTCTTTAGTTTGATTTTGAGACTGTTGAGACTATTGGTTTTCTTGTTGTCGTAGTCTTTTTGGTTCCTCTGCTCGACTCGTTGATGGTTCTGGGCTTCTTGGCCGTTTTGGGGTTGTCGGCCTTGTCCATGAAGGTAACTTTCCGTTTATTGATCTTTTCACCTGCTCCATCATTTCGTACGCTGCTTTTTTGTCCTTCATCGTCCATTTGTAGAATTTGTACATCTGAATTAGGTTTGTTAGAGTTGCTCTTTGTTCTGGTGAGAGTGAAATTAGTGTCATTGCGTGCTGAAAGAGTAGATTTTCCAGTTGTTCCTGTAGTTTGTTTCGACTCCATATGGGGTTCCGAATTGTCTGCGCGTGTTCCCTCCATCCCTGGAAAGAGAAAAGAGAAAAATAATTAGGATACGGACTCTAAAATCGTTTTGAATATTTGTGGAGAGATTCTGTTAAATGTTATCCGACATCCGAACAAACACATAAAATTTGTTATCCTAGAATCCACATACCTGATGAAGATTGTCGAAGTCCTGTGGTGTTGGTCTCTCCGTGGTCTTTGTTCCCCCTGATGAGTTATCGAGTGATGGGTCCTCGGTGATTGATTTCTCTCCGAATTCTCTAACGAAGCGCACCACGGATTCGTTATTTTCCCCCTTGATGCGGTATGTTCGCTTAAGGTTCAAGAAGTAGTCCCAGATCTGCCATGATGCATTAGGTAATACTGAATAGCGTGTTCTTGATTTGGAATTAATTCACCGTCAGAGTCCCAAATTGCACCTCTTTCTCTGTTTTCAAATTCGAAGTAAGGCAGTTCGTTCCACTCTTCGTCAAAACTTTGGTGGAACCACAAGCTATTCGTTGAGATGTTTTCTTCGTCGCCGCTCATCTTCAACTGATTTGCAAAACGGTTGGCAGTGCTTTAAATGCCTTTTTTATATCTGTTCCTGCCGCAGCTGAAATCTGCTGATATAACCGTTAATCATTCTTCATCCGCGTAAGGAATTCGATAAGACCCCCTCCACCCTGTCTTCCAGTAGCAATTTTCATAGAAAATGCAATCCGTGATTGCTGCCCTGGACTAAATCTTTTGACTGCGCTGCGGATAGGTATCTCAAGAAATTTTTATGGTTTCCACAAAACTGTTTCTGTACCGTCTCGGCTGCGGCCTGCCTGTGCATATAATGGTACATATATAAAATATGAACATTCCTACTAAATATCTCATTCAGGCACTATTATATTTTGATTCCGATAAACTAAATGTATTTCAGGCTCTACTCAGTTGTAACTAAGGCTTCGAAATATTTCTCGTTTGAAAGACTTAGGGTAGCTGCACACCAAAAGACAGCAAGCGACAAAGCAAGCGAGAGAGAAAGATGTTAGGCGAGATCTATCACACACCAAAAGATAGCCAGTTTGCTCCTGAATGTCATGGAGAGAGGTCTATAACAAAAACAAGCGGAACAAGCATGTGTTTGTAACGTTGAGTATCATTCCTACTTCGTACCATTACTTTGAAACACGTAGTCTGTCACTGTGCTATCGATCTTTTGACTTTCAAAGGCACAGTACAGCATAAACTATGGATATAAGGAGTTCAGTCTATGCTGGAAGAATTGAGCAGCGCACCTTCCTCGTCGACATCTCACAACGCACTGCCAGACGTTTCCCGCTGCAGCTTTCAAGCGTGAAACCATTTTCGAGTCGCTTTCTCGCTTCATCCAATCTTCAATCTTTCTCACTCGCTCGCTAGCTTGCTTGTGGTGTGCGCACTCCCATAGGAATACATGTATATCGATTCAAGCTTGCTCGCTTTCTCGCCTCAAATCTTTTGGTGTGCAGGCACCCTTAGAATTCGGGAGTGAAATTGTTCATCACGTTCGTATATGTAACAATCCTAAACCTAATTGACCTATGTTCTAGTAAAATAATTTTATGTGAAGTGATTAAAAATAAACATATAAAAAATACAAGCCTGCCATTATAAATTCATGGCTTTTATTGATGAAATATTTATGAATTAGTTAATCAACATGGAAAAACTATTGGAACCTTCGTGATTTCAAACTAGCATTTGAACTTAACGTAATGTTAAGGTATCACATGCTTGTTGTTGTTCATTGCGGTGCTTCAAGTTTGAGCGTTGGTACTGTTTATCTTATACTATCTAAGTTGTTTGGTACCATTAAAATTACTATTATGATTTATTTCAGCTGCGTTTCTTAAAATTCTGTGGATGAAAGTGGGTGTATAACTGAATCAAGCTGCTGATTCATGCCTACAAAATCATGGTTTGAGCAAAATTTAAATTGTAAATATTTTTCTACCTTCAGATTTATTTATTCTGACTGCTGATAGTTACTTTCTGAAAATTTTTGGTAACTTACTACTGCCAATTTTGTTTGTGTTTGTGATGATGCAAATTTTTTTCTGAGAGACTAAAAATTTCTTGATAACTATTTTTAATAGCCTAAAAATATTACCATTGAGTCCAGCTCCAGAAGGCCTATCTTGATTAAATTTGAAGCATTCAATGCTCACTCATTGAATTCAAAGGTAATGCATCTCATTGGTTCATAAAATTTTCACAATGTTGGTATAATAATTATTTGGATTAGTTTGAGTGTAAATGTAAATTTTCAAAGTGACTTCCCTTCTGAAAGGGAAGTAAAACCTTGAGTAATCACTACAGGAAATTACGGTAAATCTGAAGGAAATGACAGTAACCGATTTCCCACTTTTCGGTGCCATAACATAAATGATTTAATCGAAATAAACAAGTTTTCTTCTATGCACTTTCCGTCTGCAATGATAAAATTACGAGTTATAGCGGTAGGGTTAGTTTCGTCTTTGATGACGAATGCGCTCGAATAAACAGCTACTCATCGATTTTCGAATTTTTGTTGCTTGAAATATAGTAATAACATCGAAATAAACTTTTTATCCATACACTTTTTTCGTCAAATGAGTATTTAACGAGGTATAGCGGCAGGTTTGGTAACGTCTTTGATGACGAGCGCGCTGGAAGCGAGGTTGCATTGCAGTGTTGCCGTCCGACGCTCTCCTTGATTACTTGCCGCTTCAAACACTTGAGTTGCGGTCAGTAATTTACCGCTATAACTAATAAAATACTCATTTCAGATGGAAAGTGCATAGAAGAAAACTTGTTTATTTCGATCTAATTAACTATGTTAACGCATTGAAATTTATAAAATTGATTACTGCTCTTTCCTTCAGATTTACCGAAATTACTTTCTAGTAATATATTTGTTTGTGAAAATTATTTGAACATGCATATTTCTTTATTAGTATTATATTTTTAGACATAAAAAGTTATTACAGATAAGTCATCGAAGAGAGCAGTTTCCAACTGCATAAAATAGTCAAAAATGATGAAGTTTGTAAGATCTTGTTTTAATATATATGATAATATTACAAATTCTATTCTGAGTTACCTCAGCTGTGTTTTAGAGATGAGGTGTGGTGTATTTCTGAATCAAAATTTTAACGAACACCAGCGATTCTTTGGGGGAATATTGAATTTAATATTGGGCAATATGTATTTTAAGTGATTCACGGAAATTGAAATTTCCGTTCCAAAGAATCACTAAAGGAACCCATTTAAAAACGTTTTACATGAATGACATTCTGCTCGCTGATGCGTTATTTTCGAGTTAAGACCTTTAAAGTTATGGGTGAAATGCCTTTTCCGCGCAATGCAGAAGTTATTGTTTTCGTAATATATAGTGTAATTAATTATTTGCCCACCCTGCGGAGCCTGAACCCACTTCTAGGATGTTTTAGTTAATAACACAATGAAGGCTATAACCCAAAAATATTAGCGAGACTGGATTAGTGAAGACTTTGTTTACATCAGTTTCAAATTGGCGGCCACCCGGTAGAACACTAGCGAAACCGTAGGAGTGAATACCGTCGATTTAGTATCATAATATTTTTAAAACGTAATATTTTTCGGTAATAACCTTTATTGCGTTATTAACTAAAACATCCTAGAAGTGGGTTCAGTTTCCGTGGGGTTGGCATAAAATACATTACAAAGTACCCAAGCGTACTCTAATGGCTCAAGCGCGTAACTCAACTGATATGGAAGACGAAAATTTCAAAGTTGAATAACTAGAAAATAACGCATCAGCGAGCAGAATGTCATTCATGTAAAACGTTTTTAAACGGGTTTCTTTAGTGATTCTAATTATGTTCTAATTATGTTCTTGATTGCTTGTGCAGTAGAAGCATTAGAGGAATGTCGTGATCATAATTAATTCAGAAGATTGTTCTCAATCTAATGATGAATTTGAATTAGTTTGTCATAATTTTCAACTTTACCAAATCATTTCAGTTCATCATGTGGTAAAGTAGTAATAAAATCGCTCAGCATATTTTTATTGAAACAATATCAATAGTTAAAAAATTCTCTAACTCTGTGGTTTATAAAAAGCGACGTTCCAATGTACGAACATCATGTTCAGGCTAAAATTATACAAAAAAAATTCAGTCATAATGATAAAATGCAAATCTAATACTCAAAGCTAAATCAGACAAAGTAATAATATTGGAAATGACAGCACAAAAAATTGAATGAAAACTAAATTTGTACCACAGCAATATGTACTACTGTATTAAGTTTAGGTAACAGTATTTAACATATTTTTAGTATTACACATATAGGAATACTGTTAACTACACCTTTTTATTTTACTTTTAAAAAGCTCAAGTTCATTTTAAATAAGGTCAAGTTTAATTCAAAACAGATCATGTTTAATTTAAAAAATGTCAAGTATATTTTAAAACATATCAAGTTAAATTTTGACAAGCTCATGTTTTTGAAATTGTTTACTGAGCTTTTTAAATTGATCTTGATGTTTTTTTTTAAATTGATCTTGTTTTCTAAAACTGATCATTTTTAAATTTTTCAAAATTAATCTGGATGTTTTTTAAAATTGAATTTGATATTTTTTAAATAACCCGACCATTTATAAATAAACTTGAACATTTAAAATCAAACTTGAGCATTTTTAAATCAAACTTGAGCATTTTTATATCAAACTTGAGCATTTTTAAATCAAACTTGAGCATTTTTAAATCAAACTTGAACATTTTTAAATCAAACTTGAACATTTTTAAATCAAACTTGAGCATTTTTAAATTGAACTTGATAATTTTTTAATTGAACTTGAGAATATTTAAATTGAACTTGAGAATATTTAAATTGAACTTGAGCATTTTTAAATTGAACTTGGGCATTTTTAAATCGAACTTCAGGTTTTCCAAACTGAACTTGAGGTTTTTCATATTGACCTTGAGGTTTTTAAATTGAACTTGAGGTTTTTTAAATTGAACTTGAGGTTTTTAAATTGAACTTGAGGTTTTTCAAATTGAACTTGAGGTTTTTCAAGTTGAACTTGAGGTTTTTTAAATTGACCTTGAGAATTTTAAATTGAACTTGAGGTTTTTAAATTGAACTTTAGGTTTTAAATTGAACTTGAGGTTTTTAAATTGAACTTAAGGTGATATAGTCTTACCATTACTTATTGCTGTGGTACAAACATTGCTTCTAAACATTTTCTAGTGTTATCATTTTCAAAATTATCCCTCTGTCCGATGTAGCTTTGAGTATTAGATTTGCATTTGTTCATTGTGACAGGAAATTTTTTGTATATATTTCAGCCTGAAGATGATGCTTGTACATCAAAATATTGCTTTTTATAGACTACAGAGTTAGTGAATTTTTCAACTATTGACAGTGGATCAATCAAAATATGTTCTGTGAATTTCTTACTACTGTTCTTACCGTGATGTTCTGGAAAGATTTTGTAACGTAGAAAAGTTGGAAAAGAAATAATCTAGTTTTTCACTCGTGTCCTAACACCTCAGGGGGATACAGCTTTGTATCTATGGGAATTAGCGCTCCCAGGGGGACATTGTGAGGGCCCGAGCTAAAGGTTAGGTAGGCTTTCTTTTGTTAAAATAACATAGGTTTTTATTTTGTTACGGACCAACTTTTTTTCGGTTCACTGCTGTCCTGTTTTTTCAGCACCCATTACTTTTTTCTTAAACTTTGATCTTGTTTCATGAACTTCTTTAACATCATACTGTTTCTATGCCCTTTCTGCATTGATTCCACGTTCCCTTAACTTCATACTAAATGGTGCATTCTTCCTTTTCTTTGAATTTCATTTGTTGAGGATAGGGAGGCTTAAACTAACTAATAAACTAACTAACTAAATTCACACTTGCCCTGATGTACTGGGTACTGTCTCCAAACCTTGTGTTAATGATTAATTAATTTCAGAATCATCAAATAATGCGAATGAAGGGAACAGCTCTGAGTTCCCTTTAATTCTTAGTCACTTCCTAATAAACGCTTAGACTTGTTCAGTAAATCTGTTTCATTTAACAGTCAAAATTCAATATGTGATACTTCCATTGATAACAGCCCAGAGTCAATCAGTAAAACTTTGAAGCTCGGTGAGTGAAATCCATCTAGGTTAGCTTGAGTCTGAAGCTAGAGACAAAAGTTCTTTTCATGCAATTCCTCCGATGAAGCCTTTGCTGATACCTCAAGTAAACTAAAACCTGTCATGATGAAATGTGAAGTACCTCTTATGATTCAGTACTAATGCTTCCATTGCTTCTTGGACATTTCTTCCATTCCCGTAATAGGGTGTCTACTAGGTAGTGAAGTAGTAAAATGTAGAAAAATTTGAAACGTAGCAAAAAAGGAAGTAAGGAGTAGTGAAATTTGCCTCAGGAGTCAACTTTACCTGTCAGGGTTTTAAAAAATAGTGAAGAGGGATAATTCACCGAAAATTAAAAGTAAAGTACATATGTATACAGAGTTTGAAGATTTTCAAAAATTCATTACCCCCCCAATCAGATATTTGCTGCAGTTTATGGGAAGTATTTCTGTTAGGGGATTAGTTTCCAGTCAGTTTATTTTTTTTGCATATGATGAGCTGTTGCTCTCATTGTTGAAAGATGTTAAGACAGGGTCTTTGCCAAACATTTGTTAGGTTCCATTTGGGAAGGGGTATATAAAAAATGAGTATTTTTTACAAATATTATGCGTTGGATCCTTCATTTAGTAATAAGTTTTTAGATTAGTATTTTATGTATTAATTAATCACCTTGAAATTATTTAACCCACGCTATGGCGTGTATTATTGACTCAAACTACTCATTATAGGATGATTTCTTATATCCTGCACATATGGACAACATTCATTATGTAAAAATTAGGAAGTCCTTTTTTGCTGTTAAGGTGGTGAATAGTAGTGAAATTTGAAAATGAAATATCAGGAGACACCCTGCATAATGTTTGTTTCAATTGTTTTGATGCTTCTGTGTAAATATATAATTTCAAAATGAATTTCCTTCTAATGAGGAACATATAACAATGTACATTTATTACTATAAATTACTTTCCAAGATTATTGTGTGAGGAATAAATTTGGAAATTGTAATTTTGTTTATGAATAATGATTGATATTGAAATTCATTACAGAAATGACATCATAGATACCAGTTTCCAACTGCATTCAGTAGGCAACACGGATAAAGTTATTCAAGAATACTGTAAAAATGTAAAGCTGGTCAATGATTGCACACGTAAAACTTTTCATTACCAGAATGAATAACACATATTACGCTGTGATGGCTCTCTTTGCAGTACCTACACTCAGAGGCTAGGAATTATTGCACAAAGGCTGGATTGACTTACCTATCCACCGTTTATTTAGAACTTAACACTCCATGAAAACGTTCCTGCGGAGATAAAAACAGCATGAATCTCGATCCTACTTAGATGTTTAAATGTCCTTGTCATTCATTATTCGTCATGACACGGTGTGGTAAATTTTTTTTTGAAACAAAGCTTCATTCTTCCGCAATTATGCAGTTTCCAGTATGGGGTGTGCATTTGATTTCGATTTATCACACACAATAACATGCTCTATTCAATTTCTAGATGACGGAGCCTTAGCGATGTGTGGGCGTCAGTCTGCGCGTCACCAGCTCATCATGACGTCATGGCGGTTACGGCCTAGGAAATGTCCTACTATGGGTTAGGACAAACTCGTCAACGGACGAAAATGTCTTTCAAGGAGCATTCCACCTGTGAGTTATATTAGGTTCGTGTAAGCTCATACAGTTCTTTTCGTTCACTAACTAATATCTTTCCCTTCTGGGAAATACAACTATTGTATCTATGAGAATTAACACTCCCATTGGGAAAATGTGTGAGGGCCCGCGCTGAGAGTTACGAAGGCCTTTATTGTTGGAATAGAATGTTTTTGTTATGGTAAGGACCACCAGTTTTTCGTTCACTGCTGTCCTGTTTATCTGCACCTACTACTGTCTTCTTCAACTTTTATCTTATTTTATGAACTTCTTTCTCAACTTACTGTTTCCATGTCTCTTCTGCATAGATTCCGAGTTCCCTTATCTCCATACTAAATGGTCCCTCCCTCCTTCCTCTCATTGAAACGCTCTTTTTAGCGGTTGGAGAGTCTTAAACTAACATGTTATCTAACTAATATCTTATATAGCATTCCGCTACAGTAATACCCCTCCGGGGGATACGACTATTGAATCATTGGGAATTAGCTCTCCCAGGGGGAAAATGTGAGGGCCCGAGCTACGAGCTAGTTAGGCCTTCTGTTTGTTGAACTATAATGATTTTTTTATATTTAGGACCTTCTTTTCTCGGTTCACTGCTGTCTTGTTTTTCAGCACCTACTACTTTCTTCCTGAACTTCGATCTTTCTTCATGAACTTCTTACCCAACTTATCGTTTCTTAGCCCCTGCTGGATAGATTCCGCGTTCTCTTAAAGGGGTCCTTCGGAAAAAATATTTTTTGATCCGATTGGTCTAAAATTTGGTCGGTATATGTATTTTTTGCAAGACAACCATATTTGAATTCATAAATTTTTTCGATTTAGGCCTTAGTTTTTCCGAAAAATTTGAAATATTAGTTTTTTGGGTCATTTTTATACCTATTTCAAAGGAATAAAAGTCATTGAGTTTTTATGCTAGGACAAATTCAAAGACAGTTTTGGAATCCTTGGAACATTTCTAACAAAGATATATCCAAATATTTTGTATATGAATTTGTTTTATATATATATACGATATTTTACCAATATATCAAATATACCAAAATTTTCGAATTTGAACTCTGATAAAAAAATTGAAATGTAGAAATTGAAAAAGTGGCTATATAACTATGTTAGAAATGTTCCAAGGATTTTAAAACTGTCTTTGTTTTCTTCCTTGTTTAAAAACTCAATAACTTCTATTCTTTTGAATTTTGAAAGTAAGGAACTTTACACTACTGGCCAAAAACAAAATTTTTTACTTCATATTCACACTGTGAATTGTTATTTCCATGAAAAAAAATTTACTTCATAAAAATTATGAAATTTTTGGTTGTCAGTCTGATTCTTATGAAATTTGAATGTAATTGAATTGAACCTCATGTAACTTTTGAAAAAAAAACAGTTTCTTCTACACATTTTTTTATTCAGGCCTTAGTTTTTAAAAAAAATTGACATATTGGTTTTTAGTCAATTGGTACTGCTATTACAAAAGAATAGAACTCATTGAGTTTTTATGCTAGAACAAAAACAGACAGTTTTAGAATCTTTGGAACATATCTAACAAAAGTACATTCGCAAATTTTCCATTTCTTCTTTTGTTTTCTTTTTATATGGGGTCAAAATGTGGTCGAAAATTAAAGGTGTTGTGGTGTTGAAGTGTTTGCCGCCGCAAGGAGGCGCTGAAACGATGTGCGCGCCGCCGTCTTACTTTGGGATCTTGCCGCCGCTGCCGGACGGCTGCGGCTGGCTGGCGGGGGCGGCAGTGTCAACCGTGTGTTTGTTTCGTAAGGCCGGCAGCGCCTTGCATCCGATTCTGTGGTGAACCGGAAGGTGCATCAGCAGTGAAGCTGTTTGCGGTTGCTGGTTGGCGAAGGCACCCAGCAACGCGGAAGGTAAGCCAACAAGCTATCTAGGCGTCACGAGAAAAGGTCCCGCCTCCTTATCAATTTTTCATTAATAAGGAAATCAGGTTCTCGGAATAGAAGGATTGGCGTGCCTTCACACAAAGGACACAATACACAAGAAATGCAAGAAAATACACAAGAACACAGTCATTAAGGAAAAACAATCAACAGATACCTATACTAAAATTAGGGCTGTAATCACCGATCTGAAGAGACCCGACTTACATCAGCGCGTTTCTGTGCGCTAGCTGCCTCGGTAAAATATGGTTCTAGCGAAGACAGGTTATAAAACTCCATATGTAAGGGCTAATGTTATTTTCCTGGTAAAATGCCTCCTACTACAACCACCTTATAGAAAATTACTGAAATAGTGAATTCTACGAGCGTTGCCTGCCTAATCGGTCGACCGACTTTATTCTACGTTACTACGCATCGACACACATGACAAATAATGCCTAGCCTAGCGCACTCCAACGGGACAGATGATTATCAGATCCAGCCCACACGATCATTCGTTCACGTCCTGCTTCAGTTCGAACTCCTGAATCACACAGATCAGCCAATGTTCATCATCGTCGTTTTTACAGTCACGTGCCAATTTTCTCCTTGCAGACGTATTATCAGCAACAGATGTAACCCTCCACCTGTGCGGCAAACATTTACAACCCATTACTTTTAACTGAACTGATTATGTTCCCTCAGATATTTGAAATTTTCTTTTCAACAAAAATCACATAAAATTTATTATCATATTTACTTCAAATGATTTTCCTTCAAAGAAACCTGCTTTTTTTGCACAGATTCTCACCCGCCCGGGAACGTTGGCATTTAATTCTCCATCAATGACTACCACAATATGATTGGGTTTGAATTTAACCCTTCTGAAACCATAAAAGAAATTTACTGTGTTAATACAAAGAATTTTGATAGGTTCAACAATATATGTATCTTTCAACGCACACTACATTCAAGTATCTCCACGTGATATTTTTTTTTATTATAACACTTGGTTCTGCGCACCTCTTTCTATGACGAAGTACTGCGTTATACTGATATTATCAGCTCTGCCCCCTGATCCAGAAAGCTGTGCTCCACTTTTCCCAAGAAACCAATTGTGTTCTCCGGGGCTTATTGAGCGTCCTCCTACACTTCCCTCTAACTTTCCAATCGGTTCATTGTGAGGCTGGCTTTTTCCCTATTTGTTGTTGAACTGCTTTGCCAAGCGCGCGGTAATCTCCGCCTTTTTCTGAGGTTGCTTGCTTTTCGATACGATCGCTCGCTTTCTCACGGGCTCCCAAAGCCTACCCATGGTATACTATAAATCTGTCAGCCACTTCTGGCTAGCGTTCTTGGCCCTAACGCTTTCGAGTGCTTGTAATTAATATCTCCCCATGTCGTCTGGCCGAAACCTCTCCAGTTTCTCAACCCTCTTCTCTCCTTATGTTGTTTTAACAGAACCCTATCTACAAACACTTTTTGTGGAAAGATTTTTTCTGCCTATGTAAGAGATCTTTGTAGCCAAGTTCCCTCATAAATTCCTTTCGCGGTCAGCATCTATCCCGAACACTGCCCAGGCCCAGGCCTCTTTAAATTGCTTTAGACCACAAAAAATTTCGCTGTGCTCATACGACCATTACGATTACACATGTACACATGTTGACTTTCCAACATTCATTCCACATACAACACGTTGAAGCTATACTTTTACGGTTGGAGTGCGCTTTATATTTTACTAGAATACAAATGCCTCCTCCTAGATTGATGTAATTGTCCTCTAAAGATACACGGCAGCAATAAAGATACAATAGAGCAAACACAATTTGAATTTTTCTAACTATCCACAAAAATGCGTACAATAACATTTCTCTCAACATAGGCTTTTGGTGGTGGTAGCCATCTTGTTGGTAGCAAGATGGCGGCGGCTGGAAAGGCTGCGTCAGCTGAGGCAGCTGAGAAGGCTGCGGCAGCCGAGGCTGGCGATGCGGGATTGCCAGTGCCGCCGGCGTGGAGCACGTCGGGAGTGCTTGTGGATGTCAGCCTGTTGGCTAACATCCTGACTCAGGCGCGTGACCCGATCCTCGACCGGTTATCTAGGCAGCTGCCTAAGTTGACCGGCGATGGATCGGTCGACGCGCTGGAGTGCTGGAGAATCTGGAGAGGCTCTGCCAGCTGGAGCACGTGGCTCCGACCAACGTCATTGGGTTTATGCTTGACGGCAATGCCACGCGGGTGTTTCGCTCCATAACTGTCGGTGATGCTGCTCAGTGGCAGGTAGTTAGGTCTACGCTAGCCGCGCAATTTGCGTTGCCTTTGCAGGAGGTTTATAGGCGGTTCACCGAGCGTCGGCTTGGAGCTGGCGAGTTGGTGGATGTCTACCTGGACGACTTGGCGCGTCTGGGTGGGAGAGTGGGGTTGACAACGGGAGTTTTGATCTTTGGGGTAAATTTTACGAGGGTCTCTCCACTTCTCTGTACACTTGGGCAGTTTCGCGTGAGGACGCTTATACTGCGCCGTTCGACGCTGAGGTGTCGAAAGTGCGGGAGAGAATGGCCGCACAGAGGGCTGTGGCCGGGCGAGGCCAGGAGGCCAGGCTCGGGGCAGACCTTGCTTCTTCGGGGAAGCAGGGCAGTGGTGGCAAGGCTTCTTGCTACCGCTGTGGCGGTGCACACCGCGTGCGGGTTTGCCCGCAGAAGCAAGGCGCTGCGGCGCCTGCTGGCAGGGGGGCCGTGAAGGCTCCCGCCAAAAGAAAGTTCGCATGCTTTGCGTGTGAGGAGGTCGGGCATTTTGCTTGTGACTGCCCGGCGGTAGGTAGGCCGACGGTTGGTGGGTCGGGTTTCTCTGCGGAGGACGCCAGTCGGGGCGACGCGTCCTCCTCAATGGAAACCGTGTAAGCCGAGCTTCCTTACCGTAGGTTTCCTCTCTCCGAGGGAGGTGACGGCGCCCCCTCGGAGAAAGGGACCTTGAGCGGCACGAGTGTGTTGCTGAGGTGGGGCGATCTAGGATCGCTCGGAGCGACTGGCGTTACGACGCGGCGTCGTTTGCCAGTCGTTCGTGCCATTTTGAATGGGCATTGTTCATGGTGTCTAGTAGACTCCCGGAGCGAGCGGACGGTGGTTTGTCCGCGGGTGGTGGTGGGCCAACGCCCCCAACCGGGGCGGCCGTTGCTAACGGCGGACGGCAGAACTTCCCATGTGGG
Source organism: Morinoia aosen (assembly GCA_030386875.1). Taxonomy (NCBI): domain Eukaryota; kingdom Metazoa; phylum Arthropoda; class Malacostraca; order Amphipoda; family Talitridae; genus Morinoia; species Morinoia aosen. Next base: position 10,248,207 of record CM059561.1, read on the forward strand.
GAAGCACTGTCGTATGGTAGTCGGGTTGCAGGGGCATTGCTTTGGTGTCACTGCGCTCGTCATGCCGGAGTTGGGGAATCTTGGCGTGGACTGTGTCCTAGGGAATGATGTTATTGATCACATGGGGGGCGTCACCGTCAGGAGAGGTCCTGACTCGAAGTATGCAGTTGACTGGGGGAGATCCTGGTCAGCTGGATGCTGTAGGGGGTCCAGCAATGGATTCGCCTGTGTCAACCTGGGAGCCGGCCTGGTGGCAGGGGCGGGGTCGGTGGAGTCGAGAGGTGAGCCAGCGCCGATCGAGATTCTCGACCCTGACTTTGTTGCTAGGTTCGCTGACGGTCGGTGGACCGTCAGTTGGCGGTGGTCCGAGAAGCCGCCCGAGGGGTTGCAGACTCGGATCGCGGAGTACGGACGTACTCGGGCGCCTCACGTGCGTGAGCGCTATGACGCGGAGATTCAGAGTTGGATCTCGAAGGGTTGGTTGAGGCAGTGACATGGCCCCATCCAGGGCGTTATTCCGTTGCTGGCCGTCGTGCAACCAACGAAGGACAAAGTCCGTCCGGTCATGGATTATCGTGAGTTGAAAGGCTTTGTCGAGTGTCATACTGGTGATGACATGGTCGCTGTGTGTGGCGACAAGATTCGGAAATGGCGGCAGATGCGGGGCGAGCTTAAGGTCGTCGACCTTAAGTCTGCGTACCTGCAGATCCACGTTTCCGAGGATCTGTGGCGATATCAGATTGTGAATTTTAAGGGTGTGTCTTACGCTTTGACGCGATCAGGCTTTGGCCTCTCGTGTGCGCCCCGAATCATGACGGTGATTCTCGGCAGGGTTCTGTCGTTGAACGACCGAGTTCGTCAAGGGACAGACCACTATATCGATGATATAGTGGTTGGTGAGTCTGTTCTCAGTGCTCAGGAGCTCCGGGAGCATCTGGCGAGGTACGGACTTGTGACGAAGGAACCTGAGAGCCTGGATGGAGGCCGGTTATTGGTAATTTCCTTACGGAAAGATTCCAATGGACATCTTCGGATGTCGAGGGGGACTGCTTTCTCCGAGTTCGGTTCGGTAAATGCCGGCTTAACGAAGAGAGGGCTGTTTTCCTTGTGTGGTCGCTTAGTCGGCCATTACCCCGAGGCAGGGTGGCTGCGTCCATGTTGCAGTTTCTTGAAACGGCTGGGATGCAGTGGCTCTTGAGACGACTCGGTTGACAGTTCTTTCAGCGTGTTGGCTGGGGAGCTGTCGGCGCGAGCTCGTCGGGAGGACCCTGTTGAGGGCGTTTGGGGTGTCGATCCGCATGGTACGGTTACCGTGTGGGCTGATGCCAGCTCCTTCGGAGTCGGTGTGGTCCCTGAGGTCGATGGCCGCATTGTTGAGGATGCGTCTTGGCTCCGGAAAGAGTCAGACCACCTTCATATCAATGTGGCTGAGTTGGAGGCGGTTACGCGGGGTATCAACTTGGCGATTGCGTGGGGTTTTAAAACTTTCACGGTCGCCAGTGATTCCCGGACAGTCGAAAACTGGATAGACAGCACTGTCGATGGCCGCAGTCGTGTTCGCACGAAGGGCGCGGCGGAGATGCTCGTGAAGCGACGTCTTGGGGTGATCCGTGAAACGATCGCTGAGCATGGTCTGGTCGTGTCTGTTCGCTTCGTTTCTACGATCGAGAACAAAGCCGATCAGATGACCAGGGTACCCACGAGGTGGCTTGGTTACCGCGACGCTGGTGAAGCTGTCGTAGAGGTGTCTACCGTGCTTGCCACTGGAGAGAGTCTCGAGGATGCCATATGGGCGGCTCATCTGCTGCATCATTTGGGCGTCGATCAGACGTTTTACTTGGCTTGTCAGATCCGTAGTGATCTGTCACGTGAGCAGGTGAAGCGTGAGCTGGCTGGATGCGAGGCCTATCAGCGGATCGATCCCGCGTTGCGGGAGGAAAATCTCGTGGGGCGAGGGGGTCTTTCTGTGGAGGAGAGCTGGCGCCGGGTTGCGGTTGACGTAACCCATTATGGTGACAACCTTTACCTGTCTATGGTTGACTGTGGACCCTCGCGGTTCGCCATCTGGCAACGGTTGCTGAATGAGTCAGCAGCGAGCATTGTCGCCCATTTGCGTGAGGTCGTAATTGAGCGAGGGCCGTGTGACGAATTGTTGTTGGACAATTCGACTGCGTTTCGATCAGCGACTGTTGAGCAGTTCGCTGATGCGTGGGGGATTTCTCTGCGATTCCGTGCCGCCTACGCCCCGAGTGGCAACGGGATCGTTGAGAAAAATCACCGGACGATCAAGAGGATCGCCGCTAGGGGAGGCATCTCTCCTGAGGAGGCCACATTTTGGTACAATGTGACGCCTCGAAAGGAAACAGAGGCTGGCTCGGTCCCGTCGAGCGGTATTTTCAAGTATCGCTGGCGAGTGCCGTTTGATGTCAATCTTCGGGTGACTGATGGCTGCGAGGACAACAGCTTTGCCGTTGGTGATGAGGTGTGGGTGAAACCCCCACTGCCCTCATGCACGAAGCAGTGGACGTCAGGTGAGGTCACCAGCGTCGAGCCTAAGCACGTAGTGTGCGTAGACGGCATGCCTAGGCATGTGCGCGACGTTAGGAAACGTCGGTTTGGTGAGAACCATGGCGGTGTCGCTGGTGCCGCGGAGCCCGAAGCAATGGTCTTCGGTGGAGGGGGCGGCTGCGATGCAACTCCCTTGGCGTTGCCAGAGAGAGTCGTAGCTGATGCCTTAAACAGGGCGCCCGTTGAGCCAGCGGCAGATCGTGAGCCAACTGATGAGCCCTCGGAACAAGAGGGCGACGAGCGAGACGCTGTTGGCAGCGATGCTGGGGAGCAGCGAGGGGAGCACGAATCATTGAGGCGGTCACGCCGTGAGCGACGGCGTCCCACGTACTTGGATGAGTACGAGTGCTAGGCACCAAGCACTGCGTGTTTCGTGAGAAACTGGGGAGATGTGGTGTTGAAGTGCTTGCCGCCGTAAGAGGGCACTGCAACGATGTGCGCTCCGCCGTCTTACTTTGGGATCTTGCCGCCGCTGCCGGACGGCTGCGGCTGGCTGGCGGCAGTGTCGAGTTGGACGTGGTAAAGTGCAGACGCGGCGTGTTTTCGTTCCTGAGATTTGCTGTCAACCTTGTGTTTTTTCGTAAGGCCGGCAGCGCCTTGCTTCCGATTCTGTGGAGAACCAGAAGGTGCATCAGCAGTGAAGCTGTTTGCGGTTGCTGGTTGGCGAAGGCACCCAGCAACGCGGAAGGTAAGCCAACAATTTTGGTCCCCTTACCCCCCCCCTGGGGGATCAATTGTCCGTAGCGCCATAAAACTTTATTACCGAATAGTCCACCAACTAAGAGTCCTTTTCCAACAAAACCATGAAAAATAACCCATCGGAGAAAAAAGGTCCTCCGGAGGACACCCTCAACTTCATTCTAAAGGGTGCCTTCCTTCTTCCTCTTTTTGGATGACATTTATTTTGCTGCGAATAGGGAGGTTCAAACTAATTAATAATTATCTTTCGTTATAGTAATGCAAATGAAGGGATTTATTGATTCCAATTTTTTGTAACAAATACTGGCAAATCCGTTGCAACGTTTGAAAACGAATTAGCATTGCAGTGGTTAGAATCGATAATTCAATGCTATAATCAATAATCTGTTTTTTGGTTCAAGAATTGATAATTCCTTAATATATTTGAGCGTAGCATGGAAGTCAGTCCTCAATATTACGTTTTAATTTCAGTTTCTTTTATCCACACAACATCATTCGATTCAAATTTAGCAAGCCAAATGGATACAAAGTCTCCTATAAAAAATGATCAAAAAATTAACGCCCGGCTGTCCAATAGGTTACCGATTTCAAATGTTGTATTCAGAGTTAGGTTAATCGACTTATTCTCTGATTGCAGCCAAAGCCAAATGGGTAAAATGTTGCAATCACAAGTAGAGCTAGCCAGGCTGGCTCCGAACCCACTGGTAGTTGGATCACAGTCATTCGGCAAATGGTAGTTTATTTACTTTGGTTTTCATTGGCACAGTTAATAATTACTAATGTATTGCAATTTATCAGATGCTTTAGCTGTAGTCGGGTATGATGAAGATAAGAAACTAAAGGCATCAGCCATCCAAGAGGTCCTGCGTCGTTGCAACGATTGGGCTGGTTCAGAGACGACGACAGGAAACCAGAGACGACAGGAAATCAGTACACTTCCTCAAAGTGTACTTGCCTCTTCATCGCTTTCTTTGACCGCCTCTCAGTTGCCTCATTTGCTAGCTCCGTCGATATCAGGTTATGATACTCATCCCTTAAGCTGGGTTTAGACGGAGGGTTTAGCTTTCCCGGGGGCAACGCCCTTTCTCCCTCCCCGCCTCTTCAAGAAACCCCTAAACCCTCGATCTAATGCCTCCCACCCGTTCCCCATGCTTGTCGTCGCTGCCAACCTTCATGCCGGAAAAACTCAGGGGCGAGTACCCGGGCGACTGACTTGGCAGTACGTTATTGGCATTCTTAAATTAGGGTGTATCTCTCAGTTGTTATGCCGTCAAGTCCTCATGTCTAATTCTAACCCAAAAAGATTCCCCTGACCTAGAAAAAGAGCGAGGGCTAAAGTTTTAAGATTGATAGATTCATTGAAAGCACGGCGTCAGTCTAATTGTATTTATTGTGCCAGTAAATATAATTCCTTTATGAAGTACTATCGCTTATATGTTGTCGACTTTGAAATGATCTGTTGCTGAAATAATTTTCCATTTAACTCAAAAGTACGTACCTGTTCACAATCGTAACGCATATTTTTTGCTGTTATGCTATTATTAACACAGGATGACTCGTGATAGGACTTGGATATAATTTATTTAACTTATTTCTGTAATAATTTTTGAATTCTTCACGAATACGTTGATGTTCTTGTGCCGGCCTCCGAGGAATAGTTTACAGATTAAGAACGTGAAGTCTCGGCATTACGAAAATTTTTGTGGTGGAGTGTCGAAAAAACGAATGTCAAAATAATATTTTCATTTACGTATTGATGAGCTCATTTGAAACTAGTCGTTACTGATCGTACTAAAGTGATGTGGTATCTCTTCACCTATTTTTGGTACCACAAAGGACCAAATGTATGTTACTTTTTTCTTCGGATTTCATTATTGTCTTATTGAACATGAGTTATCGGTATAACGAAAATTTCTGTGCCTAATAGCACCAGTTTTATGGGAAAGTTCCATTTGAAAAATTTTAGTTGTTAATTTGTTTATGATGTGAATATCTTGTAAATTAAGAATTCTTTAGAGAGGACAAACGTCGGAGCCGTATAGAAGCGGGACCCCTAAGGGGAATACAATTATTGTATCTATGGGAAATAGCGCTCCCAGGGGGACAATGTCAGGGCCCGAGCTGAGAGTTAGGTAGGCTTTCTTTTTGTTGAAATAAAATGTTTTTGTTATGTTAAGGACCACCTTTTTTCGATTCACTGCTGTCTTGTTTTTCAGCACCTACTACTTTCCTCTTCAACTTTGATCTTGTTCCGTGATCTTCTTTCACAACTTACTGTTTCTATGCCTTTCTGCGTAGATTCCGCGTTTCCTTAACTCCATACTAAATGGTGCCTTCCTCTTTCTTCTCTTTGGATCGCATTTGTGGCTGGGTAGGGAGGCTAAAACTAACGACTAATCTAATCTAACCTATAGAAGCGGGAGGTGGAGGGTAACTTCCTCTGAAGAGGTATAGCTGTGGAGGATAATTCCGCCCTCTGCTACTTACGACTCGATAGCATTAGTGCGGGCCCTGTCGTCTCCTCATCCCAATTAAAGAACTAATATGTGTAGTGGTTGAGAGGGTTGGTCATTGTAGATATTTGATGTGTAAGAATGGAAGTGTGCAAATTTAATTTAAAACTAGTACAATTTTCTTAGTAGTCGGTTGCTTGATAGTCCTTTTGTGGTGGTAGTTCATTTTAAATGAAAGTTATATACGTAGTGTTTGCAGTGATGAATCTTACAAAGAACCTGTGATGGAATTCTTTGCGTACCAAAGATTTTTTTGTAAGAATTTAATGCAATAGTCAAATGTCAGGTTGTGAATGAAATAAAGTTATACTTTAAACATCTGTGATGTTTTAACCGATTTATAAATCAATGGCGATTCGGAATAACTTTATATTGTACTGTGAGACTTATCGTAATAGTCTCGTGTTCTACGATGAAGATGACAATTTGAGCGCTCTTGCTGTAGCATTCATCGGCATCGCAATTATTTTTTCTAATAATGCATTGTTGCTTGTTACAACAGGCCTCACCCTGTAATACTAATCTGTTCAATTGTCGCAATTTGTAAAAAAACTTGACGAAATATAAAGACCGTATTAAACAAATTTGTTGAATTTAAATAAGTAATTTCGGTAATTTTTGTGCAGTCTTTAAATTTGCGGTAATTGGACAGATGTTTTTCATGAGGTGTGGCTTATTGATTTCAGGAGAAATTCGCTATTTTTGTGAAAAATCGTTGCACTGCTTATGAATCTTCCGGAATATAGTGGTTAGAGTAGCTATTTTCAACGTTAAATTACCCGTAATTACCGCAATTTTGGAATGAAGACCGACTATAATAACCGTTTAACTACCGGTAACTAACCGGGTAATATCGTCGGTCTTCGTCCAAAATTTACGATACATTTGAGAACATTACATTTCATTGAGAAGTATTCACCGTAATACATGTTTTATTGAAAAAAATTTGAGTCCAAAATGTCCTTAAATGTTCTAGACGTGAGATCACTCTAGAAAATTGTGCGAGAGCTAACAGGGAGCCAGAGGAGTAAAAGAGCTTTGTCATTCATACACTAGCTCCACGATGGGAAAAACTAAGGAACTCGGTGTGGACCTCAGGCAGAAGATTATTGACTGCCACAAAGCTGGAAATAGTTATTGCGACATATCTAAGCGTTTGAGAATCCTAAGACCTACAGAACAATCTGTTATAAAAAAATTGCTAAGTTTGGTACCGTAGAAACGTTACCTGGGTGTGGTTGCAAACAAAAACTCTCGGTGAGAACTTCTAGAAAATTGTGTCGTGAGGTCAACGCTTATCCACGAGTGAAGCTAGACGACATTGCCGAGAGATTGAACGCTCAGGGAACTAGCGTTAGCAATGGCACAATCTAGCGCTGTCTAAACAAGGAAGGCCTACACGGACGCTGACCTCGAAGGACTCCACTCCACAAACCATGCCGTGTTGCTGCTCGCTTGAACTTTGCAAAGTCACACTTGGATAAGGACAGAGGCTTTTAGGAGAGAGTGTTATAGAAAGAAGAAACAAAAATCGAGCATTTTAGGCACAATAACGTGAAGAAGGTTTGGCGAAAGAATGGTGAAGCTTTCCTGTCGAAGAACACTGTGCCAACAGTTAAAAACAAAGGTGAATCACTGATGTTTTCGGGTCGTTTTGCTGCATTGGATACTAGAAAATTGGTTGCAATTGAAGGGAAGATGAGCTCCGATGACTCTATTTCTATTTTGGACGAAAACCTGAAGGTATCAGCTAATAGTTTGGGACTTGGTAGGCGGTGGATATTTCAACAAGACCATAACCCAAAACACACGGCCAAGTCTACAACTAGCTGGCTCCAAAAAAAAGATAAATGTGCTGCCATGGCCTTCGATGAGTCCTGATCTCAATCCCCTTGAAAATTTGCTGCAGGAATTAAAAGTCAACATCAACAAGAGAGCTCGAAAGAATCTTCAGGAATTGAAACGCATCGCCATTGAAGAATGGAACAATATTTCATCTGAAACTACGGAAAAGCTTGTCAAAAACTATAATAAAAGGCTTTAAATGTTATGAAGAAGAGAGGTCACGCTATTGATTATTAAAAATATACTAAAATGGTAGATTTACCTCAATAAAGTGTATTACTACTCACTGTATGAATAATTTTGTCTTATCGTGTTTCTCAAGTTCAGCTTGTTAAATCTTTCAAGAAGAAAATCTTATTATTGAATCTTAGTATTGTGGTCACTAATATGTGCTTCACACCCTGTGAAAATCTTATGCCTGTGGTAACTAAAGTTTTTGAGTAATATTCTAGAAAGTTTTGAAAGACGAGGGGTGAACGGATAATTTCGTCGCTAACTGTACCTATCTCAGCACTTATCAATTTCAGTGTTTCTGTCATGCTGTTTCTAAAATTAGGTATATTAATAACTATTTTCAGGCTTGAAATAATTTGACTATGAGAATGAATACCTATTTTTGCTTGAAAACAATGTCACGATACTATGCTGTTGTTAAGCACGTAACGTAGGAGGAATTGAAACCCCCGACAGCAAGAGAAAGAAAAATAAAGTTATGAAACACACAATCAGAGAGTTGGACAGAAAAGTAGGAAATCAACAGTGTTTACTTGGTGTGTACTTCGCGATTACCGAGCTGACAAGCATGGGGAGAATAATAAACATTGAAAGATTAAAACGGGTTTTATTTTTAAGAAACACGTGGATTGAAGCACAGGGAAACGTTTCGACGAAATAATGAAAATGCGCACCATTGCACTAATGCAAGATGCTCATGATTTTAACGACATGGTAATACCATACGACACAATGAGAAAACCACACCTTGGCTGTCTAAGCAGATGACTGCCACAAATCGTACTTTGCGTGCGCTTAGTGGCGACATGACTGGGCCAACATGAGCATGAAATGAGCGGATTAACATGAGCAACATAATGAGACACACAAAGAACGAGAAATATGCTCTCCTTACTACAATGAACGCTAGCGCAACCATTTCAGGATTACTATAAAGTAACTTCCCGCACTATGCATGAAATCAGCAGACATAGTCGATGAATGGGCTAGCATGAACACGAAACATTTGGGAATAATGCAATACATAAAATCAAAGAACTTTGCTTACCACAAGGTGTTCAAAAATTAGTAAACACTTCGCATCACGTATCCTCTAAACTCTTGCTTTGTGATCGAAACACATCCTCCTGCTAAGTGCACAACACCACAATAAAAACACAAATCAATTTAAAAATTGCGCGCCGCTTTGAATGCCGTATTCTGTGTACTGCTCTGCACTCTAATTTCACTTTAGATCACTGTTTTTCAGAGTTCTCAATAATACAAATTCAACTCTTCTGCGGTGAGTGCAGGCACCACCTAAGTTTCGTTCACGTCAAGTTTTGAAGGGTGACCGGTACCAGGCTCCCTCGCCGCTGCCGCTCCATTACAGGTGTAGACCGGCGCTGAAGATCTGAGATGCTGCGCCCAGAGAGCTTGTAGCTTGCGCTCCCGGCTCTCACTGCCCGAACAGCTTAACCACTGTGAAATTCGCGGTTTATGGTTTTTCCTTTGAAGACTTGGCAGCAGTGTGAGCTTAATTGGCAAGCTGCATTTTTCTTGCTAGCTCGAAGTCGCTGTAGAACTTGACATTTGCGTTCTCTTGGGCAAACGATTTATACATTTTTACGTGCCGTTGTCACTCCAAAGTTGTTATGTTTCGAGCGGAATTTGATGCCGGGGCTACTTCAGTGCCTGTTGGGGTCCATTGCTAACTACTGGTGACTCGATGTAGTCATATAAGCTCTGTATCGGGTGCACTTTTCTTGATATCTTCTCGAGTGGCTGTTCCAACGGGGATCACGGCGGCGGCCGGATCCCCGATCCGTGTACCAAAAAGACCGTCTCTCGTCGTGTATGAGAGAAAATAACCTCCCGAATTTTCATGTCCCCTCCATTTATGTGTGTCGCCTCCTTCTTTCCGGAACGCTCGGGACTCTTCCAAGCTACAGAGAAAGTCTCTCAATTTTTATTCGATGGACGCTTGCCGGTTCTACAGACTTGCGCTCTCATTGGTCCGCGCTCTGACACACCTCCACGCGTGATGTCTTCCAGAGCGCTGATTGGCCGAAAAGATGCAGTGCTTGCCGAGGTGCGAGGGCTCCCGCGCCTACGTATGTGTGTTGTGCGTTTTGTGTTGTGTGTGTGTGTTGTGTGGGTGTGTTGGCCTGAGATTTGTGTTCGTGTGCAAGACTGTGTGTTTTTGGACGCCTGAACCTTAGCAAGTTTGGGCGAAATGCTGACCACTTGAGCTCGACAGATATTTATGGCCCACCTCTTAGAAACCTGAGAACAACGCTGTCCCTTTGCTTAGAACAGAGAAAAATCGCCCTTACGCATATATCGGTATTCTCACGCTCAAGCCAAGCCAACGGTTTTTCACATTCCCAAGTGTCACAGCGACTCACGGGATTTATTTGAATATAGCTTTACGTGATTTAGCCAAAAACATATCATGTGATATGAACATACATATTACAGATATAAACATACATATTTCATAACACATACCCCTGTCGCCCCAGAAAAATTTGGGCCAACTGCAAGGTTGGTTCAAATATTTAACCGTTCATTGTATACGCGGAGTAATTTCTTACATAACAAAATTAGGAAATGTTCTCCATCATCAAATATAGAAACCTCGTTGCTTCTCTCCTGACCCTCTCCATAATGCAAGGCGCTCACGGTGATGCATTTTCCTTAGAAGGAAAAATTTTTATAGATACCTCACACACACTAACTTGAACCGCACATTTGTTACACATACATTATGATGGGACGCAAAGAAAAGAACACAACATAGGTAACACACTTTTCGAACAAACATAGACTCATCATGAAATATTGAACACACCCAAGACATATTAATTTTCGGCTTGCCTTCGGCAAGTTCAACTAGAAATTTTTGATTATGTTACTTAGAGATCGTTTAATAGGCGTATTCAGTACAAGGCAATACATTATTTCAGCATTAGCGCTTATAAGCCACCTAACCACATATCTCAAAAGTGAGGCAATATTTCAACCTTGGATATTTTCTTATTTATCATCAGCTCGTCCTCCTTCCGAGCAGTAGTGCATCATTATCAATATCATTATTATCAACATCATTATTATCATCAACATTATCAAAATTATCAGCAAAGGAAGCCCTCTGGGAAATCAGGATTTGTAGCATACTAATGTTTCATTGCAGATTCATTCAATTTACTCCGTCCTTGCGTCACGCTATCTGCGCGGAAAAGTGTTCCTTGGCGTCGCGTCTACGCGGAAAATTCAATGAATGTTTGCGTCAATACGCGTTCAGATTCCTTCGTGGGGCTCGTCGGCCGGGGCTCGTCAGCCCTTCATCCATACATATTGCCAGAGCTCAACTTCCACTTACGATTTTACGTCTAACATTGTCACTTTGGTGATCGATAGACAGCGTACTGTTTAGTTGCTCTTCCACATAATAATTCAATTCTCGCGAATCTTTCCAAGCCACCCTGACTGGGGCAGAAGTGAGGTCACACACGAATTATCAGTTCAATAAGTACAGGTATCTATAACCAACTACAGACAAAAGTCAACATTTATATCGACGGTGTCACTGATCAGTTACTTTCACCTAAACTTCCTAAAAGATTGACACACATAAAATAATATACGCAAAATGAGAGATTTACCAGGTTGGCCGATATCTCGAATGCTACTACAAAAGAAAATGGAGTGTTAACATTTCATCAGACTTACGCCATATTGCTGTGTACCACAGTCCAGGCGATCTGATTACTCGTCAACACACACACAAAATCATGAGACAATTATAAATCACAACCTAATTCACCTGATTTACCCAGCCTTTGGATACAGCACAATGGTTATTCAATGATGTTATTTTCTTCGTCGTCGTTTAACGTTCAACGCATTTAATTCAATGCTACTGATAACATTTCAATACATTTCTCATTATCAAAAAAAAAAATCCTACTTTCTTTCGTTTACGCAATACCTCACTAGAGTCATAACCACATCAGCTTGAACATACCGCCACAATTTCTTAATAGCGTGTGCTATCCACAAAGCAATAAAATTTCGGCAGAGGCTCTCTGCTGCGCGGTCTACCTCTCTCACACACATTTTAAATGAAAATTTCACTTGTACATTCCAGTCGCTATGCATTTTCAATTTTTACGCTATAAATCAATTCGTTTGCAGAAATCAAACTCCCTCTCGTAGTATAGTACATTTTCATAGGAGAAAATACACATATCCTAATGAAGTTGACAAGTACATCCTAATTATGCAAACACATTCTCGCCATCAATTAACGATTGACTTTCAACTACTGACGAAACGGTTCACACAATCTGATTAAAGTTACTACATAATCATGTTAAAATCCAAAGCATTATCGTTTGTTTCCGCTCCTCCAATCTCATGTCTAACCATCAGACGGCACGCTTGAGCCACCCTTGTTGATCAGGCAAAGTAGGCTTTTACGAACCTGTCTAAAATCCGCGCACGAACGAGAGAGAATGCGTAGACAAATACGAGGAATGCATTAAAAAAATCCAAAAATTCTGAAGGATTCTCGGGGATGTTCCGTTCCACCGATATAAATTTATATTAAACACCAGGTAAATTACCTTTATACGACAAGTAAATCTTCCTGTTTAGGGAGACAATAATCCTAGACGTACGCAAGACATATTCATCTTTCACAAGAGGCAATACATTTCATTGTGCGAGGGAAGACGTTGTTTTATATTATTCGGAAAAAATTGGCCACCTTCGAAATCAGTACCACACTGTCTCTTTCGCTATAGTAGAATCTCGTGTTAGTAAAGACATGATTTACACTTCATACATGAGTCTAACCTGGAAGTTCCCTTGGACAACCAACGACTTGAAGAAAATTATCTTTCAATCAATGCACGCTTGAGATAATAAAAATTATTCATTGGCGACATGTAACTGATTAGACAAAAATTGCATTTTGAATCCACGTGTGTGTTCTTTCTAATACTACGTCCTTAATGTAATAAAATTTCATCCCACCTATAGAAGCTGAGATTGAAACACACTAAATTTATCCGCCATACACTGTCGACATATGCAAAAAAAATAATGTTTTTTCTGGAATTTATATGACTTGCAGTATGACGCAATAAAGTTGTTGTGCCCAAGAAATTTGAGAAGAAAGAAGAAATGCAAATTAGTTTGAACTAATGGAATTCAGCAACACATCATAAACAAAATTCACCTCTTACTCTTGAACACTGGAACTGAACATGAGATTCTTGTGAATACAGAAACTAAACAAATGAAGTTTACTTTACTGGTCTCGTGTGTAGGCGTTATTTTATCTCTAAGTAACTAAATTTGTCCAAGAATTGGCTGCGTGGCATTTTAGAAGATGCAGCACATTCTCAGAGAGGTAACGATTACACCTCCTTAAAACTTATTACTCTAGGCACCGTCACTTTCTAAATTTCAATCCGACACTGGTTGGAAAAATTAATTCACTCTGCATTTGACAGCAAGGAACAACATCTCTTTCCTGAAAAGCGATTCCATGATTATTTGGCAGAAGACCTCAACCATTATACTTGAAATATTCCCACATTAACGAGTAAAAAAAAAAGATTTGCGTTCCTGAGCTTGTTAGAGCAGAATAACACAGATTTAAATTCACCCTGAACTTCAAGAAAATCCTCTAATCACTTTGAATCGAGGGGTCATGATAAACTTGAACTTGCTCAGTCATTCAATATTTCTGAACACAATTAAATTGTAAAATTTGTTTCAAATTTTTAACTGATGTAAGGCGGTTTCAACTAAAAAATAAGGCATACATCCGGGCCATCGTTCTAAGCATAAAATCAATGAACATCAGGTAGTGAATAAATTCTCGAGACATTCAAGTAAACAAACAGCACACTGAAGCATGCTGATCATATTCTCATTATAATGGCACTCACATGTTATCTTCCAACTGCAGAATAAAAGAATAAAATAAAATAAATTGCGAGTGCAGCACATCAGAACTTGAAAAAGTTATGCTGGATCACAATGTCTAAATTTCAAAGGTATTCAATCTCAATACTGTTACTCAATTTGCAGAGTAAAATTGCATAAGAAGAAAACATTCAACTTAAACAACCCGATGTCATTACGAACTGAGTAAAGCATGTAAAGTTGATTATTGAACTTCTCATCTTCAGAAAGTTCAATGTCTATGAATAATACAATACTAATACTCTATACTAAGTCAAGTTCACTTCAATAAGCTACTCAGAAAGCTGCAGTAATGAGAACTTCAATTTTATGATTCTAAAAGCCGGTTCGGACAGTCTTACACAGCGGTATGGCTCTCTGGTCAAAAATTTGCTTCGAAAATTAGATCGTACTCAAAATGACCGCGGGAAAATAGTACATTAAGACACATATATTAATATTGAGTACTTGTTAGTCCGAATTTTATATTCAAGAGAGCGTTTCACACAAAAAAAAATTTTTAGGCTTTGAAATGACTATTCAAGAGAATTTTCCTGCTGGCCACGTAAATATCAGGCTCACAGTGTGCTATTCACAATTTTTATCCTGTACATGACCAAGAGATATTAAAAGAAATTTTTAGTGGTAGTCCTGTCTCAGCAAAAATGCGGCAGATTTTATTTATTAATGCACACCGATTAATTTTACTTACAAAGCGTTTAACTGTAAATTTCCACTGAATAATCAAAATTTTAATTACGATTGCTGCAGTTTAGGACCTGACAAACAATGGCTTCCTCATGCCCTAGGAAATAGAATATGCTCAGGAAGTTCAACGTTGTCATTGAAAATTGGGTGGAATTTTCAGAGGAAAAGTTTAACTAGAGCAACTCGACATTATAGTAAACTTACACAACGTACGTCATACTGCCTAAATGAACTTCTCATTTGATTCATAAAAACTAATGTCAAAGGATCACTCAGCTTCAAATTACTTTAAATTACGTTTAATTTAGCCACTTTAGGAAATGGTCTGGCTGCGACCACAAGAATTTGGTTTATTGCCTCACGAGCAGTATCCAGTGCCTGCCTCTACCTCTAGGCTGTAAATTTACACATTAAAATTGGGTAGCACTCAGAGTAACCCAAGGAAATGGCACAGGAAGAAATTACTCTTTAATATCGAGTACATGTTAGATTGAATTTAATGATCAATGATTTTCTCGAAGGATTATGACATAAACAAAATTTTAAGCACTGGAAATGTTTTAACAAAATTCCATGCCAATATGCAGGTATCATGCTCGCACAGTGTACTTTCATTCTAGCTGTCGCGAAAACAATGCTTGTTAAGCACGTTACGCAGGAGGGGTCTCAACCTCCATAAATTAATTATCTATGTACACCTTGTGTTCGCGTGAATACTACATAAAAGCATGGACAATAAAAGAAATATAGATTAAAATGGGTTTTATTTGACGAACACGTGGGTCAAAATACGAGCACACAAAATATCTCAATGCAAAGATTAAAGCACAGGGAAATGTTTGAATGAAGTAAAAAATGCGCGCAAGTGCACTAATGCAAGATGCTCATGATTTTAACGACATGGTAATACCATACGACACAAAGAGAAAACCACACCTTGGCTGTCTAGGCAGATGACTGCCACAAATCGTACTTTACGTGCTCTTCGTGGCGGCATGACTGGGCCAACATGAGCATGAAATGGGCGGGTTAACATGAGCAACATAATGAGACAAACAAAGAACGAGAAATATGCTCTCCTTACTACGATGAACGCTAGCGCAACCATTTCAGGATTACTACAAAGTAACTTCCCGCACTATGCATAAAATCAGCAGACATAGTCGATGAATGGGCTAGCATGAACACGAAACATTTGGGGATAATGCAATATATAAAATCAAAGAACTTTGCTTACCACAAGGTATTCAAAAATTAGTAAACACTTCGCATCACGTACCCTCTATACTCTTGCTTTGTGGCCGAAACACATCATCACAATACCACAATAAAAACACAAATCAATTTTTTAAATTGCGCGCCGCTTTGAATGCCGTATTCTGTGTACTGCTCTGCACTCTAATTTCACTTTAGATCACTGTTCTTCAGAGTTCTCAATAATACAAATTCAACTCTTCTGCGGGGAGTGCAGGCACCACTTAAGTTTCGTTCCCGTCAAGTTTTGAAGGGTGACCGCTTCCAGGCTCCCTCGCCGCTGCCGCTCCATTACAGGTGAAGACCGGCGCTGAAGAACTGAGATGCTGCGCCCAGAGAGCTTGTAGCTTGCGCTCTCGGCTCTCACTGCCCGAACAGCTTAATTAACCACTGTGGAATTCGCGGCTTATGGTTTTTCCTTTGAAGACTTGGCAGCAGTGTGAGCTTAATTGGCAAGCTGCATTTTTCTTGCTAGCTCGAAGTCGCTGTAGAACTTGACATTTGCGTTTTCTTGGGCAAACGATTTATACATTTTTACGTGCCGTTGTCACTCCGAAGTTGTTACGTTTCGAGCGGAATTTGATGCCGGTGCTACTTCAGTGTCTGTTGGGGTCCATTGCTAACTACTGGAGACTCGATGTAGTCATATAAGCTCTGTATCGGGTGCACTTTTCTTGATATCTTCTCGAGTGGCTGTTCCTACGGGGATCACGGCGGCGGCCGGATCCCCGATCCGTGTACCAAAAAGACCGTCTCTCGTGGTGTATGAGAGAAAAAAACCTCCCGAATTTTCATGTCCCCTCCTTTTATGTGTGTCGCCTCTTTCTTTCCGGAACGTTCGAGACTCTTCCAAGCTACAGAGAAAGTCTCTGTCAAGGAATGGAAAGTCGTAGGGATTAAAATTTTGTGCGTTGTACTTTTTCTTATTTTATGTCGCCCGGTGTTGTACTTCAGCTTGCTTTTCATCGGTCTTTCTTACTGTAGTTTTGCGTCGGAAGAAAACGCGTGCTGAACGCAACATCTTTTCTTATTTAGTCAGGGAGTTCTAGGAATTCATTCATAGCTTCAGCAGTCACCGCTCGAGGCGGAGGTGCGTTTTGTTGTAGGATACTTTTGTGCTTTATTTGTCCGTTATAGCCCTGACAATATTTCCAATATTTTCATTTTCATGTTCTAGTGTGTAACAGCTTGGTTTTGATTGTTTATCAGTGAGGTCATCAGTCGTCCCCCACACTGAGATACTCGGGGCAAGTTCCAGCCACAACCTGTCCGGTTCCTGTACGTGTAGAAAAATTAGCATTGTTCAACGTAACTACGAGCTGAAAGCCGAAGAGTGCCAGAGGCAGCTGCTGGTGGCGGTTTCTGGAAAACCGATGATTTCCCAGCCTGTATGCTTGCGATTATTCGTGGACTTGACTTCACGTCTTTTCAGGCACTCGTTCGACGTACAACCTTACGTTCGACACTGGACGCTACAATCTGACCGAGTTCCTATATGTTAAGAAGAATAGTCGTTCACTCGTTCTACGCAACTCCGAGTTGACAGCCGAAGAGTGCCAGAGACTGTGGGTGGCTGTTTCCGGAAGCCAGATAATTTCCTGGCTCTTATGATTGCGACTCTTTGTGGACTTGACTTCGCGTCGATCTACAACTTTACGTCCTACCTTAGAAGTTTCCATCTGGCCAGCTCGAAGCAGTCTATTCTCTTGGCCTTTGCTTGTTTCGCCTACTTGCATAGTTTCTCTGTTCACTCGTTTATTTGCTACGGCAGCACTGTGGTCAGAATTGCTCGAAATTAATATTGTTTAATGTCATTTCTTATAGCTGTCTTGGCGTCCGTATTTATTATTTAGTTCTATTTTGTAATCTGTTCTAAATTTCGTGCATTTAAGTGTCCCGCTCTAAATATCACTTCATTTCAAATGTTCCCCTTGAGTAAACTTTAAAACCTTGTTCTTATTTTTACACCGGTTCACCCAGTCGTATATCCGTAACCTGAACAGTCTCTCAATTTTGATTCGATGGACGCTTGCCGGTTCTACAGACTTGCGCTCTCATTGGTCCGCGCTCTGACACACCTCCACGCGTGATGTCTTCCAGAGCGCTGATTGGCCGAATAGATGCGGTGCTTGCCGAGGTGCGAGGGTTCCCGCGCCTACATATGTGTGCTGTGCGTTTTGTGTTGTGTTAGTGTGTGTGTTGTGTGGGTGAGTTGGCTTGAGATTTGTGTTCGTGTGCAAGACTGTGTGTTTGTGGACGCCTGAACCTTAGCAAGTTTGGGCGAAACGCTGACGCATATATCGGTATTCTCACGCTCAAGCCAAAGCCAACGGTTTTTCACATTCCCAAGTGTCACAGCGACTCACGGGATTTAGCCAAAAAATATCTATGAAAAAATATTATCTAATTTGAATATAGCTTTACGTCATTTAGCCAAAAACATATCATGTGATTTAAACATACATATCACAGATATAAACATACATATTTCATAACAACAATGACATGGACTATTAACCCATACACGTTATCCCAAAAAAAAAATACCTATATGCTAATACATTTTGAAAACAAATGTTGATTTTGGATTAACTTCGTTGAAGGAAATGAACTAATTTTCCTAATTTTTTTAGAAACATAACCAAAATTATTTCATCACTATCTGCTCTTTCATAGCATAAACTACACCTTTTTCATTTCAAATTAATCTAAGTCAAGTTCAATTTAATCCAAGCCAAGTTCAATTTAATTAATCTGAGTCAAGTTCAAATTAATCCGAGTCAAGTTTAAATTAATCCGAGTCAAGTTCAAATTAATCCGTGTCAAGTTCAAATTAATCCAAGTCAAGTTCAAATTAATCCAAGTCTAGTTCAAATTAACCCAAGTCAAGTTCAAATTAATCCAAGTCAAATTCAGATTAATCCGAGTCAAGTTCAAATTAATCCAACCCTCAGTTGAGTTATACAATGACATAATAATTTGTTAATTTGAGTTTTTGTGTTAAATATGTATCTATTAGATGTTATAAGCATGACTGATTTTGAGGATTTATTTACACTCATCGATATTTATATACGTGAAATTCCATTTTATCACATCTATGAAATCATATACATGCTAATACAAAAGGTTTTCATCAAAAGATATGTAGATTTAACCTTTTAAAGAAATATACAAATGCGATTCACTGAGTACTAATGTACGATTCCGTTTGGTTACAATTTATACTTGTACATTACTACCCAGATACATTCTTTTATTAGCAATATAAATATTACCATCCATTCTAATTCCGTGTTAGTCAATGTGAAGAAAAGTAGGATCCACTAACAATACACAATAATAATGATAATACAAGAAACAACGTTTCTAACTCACTGCAGATTTTATTTGTGTGTGTTTACAATTCAATTTATAATACTTTCAAGAATTAAATATTCATTGAATGATTTTTATAAAAGTTATTGAAGTCTTAAAAGTATTATATATTGAATTGTAAACACACACAAAAATAAAATCAGTAGTGAAATAGAAACATTGTTTCTTGTATTATTATTTTGTATTGTAAGTGGATCCAACATTGTTCTTCTGTCGTCAATAACTCCGAGCACGGCCGCGAATCACTCAGTAGAGCATCTCGATTGACTAACACGGAATTAGAATTCATGACAATATTTTTATTGCTAATGCAGGAATGTATCTGGGTAGTAATGTACAAGTATAAATTGTAATTAAACGGAATCGTACGTTACTACTCAGTAAATCGTACTTGTATATTTATTTTAAAGATTAAAGCTACATATCGTCCAATGATAATATTTTGCACTTGAATGTATTTTATTTCATATATGTGGTAAAGTGGAATTTCAGTTATATAAATATCTATGAGTGTAAATAAATCCTCGAAACAAACCAGTTTTGCTCATCACATCCAATAGATACATATTTAACACAAAAAACTCAAATTACCAAATTATTATGTCATTATTTATCTCAATTCTGAGGGTTGGATTAATTTGAACTTGACTCGGATTAATTTGAACTTGACTCGGATTAAATTGAACTTTACTTGGATTAAATTGAATTTGACTTAGATTAATTTGAAGTGAAAAAGGTGTAGAATATTTTGGGAAGCCTTTATTTTATTACTATGGTTAAACATTAACAACAATTTCAGTTCTTTCATGTCAAGGAAGTCTCCTTCACTTTGTATCAAGTTGTACCTGAAGTTCTGTCCAATTTTTGAGCTATATTTTTATGGCGCGATTACTTTAGTTTAGCTCGTTAATGTTGTGTGCTGATTTATTGTAATTCATAAAATTTCATTTCTTTCTTCAGATTGAGTGATAATTATTGTAATTAATAACTATTTTTAGCCCTCATGTATACTCCAAGTAAAGAGCATGTCAGGAATATTTTACTGTTTGAATTTCATGAAGGCAATTCGGCAAGCTAAACAGCAAAAACACTCAAACACTTATGGAAATAATGTTGTGAATGAAAAGACCTGCAGAAGATGGTTTTCTCGTTTCAAAAAGGAAGACTTCTGACTGAAAGACAAACCGAGAGCAAGATGCTCAAAAAAACTCAATTCTGAGCAATTGCAAGCTGCCACTGATGAAAATCCAACTTGCACTACTTGAGAACTGAGCAAAACCGCTAATGTAAGCCATATGACCATATATCGGGAATCAACAGGCAACAGCTTGTGACCTGTTGTGTTGCACTGCGTTATCATGAACTTCAGGCACCTTTTTTAGACTGAATCATAACTGGCGACGAGAAGTGTGTAGTGTTCTCCCTCAGTCTGCTTTACGCTCCGGGCAGCGCTAGTGTCAATAGCTGGCCGATACGCCAGATTTGGACGCCGCCCACCCTTCTCCCTCCACCTCCATGTTGCTACTAAAAGTTGCCATTCGCGCCAATTATTTAACTATGTAGTACTACTGAGGTTTATTAACCTAGCTATTCGTTATACAGATATTATTGATCACTGCATTATAAATACTACAAGTACTTAGTAAGTGGATATTACAGCGGAATACCAAACTTAACCTGCATTAAATCATTATAATAAGTTACGATAACGACCGCTGGTGTTTGGCCATTCGCCGCTCCATCTCGGCACTCAAGAATAGGCATTTTCACTAACTGAACTTGGCCTAACCTAACCCAACCTTACCTAACTTAACTTAACCTACTTAACCTAACTTAAGTTAACTTAACCTACCCTAAATTACCCTAACCTAACATTTCTGTAGATCAGGCGCCATTGGCGTCTGTGCTGCATGGGTTTTGGTTGTGGGGGGAGGGGGGGGGGGGTAATGGGGGCGGTAATAGAGTGGGGGCATCAGCCAGCTATTGGCATTAGCGCCTCCGGGCAGACTGTGAATATCTAACGAATTGGAATATCTAAGCCCGGTAGCACTCGCTACTGGGCATAGATATTACAAACGAACCCGACAACAGATATTAGAAACCAACCCGATATTACAAACGAACCCGACATGATGAGAAATACACAACTGGAATAAATGCCGTACTATTGTGATTGTCGCCAACAGTAATGGCACACAAAAAGATAAGCCAGTCAGGTAGTACAGCACCCAAGGACGCCTCGGTGGACCGACGGTTGTCGGTGAGTCACGGCGTGGGTGACGTGGCGTTGCGGAGTAGTTGGCTGTCGAGGCGATGATGTAGGCGTTGAGGCTACTGCTTGCGGAGCGGCCTAGACTTGTTGCGGAGATCAGGTTTGTTGAGTGTAAACTTCTGCGTGATGAGTCGCTGTGAGTAGCCTGCTGCAAGGCGAGTGCTGCGAGGAGAGTCGCTGGGAGAAGACTTGTGTGAGCCGCTGTTGTGAGGAGGCTCGCTGAGGGAAGATTTGTGTGAATATCAGGGCCGCTGCGAATGAACTGAACTGTGCTTGCCCGATAGCTCGGTGCTTGGTGCGGTGCTTGGTGCGGCCTTACCGCGCCAAACTAGCTCTCTGATTGGGCGATGCGCAGTGGCGTGATGACGCTGTCCAGGCTGAGCTAAACTTATGTGGTTGTCTTGAGATGTCGCCTGGCTGCTCGTAGCGGGCAGCTTATAGAGCTAGGTGAGGCACCTCTGCGCCAAACTTGCGCTCTGATTGGTCGGCCGGTAGGGGAGCTTCGAGGCATGTTCGAGCTGAGCGAGGTGACGCATCTAGGCTTCTGTGGTGGTGTTTGCGCACAGCGTGTTGACACCATCAAATGTGGATCCTTTACAACAATGTTAAGTGCAAAAGACAGTGGCTAAGTCGTGTTTCAAAGCCAATTCCACAGCCTAGGAGTGGACGGCACCATAAAAAATTCCTTTGTGTGTATGGTGGGATTTGAAGGGAAATTTATATTATGAACTAATGGGTGGCAATCCAACAATAACATCTGAAGTTTACTGTCAGCAGCTAACTCGTTTAAAAACAGTTTTACAGGAAAAACGGCCTTCTTTGATCAATAGAAAAGGAGTGTTTCTGCACCATGACAATGCCAGACCCGACACTTCAAGAGAGACCAAATAATCTCATTGAAGAATTTGGCTGGAAAGTCATGCATCACCCACCACTCCCGATCTTGCTCCCGATCTTGCTCCAACCGATTTTCATTTTTTCAGGAGCTTACAGAATCATTTAATGGAACAAGGGCTTACTTCAAGAGAAGAGGTCGAAATGAAACTAGTTTCTTATTTTTAGTCCAATCTGGCTTAAGTCTATGAAGAAGGAATCAGGAAGCTTACGGTAAGATAGGAAGCTATCATTAATAAAAATGGTGACTATGTTGAAGACTAAATAAATATATTTTGACAGGATTTTTACCATGTTTTATGTTTTAAAAAATGGATAGAACTTCTGTTACAACCTGATAGATGCTCTGGAAAATCAGGCTGTTTACCTAGGCTTGTGACATTCAGCATTTTTTCATTATTACTGAAAACAAAGTCCGGATGGTAATGAGCGAACTAGCAAGCGCATTGTAACCAAACAAGCAAAAGTTTTAGAATTTTTAAAGGGTATATTTTGCACATTCTCAGCAGTTTCTATTTGTCCAGGTACCGCGACCAGTCGTCATCTTTGATGGCCATATTTACTCTCAATTAACTAATTCTGCGTCTCTGGCTTGTTGATAAAAGATCTGTATCATTGAGAGATCTTTAGAAGGCATGATGGTGTGGCTAACTAGTTTCTGCTGCTTCGATTGCTGCTTGCCAAAATGTTTCTGCAAACTTGGCCATCGTTTTCTGCGAAAAGCAAACCTGTGGTTTGAAAGCTTTCAAGAAACTCTTTTCACCATTTGAACCGACCTTCAATAAGGTAAGGGTCCTCTGCTGGTGTTACGTGTACAAAATATTTCATTTTAAAGTAAAAAATAAACCTACATATGAGCAAAGCATGATGTTTTCAGAGAAGAAAGTATTAATTTAAGAGTTTTGATTATTAGTGCAGTCTGTCTCTCTCTCTCTCTCTGGGCACCATATCTATATATGAGCATCATTTAAACTTTTTCACTCAGTCATTACATTGTGGCACTCTTCAACATGAATTATATTATTTAGTAGCGAATCAGAGTTCATTAAATATATCGGACAGGTCCAGTTTAACCCGATCATAGTGGTTATAATCAGAGTTGCCTCGAAGCTGCTCTAAACTAATGATTAATGTCGATGTGTGCGAGTGATTCGAGTAGCTTGAGGGATAATTTACCCAAACACCGACCCAAAATTAAACTACATTATAACACCTTACGAACGCTTCGATGAATACTGTCCTTGATATCGATCCTCTAAGAATAAGCACGATTCATTACATGGGTGCTACCATGCGGGGTACATGTGCTTATTGTGTCCGTTTATCTACCGTCTTCTTAGACTTTACATTCGCACGGATATCTTCTTTTTGGCAAATTTAGTTGGACCTGCGAGCTAAGCTCTAGTTTTCTACGAAAATTCTTTCACAGTCATAAAATTTTACGTATTTTCTGTTGTATTTTTATTTCTTTTGCAAATGGATTTTTATCGGTGTAGGCGCAAACCTTGGATCCGGGTCGTCCTAATCCTTTTGAATTATGGTTTTTAGTAAAAGCTCTTGGCCAAGTTCGGATATTTAAGCTATGGACATGCTACTGCAGCATTTCTCGTCCTGTACTGTGAGGTTACTAAAGCATAATGGAACAGACGTTACGAATATGTTGAACATATTGAAATCAAATCCGTGGAAATCAAATGTTGTGTCCTAAGACAATTTTTGGTGCAAACTTATGATGGAGGTGGTGGAGAGAAAAACATTCAATAAAAATATTTCTTGGAACGTATCGATCATAAGATCTTTCTCAATCTCCACAAAACCTGGCAGCAGTGGAGGAAAAATCCGCTAATCCAAAATTGATCCTGAATATAAAACAAGCTTCAAGAGAAAAGATTAACTACAGGAAAGGAAACAGATCAAAACTTTTTTGAAAGCCCTATTCTAAAATTGTTAAAAGTTAATCACCTACTAACAGTTTTGAATTTTGTTTGCATTTGTTTTAGCTTATGAAAATAAATACAGTGATTCAAAGATTCGCAATTTAAAATTTGCGGGTAGAATGCGGGGGTGAGAGATGTTGGCCAGGAGAATACATCTTAAGATTCGACGACGGGGGATTGGATGTATTGAAATGGATTAATTTTATCACAGGAGAAATAATTCTAGAGCATAAATTTTTTTCACGCGTATTTTACACTTAATTACGGCGCAAATACCTCTTTAGTGTTCGAGTTGATTTTTGCGAGGAATGAATAATAATATAGTATAAATTCATTGGGATTGTGATTAGAGATTTCATTTATTATTTGCAATCCTTCATCGTTGTATTTGCGTGTACTTAGAAGTGATAGAATATTATAAATTTCCTGAATGATGGTGCAAAGTGAATAATTTCTTACAGGCTAAATATTTTCTCATAATTTCTTGCACTCCCCATATTACCAACTCTATACTTAAAACCTTGGCATAAAACACCTACATTTCTTGTTAAATATTTTATGTAATACACATGAAAGTTAAGGCCAGCGGACGTTTTTTTGGAGCCCAAAACTGAAAATGAAATTATCACTTGAAAATGCTCCTAAACACTTCCTCTATCGCGTAGAAAAATCATTTGTCCCGTGTTGGCAACCCAAACCCCTATAATTATCCCCAACTAGCCCCCTCCCCCGCTGTTGCGCTCAGAGACCAGCTGCGTCTCTGCTTAGCTGTGGTTGGTTGCTTCAAAAAAAATTTCTTTGTTTTTAGACAACTGTTCATTCATTAGAGAAGTTAGTGGTCTCTTGACGTTCTTAGTGAATGGTTTTGTGCTTGTCCGTCCTGTGAAATGCCTAGAATATCAAATGCAGCTGTTCACTTAGGCCGAAAATGCTTTTTCGACTTTGAGGGGCAATTCCAGCAACAGTTTTTTACTTATGGAGGAAATCTTTTTTGCACCGTAAAGATCAAGGTAAGTACTATAAATCTCCGAAGTTGTTTTTTTGATAAGTTGATAACAAATTTTTTCATTATAAAAAATATAAAAATTGGGCTTTCAAAATTTTACATTTTGTAAAAAAAAATTTGAAGCGAAATCAAAAAACTGTCTCAGACACTTGTAGATATGTTTATTGTGAATCGAACAAAAAACTAATCGTCTCTATGTACAAGAGTTGCTGAGAAATTGGAATTTTAAGAAATTTGCCTGTGGGGGGAAGGGGGAGTGGGTAGTTTCTCAAAAGTTTATTTGCTGTAAATGTTTATTCGAATCTTATAAACATGCTGTGAATACCTCAAAGCTTATTTCACTCCGTAGGAATTGCTTTTTAATTCTTGAATATTTCACAGGGAAAACAGTTCGGGGCCCTCTGTAGTTTGCAGCAAGTATTAGTGACTTATCAGTGGTAGTGATTTATTACAACTATAGAAGACTTATCTTAAATGTTTTAGACTTACTAGTAGAATATTAGTTTATAAGATCTGATGAAAAGAAATGAAATCATGTTTAAGGAAACTATGTGTACTCAGCACTATGGTATTTGGTAACTTTGACCGACATTTTCTCAAAATGTGGGTCATAGACTTTGACGGCCAATTTCTCCTACAGTTTTGAAGCTATTAAGGATATCTTTTTTGTATCGTGGAGAGCAAAGTAGGTACTACAAATACTAGTTCAACTTGTTTGAAAAGTTTATTAGAAATTTTTTCATCGTCTATAGATAGAAAATAACTGTTTTTAATATTCAAATAGTTCTCAAATTTTTTTGAGCAAAAACAAAAAACTTGAACAGGTGTTTTAAGGGGACCGTCTCGCCAAAAAAGTCCCTGTTTTTTGACTGCCTTTTTTTGAAATTTTCGCCATAGGTGTGAAATCATGCGATGATATTTTAGTGTTTTTTACATATATATTAAAAATTAGATTTTTTCAGAGGAAGTGAAATAATGGGTGTTTGTAAAATAGGTTTTATTAATTACTGGTATTTATTTGCATGGTCAAAATCAAATTAACGCAACGAAGGGAACGCATTTCTTTAGTTTTTCTCTCAATCAATTGTTTCGGCAATTGCCATGAGTAGGCCTATTACGATACCTGTGTGTGAATCTCAACTAAGGATCTTAATGTTAACATATTTGGATACGATTTTTCGTGTCTCTCTCGCATTATTTGTTTCGATGATTGGCATGCGTATTACGATACCCATGTGTGAATATCAGCTAAGGATTCTTAATGGTTAGATATTTTAAAAACCAATGTAATAGGTATCAACTTCATTGGAAATAAACTGTTTTTCTTTTTCTTCATTTTTATTGCCATTTCAATCAATAATCAATATACATTTACTTTCGTCATTTGTTATCATTCTATTTACCCCTTCTTATAAACACTACGGATCTTTCATTTGATCGATTTTCACTTCTGACATTGTTTTTCAACATAAAAATTCATAAGTGAACGTTGAAGGATGTTTTTACTTAGGATGTATCTGCTTACGACGTCCTTATTTCGCGGTTATTTTCTCCCATACACTTCTGCACGATGAAATTTCCCCATTATACGCACTTTCATTCGTGAGCCATATTCAAAAAGGTTTTGCAACACACTATCTTTGAATTCTGAAAGCTTT
Source organism: Morinoia aosen (assembly GCA_030386875.1). Classification (NCBI taxonomy): domain Eukaryota; kingdom Metazoa; phylum Arthropoda; class Malacostraca; order Amphipoda; family Talitridae; genus Morinoia; species Morinoia aosen. The sequence continues at coordinate 10,275,134 of CM059561.1, forward strand.
CTCAAGAAAAGTTTTCGCTTCTTACTATGATTAAGAAAAGGTCCACTAAGCACGCTTTTCTAATGGGCACCTTCCCTATTCGGTCAGCTTTTCTCCACCCTCTTGGAGATATGTAACTAGAGAGACCAATTTTCCTCTTGTTTTTCTTCTGAAATTTAGGAGACATTTTAATGGCCTACCCGATAACCATGTATAGAGCCCCAAACAAACGTGCGGACCGATGCATGGTTCTCTCTCTCTGGGCCTGGTTGCTCGCCTAACTCGCGGCACAACAAAGCCTCACTATAGTTTTCTTCTAAAAAAGACATTACATAATCTAATATATTTTCATTATTCGTCACATTTAAACTTTTGTCGTAAATAGCTATGCGACATTCCTTGATTAATTTACCAATTTAAATTTATAATTTGAAACATTTCACCTTGCAATGATTTTGAAGTGGCTTATTCAAAAATTTCCAACTTGACATAGTTTTGAAATTCAGTATAAAATTATTAAATCCATATGAGCTGAACTACTGAACAAGAGTTGTAAGTTTCTTCATCGGAATTTGTTCTTCCTAATAAAATAAAAAATTACTTGAGTGGCCATTTTTTAACATAACTTCAACATTTCTTTGCCAAATGGAATGAAAATTTTTTTAATCATTGATAAAAATCTTGACCATAATCATCATTTCCTAAAAATCTCCGTTTTAATATTTGAGTAATCTTTTTTGTATTCAAACAAGTTTCTTGAGCACTGCAAAACTGCCAAAGCCTTGAACAAGAATATTTTGAAGTGCAATGCAACTATCCAATACGTTGAATAAGGATCCGTTAAAAAATTAATTAAATTGTTTCGCAAAATCAGTAAGTAATTTTGCTTTCGCCATCCAAACGCTGCAGACTTAAATTTATGTGTGATCATTAATAGCTTTTCTTATCACAAAGTGAAGTCTAGCTGGGCATGATGAATAGCTCATATAAAAAATACGTCATTATATGCATATTAATGAACTGAAAAAGCTCTCATGAATTCTAAGAAATTTATTATGAAAGGTTTTATGTCATTTTTCATACGCAATGAGAGCATTAATTATTTTTAAAATTTTGAAAATTTGTATTTGCGGGGTAAAATCCCCATGAAGTACGAGGGGTAGTCTAAATGTTCTGAGACAAATGCCATAATTTCTTTATTTAACAACTCATTACTTTTATTTTTCTACATAAGCTCCATTGTTGTATATACACTATTGTAATCTATGTTTCCACCTGTAAGTGCCTTCCTGATAGAATTGTGAGGGCTAGTTCCACTAGGTTCTGTACAAGAGAGATGTTTTCTTCATTTGTTGATGTGGTGGATCTTCCTCCCCGTGGGTCGTCATCAAGTCGGACTCTTCCCTCTTTAAAGCGTTTAATCCAATCATAAACGACTGTTCTACATGGTGCAGAGTCTCCATAAACCTGCTGTACTGCTTCGATGATCTTAACAGGTTTCCAATTTAGTTTAGTTAAAAATTTGGTGTTAGATCTGATCTCCAAATTTGCCATTTGAAGGGTTGAAAATTACTATTTTGAGATGCAACCTCTCGCGATGCTGACTTGACATAGACTGATGAGACAGCTGCAAGTTAATTAAGGTGGCTTTAGACGGAGGGTACCTTCCCCGGGGCAACGCCCTCTCTCCCTCCCCGCCTCTTTAAAAAAAACCTAAGCCCCTGATCTAATGCCTCCCACTCGTTCCCCAGGGGTGTTGTGGCTGCTACCCTACATGCTGGGCAGTGCTTCCACTTTAGGGTAAAATACCCTATTTTAGGGTAATCAGATGGGGTCTAGGGTAGAGTTTAGGGTAAAACAAAATTTTATGATTTTTAGGGTAATTCGACTTCTGTCGGGGTAGCGCAACACAATTGTAGGGATATTGCCTGTTTTCATTGCCAATATCAAATTTTGCTCTCAAGTACTACAATATACCTTATGTAAGGTACATTGCGAAGTACGCTACCGAAGTATTTGTGAAAATGTTCAATAAGAATCATATTTGTAACAAACTTGCCCGAACTCGCCATTAATTTAGTATTTATTGCACACGACGATAAGGTGCAAATTGCTGTGCATATCACTGCATATATCTCAGAACTCAGATCTCTCTTCAGTATAATGTGGCCAGATTTGCTGCACAAATAATACCTTGGTTAATTGAAAGTAATGACAATAATTAAAGTGATATGCAACTTGATATAATGTTTGGAATTTTATATTTTCTAGCCTTAGATAACTAACTCGGTAATGTTTCAAGATTTACACCAATACATCGGTCATCGTCGTTTACTGGAATTGAACAGCTACATAACATAACGTGTACAGAACGACACTCCCCGTGCCGAGAGTATGTAGTTTTGTTTCAGTCGAGTGCAATTAACTGTGTCAGGTGCTGTCACGTGCAGTATTGCATCGTGACAAAATATTTGGTCACTTGCGTCTCAGCAAATTGCTATTATCAAATAGATGTTGTGTACGATGAAGCTGCTACACCACCCATGACGGAAAGTCAAATTTTATCGTCTGTTAAGCACTTTTCACGAAAAGGGAAGGAAGGATAGAGAAGCGAACAACTGTTTCGAGGCTGGTTAGAAAAGTCTCAGCCATATACCACTACTAAGGATACGGTATACTGTACTATATGCTCAACTATCATCACGTTTGGTAAATCTGAGATTATTCTTCATGCTAACACTCAATTCCATAAAAATCTCAGTGCAGAGAAGAAAAACACAAACTATAACTCTGTTCATTTTATCACACGACCTAATTGAGAAGTCAGGTATAAAAATTGAATTACAGATATGTGCCAATCTTTCTCAGGATGATTTGCCTATTTCATTACTACTGAAACAAATTTTTCTCAAAGAAAGTAAGCTTAGGGAAACAAATAGCTACAAACATAATAAGACAATGGTTGGGTAAACATCTACTAAGTGTTCTTGTCGTTGTCCTTAATGAAGTTCATATTCTTGAATGATTGATGAAACAACTGATTGCAGTAAAGCTGAACAACTCGGAGTCATCGTCCAATAATGGAGTGAGAGTGCAATTAAGAGCTCCTTTGTTGATCTTGTTGAAAAAGAGGATAGCACAGCCAATGGATTGTTTACTACCCATAAAAAAGATGTCAGTGATACAAACATTTAAATTGAGCGACATTGTAGGGTTCTGTTCAGACACGACTTAGGTTATGATGAGATACAAACATTCTGTGGCTTCTTTGTTAAAAAAAATGAATTTTCAGCTTCATAGAATAAATGTTGGCTTGTTGGAAATACAGATATTGGGAGTGAATAAAAAAGCTTGTGAGATAGAAATCGAGATTCTTCTTCCATTATTCTTGGCACTAGGGCTCACTAACGTAGGACTCAATTCCTAGGGGAGCTACAAGTATTCGACTGTAGGCTTTTGGATTTTTTTACATGTGGGCTTTTGTCGAAAAATAATCCGGCCATGGGCCGAGATTCCTAATTGTAACGAGACTCTTATTTGAAATTCAATGGGGCTAACTTTGAACCTTGAGCAACATCTGCTTCGCCTTACTCAACGTAAATTATCTCTATATCCGCAGTTAAATTCGAACCAATTGAGTATACCATTTGCAAAAATTTGGGAAAGTTATGATAATTATTCTTCATATAGTGCATTACATTATTTGCCCCGTTCTTTGCAATTGCACCGAGAATTAGGGTGTATATGAACTTATTTCACATCTAAATTCCTCTAATTTATTGCGCAAAAGTTTTGAAACTGTGTTCGTGTTGTGTTTCATAAATAAATGTTTCGAGTATTACTTTGTCGTTCATTTCATCTTTCTTTGTCTTTGCATCTCTCTGCTAGTCAAGAATAGATCCCCTGGCCTCATATTTTAAGCTCATTGGACAGAGCTTGTAACTAGGTAACCCTACAAAGAAGATAAACTATAGTGAAAGCAAAATAAAATGTTGCACTTATCATGACACATATGACTCCGTAAAGTCAGAGAATTGCATTTTCTTATATCCGCATGTCCCTGATGTAGGGTCATTTCTACACATATGAACATGGAAACATTGAATATTTTCATGTAATACCAGCAATGGGCTTATTCGACATTTTAGGGTAATTAATACATTTTTAGGGTAATCTTGAACTAAGTTTTAGGGTAAGAACTTTCGCACTCGTGGAAGCCCTGATGCTGGGACTGCACGGGAACAACAGTGCGCTCCAGACAATTGAAAGGCAGGGTGTATGTCTTAGCTGCTCTGTTGTCATGTTCTCATGCGTAATCTCAATGCAAAAAGTCTCTCCTGATCTGGAAAAGTGGCTGAAGGCTGAAGTTTTCACATTAATAGATTTATTGAAAGCAAAGCGTCAGTCTGATTGTATTTATTACGGCTGTAAATATATTTTTTTTATCAAGAACTATCGCTGAAATGATCTGTAGCTGAAATGATTTTCGATCTAATTCAAAAGTAATTACCTCTAACAATAGTAACACAAATTGTTCGCTGTCGTACTAATATTAACACAAGATGGCTCGTGATAGGACTTAGACTGATTTAATTTTTGTTACTTATTTGCTGTTATCAGACTCTATCGCGCATATTTCATTTATTTTGGTCTCTATATACATCTGCTGGGCAAGCTATATTTCGTTTTTCCTTAGTTTGAGCATTAACAATTACGTCATAAAAGAAGCTATATCTGCGCGAGGTTTTATTGATTTACCTCCATTCCTCATTAATCCAATTGACACATTCGTTTCTGCCAAGGCACTTGGCCTTCGCTCCGTGAAATAGTTTACACGTTAAAAATAGCATCTTTTTTTCTGCACGTACCTTGAATTTCATTTCGACATCCTCACTCAGTCACTGTTATCTCTAGGGTTGCCGATTTTCTTTCCAACCAAACCAAAAATTGTTAAAGCGTACCAAATCTATTTAACTAGCAATAAAACGAAAATTTCAAGGTTTTACCTACTTTTCCTGTTAGAATGAAACTTTTTCCTCCTCTTCTTCCTTATCTGCCAATGTTTTTATTTAATTTGTTGACTAAGCTACCGTGGTGGTTCAAATTCGTGCAGTCTGTGTTCTCTAACGCAGATTTTGATCGCATTCGTGCATTTAGTCTTGCTCTTTTTAACGAAATCCTGTTTTTTGCTTATATTAGTTAGGGTCGAAAAAATTCTCTAGCTGCAGCAAAATAATTCGGTATTGACAAAAGCTGCATCATGAACTCGGGAAGCAGCGGGTAACAAAGCTGCGTACCAGAATTTTTCAGACACAATTTTTGTCTTGAAAGGAGCATCTTGAACAAACAGTTCTCGCCACTTCATATTCATCTTTTCATGCTGCTCTTATTTCACGAAATTGGAGAAATGCATTGAATATGGTATTATTGAATTACATTCAATCCAAATTCTTCAAATTTTTTGGGACATATTTTGTTGACGTTTCTCAAGAGAATGCTTTCTGCAGCTGCACCAAAATAAATCTCATTTATATTGACATAGTTTGAGGGGTTGCCTACATTTATTTTGCAATTATTGCCATTCGAAATCAACAGATCCCTTTTCATGAAGTTGCGCAAAATAAAATTCTCACTCCAGTGAAATCAAAATACATTTTTGTAAGGGAAACTTGTATATTTGCTCAACGCAACAATTTCGGCAGCCCTGGGCATCTCACCCTCCGTCTAAACGCAAGTGGGGAAGCTAGTGCGGGTGAGACGTGTAGGGGGGGGGGCGTCACCCTAGGGAAGAAACCCTCCATCTAAAACCACCTTTATCAAGGAAACTCTAAGGACAGCTTTCAACTTGTAAAAACTTTTCAATCTCTGTTCAGTTCAGAATTATGACATTTATCTGAGAGCATTTTGATTAACCCTCGTATACGTGGGGTGAACTTTCTTCACGAGACCAATATTGTCCAGGTCCTAGTTTCCTCAGCGAGTTTTTAGCTAGTTCAAGACTAGCTCGCTTGTCGCCGACCTGTACGGAGTACGGACGCTTCCTGGAAATTCACCGTGACTAATTCTCCTTCTTTGCCTTACCTTGTCCTTGGACGAGCGTGTGTGGCGCTGGTGGTGTCTGGGTTCCACTCGGCATCTCACCGTATGGTACTTCGCAGAGGGAGCTTGATTGGAGAGTTACTGGATTCGCTCTTTTTTTGTCATGTTGATATATTTGTTTTTTTTAGTTTATTGATGATTTCTCTTGGTTCGCTATTTTAGTTAATTAGGGCTGTTAATTTAGCTCAGATTTATTTTAGGCGTTGGCCTCGAATTTCCTACTTCCAGCTAGCTTGTTTTAAGAGTGTCGTTCGCATTTACCTTTTCTGCGTGCGACTTGACTGTCCTAAATCTTAGGACACTTGCTCTTGTTTATTATTGAAAAACTTACGACTGATTTACTTGATATTCTTCAACCAATTTGTACGATTGCTGTCTTCCACTTTGTTTGGACGTTGTTTACACACTAAGAGCATCATTTTCTTTGGTGAGTATACAGTAATAAATGTAAATTTGAGAAATCTGAACATAATTGGACATCTCGAACTTGAGTTTAGGTAACCACTAGCTAGTCAATCTTTACTATTCTTAATTTCTTTCCCTCTCTTTCCCACATAGTATTCATTTAAGGCCTGTCTACGGAACTGACCAGGCTGGTCGGGTAATATCTGATGTGCTCTAAAGTTTCTTATGGTAACCATTACTTGAATTAGTCAGTGCCATTACTTACCCTTAAAACAATATTATTATTAATATGTGCAGCTACTACCACAATCGGCCGGCGACTGTCAACCCGTGCCGTCCTTTAACCTGCTGCGAAAAAGAGTATCAGTTTTGCACTCAATCACACGCTGACCGTCCGCTGCACGGACCTGGAAGAGGGCCACCAGTGATGCAGGAACTGGGGAGCGTTCGAGCTGCACCTTTTAAATCCGTCATTGGTAAAGGGGCTTTCACACGATCAGTTTTTCAGTCAGTCACACTCACACTCAAGGAGTATGGTCAAAACACTTGCTTTCACACGTACGTTCTCTTGACTGAAGTGACGCGTCGCTGGCAAGCTTGGCACTTGCAGTCGTGGAGGGAATATATATGGAGGGGGCATGGTCGTCTGTGAAGAGAACCAGATTTTGAGTTTTCTCTTACGTCTGTAGCAACCAATAGCGTTCTCCCGAGTGTGACGTCAGCACGGAAGTCAGTTACCTACTGACTACGACGGAGTGCGCACACGCTCGCTGAATGCTCTTCTAGCTGTTGAGATTATCGCACAATCGTTAATTTGGGATTCCGAAAGATAATAAATTGTATTTCTGCACTCGAGGATACTTAATTAATAATATCAGAATTACTAGCAAAGATACAGAGTTGGAAACTATATAGATTACAGGCCCTTGAATACAACAAATTACAGAGCGATCTGCACGCACATCTTCCCCTTTGACTTGTGGTGGGTTACTAATCTTGATTTGGAAAATGGGAGGCGGAGTTGTAGAGGAGGTGGGAGGAGCCAACTTCAGCCAAGCGTCTGTGTTTGGCTCAAAGGTGGGGACGTGTCGGGCCTTGCCAATGCCCGAGTCTCTCAACTTTTGCAGCTAATTTGAATCTGATCGAAATCAGCAATGGTCCCTCCAGTATATTCTAGCTTCATGGCAGACACTGACACTCAAATAGGAGCAAAGCGACAGCCAAACAGTCCGCCAATGAGTGCCGAAAGAGAGCGAAAGAGAGCACGCATGCCCAAATATGGTGTTGCGTAACCGTGTGTGTCAGTGTGACTGACGAAAAAACTGATCGTGTGAAAGCCCCTTAAGCGGCCTGTTACACTGAAATTATCAGCTTTAGGTTTCAATCAGTCGGCGAGGTCGACACGGGGTGCAGGCGACCCACTGTGTACCATACTGATCTGCTAGGTAGTGTAGCATGCACTAAAATAAATAAGCCTCAGCCGCTGACTTAAGGACACCGTCTGAGTAAAAAAAAGGCCGTTATTTACGGATGGATATTTCTGAAGTTGTCACAGTAGGTGTGAAATGATGCAAAGATCATTTGTTGCTTGGGCAAAATTTTTGTATCTGCACTGGATTTGTTTTTATTTTCGAAAAATACGACGAAATAGTTTTTTTCAAATCTATCTTCTTCTACAATTTTGAAGTTGCAGAACTAGTACTTCGTTTTTAGATTGCTTATATGTCTATATAACCGCACAAGGAATTTCGATAACTTCTTTTTGTGGATTTTGGGAACTTTTTAAAGAAAAATGTGACCTTTTTCCATTTTTTTTCATGAATTGATACTGCGTGTAACTTTCAAAATAATAGATGTATCAAAAAATGTTATTGCGTGTGGATACACCTTGCTAAGCCCTATCGAATGGTATGTAAACCATTCTTGTAGCTTTAAAATTGTGGAAGAAGATACATTTGAGAAACCAATTATCAAGTTTCCATAAAAGCGTATTTTTCACAAAAAAAAATTGTTTTTCCTATCTTTTGAACCACCGGGTTTTCCACAATGAACTCTTGAGCTTTACCTCAAGCCCTTTAGATTGATATAATTTACATTGCTTTAGCTCTGGAACTCTGGGAAATAATCTACATTAAAAGACAATACGTGTAATTCTTCAAAACAACTTTTTTTTTACAGAAAAATTTCGACCAAAATACGTTTTTTTCAAGTCAACTCCTCTGTTTTGTAGCTCTTTTCAAGCCCTTTGGATTGGTGTGCTCGCCATAGCCGTAGCTATGATACTGCAGCTGTCATCGAGCTATAAATGAAAACTGCAGCATCATAGCTACGGCAGAACAGCTAAATTGTCAAAAATTATCAAAATTATCCTCTATTGTCAAAAAGTATCAAAAATTTTTACTCAGCGTTAGAATGTTTCGTTTGAATAATGAAAGCACTTTGAGTAGCCCATGAACGAACTCTATTGTCATTGCCGCAGAGAAACACGCTCAATTGACCCCCAATAATGAGGGGGGGAGGGGTCAAGGTCACGCCACCCCTATCGCTTTCCCTCCTCTGGTGGTCGTACTGTTCGGAGTAGTCGTAAGCGAAAAATTCCAATGGAAGCGGAAGAAAATCCTCTATAAGATGCATATAAAACATAAAATCAACACTTATCCCGATTTTTGCCCAGACAGCGTCCTTAAGGCGGACGTCTACCCAGATTCAAGAAAATGGCTGCCAAATTTGTTGTATGGCATCTAGGTCTATTAAATTTGGCACACGTATGTAATTTTAAAATAAATATGGGGTGTAAATCCAAACTTTTTACATTTTTCAAAATAATTCCGAAGATAATGGGAAAAAATGAAGGAAAAAATAGGGTATTTGTAAAAGCTATGTCCTCTGAAAGTGATTGTCGTGGAGCAATGATTTAAGTCTCATTGAATGCGCAAAGAGTTGCTGCATAGCTGGACGTTGGCTCTTTTTAGAACTAGCAGTAGTTTATTTTTCATGGACTTAGAAAAATGAAAAATAATGTATTTTTTCGTAGATTTTTTAATGCAACTAAAAAACTAATATGAAATTTAAAAAAAAACTACGTCCAGCTATGCAGCAACTTTTTACGCATTCAATGAGACCTAAATCATTGCTCTACGATAATGACTTTCGGATGAGATAGCTTTTAATAATACCCTATTTTCATATTGCAACTGTTCAGGAAGCGCATTTTTTACCGAGAAACAGGTTTTTTTATTTTGTAAGCTATATTACTTAGAAAAATCGACGCGGTTGACGTTCTAAAAGCTATCTAAACATATGAATATCTTTTCTTGTGAGTTTTTGTGGATCCTTCAAGGAACCGGCACTAAAAGGGGTATCACAGAGACGTATCATAGATACAAATCACAGCTCCTTCTCCTATTCGTTTTCCCTCTGAAGGAGCAAAGAACGCTGTGTAGCTTTGCTAAACTGTAAACTAAGGAGTTCTGTGTCGAATAGACCAACAAAAAAATATCCAGATATTTTGGATTCGTAACTAATGCGGTGACTGTCCGGCGATAGCAGCTGCATTCGAATCCACCCCCTTCCCCCTCCCCCCCCTCTTCGTTTCCTCCTCTCACGAAGCACAGAACGTTATGAATCTTCGCTAGCTTGTAAAATAAGTAGTTATGTATTGAATAGAGCAATAAAAACCACAAAGAAAGAATTTTCAGGGGCGTGGCACATGCATTTCCTGGTCGACACTGGCTGCTGATTGGACCCCTCCCCCCCTTCCCGACCCCGTTCCCCCCACTTATGATGCTCAGATCGTTCTGCAAATTTGACAGCTGATGGAGTTAGCATGTCTCAAGCAAATGAAGCGATAAAACAAAAAAACAGGAATTTTCGGTATTCTGGGTAGACGTCGGCCTTAAAACTAATGAAATAAAGCACCCTAGCGTAACCCCATTCCGTTTGAAGTCAGTCCGTTTGAAGTCAGTGTTAAATTGATTTTACGGAGCCAAGATCGCAATAATTTGATTTGGCTATTTTAATATTGTTTTAAGAGCGTATAACCAATAAAATTTGTTTAGACTTCAATAAAATACCTGACCCTAAACTCAATCATATTTACCTGAAACGTTCGCAGCGACTTTTAAAAAGAACCAACTTCCGTTTTCGCCATACAATTCTAATTGGAATCAATGAAATATGACGGAAAAAGTAAATTAGGAAAAGCTGTTTGTCAAACTGTCAACTTTTATGCTGTCGACGGGTAGACTCAGTAGGAAGGTGTTGACATTATAAGAGGCACAGAGAAGCATGAGTCATCTCTGCAGTAGGGTGTACTTTACGGTGGCCGACAGGCTGTGTGTTTACGTGATATAAGGCTCATTGGACTTTCCGGGAGATGGAAAGGACACACTTAGGCAGGATTACGCGACCTAGCCCGTAAGCTGTACATTTCAAACGTAGGCGGTTTTAATGGAGTAATCATTGCAGTAGCCAAAACATCCACTATTGGTATGGGCAGACCAAAACTTCGTATTTTTTACTACGGGGTAGAAGAAGTAGTGAGATACCGAGTATTAGTTGGATCTTCATTTGAGAGAATTAGAGTTGAAATAGAGCGCAATCGGTTGTATGAAAAAAACAGTTCGAAAATGCCAGAAGTTCGAAAAATCGCATTCACTGATGCTAATGACTCTACAGTGTACTGTAATACAACGCTACAGTGCACAATTATAAAACGACAACTGGAAATTAAAAATCAATAAATATCTTTAATAGAGTGTTTTGAATAAAGTCATCGTAATCTGTGTCCGTCTCACGCTGTCAGGAGCGTTAGATTGGGTGTGTTTAATAAGAATTATGTGTGACGTGTGTCTAATGGCAGTGGAAACAATTAAATCTGGGCTGAGTGTGCGTTTACGAGCATGAGCCAGAAGATAGATCGAGGTATGATGATGTCATAAGAACAGAAATCGCCGAGCTATATGCCGAGCTATATAATTAAGTCTTGGCTGCGCAGACACGAGATAGCAGGGCAGATGAGAGCCAAATTTTACTAGGACGTTATAAAGAGCCAACCACATGGTCACTCAGCCACTTCGAACAAGTGCCCGAAACTAAGACGAATTCGGCGTCGATCATGAAGTCAGTAGAGAGGAAATCATCCCTCACCTCCGTTCGACCCGTTTGCCTCTGATTAACCATGACCGGATAAAGGTAGAGCACCAGCAAATATATATTTCCCCCTCCCTCCGCCTAAACACCCCCTTGTGTGGTCGTGACGCTGTCCAGGCTGGGCTTTTCAGGAGATGATCATGAGGAAATCACTCCGGGTTGAGCGGCGCTAGGAAGCGGTCAAGAGCAAGTGCGGCAGAGAGTTATTTGGGGCGGGTCACGAGTTCTGACTTTGAAAATATTCGACTCACACGGTTAGCGGTGAGAGCGAAACATTATCTAAAGGCTTTTTCACTTTTTTTTATAGCGCCAAGTCCTGTTCAGGTATTATTACGGGCTACGTGCTCATGGTTCGGTATCGGAGGGATAATTTTCCATGGACATTTAAAGCGGTCAAGTGCGAGTGTCTAGCGAATGTTCTAAAAATCGTAAAGCGCTGCTGCAGTCGAAGTCCTTGTCGAGTCGGTTACGAGTTGTCGAATCTCCTCCCTCGGGTGCTCGTCCTCCATTCCGTACTTGCCTTTCCCACACCTACATTTATGAATATATGTGGTGTCATATTATTACCCTCTCCCGCGTAAATATCACCATTAGGAGCACGTACCTAGAAAATCGGACAACGCTACCAAGATATTTGTTAATTATCGTGAAGTTGACGCTGAATGTAGGCGACCAAAGAGGCTAACGAAATACGCTCGTAATATCACATTACTTATCCTTGATTTAGTGGGACGTCAGTTTCTGGTGGCAGCAACCCTCCTTTCATTCAATTTAATTAATTTATCACATTAACGAAGTTCACCAGCAAAGAAAACGATTACATACTGTTAACAGTGCTTGGATTACTACTGCTGAAGTTAGGAAGGCAAATGGGTAAAATTTATTTGGTTCGTTCATTTATTGGTGATATGTTGTTAGGAATTTCAAGCCGCATATTGTTTGAGCGTACAAGCAAAGGATTTATTATTGAATGAGATAATTAATGAAGAAGTTAATTACTTTTAACGATATTTATAATTAATAAGTTGATTGTAAATAATGAAGGAACCAAAACTACAAGTACTTTCGAAGCAACGTGGATCAGAATGTAGCGAAAATCCTGTGGGAATTCAAGATTGTTCATCATTGAGAATAGTGATTCACCGCTTTCGCACGAACTAATCGCCAGTATGGAACTGAAGCAAGTAAGACTTTAAAAATGCGCATCGCGAAAAAGAGCATAGGGATTAAAAACTGTTATAAGCTTGTGGGTTGAGAGTCACTAGTCAAATTTACTTCTGATAAATGAAGTTTGCTGTAAGTCATTTTGTATTGTATTGGCTCGAAAAATATTTTTGTTAGTAGTCCTTCGACGTTGTAATTGTTTAAATATTTAGTTTGGCCCACATTTCTCACTAGTTTGATGTTGATTGTCTTACATACGTTAAGAATTGAGCAGTTATTCATCTATTTTATTTTACAAAGGAGGCTCTTTGATCAATAAAATTGAGCACTCATTCAATTATGCTGTAGGTGGTCTTTACATTTAGATGCAGTTGTAGTTTTTCATTGTTTGTTGTGTTGAGTGTATGTCGGTGGAAGATGTAGATAGTAATTATTTCCTATGCATGTTATTATCATAGATTGAGCAAACATTGAGAAATTGAGAATAAAATGATCATGAGATGTAAGTGAAGAGTATGTAAATTAGCTCTATGAGTACCACTAATCATTTTATTTTCAGGTTCTTTATAACCTGTTGGTGCATAAATCTCAAAATATTTTTTTAATTAACGCCGTTTTGGTTTAACATATACGTGTATATGCTCTGAATTCAGGTAAAATTTATTCATCTAACAATATCACTACATAATTTAGGAATTTTTCATTGGTTCTATGTAAATTCGTAACAATTCACAGACCTCATACATGAAAGTCGGAGGATAGATAACAGGAGGAAGTGAGTATATCATATCATAGTACCTCCATGACCCACAATTATTGTGCATCGGTTTTGTGACTTAAAGTAACCCAAAAGACGTACAAAATTTTTCCCTGTGAGTTAGATGTTCATGTCCATAAGCCAATTGAATTTATATGCAGTTTTGCTTGTATTTTACTCATTCTTCTAGACACGTGAAAATAACCCAGCTTCTTCGTTGCACAAATCTGTAGAAGTCTCTCAAAACATCTGTATAATTAGTCGAGTGTTGCCGCATTTTTTACTGAAGCTTTTTTGAATTTATGATATAATTTCATCACTAACTTCAGAAAATAGGTCTTTCACATTTATATAGTATCAACCAATTATTCGGCTCAGTTTCCACTAAATAAGCAAAGATAAGATTCCACTATATAAGCTCTGCTATGACATCAACGATAAGGTCATAGAACATTTACTTCAATTACATTGTTCCGATTTCGGTATGTAATCATCATATAACCCATTATTATTTCTGATGAAATTTCGCCCGTTAATATAATGTTCCTTTGTAGCGGAGCCGAACGAAAAAAATAATGGCAACTGAAATGCTACGGACGCAAATTTCTAGCAATCACGTGATCAACTCAGCTTAGAAAAAAGGTTCATTGCCTGATGCAAAAAACTCTACCGTCTATTTCAGGCAATACGACAATTTCAGTTTTTAGCGGTATTGCTGCATTTTTCCACGGTTAAAATCGAATATAAAAACGGTAAATACCGGTTGAGTCGATAGCGAACATTTACAGTCAAGGGATTCCTAGAGATAACTTTACCATCTTAATAACTGAAACATCCGAAAACCTCTCGTTACCGACGATACCATCCATGCCAACGACGATTAAATTCAGACAAGGCTTATCGATGTGGAGGCTGTGTCCTTCAAAACTTCTTTGAACCAACGTGCGAAGCTTTTTCTCGTCTTTTCATTGAATGTTTTGTGTCTTTTCGCGGTATTGTACGAACAGCGAACTTATAATGCCCAGTTTTACTGCTTTGATCTCAGTTAATTCAACCGTTGTCATAGATATTAGAATATCTATTGTGGTAATGAGTACAATTAGATATAAGGATCTTTTTATTAAACCTTTTATTCTCAAATTAATATGTTGACTATTCGTATCAACTTTTTAGAAGTATACTGTTTTTCTTTTATATTTCTTTACTTCTTTGTTTGGTTGGTCTGCCACTCCGCACCTCGCGTGTAATAAATTTTTCTGTTCTGTTTTTCCTGAAAATTTTGTTTATGAATTGCAAATATTGCAAATTAAGTAAACATTTTTCGAAAACGTACCTGAATTCAAGTAAAAAGAATACAAAATAACAGTTTTTGTAAAACGATCATTTTGTAATAGTTTTCGCATCTACATTCTGGCTTCAACCATTTTTGTCGGTTGAGGTACATTATTGGTTCAAAAATAACAGTTTTTGTAAAACGATCATTTTGTAATAGTTTTCGCATCTACATTCTGGCTTCAACCATTTTTGTCGGTTGAGGTACATTATTGGTTCATTTGAAAGTAGATCAACGTATTAACTACTAGAAGCGAGGGAACACAGGGGATTCTTTATAACTGACACCTTAATTGAAATATTCTCGCATGTTTTATCTAAGGTTGTTTTAAGGAACGTTAGTGCATTGTCGTTTTATAGTAAAAAAAATTGATAAATTTTTTCCAGTTTGCTTATTAAATGAACATTCCATCATTTCTATCGACATAGACACTCTTAGTCCATTATTACTTTTTACTAAAGAACACAGCCCGTCAAAATGACGGCATTGTACAGTATGTTAGATTAAGTGCCGAAATAATTTAGGGTAATCGTGTTCGATTTTCTTTTTTAATTTTTCCGATACCGATCTTCCAGATGAAGATACCAATTAATTATATTTGGGTAAATTATACCCTTAATTAAATATATTTGAACCCGTGAAGAAGTGAAGGATGTGTCACAGATACCCCCATCGAACATATTTTTTCACTGCCACAAACGCAAGAGTCGAGAGTTAGATTTATCTTTTTAGTTCTCTATCTAATACCAAAAGTGTGGCGCAGAAGGGACGTAGATAAATATAAACGTACTTATGAATAAACGCCCAACGGCTATAAGGTAAAAGTAAACAAACCCTATCAATACTGACAAAATTTAGAAATGTTTCACAAAATACAGAAATTATATTAGTCTCTTTGTTTGAGCAACAGAAAGTGAGGGATGGGCGTATTTGTGGTAAAGGTTAGACTCTCTCTTGAATTTTGAGAGTATTTAATCCTTCAGTACACGAATGAACGTGAATTTCCATCCTGATTAAACTCATGATTAGGAAAATTTCTATACCTGTGAGTCTGTCAAATGCATGTCATAGGTCCGCTCATCAAATACTCTGGGCAGATCAAGCAGCCCTTGTTGCCTTCTTTGCTACCGACCGCGTCCCGCGGTGGCTAAAAAGGGTAATCAACGACAGTACATCCTATGATACATATATGATACCCTTCCACTCGTGTCCAGTTGGGTAAGAGAGCTGAACTATTTTTTTTATTTGGAAATAAATTGATGACCATGTTATTCATGAAGATGTTTAGATAATTCAAAATTAGCGAACATTTCTTCAACACATGGTGGACCAAAACATGTCACTCTATTTTAGCGTTATGATTTCTAGAAAACGATCAATCGTTATGGACTACGTTTCATTTGTTGGAAAAATTGGTTTGCATAACAGGCTGCAAGTTTTTGATAGTTTACTGTTTAAATTCAGGCGTAGGGGTGTTCAGAGAGAGAACCATTTCCTTCTGACTTCTGCGGGACAAAAGTTTTCAGAATGCATTCCCACGAATCAATTCAGGTAATGAAAAATCACAGACATCACTCATTCACAACTGCAATTGATAACAGATTTTCTTATTTTCTAAATAACTTAATAATAAAAGTGACATCGTAACCAATCTGTTTCAATTTAATTACAATCTCTGACCGCCATAGTTCTAGAGACATTTTTAGCATTTCTCATTTCACTCATTACTTATCAAGTAAGATCAGGATTGTTTTCAGCAATGTTGACATATGTTGTGATTCGGTCATAGTTATTTTGAAGAGCCGTGACAGGCGTCTAGAATAAATGGTTCTCCAAAAAGCACCAAAGAAAGAAATGGCCCCTCAAAGAGTCAGTTCTCATACGTGAGCAATAGAATGTTTCAAGGATAAGTCTTAGAACTGATTATTTTATTTCCCTTGAATTCGTCGCCGAACATCGCGGTGAATGCAACAGAATTGGCTGTTAAACTAAAATACTATTGAATATTAAAATTATATGTTCTAACTTATATTGAAAACATGAATTCGATTAATTTTAAATGTCTCCTTTGTCTTGAAAAATTAAGTTAATTAATCCTTATTTTGCTACCTTTGCTGACTTTATTAAGTACTCATAGAAGTGAGTCAGAAAATTAGAGAAGCAAACTATTCACACCGAAATTATGTTACAGATGAGTGGTCAACCGCATAAAAAAGAACGGGAGATAAAATTCAAAACATGTTTTTTCTTAAATTAGTAGCCATGGAACATTCATTGGGTTTTCAGAATGTGACAATTAACGTTCATTGAGTTTTAATGAAACATTACGCCAAAGGACAAAAAAATTTTTGAGGACTGGATTCAACGGAGAAGAAAATCAGTTTGAATAGTACAAGTTTCAGAGGACATTCAATATAGGTACAATATTGTGTAGGAATTTGATTGACTAGGATGGAATATCACGAAAGCTGTTACCATAATTCTCGCTCGGTGTGGCAGTTCTGGAGTTGCTGTCCCCTGCAGTAAATTAAGACTTCCAGCTGCCTCCCCGTAGCGCTAAACGGCGGTATCGTTTAGCTCAACTCTTCTTTACACCTCTTGTTAAGGTGCAGCGAAGTTCAACCATGATAATAAAAGTTAAAGGCTGTTTTATTCCAATCAAACCTGATACATACCTCATGCGTCGGTTCTCTAATGCTTCAAACGGTCTTCAAAACAATCACGCAGAGCGAGAATTATCGCAAAAGCCGTAACGATATCCGAACCTAATCATTCAAATTCTTACACATTAATGTATCCATCAACGGTGAAATTTTTGTAATTCACCCTGATTTTCTTTCGTTGAGGGCCATCCCCAAAATTGTTTCGTTTTGTACAACGAACAACCCGACCCTACGAAGGCAGCTCTCGGTTGACAAGGTTCTCATTTCCGACACCCGAGTGGAAAGGGAAATTATGACTTAGTTCTCTCTTTTCCCGGAGAGGAGATTCATCGGGCTCCCATTGCTGGGAATCGAAGTGGCGACCCTTTCCGTGAAAGGCGTAGACTCTCGACCACTAGAGCGTGGTTAAGGTGAAATAGACAGTTCGTCGGATCAGAGACAAGACTGTGTAAATCAACAACACAGATTCCCAATTGGATTGTGTTCATTCCCGTGATGAAGTTATCAAAAATTTGAGTCTGTTTCATAGCCTGCAAAAACATAAGAAAATTGAAATCTATTGAATTTCAAAGAAAATGTTGAATTCTAAATGCTTTATATTTAAGAAGAATTGATCCCATGACTTAATTAAAAATTTACTTATTTAAAAAAAATTCATTTGTCGCAGGTAAATTCACGTTTATCATTTGAAAAATTGGAGTCGGGAGCGCAGTAGGTGACGCTGCGCTGCCTGCTCTCTAGATAAGTTAGGAGTCCATCTATTGACTTACTGATCCTTGTTTGAAACTTGATCCAGGCGCACGTAGTTTAAACGTTTCAAAGTTGTCTGCAGTTTTTTGTCATTCTGGAAATGTGTTCGAAACTTTTTCCGAAACTAAAAAATTAAACTCTATAACTTTCATTCCCACCATTGCTAGTGATAAATGATTTCCGTTTCGCCAAGAGATGCTATTCGCCAAAGTTACGGACGCTTGACGTTCGAAAAACTACAAGTGCACGCAAATAACAGGCATGAGAAGAAGATAATAATTTTGAATGTGGCTTCTGAGCCAAATCGTCGGCTAAGAACCAAAAGTTTCGGACATAAATTTGATGTTTTAGCTCCAGTAGCCCGCAAATTTTGAAAGAAAATTGAAAATACAAACAAAGAAGGGATTGGAAGAACAGAGAAAAAATGAGTACAATGGCTCATGCTTGAAAAATTTGTGCAATTTTTGCCTAATTGCATGAGTCCTTAGACCAGGTATAATAAGGGACTTGTTTTCACAAAGCGATTCTATAGGGGCAAAAATATTCGGATCCCGCATTTAATAAAAATGATAAATACACTGGTTATCTCGAAATAGTGCGCGTGATGCTACAATACGGGCGTTGAAAAAGAATAGAATAACCCGTATTGTAAAGAATAAAAAGAATAGAAAAAGAATAAAAAGAATAACCCTTCCTTATAGAAAAGATGAATGCTACTCACATTCGTCCTTACACATTACTGCTAAAATCGTAGTAGGTTTAAAACATAAAATACACTGCGTGTGGTGCCACTCAAGTATCGTTTCTCCGCTTGATTTATTTACTAAATAGGTACCACCTTTATTTGTGAAGGATGGGTAACTAACTCTAAGCGAATCGACATGAATTAAGACAATAATTTGTTCATGCATATGAACTTTGAGTAAGTCCGAATAAATGCCTTCTTCAATCAATTTTAATTCTCCTGTATTCTCTGGTCCACAGTTTTTCATAACAATATTTTCAAATCCTTATTCATTGATCCTCCTGAGTTAAATGTAAGTGTGTCATAATTAGCGTGATTCATATTTAAAAATTATTATTCGTCGAAAAGTACTTTTCGAAACTGTAGTACCATTCGAGACGATCCATGCTTTTTCGTAGGAAAACCCCTACATTATATTCATCAAACGGCAGTTTATACTTTTCTCATGTTTCCGGCTTGGGTGAACATGTCGTAAACGTTGCGTTGTATTGGCATAGCTGATATTTGAGATGCACTGCATGTTGTCTGCGATGCGAATCATGAAGAATGGCAAAAAACTTGTGGGCTGAGGAACGATTTAAAAAACATAATTTTCCTTACGTAGCGTTGAGCCAGTGGTTGGGAATTTAAAAATACGAATACCTAACGCAAACTCATTAACTGTACAGAATTTCGAACGAGATAGTAGCAAGCTTAGATTTAGAGCTTACGGTGAAAACTGGTGTGCTCACCGTTAATTATATTTTCAAGCATGCTGTTGACATTTCAGGTTTTCTTTAGCTCATAACTTCCCAGACAAAAAATCGGCGCAGTGTATCCAATGTTTTTTATTCAGTTCGATACAATAAGGCATTTTGCGGTCAATTAAGAGCAGTGCAATGCACCAGTAGTAAGAAGGTCGACTGCAGCCGCTAGATATATAGCGTTGAGAAAACTATACGCTAACTACAGCAATACACACTGTTAAGAAACACAGCCCGTCTGTGGTACACACTTCTGTATTACCGCCCGGTGCGATCCATTTCTTATCAGTAAAGTTAACTTGTGTAATTACTGCAGCGACACGCGCAACCACCGTAGAAGAAGATTGCTGTGAAAGCGGACGTGAGGTCTTTATTGTTGCATTGTTATTCTTAGCGTAGAACGGGTGTAGTACAGCGTCTATTTTTAACAAGGTTCAGTAGTAGAATTATAATGGAATTAGTTTGAGACCAATTTAAAATTTCAAAAATTGCTTGTAGAAAAATCTACCAGAACTCACAGCATTTGGAATCTCTGTTACGATAGACTTTTATTTGTATCATACATCGCATTGTATGTTCGTTAGTGCTCAGAATCAGTGAAAACTTCTCTCCTTCTGTTCTGTCTCACCTCAAACTGATACTCACTCGACCACGTACCACTCTTATTCATCGTCTGGTACTCAAAGGAAATTCTGAGCACCCCGCTATTATCAGACTTCAATATTCTTAATCCGTTGCCCTCAGCGCTTTTTTCATTCCTAATGTCTGACATTCCTTGATTAAAATAAGGTCACAATATTTTTCGATATTATCATGCGTATTATTCTCCTCGCTTTAGTGCCCTCACCAAGATCTGATGAAGAGTGAATCGGTGTTCTGTTGTGCTGTTGAAATTTCAAGACTTCGATTTGTTGAAAATATTTGAAAAAATTTATCCACTGTTACTGGGTATTGAGAACACCGCTCTCATAATCGTAGCTTTTAACGAAGCTCGTCGATTTATAAAGTTGACAGTTCTGAGTCAAATACGTTCTAAAATTTTATATTTACGTTCGTAAATTTTAACTCAAATATCTTGAAAATAAAGTAGCTTCATTTAAATACGTGTTCACAAATAAAGTAGTTTAACTCAAGACGTATGGGATTCGAACAAATTCTATCGAATGCTGTCAGCTTCATACTTCGGATAACAACTCAGTCAATTAACTATAGAAATAGCTTTTATTCTCCTCTCATGCAAATTAAAACGACCGAAGAACAAACGTAAAATAAGTAAGAATTCCTGTATGTTGTCAGTATAACCATACCGGACTTCGAGCAGAATTTCCCGAATGAAATACTCAGAAAATTTTTCTTAGAAGCTTGGAACTCATGATAACTCACGGCACACCACAAAACTTGCTGCAACTGCAATAATTGCTAAAGTTAGAACACGTGTAGCGCATCAGCTGCAATTAACTCGCACCTAGTCCTGTCTGGCAAAATAGCGGCAAAAACCCACTGCAGCTCGGACGATGCAGAAGCTCTGATTTGACCGTTCATGCTCCCATCCAATATAAAATGTTTACAATTGATTACAAGGGAACAAAATTACTGAAGTGGATATCAGGCCGAATGAGTCGCAGTGAAAATATGCTTTCATTTCAATGTCGTTTTGGAGACTATATTTATATTAAATATCAGTTCAAGGGTGTATGAAAATGAAGGAACGAGTCACAAAATACAGAAACTATTTCACGTAAAAATTGAATGGGAAAGTAAATTCAAAAAGTCGTACTGTATACTTTTGAAACACTGCATTATTCAGTCGTGATATTTATAGAATAAAAAATTTTCTCTCACAATTATTCTTTGATAACACTCAAGTTAGAAAGTAAAAATAAGTTTTATGCATTAGAGGACAATGCTCTAGCAGAGCAGCCTGTAGTTAATAATTTTACATGATAAAGACAGTTGCACATTCCATTCGAATTGGTGTTATGTGTCTCAAACAAATGGCTGAAAAATATGCACTCTCAAAACAGAAAAGAGTTTATATTGCAGCAATAATTTAGAAAATAATTCTGCATGTAGTGGTGGTCGTAATCTACTCAGTTGATACATATATATATAGTTGGCAACCAAAACTATAGGCAATGAAAATAAATACGTTGGAAATTCGCATTGTGAGAAATTCTCAAAACTGAACAGAAACTCAGTCGAAATTACGTTTTGTTTCACATCGTTCGTCAACCATAAAGATATAATTAAACTTTTACACTATTCTTCATAAATCAGGTATAACGTAACAAATGTGAACGTACCGTACACATAAGCACCTTAGCAAAGCCCTTCAAACTTTATTCCAATGCTTTACTGCTGTTTTCGAACAACAGTAGAACAATCATTGTGCACGCTCAGGTCGATTGATCTATCCATGTGCACCGCAAGGTTGACCAACAAACCACAATACAGTATATTCGAATTAACAGTATTAAGCTTAAATCGAGCAAATCTAATTACTAAAATAGAAGCACATGGATCGCTTCTAAGAACTGGTGATTAATACTGCAGTTCTCAAATTTACGTCTTTAATGAAAAACCATACACTAACGCCGTTCATTTGTAAACAGCGTTTCACAAGGGACAAACGTAATTTTCTTCAACATCTTTATCATAAATGTCAATAGTTTCAATAATTTTAGAATTCAACTGCGTAGTAACTGACGTCACTTCAATAAATCAGTTTACAATGTAGGTAATGCGAACGACCAGTTAACCAGCAAGTGCTTTACAAGTAAAAGTGTCACTTAAAGACCATGCAATGATAGATCTAATGCAATAATAAGTATGGTAATTGATACTCTTTACGTAACAGAGATCGATTCCATAATTCTTGATTAATCAAATCCAGGAATCTTCAACTGCCTCCACTTTTTGGCAAATGATTAATAGAACTGAAAAATTCATAGTTCAACATTGAAGCATCTGTTTAACATTGAGACATCTTAGTCCAACATTCAAACAATCAATTTCAACATTGAAACATCTTAGTTCAACATTCAAATAATCTAGTTCAAAATGCAAAGATCTTAGTTTTAGTTAAAAACTCGAACAATTAAGTTTAACATTTAAATATTCTTGTTCACCATTCAAACATCTTAGTTCAACATTCAAATAATCTAGTTCAAAATGCAAAGATCTTAGTTTTAGTTAAAAACTCGAACAATTAAGTTTAACATTTAAATATTTTTGTTCACCTTTCAAACATCTTAGTTAAGATTCAAACGAAATCGAAACTCGAAACTCGAACGAAATCTGCAAGGAAACCGTCTGCAAGCTCCCGAAGGACAATATCAACATCGACCTCTGCGACACTGACATCACATCAGCTAACAGAATGGGGGAAAAACCAGCAGCTGGGAACGAAGATCGAGGAAACATTGCATTTGAACTAAAACATTATCACAAGAAACGTGAAATTCTCACCGCCTGCCGAGAAAATAAACCAAAGTTTTTTTATAAATGAATACCTCATACCTACACGAGCTAACGCTATGTACATCCTTCGAAAGGCCAAAAAGAAATTCTCGGATAAAATTAGAAGACAGAGAACACAGGACGGAAACATCTTCGTATCTAACCCCGGAGACCCAGATTCAAGACGCCTTCAGATCAACACCCCGGAAGACCTCGAGAAATACCTGATGCAACAACTAAATATGTCAACAAAACAGGTCGTGGGTGACTAGACTTGACAAATGTATAAGAGATGTGTGTGTAAACATTTAATGACATCTGTGTGTGACATTTTGTAACAACGTAATCAGCAATTTTTCACCTACCAATATTACTGTGAATTCTTCTTTTTTTACCACTACAGTTATTATTACGCGTAAACCATATTAGCTGATTGTAGCATTGTCGTCATAATCTTTACAACTTATTACCTGTTGAATATGAACTTGTGAAAACGCCCTCAGCATTATGTT
This sequence comes from Morinoia aosen, assembly GCA_030386875.1. Lineage (NCBI taxonomy): Eukaryota > Metazoa > Arthropoda > Malacostraca > Amphipoda > Talitridae > Morinoia > Morinoia aosen. The sequence continues at coordinate 10,298,894 of CM059561.1, forward strand.
TGCACCAATGTTGTGATATCGAACTCCAATATTATAACAAATATATAACAAATGTGTTGTAAACATTTATGACATCTGTGTGTGACATTTTGTAACAACCCAATCAGTAATTTTTCACCTACCAATATTACTGTGAATTCTTCTTTATTTACCAACTACAGCTATTATTACGCGTAAAGCATATTAGCTGATTGTATCATTGTCGTCATAATCTTTAAACTTATTACCTGTTGTATGTGAACTTGTGAAAACGCCCTTAGCAATCTGTTTGGACCAATTTTGTGATATTGAACTCCAATATTTTTCGCTCATGGACTGAGTTTGTGTGTACTCACGAAATCACGCTAGATTTTTCTTTTTTACTCGATTCTCTCTTACTTAATAAGCTACTTTTTAGACAGGAGTATCCCTTTAAGCTTGACTCTGTACTTCGTTTCTTTTTTAAGCTATATAGTACGTACTTCTTACTGTTTACTAATTTTAAATGACTGATCACCCTGAGATATTCGAGGAAATCGACCCAGATTTCAATCATTTGAACAGAATATATCCAAACCTAAACGACTCTCATGACTGTAGGTATACTAATATATCAAAATTCAACGAAACTATACGAATAACTGACCGAGATTTCTCACTCCTGTGTTGGAACTGTAGGTCACTCGATCCAAAATTGGAAGAGATACAATGTACTATTAGTGAACTTAAATATAACCTAGACGTGATTAGCTTCACCGAAAGCTGGCTAGATGACTCGACTAAGGACATGATTCGTTTTGAAAATTATCATAATTACCATTCGCTACGAAAAAACCCGCGGGGCGGAGGCATCAGCACATATATATCTAACCACATAGACTCGAGAACCATAGCAAGTGCAACAATGAATCAGGATCATATAGAATCACTCTTCGTAGAACTGTCTAGAGATGGTAAACGCATTGTGCTTGGAACGGTGTATAGGCCTCCTGCAGCCTGTTCTATATCCTTCCTGAATGAGCTGAATCGTATTATTTCTCAGTTCAACAGGCCCTTATACAATGACATAATAATATGCGGTGACTTCAATTATGATCTACTGAAACATGAAAGCTATGAACCTATCTCTAATTTCCCAACAACCTTTCAGTCTCAATCCTTCCTTCCGATCATTACAAAGCCTACACGAATAACCTCTGAATCTACTACGCTGCTTTACAGTATCTTAATGACAGACCCAAGTGATTTTCTTTCTGGAATCATTACCTCTGACTTATCAGATCATTTTCCAATTTTTCTTGTTAAGAAAAATGTCTATATTGCTTACACCAAGCCACGCGCTGAAACTTACTCATATCGTAAAGTAAACGAATCAAATTTAGGGGAAATGCGCACCGTTCTAGAAGAATCAATACCAACATTGCACATTTATCAATGCAATAATGCAACAATCATTGATGAAGCAGTTGTAAAATTGACTGAAACTATAATGACCGCATACAATCAATGTTGCCCAATTGTAACTCGTATAGTTACCCCGAAAAGAAACCAAAGCCCAGGATTACTGGTGACATCGTGATAAACATAAAGAAACGTCAAGCGTACCTAGCCCTCCTTCGTGAAGGGCGAATATCTAGAGAAACATATACCCGATTCAGAAACTATGTGACAAATCATATAAGGACATCAAAAAATAACTACTTCACGCGCAAGTTTACACAATTTAAAGCTGACGTTAAAAAGACTTGGCGCCTCCTTAACTCCTGCTGTAAACCGAATAACGCTGATAAAAAGCAAATTAAACATATTGTTAAAGATAATGTAAAATACAATGAGAAGAAAGAAATTGCTAATCTCTTTAACAATTTCTTCGTAAACGTAGGGAAAACTATAGCTGACGATATTCCAAGTGAACCTGCTGATCACCTGAAATACATGGATCATATTCGAGAACACAACTCCTTTTTCTTTACGCCTACCAACTTTACCGATTTAATTGCGTGCATAAACAACCTGAAAAATAAATCGAGTGGGTTACAAACGTTTCCGACAAAAGTACTTAAAATTATTGCTGATATTGTATTCCCGCTGATATCCAATCTTATTTACCAATCTCTCATCCTAGGCACTTTCCCGAACTCCCTTGAAGTTACTAGAGTAACCCCTACCTTCAAAAGTGGTGAAAAAACCTGTGTAAACAATTATCGACCCATCTCCGTACTACCAATTATAATTATTAGCAAAGTATTCGAAAAGGTTGTGTATAAAAAAGTGTACTCTTATTTTGAACAAAAATCATTTCTTTACGATAAACAATACGGCTTTCGCTCTAAAAAATCAACAACACAGGCTATATTAAATCATTTACAATTCCTCTATTCTAATATAGATGAAGGTAAGCCTGCCTTCTCTGTATTTCTTGACTTTCGAAAAGCATTCGATTGTGTGGACCATAAAATACTACTCTCGAAACTACACTGTTATGGCATTCGAGGGATTGCCCATGATTGGTTCAGATCATACCTAACAAATCGGAAGCAATACGTTGTCATTGACGACGCAAAATTAGACCCACAGACAATTAGCCATGGAGTTCCACTAGGATCTGTTCTTGGGCCTCTCCTGTTTCTGATTTTTATCAATGATATTGTAAAATCTACATCATTCTTCAAATTCATACTTTTTGCCGATGACGGTACGCTTTCTGCGGTCTTTCCGAACCAAAATCCTGCTATGATTGTGGAGAGTATAAATAATGAACTTCATAAGGTTTCATCATGGCTCAAAGCTAATAAAATAAGCCTTAATATTAATAAAAAAAATTATACTACATTCTCATACAAGAAAAATGTATCTCTCCCATTCATTAAAATTGGCGAAGGCGAAATCGAAGAAACCAACTCACGTAAGTTTCTGGGCATCATAATAGATAAACATCTGACCTTCAAAGAGCACATCACTCATATTAGTTCTAAATTATCAAAATCCATCGGAATCCTAAATAAAGTTTAAATTTTTCTACCTGAAACAGCTTTACAAATGCTCTACCGAACGCTTATTTCTCCATACTTGCAATACGGAATAAAAGCATGGCACGGAACTGATGAAAATAAAACCAACAAAATTTTTACTCTGCAGAAAAGAGCTATCAGAGCGGTAAAGAACCTAGAATATAATGCTCACCCAAATGTTTCTTTCAAAAATTTACAAGTACTTAAACTTTCGGATCTCTACAAAATCTCCATTTGTAATTTAATTTACAAAACATTAATAAATGATGGCGACAATAGCCTAAGACAATTGTTAACTGCGCAAACTGGTCATAAAGACCATTTAACCCGAAATAGAAGTAAATTCATGCTTCCTTATTATTCAGAGGCCCGGTCGCAATACAGTATCCTCTTCGTTGGAACCAAAACTTGGAACTCTATACCTGCAGAGATCCGTGAATGTAATTCGTACAAAGTATTCAAAAGACATCTTTGAGTCTCACTTCCTATCAGAATACTAGTCGTGTAAGATCACCGTGTCAAAATCTTGCCTCCTACATGTAACTAATGATAATGTCATAATGTAACTTGCCTTGGGTACCATAACCAATCTTCTGTCTGCTCTTGAATCGTTTTATCGAACATACTGTTAAATATAGCCGATTTGACCTATATTGTAAAAAACAGCATAAAATAACGAGTTAACTATCTCAATGATCAGTTTGATGCGAAACTAGGTTAAGTGAACTAGGGGAAACATTTTTGTACACCCTAGAATAACGTGATGTTAGGATGCCCTAGAAGTCGCTGAACTTGTTCGGGCCCACAGGTAGCTATACTCAAATTTGACAATTGTACTAGACTTAAGAAAAATTCTACCTCTGTATCACCTGTGGTAAATAAATTGTTTAAATTGTTTAAATATCGTAGTTCAACATTCAAACATCTTAATTCAATATTCAAACATCTTAGTTGAGGTTCAAATATCGTAGTTCAACATTCAAATATCCTTGTTCAACATTCAAACATCTTGGTTCAATATTCAAACATCTTAGTTCAATATTCAAATATCCTTGTTCAACATTCAAATATCCTTGTTCAACATTCAAATATCGTAGTTCAACATTCAAATAACCTTGTTCAACATTCAAACATCTTGGTTCAATATTCAAATATCTTAGTTCAATATTCAAACATCTTAGTTCAATATTCAAATATCGTAGTTCAACATTCAAATATCCTTGTTCAACATTCAAACATCTTGGTTCAATATTCAAATATCGTAGTTCAACATTCAAATATCCTTGTTCAACATTCAAACATCTTGGTTCGATATTCAAATACCTTAGTTCAATATTCAAACCTCCTACTTCAACATTAAAAACAACGAATTTTAATATCCAAATATCTTAATTTTACGTTCAATCTATGCAAAAAAAAATAATGTAACTGAAGCTAGGTAGAACAAGCTCTGCAAAGAATTAATTTCCCATCCGGTTTCTATGCCTTCAATTAACTCATTAGGAATTGAAGGTGAAATAATAAGAAAGTTGATATTTATCGAAGAAATCTATCTCCTCTCCACGTGTTCTTTATCTGTATTAAGTAAAAGTTCCAGCTCTCCACATCCATGCCAGGCTCACAACATTACACCTGCAAAGAAAAGAAACGAGAACTTAGAATTTAGTATAAGTATAGGAAGTATGATAAGTTTAATAACTTTTGTAATTATAATAATTTCGGTACAAAACCTGGTGGAAACAACAAGATTACGGTCCAAGTTCTATGGGATCATTCACTCTTAGCAAGAAGGCAAGAGAGAAATCAGGAGTTGACTGGCGTATAGCCTCACCACATCGCAACTAAGGATTATGAAGATGAATCCTCAGCAGACCTCCAATGACTCCCAGTTAGTGGATCCATTCTCTACCCCTTCGGATGACTCGGACTCTCAGTGACCGTGGTGAGGACGGCAACGTGCACCGGTAAGGTGGGGATACATTGACACTCTTTTCAACACTCTGATTGTCACTTCGACGGGCACATACACTGTTGCCGGGCTAGCAGGCGGGCAAAGTGAGGTTCACTTGGACATTCTCCCTAGCCATTCTTTGCCGCCGCCTGCCCGTCAATCACTCCATCTACAGATGAGCCGTAGCCTGCAGCATGTCATCAGTAGGGATGTGACATTGAACATATTGCATATATATGCTTTTGAGTATATTTTAGGTAGCATAAAATATGCCCGCAAGTATATATGCAGTGTGAGCATATCGCATATTTTACTCGGAACAGCATAAAATATGGCGAACATGCATGATTAACTGTAAGTGGCAGTAAACTGAAACCTAGTTAAACCTTCCCATTACTTTTAAATTATATTCTTTTTTTCATCCAGTTTTATTTAATTCTTTTTGAATAACTGGATCAATTTTGTAAATTGAAATTTTTCGTAAATCAATAATAATTGTTAGTTGCTACAGCTACTTCAAAAGTTTACTTTAATTTTGCGGGAATTAGCTCAAGTTTTTTTTAGATATAGTTCCTTATGAAGTGCATTTGAGATTAGTGCGGCTAAAAGTGATCTACAATCATGCCGAAAGTGAACAAGGAGCATCATATTTAGAATACTTCAAGGAATTTGATGATTTTCAAGCCCAGGAAGAATTTCTCTATCGCATTTATTGCGAGAAACAGGTGATATATAAAACTTTTTTTCACTCAGAACACGTTAGAGAAGTTTTGCGTGGTACAAGGTTTTAGTTTTTAAATATTATCACGCAGAACTTTGTTGGGCTTAGTGCACACTTTATCAAATTATTGTTATCGAAGGATATGAATAATTATTATTGCTCTTGCATAACAACACAGGGACTTCTTACTTCGAGAGCAATAAAATTAATGGATATCGTAGAGGAAACATTGAAGAACAGATATGATACAAGGTATTATGAAGAGTTAAATTGCATTTTGGTGATAAACAAAGGTTTTGAAAAGATAAAAACAATCAACTCAATTTTGACTCGTGAGATCTCTGACGCAATGGATGAATCCATAAAGGAATATTCGAACTAGCTTGCTTCACTTTTGCTCCACTTGTTTCTTGCGATGTCGAGTGGAAGTTTTCGCAGTGTAAAACTTGGCTGGCAGATAATCGTAGAAGATTTGTTTTTAAAAATCTCAACTACCACGCAATTATCAAGAGCAACCCTCGAATTTGATGCTAAAATATATTCCTCGTATAAAAGAAGGATTAAGAAATGTTCCTTTCATTCATGAAAAAATATATAGTTCAGAACCAGCCTTGGATTAGATTACTTTTTTTTTCGTTCGTTATCATCGTCCTTGACTCGTTCAGATTAGAATTATTTTTGTTTCAAAATATTTATGTTTAGATAAGTTATAAAAATTAGTTGAGAATTGTATACACTCAATTATTATTAGAAAATGATGAAAGAAATTATTTTTTCCGTGTATGAAGAAGTACACTGTATCCTGTATCATTGTTTCTGTACAATTTTCCTCACAAAAAATATAAATTTGGAGCTATTCAAGTGAAGCATTTATATGGATGCATATTTCTGCTTAGCATGTAATATGCGCTTCCACAATTATGCATAGAGTGTAGCATATATGCATCGAGTGTTTCTACAAATGGTTTTTCTAGCATAATTCTTGCCGAAGCCTTCATATTTCATGCTGCATATGCGCAACAAAAATCAGCAAAAACAAGAACATTGAAGAACGTGCAATCAATGACGTACGAAATAAATTATTAGCGCTATTCTACTAAGCATCAGCAGCTCCTGGCGAGAAGTACTAGAGCGCGGAGCGCAGTACCTCCCAACGTAGCGTCTGGATTGTAACTGAGCAGTGTGAGCAACACACTCTGCAGTCTGCCCGCCGACTTTGACGCTTCTGCTGCCTGCTAGCGCTGTGCCAATGTGAACGATCGCTGCCCTTTCGCTGCGCGCGCTTGCCCGCGCCCGATGGTTGTGAGCTTCCAATGCGAGTGTCAATGTATCCCCAGCTTTAGCCGCTCAACGGGCTAAAGCTAGTGGCTGAGGCTCAAATTTACAAGCTGAAAGTTACCCGCGGATATTAGTTAGTGCGGTAGAGAGGCGGTGTGCTGACTGCCCCGCCAGTCTCGGGAAGCCCCGATCGTATTCTTCGGCTGCTTTCGTCAGCCGGCCAGTAAGGCGGATAATTAATATGATACGTGGACATTCTCTATGGTTTCCACCAGAATTTTGTACACAAACGTCCTAGTACATCATTTAAATATCTTAGTTCAACATTTAAACATTTTACTTCAATATTCAAACATTTTAGTTCACCCTTCCAATATTGTTACATTGTACTTCATTTTATTTCAATTTTCCACATCCACATTACATTATTTCCTCGTATGATGGAATTTTTTAGATAAATCGTCTACGAAACTCAACACATTATGTCACATTGGCGTGGTTGCAAGTAATACTCGCCGTATAAAGATGAGGAATTCCCTATTGTCGAACGCTGAGATTTACTTTGCCGTTTTGTTACGATAAACTAACTCTACGAAATAAGCCGAGAAATAAAACGTAATTCATAGATTCTCACTGTCGGATTATTTCATGACGTTTTTATTTATTTTCATTTTACATCTTGTAATTACTTCAATTTTCGTCCCTCGTTTAATATTTACACATTTTAACTCACCTGCGTCACGGAATTTTGAGTAGGCATTCAAATTACTATGCTAAAGCCGTTTCTTCAGTCGTAAGATTTTCTGGTCTTCATTAATTCGTCCGACTATTTTCTGTAAGACTCTATTTTCTATCTTTTCGTTAATCGCTGTTGTATTTAAACTGTGATATCTCCAAAACCATCGTAGAACTTACTGGCACTCTTTCAGACTTTGTATCAGCTTGTCTCACATGAAATGTCGCATTTGAAAGTGAAAAAAAATTGATGTGGGGTCCTGGGAACCGTAGCTCTAGAGGTGTGGGGTCCTGGGGACTGTAGATCTAGAGGTGTGGGGTCCTGGGAACCGTAGCTCTAGAGGTATGGGGTCCTGGGGACTGTAGATCTAGAGATGTGGGGTCCTGGGAACCGTAGCTCTAGAGGTATGGGGTCCTGGGGACTGTAGATCTAGAGGTGTGGGGTCCTGGGAACCCTAGCTCTAGAGGTGAGGGGTCCTGGGGACTGTAGCTCTAGAGGTGTGGGGTCCTGGGGACTGTAGCTCTAGAGATGTGGGGTCCTGGGGACCGTAGCTCTAGAGGTGTGGGTTCGTGGGGAATGTAGCTCTAGAGGTGTGGGTTCCTGGGAACTGGAGCTCTAGAGGTGTGGGGTCCTGGGGACTGTAGCTCTAGAGGTGTGGGGTCCTGGGAACTGTAGCTCTAAAGATGCGGGGTCCTGGGTACCGTAGCTCTAGAGGTGTGGGTTCGTAGGGAATGTAGCTGTAGAGGTGTGGGTTCCTGGGGACTGTAGCTGTAGAGGTGTGGGTTCCTGGGAACTTTAGCTCTAGAGGTGTAGGTTGCTGGGAACTGTAGCTCTAGAGGTGTGGGTTCCTGGGGACTGTAGCTCTAGAGGTGTGGGATCCTGGGAACTGGAGCTCTAGAGGTGTGGGAGTGCATGCCAGAAGTCTTCGATACGACCTCTTAACAATTCTGGTGTCATCAACATCGTGACCAAAAGCTCGCTTGATGTTTCGTATGGCTTGGACGGCCGTGTGACCCAACTTGTATTCGATCAACAAAACAACTCGGTAATGTTCGGTTATCAACATATCCAAAAGATTAGGAATAATTATTTCAAATACCTTTTTGTTTACCGTAAAAGATCTTCATGATGAACAATATAAAGGCATACAAAAATCGGGCTTATGTAAAGATGATAAAAATTACGGTAAATCCATTCCAAACGAAGCTATTTGATTAATAAGGTTTTCAACATCTCTCTTCCTCTTTTTCTTAGTTCAAACGCTTATTTGAGCTCGTGTAGTGGAATCACTGATTTTCTTCCCTGTGATTGTTTTCTTCCGGCAGCGATTGGCATTTTATTATAAATAATTCTACTTAACGAAAGTGAGCCTTGACATATTTTTATTTTTTCCTTTTGTTATATTATCTCTAGTGGACATTCATACGAACAACATTCACAAATTAATATTAAACTGTTATAACCGGCAATCTGAATCGAAAGTGTGAAGGCTTAGGCCATGCTCAACTATAAGCATGACGAAAATTACGCAAAAATTACCGATTTCATTCATCATCCATCATTCACTGCGGCGTCGCAACTCGAATCTACACGGCCTCACAGACGTCCTGCAGTGAATTGGAAAATAGGGTAAATATACGTGTGGCAATATGTTCGTTTCGACACGTCGTTTTGTTCTAATTTCATTTTTAATACAAATGTGAAAGAAAAGTATGTACTAAGGAAATTTGTTTTTTATTCGTAAACGTCCAGCACTATCATCAATTTATAATCATTACATCGGTTAACATGGAAAATCATTTGAATTAAATGTATCAGTAACATATTACGAAATACAAGCAGGGGATAACGATTTATTCCCTATTTCAAGTTATTCAGTGTTGCCTTATTAATTCAACACAGGCTCCCCTTCAACAATGTACGGAGATTCTAAAATCCCAAGATCTTTGTTGCCGATGGCTGAGCCAATAGCTTTGAAGTCTGTCTCAGGCATCGGATTGTTCCAACGTTCGTCGAGGCGATGAATCGAAATGGATACGCTGGGCGGGCTCCTGTTTGACGACTTCTGCCTCAATGCCCGGCAATCCTGGCGTGCATAATACGCGACCTCATTCTCGCGTACACGTTTGGACGAGTGCGCTCAATGCAATATCCACATGCCAACGGCGAGAGCATGTGCAGCGGCAGGGATCTCTGTATCGGAAAAAGGATTCAATTTACTCGCGGTTGATAGTATGATGCTCAAATTTATAGTTTTAAAAAATGTGCAAAATACAGTGATATTTTTTGTCAAGCTATGGAGGTTCATGGGATGACGCTACGTTTGAATAGCAAGTAGTTTTATTCCCTGAAATTCAGTTAGGTTAATACCACTTTTCTCCATGTTCGCCGTAGAAATCGAAGCATTTGTCGTACAAGTGATCGAGTTCTGCAATTTCCTCTTCAAAAAGAACGGTGTCGAAAACGAGTTAGAATTGGTCAAAACGGTGTATTTCAATCGACGTTGCTAGAAAAGTTCCGTCCACACAGCTATGTCCTGAGCGACCGAAAAATGTGAAAATCAGGTCTGGGCAGTACCTCAAGTATTTGAAAACATCCCGATTGAATTGTCTAAGAAGTTCTCTGGTTACGGCAGCACAATGCAGTCGTGAGTTGCCATGAATGCTATCAAAACAATAGGACAGCCGGCCTCTTCGTTTGTTTTAGATTGCTTTCTGAAGGCGATGTATAATGTCTGACAACCCACTTGTGCTGCGATCGTCGTCCTCGGATCTAGGATTTCGACAATCTACTCATTTTTTTGGTCCCAAAACGTAAGTAGCAGCAATGATTTTCTTTTTTCAACCTTTCCATATACTTTTTGAGCTTGGGTGAACCTAAGAGCACCCACTATCATGATAGCTGTTTTGTTTCTATTCTGTGATAGAGAACATATACTTTTCATCATATATTATGATTGAATATAAAATCGCCCCCTAATCACTATAACGAGTGAGAAATGGTAATACTGATGTTATTCGCTGTGTTTTTAGTCGATATTTGTTGAGCCTTACATGCCCACCATGTTTCGTAATTGCGATGTCCCGTTAAAACTTTACAGAAAGATAATCTTGAAATCTCAGAAAATCAATACCCAACTCGCTATAACGATTAGCCGTTTCTCTCGAACAACTGTGTCAACTCTCTCTACAAGATCGTCACAAATGTCCGACTGGCGTCCTTGTCCACCTCCCTCATGAGCGTCGGTTCCATGATCTTTGAATTTTTGTAAGTACTCTCGTACAACACTTTAACTCATGAAGCCGTTGCCGAACGCTTCACTCTTTCTGGTATGAATTTCTGCACTGCTATTTCCTCCAGCTAGTAGAAAATACATCAAAGACTGCAATTCGCAATCGTCGTCAATATCATTTTTATGGTACTTTTGGACGTTATGTAGCTGAGCTTATATTAACATACTACAGTTGGAAGTAACGGGAGTTTTTGAGATAATATTCCTCTGTGCCCAGTTTGTATTTCCCACTTCTGTCGCTAGGCAGCGCAGCCAGCGGCGCTATCGGACTAACGAATCTAACTAAGAAACGTAGCAAAGTAAAAAGAATTTTTGGATTGAACAGCAGCTTCGTGCAGACTTCATCATTCTTCGATGAGAACTTTTAAATTTGTGTTAACAGTGCTCAGCGGAAACCTATTCAAAATATAATCATATTCAGAATGGGATCACTTAATGCTGCAGAATATGGGCAATTTTGTTATGTACTGTTCATTTCACTTAACTCAAAAAACGAATACCACTAATTTAAAAAGTTCCAGTAGCCTGTTTAAGGGACTCTTATGATTTTTTTGGGTGCAGCTAAAGCCATTTTATTTTTTATTCGGTCCTGAGTGTCACCTATGCCTCCTACATCTTTAGCAATCATGACATCAAAGACGTAGTTGAAGATTTCTCACCCTCTATAATTATACGGAAGAATGAAATTAAGTTAGCTTAACATTTTGATCCCACTTGATTGAACTGAAGCTCAATATTCAACTCAAATTTGAGGTCAATTGTAGTTCGCAGTACCGAAAATGGCAAATATTAACTGAATTGTGCCTTCATTTATCTTTAATTACGAATACATGAAAATTTAGGTTGTGACTACCGGTCGGTCGGCAGCATTATGAAAATCACCTCCGTGACCACTGCATGGTGGAGCACGTTACAGTCCAACTGTTTGTACACGTCGTTGGTTTTTCGTAAAGCACGGCTTCCCAGCCCTTGAAAAAATCTAGGAGATTTGCGTGTTTATTTTTATGAAATAAGTGTATGAAAAATTGTTTCTTTTGAATGTTTTTGATACCATGCGAATAAAAGTGTCGGAGAGTTGTTCTAGGTAAGGTTTTGCCTGCGTCATTAGATTTGAATACTTAACTCTGGAAATATTAAACTCTCTTTTCTTGCCGTACAAGTAAGTTAGAGTCCTTATTTCATCACCGAGGCATTTGAATCTCATAAGGTAGGACTTCTTCACACGGTTTTCTAATCAAGTTAATCCAATGTAACACGAGACCATCAAAAATCGTTAGTTACAATACATCTTTAACACAGTTCAAACACTGAGGAAAAACGTTTAAAATTGCTCACCATCACTGAAAGCTGCCTGGGCAACAGCTCCGCTCCCTTTAGCGACATATCGTTCCGATTGTGATTCCCCCATTTTCTGGCAGTACACAATGAATATATCGCATGCGTGTATATTGGGACTCTACATTACTTTACACACCACATACGTAATTCTTGACAACTCACTCTCAGTATCACAAAATTCGTAATGCAAATAATGAGAAATTTTACATTTTTCGTCATACTCAGGCCTGGAGATGCAGAAAGTATTGGTTTGACATACATGTACTCATGAATCGCATCCCATGAAGCTGCAAGTGTTCTCGAAGGCAGTACAACTGCAGATCACAAATCGCTTTCATTGTCCATTGCCTTCAAACATGTGTAATGAAATTAAAAGATTACGAGGTATTTAAGGTAAGACTCTCTCTTTATGTAAAAAAAGGGAGGGAGGGAGAGAGATTGAGAGCCTTCGCTAAAACTGCTTTAGGTTTATAATTTTTATTGAACAATTTTGAATTATTACAAATCTAATGTCAGGTTCAAGGAAATTGCTTCTATGAGGCGGAAAGGATGTTTCAAAGAAGGGTTTTATTTAAGAATTTAGGCTAAATATAGTAATTGAACAAATTTGACAAGCCTGATTATATTTCAAAGCGCTTGCAAGAACTCATGCTATTTCTTACTCAAATAATAGTCAAAATGTGAAGTTTGTCACTGCGTAATACTTTATATTTCTAAGCGAAAATGCCGCGCATAGTCCAATGTTTTCGTCGCATACACAGAGAAAATATATTTTAACATTTGTCTCATAACCGACACTACAGGACGTGTCACAACACTTGTAGAAATCAGATGCAGGGCCTTGAATGAACCCAAGTGCGTATTTAATGAGCGGGGGTACAGCAATTTGCAGTGCGAATTCCATTAATATTTTATTTCAATTTAGTCGATTCTTGAAGAATCTCACGCGTATGCTAAAATTAGAACCAATGTAAAAATGAACATTTTGTATTATTTCTCTTCGCGAACGCTTCGGAATATTATAATTCGGTCTTAAATGCAGAAGCATGAAAAAGATCAAACTTAGATAAAACGAAAAATGAATGAAATAAACAAACAGACTTCTGCAAGAAATTATTCGGTTAGTTGGATTTTATCATTTTCTTCCTTACGTGCTCAAAGGAGAACATCACACAAAATTTCAACAACTGGAGAGACTCACCGTCATACCTGTTACTTCCAAGGCTTACAGGCGTTCATTCAAAAACATTTTCGCTTCATTATCGTTGTGGCTTGTTTCGCCAACTCGGTTTGATGACCAAGAGACAAAACCATTTACTCCGCGTGCAGTCAAGCAACATAGAGCAAAGCACTGGCATGGTAGATACATTTCAAATTTCACAAGCGAGCATGTATCTGCCGGTTGTAATAGTGCTCTTATATCTCCTGCGTGACAGAGCCGATGCAAATGCAGGCACCGAGCTTATGGCCTTAATCACTGAACACCGCGTACCATCCTTTCCATGTTCCTACTGCTTTTTGCTACGCAGTCCAGTCGCGGGCATTGCAGCTTAATAATAACTTAAGCCTCTTGCAAACTTATAATACTTATTGCTAATAAAACATTAACCAGAAAAATATGTGCTTTAGCTTCTGTTGAACTGGAACTTACATACTATCTTTAACTTGAAACAAATTTAATCAAGTAAACATGTTTTTGCGCAATATGAATAAAAAAGAACGGAACATTATTTACGCCCTTTTTTGAGTTCAATATATATGATTGTTGTTTTTTAACAAAAAGAATCATTTAATCTCTTTGAATGGTACGCGTAGTGATACCTGCGTGGAGGGGTTGATGGGAAAAATTTCCCCACTATCGCTCTGGCGTCTCTGCGGTGGCGTTGTTCTCTCAGCCCTTCCGTGTGGGTGCCTGGTCGCAGCTCGCTGGTCGTGGTTCAGATGCTTTAGCAGGGTCGCAGGTGAGGTCGTGAGGAAGTAGTTTTTAATGGTTGAATTGATTTTGAGCATTCCAATATAGCGTTTTATTGAGATCAGGGTGGGAAAAACGTATTTTTTCAAACCCAGCATAACAGTTTCTTGTTTCGTCAGGTTTCGTTGCGTTCATTCGGTTTCATTTTTTTGTTTTTTTCATGGGATAACGGTATCCTTAATTCTACTCATAATTAATTTTTTTAATGCATACATTAATGGTTTGTGTGTGCAGTGTGAACACAGCCATTCATAAGTATGCTGCCAACCTATCGGGAGTATGATTTTGATAACATATATTTCCGATTTTCAGGCTTCGTTGGGTTGCTGTGAGTGGCGTCAAGTGTAACATGATACTGCAGGCTCGGGATGTGCATTGCTTTTTAGCCCCACTAGTTTCCTGCCTACAAAATTCTTTTTTTCTGCATTAGCACCATCTATGCAGTGAAGTCAACTTCACCACCACCAGTAAAACGGAGTGAGACTTTAGAGTTCCTTTGTACTTCTCAAGAAGACCGAGGAAAATTAGATGTTCATCTTGTGAAAATTTTCGTTTGTTCAAATATTAATTATAATGTCAGGGAAAATAAATAGTTTCACAAGTTCTGCTCTGTGGTGCGACCTGGATACATCCTGCCAAACCATACCGCCAGTCGGCATTGTCTCTGACAATGTTTGGCTTATGTTTAAAACAGGGAGAACTCAAATGCTGCTTTATATTTCCAAACATATGATGCCAAATTCTGATCTCTAAGATTATGCAATTAAGACCTACCACTACCAGGAGAGACTGCCACATGATGGTACAAATTGTGTTGTACAACCCATAGGAAGTAATTAAGTGTTAAATTAGATTCAATATATTAAGTTTGAAAATGGAAACAACGAAAGAAAAACAATCAAATTTGTATTGAGCTTTTCTTACAGGTTTGGGCATTCATATGTGACTAGAAAATTCATGCGTTCTAATGTTAATTAAAAAACACTAGACGTGTTGTTTTTGTTTTTTTTATGGGGTATTTTTTCATTGCCAACCCTGACACAGATTGAGCTTAGTGACTTGATCAGAGTATTTCATTACTCGCTTTGATATCTATGAAGACTTATGTATTGTGGCGTGTGGCTGTGTCGGCTGGACCCACTTCAGGGTATGATTTTCTATACTCTTGCAAACGGCTGTTTCTTGTTTTTTGTGTGGAGTTCCTGTGCATTTTACTTCATTTTTTTTTTGCCTACCATCGTGTTAGTTTTCTTCAGAGATTCAAGCAAGTGAATTAATATTTATGAAAACTAAATTTAAAATATAAACGTATTAACATTTGAACAGCCCTCTAGACTGTAATTACTAATATGAAAGTCGTTCACCTACTTGGTGGGCGAACCGGAAGCTGGAATCGGAACGAGCTTCAAACTTTTTCTCCTTTCTTGAGTATTAAAATCTTAACTATCCTTACTATCATTCCGCTTGAAGCACTTGTCTGTTATCGATTCACTTCACCATTCCTTTTTTTCTTCTATGACGGTCGATGGAATGTGTCCCAGAGGCGCTGAAGCGTGGCAATACCTGATTTAGTTTAGCCCATCATTGAGTTTTGCTGTTGGTCGGCCTAACATCAGCCGCTTGTGGTGCCACCCGTGACAGTAGCATGGCCCAGTTTTGTTACTTCCTAACCGAAGACTTTTCGTTTGAGCTGGCCGTGGCGCTGAGCTTCATTATAATCGTGCCTGTCAGCGGCCTCGGCGAACCTTGTCTGTTCCTTTAGACTGCGTGCTCTGGTGCTCGCTGATGTTTAACGTGCACGTCATTCACGGTCTTCTTTTAATTATCCCTAACGTCTAACCTTAGCAAAAATAAAGTGGCTTTTAATAAAAATAACTATCTGGAGATTAACTAAAAACTAAACCTTAAACTTATTGTTCGAATTAATATCTAATTACGTTTCATTGCTTTTGGAAAAGCTTGAATAAACCTGGAAATAAAATTGCCCTTACTGGTTTTCCTAATCCTTTTTGAACGATTGTATGGGAATTATTTCCCATATGGTTGCCTATCCGTGCTCTCACTCACATTAAATAGAAATTTAGAACTTCTTAATTTTAACAGCCGCGTGTAGAAGTGTGCGAAATGCATGCGCAATTGAATAAAGTGCCACACTATAAATGAAATTTCTGAAAACTTCATAGTGACTAAATACATGTTTTTAAAATAATTTATTTACTTTATAAAATTTTTGTTCATGGATCGCGACTGAATAATTCATTATTCGATGACAAGGTTTGACATGAAGTATTAAACAAAAAAACTTTTACGTGAATATATCTGATTCGAAACTTCAAATTTCAGAGTTATGAAAGGTTTATCAAACTACAAATCAACGTGAGGCTGTCCTCAGAGACGAATGCGACGGAGGTTCATTTGATTTTGTCAAGTTTATAACTGAATTTGAATTGAACCAGCATTGGAAATGTCTGCTCGCAACGTCAATACAGGCATGACACAAACATTCGTGTCCAATGATTTTGGGAAAAGAAAGATTTTCTGTTTTCGGGTTAAACTAAGGTGTAATCTTGGGTAATTTTTAATTGGTTGCTTCCGGGAAAACATTATACAGTTCAAATTAAAACATAAATTGCCCACAAACAAATTTTAATTACCTGCACAACTACAAGTAATTATTCTCAATATTTGCAATGTTAACCACGCTTCTTTAAAACTGTTTTGATGCGCTTTGGCACGCGGTTTACTAATTTTTCAATATTATGATCAAAGAACCTCCCCTATTCTTCAATTAAGGCTCAAGTTGCGCTAAATTTGTTGACTTCTGTTTGTTCACTCGGCTTTTGATGGCCGACCAAAAATTTTCGATCTGATTCAGATCAAAAGAATGTCCTGGCAAAGGACCCAAAATCTCCACTCCATTGTCATGAAGGAATTTATTAACCATTCTTGCATTTGACAGGGAGCGCTATCATGTTGGTAAACCACCTCTATGTCTGGAAACTGACCAGCTGTCGTTGGAAGGAGATGATCTTTTAAGACTTTTATATACCATGCCAAATTCATTGCTGTGTTTTTGATTAAAATCGCCAGTGCTCCAGTTCGCTAACCTGAAAAGCAACCCCAACGTGAAGAGTGGCAAGACGCTTGAACGTTGGAACGACTCACTCACTACTTGTTAATCCTCTTTCCTTTTCTTCGTCGCACGAGGCTTTTCCTGAAGGTTGCAAAAAGGGGGAACGGAGATTCATCGGAGAAAATGATTTTTCCCTATTATTCAGCAGTCCACTGCTGGTGCTTCCTGTAAAAATTGAGCCAGTCTTTTTATGTTTTGCGCCGTCAAAAGAGGTTTCTTCACAGCTTTTTTTGAAGCTAGTCCGTTGTCGAAGAGTTGACGTCGAATAGTTCGCGCTAAGGCATGGACGCCATCCCTCTCCCATTATAGCGCAAGCTCTGAACTGCTGGCAGGCCTTTCCCGTAACGAGTAGCGCACAAAAACCCTGTCTCGACGAACCAACGACAATCTTTCCCTACCAGGGGCTGTCTTAGCCACTATGAATTGTGTCTCGTTGAATTGTTTTTTTCAATCTGTAGACAGGTGACGATGATGCCAGTTGCTTGGCAACGATTGCCTTTTTTGATGGACCACTCTGATTGAGAAGAATGATGGTTTTACTAACTTCTTTCTAGATCACCATGATTCAGAATCTGGTAAAGAAAATATTCTTCAAAAATCTGAAAAACAAATAATTGAACAAAATAGATCAATATAAACATGTCACTCATTTTGCAAACAATTTTTTCATCAGTTCCAATGACCGTATCAGCTTTTAAACCAGCATAAATAAGTCAACCGCATTTTAGAAATAACAAAATTGGTCAGTTTTTAGAAAAATAAACCTATTTTTTCAACCTCGATTCTAAGTAATTTTGCTATATTATTGGACTGTTACCGATAAGGCATAAGTATTTTCTGAAATAAAGCCCTGAAATAAAAACAGTTTTCTCTCAAAATCATTAGCCACACCTGCACGCAGAAGTGATTCCCGGAAGTGATTAAACACTCGTGGATCATCAGTAATGAATCCTTCAGCTCCAATTATCCTTCTAATAAGATCCACGTTTGTCTTATTATTGCAGCTACATATCAATGTTTACTGATAAAAATCGAACATTAAAGTAAACAAACATTGCTCTGATTTTAGAGCGTACGAAATCCCCCCAGAGGTCTAAGACTTCCTCAACTTCAAATCTCGCAAATGTTGAATATTCGCATTGCAACGTATTCGTGAACAAGTCGTTCTATGGAATTTTCATATTAACTGTAAAAGTTTGTACCAATAGTTTTTAAACACACTGTAAAGGAAAAATAAGAGAGGTATAATATAATTAAATATATAATTTTCAAGTTATTCGAGAGGGCAGAAGAAAATAAATGAAATTACTTTAACACAAATAATGATAAATGGAAAAAGTAAGATAGAGTTACGAAGGAAAATAATAAACTGCAGAAATCTGAGCAAAAATTAAGTTATACTGTATATATTCGGGTGATACATATTGCTTAAACAAATTATTCCTCGGAAGTAACTTATCACGGTCGTATACATTCCGTTGTTAACTAAGCTCCTCGGTAATTCCATCTCGTGCCTATCTTGGTACATGTAAAGCGACTGATGTTTTAGAAACGTAACTGAAATATTTCGAGAAAACTAAAATACATAGTTCGTCTGGCGACGTAAAATACACGCGAGAAGTGCTACTTTGAATGGGTGCAAATTTTGCACGTGGCGTTGACCTCACCAACCCAATTTGACATTTTTTGGTTAATGATAATATGATTCTTTTCAAATCACTAGAAAAGGGGAAACAATGACTAATTATATCGTACATCAACATTTATTACGAACGGTTACGCTTGCTCGAAAATAATTATGAGTTGAGTGATCGGAAGTTTATGTCTGCGAGAATATATGAATACATTCATGCACTTGCACCGTACACTGAAAAAAAATTAACGCCTAGTTTTGACACACTTTACTGTGTCATACGATTGCCACAAAACCGGCACACAATTGTGTGTCATGGAGGTGTTATGACACTCTTTTGTGTGTCACTTGACGCATAGCCATGACACACATAGCGGAACGCTACGGTAACTAAAACAAACATTTAACTATCGCTTATAACCCACTGACTTGTATGCATACTTCGAATAATAACGAATTTACGAGGACCCAATGCATAAGTTTAAGTCCCTTTCGAAAGCATTGTTATGTGAATAAATTTCATGTGAAATCCACAGGACAAAACTCAGCGCTAAAAAAAGTCATGTTGATAACAACTCTATCTAAATGTTTTCAAAACATTTGATATTCCTGGACAGAAGCCAATCAAAATTTCATTCTTAATTCAGTTGACGTCACTTAAATCAGTCACTTGAATTAAAAACCATTTCATATAGCTCGTAAAATCTAATTAACGTATGTCAAGGGGAACACTCGAGACGCAACCACAAGATGAAATGACGACTCGTTAAATAGTATAATTTATTTTACGTAGTTGACAAATTTTAATAATGAATAATAACTATTATTAATGCTTTAAATTTGCAGAAGTGAAAATTAAAAAATAATAAAAAGCTGGCCACCAGGCTCAGGTTCGACCACACGCCGAGTCACGCAACAAGCGACTCAACTTCTGGAGTGACGTGAGTGAAGATCCCCGGAGAAACGGTCCGAGAAGTATCGCTCCGGTACGTCCGGTCAGTGACCACCAACAGGGTTCGACGCAAAAAACGTGTAAGGCTAGAACGCGGTTCAATGAACTATACGTGTAGATGTGTTGTCACACAAGATCTCCCGCGTGTAGAAACAGTACCGTTGGACGTCGGACTACATAGGGCTATCATTTGCGAAGTTGAACGCCCTGGTGGGGGAGTCTCCGGTACAGATTGGGGCGAGGTTTGACCAGGACGATAACTGCCGAGGTTGTTGGAATTGCTGGTCGCGACCACTAAGCGCCCTGGAGCACGTGTTCTTCTGAAACAAATGAACATAAGGTGTTTAGTCAGATATTCAAAACGCGCACACCTAGACAGTTTTTATTGAGTTGTGGCTTCGTCAAGTCTTCACTTATAAAAGGTAGTTACTCGGCTGAATAGTGATGTAAGCAGGGTTGGGTTTAAAAATCCGCGTAGTACAACTTTGAAAATTCATCCTCTGTTTTATTTTATTTTAAAACAAACAAAAACTTTAAGAACCTGGAATATATTTACTAATTATTCTACTCAAAATTGCATCGTCAAAGTGTATTCTAAACTAACCACAAAGTTCCGAATATTACTAATTTACTCGGTTATAGAATCTTTAATAAGGCTACGAATAATTTCCTGGCATCGAGTGACTAAGAATTTCACACACTTCTGAGCTTCATCAGTACACAGTATATTTTACATTCTACTCGGCCCATAACAAAATGTGACAAATAAATTTGGTTACAAGTTAGTCTGAACCTCCCAAACTAAAACAGGGTTTCAAAAATATGGAATAAGAAGATGCTGTTAAGAATAGAATGAAAGGTACGAGGAATCTACGCACATGGAGTGTCCAAACCACCTGTGCATGAAAACCGTACAGGTGAAAGGGACTAATGAAACAAGAAATTAATAACATTGAAGCCAGTAATGTGGAAAGGAGCTTTTGAAACATAACATTAGTTGAAGAAGAAAGCAAAAGGTTAGAAATAAAAAATCACCAGTGAACCGAGAAAAGACGTTTTACATCCATACAAAAAATCTTACTTTATTTGAACAAAAAGGACTACCTAAACTTCAGTTTGCAACCTCATCAAATGCGTAACATCTCGTTCAATTATTATTGTGGCGAAGCTAGATGAACACACATGAAACTGCGGCAGCACCGTCTTTTCTGTTTGCTGAATTAGCATCTACTATTTTTTGTGTTACAAAGGAAAAGAGTGAATCAATTAGCATTCGCAAAACCTCTGAATATCCAAATAACTTTCGTGTAACACTTTCTTACGAACTAAGTAAGAAATGATGAGCTTCATCTCCCCCCCCCCCCTTCCTTCCCCCTCCCTCAACTGTGAAAATGAAATATTTTTAGTCCCTGTCCAAATACATATTTGATGAGTTAGTTGCCTCATTGTTCTAGTGTTCTGAAACTGTAACTGAGTAACTGAACTCGTGAGATGGAAAAACTAACGGTTCTAAAGTATAATATTTTTCAGATACACACAGTTTCTTCAATTCAATATATTTTAGGCTAGAATTCCAATTCTATTCATAATATTATGGGTGGATCACGATATGAAAAAAACGGAAACCATTCTTGAATGAGAATGAAATTCACAATAAAATCCTAATTGCACTTCTTTTAAGGGTATGAGCATCGAATCCCGGAGATAAATTAGCCAGACGAGGTGTGAAACTGCCGTAGTTATGAATAAATAGGACGTAACATTCATCCAACTATTTGGCGAATTTAAATAGTATGTTAATCCTTGTTAGATAGTTCTAACTCAGT
Source organism: Morinoia aosen (assembly GCA_030386875.1). Lineage (NCBI taxonomy): Eukaryota > Metazoa > Arthropoda > Malacostraca > Amphipoda > Talitridae > Morinoia > Morinoia aosen. Next base: position 10,320,716 of record CM059561.1, read on the forward strand.
TGGGCCAAATCATAGGACACTCAAATCAAGCGGGTCTTTACTAGAAATGCAGCTGGATTTTTCGTAGTTCAAGTTCAAATTTTCATATAGCTTCTGAAACCTTTTTTGCAGAGAATGAATGATAATATAGAAAAATCTAGGTATACAGTGATTAGAAATATGATTTATTATTTAAAATATTTCACACTATCTGAAATCGAAATAATATCTAAGAAAATTTATGTTGCAAAATAAATTGGCTCACTCCGGTAATTGACGTTATAAATCCAACTTTTGAGATACCGAAGACCACATTTTAATGACATAATCTAGTTTTTAGATCATTCCAGGATTGTTTCTATGACAGGAGATTGCGACTGCTAATTTTTTTCTGTTTTTCGGATAATTTTCATAAAAAATCAGAGAGTTCAGAGTCAAATAGAATTATTTTAGTTCGTTTTTAAAAATTTCACAATGTTTGCTCAGTTTTAGTGCTTCGTAAAGATTTTTTTGTTAAGGTCAAAAGGCAAAGTGTCTCAATCATTAACGTACATGCACATTTTCCTAATTTCTTGCAGCAGAACCCATTCAATTCAGATATTGTGCGAAGAGCTTGTTTGAATGCTTCTTAACGAGGATAGGATAGGCAGTATAAACTGATGTTGGTTTTTGGTTTGTCTATCCGATGCTATGGGCACTGGCGTTCACAGGGAGATACGGTTAGGTTACTTAATCCTTAATTTTGATGTGCTTCAGCGCTTTTACCTTATAGGTGCCCTCTTTGCTTCCTTCCGTTTTCATAACTCCTTCGCTATTTCTTCCTCTTCTTCCCCAACTTCTTGTTGCAATGTACATGTTATCCTGAGTGGGAACACACTTCTTAAAAAAATTCTATGTTTTCCTTAATCCAGATCAAATGGTCGCCTCTCTTTCTTGTGTGGAAACATCTTTGCAATTGAAGCAGAGCCCTAAATTAATTATTTTACTTATTACTGATTCAATTTCAGTGTTTAGCATAAATAATAGTAATTCTGCTTTATTTTAATCCCTTCTCCCTACCATGATAGATTTTTTTACATGTTAAAAGTTTTTATGCAGATCTCTTATAACCACAAGAAATGGAAGTACTTGCATTGGTCATATTAATACGAGAATTATAATGGGTTTTCTATTTATGTCGCGTACTTAATAGTAATTATTAATGAATTTAATTTGTGTATTATCAGGTTAGCGTTTTTCTAGTTACAAGGAAATACCTAGAAATTTGATTTAAAAAATCAGAATCGACAGTAAACATTAAGGAAATGGTTTCTCGTAGGTCAAATATTAACTAATTTCTATAAAGATTGATCAGCTTCTCAGAATTTAATTAACTGACCTTGATTGAAGTAACCATAAACAGTTTTTAACGGTGCACAATTATTATTTTTCGATCGTTACGCAATTCAGAACAACGGCATATTAATTTTCAGTACTGCTTTCTATTAAAGTTTACACTTCACTGCAGCAGAGAAGTGAAATGGCGGAACGCGTTCGCATCTAATGCGTTCGTTGTATGAGATTTTATTGTTCTCCAGCGGAGTTTGTTCCACAGCAGAGCATCTGAACTGAGAGCTTCTTGTCCCAGCTCAGATGAAGACATCATTCCTATGATCAAGTTTTATGTTCGGATAAGGGTTGAAGCTATTAGCAAGGAAGCATCAACCTATTAGCAACTATAATGAGGAGAATTACGACTTCGTCTGCGCCGTTGCGTCTACTTCTTTCAGTTTCTCATTCATTATGAACTCTAATAGTGTAATCGTGATCTGAACTCGAGGGAAGGGAAAGAATAGGATCAAAATCGAAACCTCTTCGATGTTAAGTCATTCAATCCTGTATCTGTGCTGAAGTAATATAGACTTCGTTCGGCTAGAAAATACTGATTCCCTTATGCACATGATCAGTCAAAAAGCGCCAGCGGTCGATTACGTTCTAATGCAAACATAAATCATTGACTGCTTTTAATTTTTAGATCAGGAGACATAAACAAATACGAAATTTTTCTGAGATGAGATGCGCTTCAAACATCAAAAGTAGTGGTATTGACGTTACAAAACCACTTGTCATAGCAAATTCGTTCTCAAGGGATGAGGACCAATAATGAATATATAAATGTATGAATTAACACTAGATAACTGTTGCTTGCATGTAGTCTTGAATAAATATTAAATTCATACGATATTTTAATTGATCTTGCTAAAACAAGTGGAATAAAAGACGTAGGCTCTTTTTTATAGCATTAGTGACTATTTAGGAGTTGAAAATTTTTTAGATTTCTGTTAGAAAGCCAACTTCTCTTGAAATTTTTTCATTTTTTCTGGACGCGAATGTTATGCTCATAACAGGTGTCGGGACCTTATACCAGCTAACGGGAAAAGTTCCATAACAAAATGGGTGCACTTCACTTTCGGAAACTGGTGACGGAAGACGGATGTTCGAGCAAGAGCAGATATCAGCGAGAATTCCTCAATATGCTGAGGCGATGACTGTGTCTGCACCCTTACCTCTGCAGGTCTCTTGTCGTCAGGAGTGTAATGCTGTTATTCAGTCGAGTGAAATGGACTCGCATATCAGTTCACTCTCTGAAGAGCTCAGCAATCTTATGCAGGACTTCCTTAGAGATGTGTTAATGCTAAAAGGAAGTGCTGTAAACAGCGTCCTTAGTGAGAAGGATAATATACTAAACAAAAAATAACGTGTGAAGTGAAGGCTACGCGTGTTCGACCAGTTAATTCAATATCATTTAACATACTCTGTAAGAACGACATTTGCAAGTGTCTGTCAATGGCAGGGAGCACAAGCGCTTTAAGGATGTTTTTGCTTGCATTTTTATCAGAACGAAAGGGTTTCAAGCATAAAAGATAAAAATTAACAATTAATTGTTAACAGTTTTGTGGCTGAAACATGAGCAAGCGCCTTCTAATTAAAGAAAAAATATTCGTTCATTACCTCTGTTTACTGCTTCAGGGGCCCTTTGTTCAACAAAATAGGAAACACTGGCAAACCAAACATGACTAACAGCGAAGAGTGCTGCTGGATCCACCAAGGTGGATCCTAATTTCCATCTGTATCATTTCATCAAGTTAATGGCGTATCTAATGCTACGTTTAATTGTAAGTCCTATAGCTATGGAATTTTGTTACTCAAGCAAGAGTCGTGAGGGGTTTTCCTTTTCTATAATTAATTTTAGCTTCAGAAGAATGTGGAGCAATTTTTTTCTTTTTTTAAATTTTTAGCGGAATCTCTAAACTTTATGTTATTGCCATTTCCGAGTGGTGACTCATTAAAAAAAAGACTTCATATACGAGTTGCAAGCTTATTAAATGTTGAGTCGATAAAACAATATTTGGAGGGAATACCAGCGAACAAGTCAGAACTCTAGAAGTAATGAGAATACAAGATAACATCATTTGTGGAGATGATGTCGAGATCTTAACTTGCATCATTGCTCTGCATTTCTATGATTTATTTTTTGTTTGCATGAGTCGGTTTTTGTCTCGTAATCTTTAGGAAATTAATGGCATACCCAACAGCGAAATTACAACAGTTTTCAAAACCGAGAGAGTGCAGTAATTGGAGGCACGTTTGACGATGACGATTTTAATGTTCGCAGACTTGAGGATGATTCTAAAGGTGGCGTTTCGTTTAGAATCTCCTACAAAAAAATTATTCGAGCAACGACTAGCAAGGGATAAAGACTAGTCGAGAAAGGTAAATATTTATTGTGGCCCGTGGAATTATTCAGGACAAAAGACTAGGGAACTTCGCAACGTACGATGATCCGAATAGTAAGACAATATTCTAACTGGCGTAGGATTCTAAGTATGTGTTATCACGTAAAATTTCAAATAAAGACGACCATGTAGTCAAAATGGGGTAAAGGTAGGGGAGATAGCTTAGTTTTGCTGGTCCTGCAATTCATAAAATAGAACAAGGTTAACACGGAAATATAGCCATTCTCCAAAATTACCTAATTACCCGGGTAAAAAAACGACATATCAATAATTAAATCACAAAACCTATATTATCGATTATCGGGCTGGAATTCGAATATTGAATAAGCTAATCCTCTCGACTTTAGGATTCCCTAATCGTTGGCACAATCCACACCTGAACCTAAGTTATACTTTAAACTAACTTCTAAGCTCTCACTTCTAAAGTCACGAATGATGAACTAAAACACATCTAACTTAACGACCGGGTTTTTCAAAATTACCGGGCCGCTACGTAACCGCCTCCATGGCGGCACGCTCAGGCCGGTCACACATCACTCTACTTAGGACGTAAATTCTAGTCTCATTTCCTACTTCACATGATTTTACCAAAATTCATGATATCTAATAAACCTTATATTTAGATACACCACAAAATTACGAACAGCACGGAAGGTAGTCAAATGTGATTTATTTGCTAATCACGAGCCGGTTAGCTCGCTACTTTCACTTAATAATTCAAATTTCCATAAATTGGTTTTTATCGATTACATCACAAAAATACACAAAAGCATCACTTCGAGAATAGCGAGGCTCACCAGGTTGATCAGAGCACTTGTTTACACTACGAGGTTTAGCGGAATAATGGGCTGCTGAGCAGCGAACGATGCTTGAAGAGAGTGAATGTTGCCATAAAGCTGCACTCAACTCGTCTCGTAAGACGGTGTAGATTTTATCTATTTTAATATTTATTTATCTTTTAAATAAGAGACTTTTAAAAGGTACAAAATTACTTTTAATATTAAATTCTAAATTTGTATTAATTATTCAGTAATTTTTCCGGGCACCACAGCACTACCCCGGCCAGACGCGGAGCGCCCTCAGACACCAAATAGTGGTAATCCGCTGAGGGTTTGAAACGAACGGTACGACCCGATCTAGTGCGAGGAGGAGGTAGCGAGGGTGCGGGAATAACCTCAGGAAACCGCGGAGAAGGCTGAGGAGGAGGAGGTACAGGAGGAGTCGGAGATGAGGGTGTAGAAGAGGGTTGAGGAGAGGTAGGGGTACGACTATAGGCGGGTTTCAAACGATCAATCGATACGTTTGAATCACCCTGAGGAAGTTTAATCCTAAAAAATTTTGGGTTACGTTCTAGTACTTCGTAAGGACCTGAATAAGGGGCTTCTAAGCTCCTCTTGACTCGGTCGACTCGTTACCAAACTTTTTTGCAATTTTGTAAGTCGACGGGCACGTAAACAGGTGGTGAATCATGGCACGAGCCTTCGGAAAGGCGTCGAAAATCGAACCTATGCATTTCGTTTACAAAGGTTTGGATATTGTCCGAAGAAAATGTTCTAGGCCTTGTATCGGCAACTAAAGGTTGAGGACAGAGCATATAGGTGCCAGTCACGGCAGTGAAAGGGGAAAAACCGGAAGAATTTGGAGTCATGTGCAAGCCTAGCAGGACGATAGGAAGGGAGAAATACCAACTTTCTCTACGGGCCATAATGGCAGCTTTAAGGGTTCGGTGCAATCTTTTCACTAGGCAATTGGATTGTGGCCTGTAGCTACATGTGCGCATGTGATGAAATCCTAGTAGGGTGGATAGCTCACTGAAGAGTTCTCCTTCGAACTGTGCACCTCTGTCGGTCACCACTTCCAACGGGACCCCAAAGCGCGATATCCATCCGGATACGAAGGCAATGGCGACCGAGAAAGCAGTGGTATCAACAAGAGGCACAGCCTCGCACCAGCTAGTAGCGCGATCAATGCAAGTCAATAGGTACTTGAAGGGTAAAGAAGGTGTAGAAGTAGGTAAGGAGGCAGGAGGAAGAGGGCCCTCAATGTCAATATGTACAGTGTGGAAACGATCAGATTGCGAAGCGATAGGGCTAACAGGAGATTTAGTGTGTTTATGCACTTTTGCCTGCTGACAATTTTCACAATACCGGACGAAACGATGGACATCTTTGTCCACATTTGGCCAGAAAAACCGGGTTTTGACGTTTTTGGCAGTATTTTTATAGCCCGGGTGGGCGAGATTGTGCAAGAACGCTATGGTCTGCTCGCGACAAGAGAGGGGAACATAGGGTCGAGGACAATCGGTAGAGGAATCGCACCATAGTTTAAGATCAGGGGCAATATCGAAGGGCAAGATTTAGCAAGAGTTTTGGAGTAAAAAGCCGACACGAGTGGCTTGTGGTCAGTGAACAATGTAACTGAGTGGCCGTCAACGAGTGATTTGAAATGCAGCACCGCCAGGAATGCAGCAAGTAGTTCACGATCGTACGTCGAGTACGTCTTTTGAACATCGGAAAGTTTCTTAGAAAAGAAAGCGACATAAGCAGGTTGGGAGTCAATCAGTTGGTACAGTGCAGTTCCAACAGCGAAGTTAGAACTATCGGAAACAAGATGATATTCAGACGCATCAGGGGAAGGAAAATGAAGAGTTGGACAGTCGGCGAGAGCCTGTTTTAGGTCACTAAAAGATTGCTCTGCTGCCTCAGTCCAAAGCAATTGTTTAGCTGACGGATAGTTGCGCAAGAGTTCGGTTAGACCGAGAGCTTTGGTGGCGAAAGAAGGAATCATGGGGCGAAAAAAATTAAGCATGCCCATAAAACGTCGTAAGTCTCGAGAACATTGAGGACGGGCGCAGTCGGCAATGGCAGCTACTCTATCAGCAGGAGGCCGTATGCCGTCCGCGCTCACCTCAGAGCCAAGGAAGGTCAGTTTAGATTGGAAGAAACTGCACTTGTCAATCGACAACCGCAATTTATGTTGAGCAAGAAGGGAAAGAACGGTGGACACATCATTTAAGTGCTCTTCCTCGGTTTCGGAGGCAATAAGTATATCGTCCAAATAGACGATGACATTTTTTACATTTATAAAGAGGGCATCTATGTACCTCTGAAACGTCGGTCCGGCTTTCTTTAGTCCAAAAGGCATGTACAAAAATTCATACAACCCGAATGGAGTAGTGACAGCTGTTTTAGGAATAGATTCGGGAGCAACAGGAATTTGAAGGTAGGCGCGCTCTAGGTCAAGCTTAGAAAATAATTTTTTTGAGTGCAAGGACATTGTCAAAGAGCGAAGGTGAGGAATAGGGTATCTATCACCTACAGTGAGAGAGTTAAGTACACGGTAATCTCCACAAGGTCTCCATTTACCAGGTTCCTTCTTTGAAACGAGGGGCGACGGCGATGCCCAAGGAGAACTGGACCTTCTAATGATGCCTGCATTTAGCAGGAATGTGAATTCTTTTTTTGCTGCCTCAAGTTTAGAACCCGTCAAAGGACGTGGCTTGAAGTGCACAGGAGGGGAAGAAGCTGTGTCAATTGAGTGCTGTACGGGGCAGTCGGTTGATGCATCGTTCGAACCGAGTCGCATGGGAGAGGTCAAAATCGGGTGGTCGGCCAAGATTTTGCGTACTCGGGGGTCTACTTGGGTCAAATCAACGGAGTACGCGGTTAAGGAATCATATGAAATATGAAGAGGGATTTTCCTACCTGTCAAGGTATCAATAAGATTACTGTTCTGGCAGTCAACGAGTATCGAGTGCGCGGCCAAGAAATCAATTCCAAGAATCGGCTGAACCACCTCTGCAATCACGAACGTCCACTGCAAAGATCTTCCCAGCTCTTTAATGTCCACAACAAGGTCGGCCTCGCCTCTGCAATTAATTCTCTCTCCTGACGCTGTAGAGAGTGTTACTGCAGTGGGTCGTAGGTATCCTAATTCACAGGATGGTGGTAAAATGCTAATCCCCGCCCCTGTATCGATGAGCAGATTAACCTCACTGCGACCTATACGTGCGCTTACTGAAAGCGGTCGTCCGACGGTCACAGTTTGAACAGACGACCTATCTGGTTTTCCGACCTACGGAACGGGCTAGCAGGTCGAGCTGGGGAGGAAGCTCTACTTGAGGGTCGAGAGACCGGCAAACCGGGTTTGTAATTCGAGCACCAGCGCCGGCATGATCTAGCTTCATCCCCATAGTAAAGGTGTGCTCTACAGACTCTAGGGCGCTGGTTTGAACGAAAAGCTTAACACCTATTGGTATGCTAGGGCTGTTGTATTGACCGGCTCTCTCCTCGTGTGCGTTCCGGGCGTAACTTCGGTAATTCGTGTGTGCTCCCGCATCAGGTGCCCTTTCCCTAAAAACTGGGTCCACGGCAGCTATCTGAGGTCGCGGCAGGTATTCCATGTAGGTTTCTGCAATGGACGCCATAGTGTCCAAGTCGTGCTCCTGGCGCGCGGCTATCCAGGGGCGTATGGCTTCTGGCAAACTGCTCAGGAACTTGAGAAATCCTCCGACAGGCTTTGACAAAAATTCCCTAGGTCTGTCTTGGCAATACAACCCCTTCTGTGAAAGGAGCTCATCAAAGAGTTTCTTTTCGGATCGGGAGTACCGTGCGCGCACAAACTCTTTAACCCCTCATAATCAGCTGCCTCTATGAGCGTTTGTGGTATATGACGTGCTATGCGGCTACTCAATGCACCTAATGCGTGGTGGAACTTTAACGATGAGCGACGCACCCCGGCGACAACAAACTGGCTTTCGAGCACGTTGAAAAACATGCGAGGATAAGCCTCATCAAATTCAGGGGGACGTACTAATGCCGCGTTCGTTGGTACAGGTGTTTCATTATCGTCTGCTACATCATGACCGTTACTGTTTGATTGTGAGGACTCCATTTCTTTGCTCCCAATGAAACTAGGAAAAGGAAAAATATATATATATAGCAAAAGAATTTGGAAAAAATATAAATAAATGCGATGCGAAAATAAAGGAAACGTCGAAAATAGCGGAGATTCGTTCGCAGGAAAAAATGTGAAATATAATAGTTATAGCGATAGAAGTTGGAGGAAAATGTAGTGCGGGGAATAGAGAAAACGTCGAAATAGGCGAAACTCGTTTGAAAAAGAAAAAAAAGGAATAGGAAATATAGAAAATAGCTCGCTGGCGAAATATACTATGGTGCACCGGAATGGACTCTACTTATGCAATGAAAAAGCAATGAAAGCAAATCAATAAAAACACAAAATATACTAAAGAAAAAAAATTATGTGCTTAATCACTGGTGAATTTGCTACTCACGATAGTTTTGCAGTCTTCGGCTTTTGTATGCCACTGCGGTCTTCCTTTCTTGGTTCTTGGTGTCGGCGTCCAACCGGCGGCTTCAGCGGCTGGAGTTTGCTACCTCCCCTGACCACCTTTATTGTGTGCTTCCTCTGTATAGTATGGATGATACGTGTAAATTGTAAAGAAGGAGGGTGTATTTATATTTATCACGATGGGTCACTACTGAGGATGATTATAAAGCTGGCGTTTCGTTCAGAATCTCCTACAAAAATAATTATTCGAGCAACGACTAGCAAGGAATAAAGACTAGTCGAGAAAGGTAAATATTTATTGTGGCCCGTGGAATTATTCAGGACAAAAGACTAGGGAACTTCGCAACGTACGATGATCCGAATAGTAAGGCAATATTCTAACTGGCGTAGGATTCTAAGTATGTGTTATCACGTAAAATTTCAAATAAAGACGACCGTGTAGTCAAAATGGGGTAAAGGTAGGGGAGGTAGCTTGGTTTTGCTGATCCTGCAATTTATAAAATAGAACAAGGTTAACTCGGTAATATAGCCATTCTCCAAAATTAAATAATTACCCGGGTAAAAAAACGACATATCAATAATTGAATCACAAAACCTATATTATCGATTATCGGGCTGGAATTCGAATATTGAATAAGCTAATCCTCTCGACTTTAGGATTCCCTAATCGTTGGCACAATCCACACCTGAACCTAAGTTATACTTTAAACTAACTTCTAAGCTCTCACTCCTAAAGTCACGAATGATGAACTAAAACACATCTAACTTAACGACCGGGTCTTTTCAAAGTTACCGGGCCGCTACGTAACCGCCTCCATGGCGGCACGCTCAGGCCGGTCACACATCACTCTACTTAGGACGTAAATTCTAGTCTCATTTCCTACTTCACACGATTTTACCAAAATTCATGATATCTAATAAACCTTATATTTAGATACACCACAAAATTACGAACAGCACGGAAGGTAGTCAAATGTAATTTATTTGCTAATCACGAGCCGGTTAGCTCGCTACTTTCACTTAATAATTCACATTTCCATAAATTGGTTTTTATCGATTACATCACAAAAATACACAAAAGTATCACTTCGAGAATAGCGAGGCTCACCAGGTTGATCAGAGCACTTGTTTACACTACGAGGTTTAGCGGAATAATGGGCTGCTGAGCAGCGAACGATGCTTGAAGAGAGTGAATGTTGCCATAAAGCTGCACTCAACTCGTCTCGTAAGACGGTGTAGATTTTATCTATTTTAATATTTATTTATCTTTTAAATAAGAGACTTTTAAAAGGTACAAAATTACTTTTAATATTAAATTCTAAATTTGTATCAATTATTCAGTAATTTTTCCGGGCACCACAGACTGAATTCGATGGATTAATTGTTTTAACAACATGATTGCCCTAATTTTCTCCAACTAATTAAAAAGTCTACCAGAATTTCGACTGGCATCTCAGTATTGGAGTTCTCTGTTTTGGATTGAATTCAAGTTATTTTAATTTCTGAGGCTATGAACTATAGGGCAATATAATTTTCTTGTCAGACGATTTTCCAATTTACTTTCGGTTTTGTTTGACAATGAACCAAGGGTCGATGAACACGAATCATACCGGGTGCTTTTAATTTTTTGCTAAGAGTTACCCAACTTCTAGTGATAAGTGTTGGGACGTATCATTTACTGAAATCTTGATGCACAGCAATGCCATTAGAATAGTTGATTGTCGATACCGCCGTGCGGTCGACTTGAGGGTTCGTGGAAAAGGGCTGTCTTCTATGCAGCTACCTTTTCCAGGGCGCTAGCTTTTCTGCGCAGCTGCCCTTCCTGAGGTTCGTGTGGGTACCGCCTACGCCGTAATCAGTCCGTTAGAGCAACAGAAAGAAATTTCTGTTAGTGCTGAACTACGGCGGTACCGTTAGTGTGAGGTTTGTGTGGGTACTGCCTACGCCGTGATTAGTTCACTAGGGCAACAGAAATAATTTCTCTTTGTGCTGAACTACGGCGGTACCATTAGGAAGACGAGCAACTGTCTGCGTCGTAATTAAGCCGTTAGGGATCCTCAGGCAATTCCCTGTTTTGCCAACCTACGACAGCGCCTTCCTTTGCGACAAACTATGTGGAATAGTTTGTCCTCCCAAGACGGTTCCTAAAGCCCCTTTGAGGCGAGGTGTCTTATTAGACTAAAGCCTGTATCAAAAGGAGAAGAAAACTCTTTTTACTTTAGGATGTAAGTTGTTTATTGCAGAATCTCTTTACAGTGCCTCTTAAATACACAGATACATTTCAGCAAAGACAGTGATTTATTTCCTTTTGCAAAAATAGTGTGTAAAAACATGAGCTACCGCATAACACGACAACCATGCGTAAAACTGCATGTAAAATATTAATGCTACTTAGTTAGGTAATCAGACTAATACTAGAATGTAGAAATACAATACAAATGACAGTTAAGGGCTAGCTATAGTAAATGCACCGACGTGCAATCGGGGTAGGGAAACAAACCTAGGCCGGGTACAGGGAGCTGAACACAAAGAAATTATCTAAGGTTATGGGTAACTAATAAAGACTGGACTCGAAACCACTTGAGCTGCCTGACACTGATGTAATTTTAATCTTGTTGGATGATGTTTTCACTGAATCTGTTCTGTTGTGAAAAATCTGTCGTCAAAAAGCTGTTAAGGGCACGGTTCGAGTCAATTTCTGGATAATGGTAGGTTTTCAGTTTATAACTCATCTTATAGAGAGTTTTCTTGCGCATCCAACGATATAATTGGCTCTCATGTACGTCCATTGGTTCGTCTCCTAGACGAGGTAGAAGACACGCACTAGCGTGACCTTGGGGTGCGCCAAGGGGATGGGTGACCTCCCTCTTCCCCCCTTATTACGAGTCAGTTTTGAATGTTCCTCTACGGGGATAGAAAGAGAGTTCATTCGTGGCCTTGCTTGAAATTCTTTCGTACTCAAACGAAACATTCTATTACTCAGTGATATATTATGATAGTGTAATTGAGTGTTTGTTTTGAGTCCGGCTGCTGAGTCATCAGCTAATTGGCTTGCTGTGTAAACATAATCACCTCTTAGAGTTTTGAAGCCACAGTAATGACAAATATATAATCGAATGGGCTCAAAAAAAGCTTTAAAGCAAGAGTTGATTAAAAAATTAGTCTGTGATGAAAAAAAATTGTTCTAAAAAACGTTGTTCTGAAACTTGCATTTATTAACTTTTGATATGGATCCTTCCCCACTGTTATGAAGGTACAGAAGAAGGTACAAAATTGCTGATAAAGCTTAGTTCATAAATTAACGAAGAAAGAAAAAACAAATTTTGGGCGAATGGCTCTCATGAAAAATCACCTTTTTGACCTTTGAAATGCTTCTCGCCCCACAGTTTTGAAGGTACAGGGATGGCAAGCATGTCAATCAATAGCGATTGTAGAGATCTATATATCCGGTGCAAAATTTTTTTTAATTTCAATTGTTGTTGAAAATTAAAAGCAAAAATATGCGAAAAAGTGAAAAAGAGGTCGGTTTTTGGGAAAAAAATTCTAAAAATTCAAAAAATTAAATGATCAAAAAACTTTTGCACCGGATCTCTAGACAAGACAATTAGCTATCTAGAAAATACTTTTTCAGTTCTGTGAGTTCGAAATTGTAGGAGACGAAGGATTTTCCGCAACACATGTTTTTTCATGTTTTTCGAGGAAAAAACGTAAATATGTATAGTTTCAAAAAAACCTCAAGTCAAAAAATAATCTTAACAATTTACACCTATGGTAAATATCTCAGAAAAATCCATCAAGAACTTGCAGACTTTTGTTTTACCCCGAACCGTTAATTGTGAGGGGTTTTCTAATGATATAAATGTTTTTGAGAAGAAGTAGGATCTATTTTATTGTTGTTAGCATGAAATCATACATCAGATACAGATCAATTAACATCCACAACTGTTGAACTTTGTTTCGAGGAAAGAACTTTAACATTGTTTACAGAATAAACTGATCCATGCCAGGAATAAGACGAGAACTTAGGAAATTTTGAACAAAGTGATAAAGAATGCATCGTTTCAAAATATCGCCACCATAGAACATGAGAGGCACTCAGGGTTTCTTTCTAATGTCGATACATCATTATTTTAGTAAATGCATTTGCTCAGTAACAGAGCTACTTATTGAAATTTCGGCTTCGCCCTATGACCCTAAACCGGGTTTGTCTGTATTATTTTTCATAGCGCTTACCAGCACGGAGGAAACAAGAATGAGAATATGACCAATGTCTCCAATGAAATACTAAGCAGATGAGATTTGAATATCCGTAACAGATGTGATATTTTCAGTAGTGGTATAGCAATTTATGAACAAGTTTCTTTGAAATGCTACTTAAAACGATTTTTATAACACATTCAGAGTTGTACTAATAATTGAAACCTGAGAACCTAACATTAGTTGCTAGCTCTAAACCGTTATAAACATTTTCAAGTTTTACTACAATATTGGAGGATATTTTCTTTCACCGGATACTTTGATTTTACAGGGTAATATAAATTCAAATAAGTCTCAATTTGGGTTTCTTCATAATTTAAAATTTCGTTGCTTCTAGGTTCGTTCGTAAATAAACTGCTTCCTAGATTTCACCATGAAAATGTACGTGTTTCCTTTCAGATTTTTCAAGGCAATCAATACAATAAATGTTAGAATATTGTCTGAGGAATTTGATCATTACGGAATTAGAAAGGCAGCTTAAGGCTTATCAAACAGAAAGCAATTCGTGGTTCATAATCTCCATAAGTTTCTTGTGGTGCCAGTCAATGTGCGGGGACGTCAGGGTTTTGTACCGGGGACCTTTGTTATTTGTCGAGTTTGAAAATGAAATTATCGCCACATATGTAACAATATATATTTTATGCTCAGATGTGTTCTATGAAAAGCTAATAGCCTTGTTGATGTAACTCAGATAAATGAAAATATGAGTTGGAAGCTGAATTTGTGGTTGTCAACTAACTAATTAACTCCATTTGTTGAGAAGAATAAACTGATATCATTCACACCTAACCTTCTCTCAAATTAAATACCTTTCATTACGTCTAATTGAAATAAACTTTATTAGGTTGATCGTTTCAAATCCCTAGAAGTTTTGTTTGACAAGCTCACGTTCACGATTCATATACAGGAGTTCTGCAGCAAACTGAGTCGGTGTTGTGGAACGTTCTACACTGTGTTTAGAATTCTAAACAAAAGCTGGCTGATATTACCATTCCTTCGTTAATCCTCTCATAATTTTTGCGATTTTAATTTGCGGTAGAGCTCCAGAACACCACACGAACAAAGTTGAAGATAACGTGATAAAAATTTTAAAAAATCTTAAATGCGTTTTGAGAAACAATTTTTAGCCCATATCAAGTACGATTGATATATCTGAACATTTTTACAATTTAATTTTATATATAGTGTTAGCCGTAAATCTTTAAAGAAACTTTTACATAAGGTTGAGACCCCTAAAATATACACTTTTTACTCAATGACATGTGGTCAGAAGTGTTTCTTTAAATAGTTCCATGGACTTGAACGTGATGAAGAAAATTTCATATTTTGACAGGGGCAGGAGAAAAAAAATGTGGGAGTTAGAAAAGCATTTATATTATTAATATACGAACTAGAATAACAACCTTAATTATTTTGCCCACGAGAAATAGATTCTTAAATTTAGCTATGTATTTACTACGCGTATGCTCCACATAACGTCATCTGTTGCGGTGCAGGTGTTCAACGCCGGTGCAATGATTGCCGGACGCGATCGATGACATCAAGAGTCTCACGAATCCTTATCAATCCTCATAATAATGAAGCTGTAAGTCTGTTTCTTTTATACATAATAAATATAAGAATAATTTAAAAAAGTTTGCACTACGTTGTTTGAGCTCTGTTTTCCGAATGCTGAGTTTTCCAAAAGTAATTGGGGACTCTTGTTAAAAATACCTTGAAATAAATGAATTTGATATAAGAGATTAAATTGAATTTGAAATCAGCTCGCATATTTTTCAATTATGGATGTCGTGCAAAAGTTTAGCTCCAATATTCTGCAAATTACCGTGGAAAAGTTAGTTTCTGTCAGAATTATATTCACCTAAGTGGATTTTAATTAGGAAACGCCAATGCTGAACCGATAACAACCCAGTCAGAAATGCTAGTGCGGATCAGCATCGATTATCTGGGGCAGTGCATCTTTTCAAGGATCAGTGCGGAGCCCGGTCTGAAAAGAATTTTTTTCGCTGATCACTGCAGATCAATGCAGAAATTCTGAACAGAAATATCTGGAGTGCTCATGACAGAAAAATCGGCACTGCTCTTCAATAATTATAATGAGAGTTATTTGTTTCTGAACCAGTGTACATTACAAGTCTATAATTTATTTTCAAATCAAACGCATAAATTTCAATTTAATTGAAATAAGCCAACTGAAAAGTGAAGTTGGTTTATTTCAAATGAATTTTCACAGTCATCACATTTTCAGTAATAGTTTAGTGCCAAGTGAGTACAAGTCTACGTTCCGATTTTTCTAGGAGATCAACGCTGGGAATTTTAGGTTATTTTCGTAAAATGTGCCAGCCATGATGGAAATTTTGTTTGCTTATTTTCACATTTTATACTCCTTCACACAGTCAATCCATTCAACAATTATTTTGTAGTAGAAATAAAATGCCAACTTTCTTAAAATTTCTTCGTCGTTCCACTTATAATTATGGAAACTTAAAATTCCGATGCTCAACATAAATGAATTGATCAATTTTATAAGAAACAAGCATGGCGTAACACACGATAGAACGAACGAATAAACATGCGCACTGATATAGGGAAAATAATTCTACTTGCGGCAGGGCTAAAATTATTATGAGCAATTGAAATGCAACCTCAAAATTTAAATGCAAGTATTATATAAATTGCACAAGCATGTACATAAGGCGCCTGTGGTATTACTCCAGCACTAATAATTACTGCTAACTTTGTATCATATTAATAAATTCATTCATCAATTATTTCATTTCATAGTGAAGAATATTTTAATGACTTTAACTTCTAACGAAGTAGTTATATAGTCACGTGTAATTGAAAAAATATAGAACGAGTTTTCTGGTCGCACGCATTTCACCACGGGTGCAGCGGTTAATGTTGACATCAGTCATAACTTCACAACAAGCGTGGGCGTTCGTCAAACTAAGCTTTGGGCGTTCTGAGTTTGTGAGATAAGCTTTAAAGTCCAAAAAATAAGCTTAGCAATAATTATTGTGCTATGGTGATGGAAAGTCAATGAATAAGGAAATTATTTTATGAATAAAGTGAAAGAAAGAAAATATCAATGATTGTTGCTTGTTCAGCAAATTCAAATTGCGACGTAGGAAGCTTGTCAGAAAGTCATTTCTCCAGATAGAGTTGAAAAACGTGCAGTCAATGTGCCATAACGACTGAAAATTCCAACAGCTCTTTGTAAATTTGTAACAGTGAAGATGATTTAGATGTGAAGTGAATGACATTTGCAATGAAGAGGGTGTGCACTCTAATTGGGTGAGCAGATGAAAAAAATTAGAAATTTCTACCATGAGAGTGCATCTATCATTAGTTGGTATATGTGAAGGAGAGGACAGTAATCGATTTTCCAATTTTTCTTCTATGGACTTTCCGTCGCAAATGAGTATTTAACGAGTCATGGTGGTATGTTAATTTTCGTCTTTGATGACTGGAATGCTCGAATAAACAGCTACTAATCGATTTTCGAAATTTTATTGCTTGAAACATGGTAATTACATGGAAATGAACTACTTTTCTTCTATGCACTTTTTGGAGCAAATGAGTATTCAACGCGTTATAGCGGTATGTTAATTTTCGTCTTTGATGGACGGAATGCGCTCGATCATTCGAGCGGGTCGAAAAGGAGAGTTCATTGTAGTCTTGCCCTCAGAACAATTTCTTTCCGCTTCTAACACTTGAGTTGCGGTAAGTAATTTACCGCTATAACTTGTTAAATACTCATTTGCGACGGAAAGTACATTGAAGAAAAATTGTTTATTTAGATCTAATCATCTATGATTCGGCACCGAAAAGTGGGAAATCGATTACCGTCCTCTCCTTCACATTTACCCATTAGTGAACATTGATGGCATACCTCTCTACTATATAATAAATATACAGCTGATGCAATCCTTGTGTGTGCTATTGAATATCGAGCCATAATAATTTGTGTAGGCAATTATTGTTCAAATGAAGTCTCTATGAATGAAATACCTAAACCTGACTTATTGCTAAAAAAATTCTAGAAAGATCTGGAGAACTGATCTGGTCAATAGGAATGAAAGACATGAAAACATCTGCAGCAGTTAAGTTTACTAATGAGAGAACAAGTGCTGTTGTGCCATGTTCTTAGCAAAACCCTTATGAACAATTACAAAATGAGCAACAACCAAAGACCTTCCAGTGGCAGCAGTACCTGTGCACCGTGCTCACAACTGCATGTAAGGATTATATTTAGTCTATGTCATTGCTTCCTTGTATTTTAGGTTCCTTTTAGCTTGTGTTGTATAAAATACTGGTTTGCCGATTGGAAGATGAATGCCAAAACGGAACATAATGTCATTTTTTTGCTGTGTTTTTAATTTTTGTGTAGTACATTCTTTTCAGACATCACCCTGAAATCACAAATATTTTTAAAATAGTCAGAAATTGTCTGTTTTTGATCTTTGTATGTTTATTTGAATTTTCCCAACCTAGTGTAGAAGTTCTTTGACACAGTGCGGGCACCTTGTAGAAATAAACATGTGGCCAATAGAAAATATTTATTTAATTAAAAATAAAAATAAAAAGTACTCATATTGGTTGTGTATAAGTTTTCTATGATGAACAGGTAATGAATATGTAGGATATGAAAAAATGTTATTCATGTATTTCAATAATTTTTCAAAGTTTTACAAAATAATTTTTTTCATTTCCCAGCAACACTGCGAAATAAATGAACACAGCGGAAATAACATTTATGGTATAACTTGGACCTCAACAACAGAGTGAGAATTTGATGAGGGCAGGGCAACTTCTCAGCTTCCTCTGTGTATCGCTTTCACCCGGACATCAGAACAAGTTATCTCTCAGCCAAAGTAAGTGTTATTTCTAGTTTGAAATGATATGTTAATTTAAGCTTCGCTATCTTAATCAATGGTGAACCATAAGGGGTATATTGAAAGTTCATCGTTAATTTTTAGGATGCCACATAACTATTTATCCTACTAATTATGCTTTTGCCGGTAGGTGCATGCCAAAGTTTATTCTTTCCATTCAGAAGAAGTTGCTGTGAAATGCACAAACTAAGTGTTCTCAGGTTGATTGAAAACACCGGCTTATGGTTTATATCTGTTGGATAACGATATATATCACAAGTTTGCTTGTGCCTTATTTCAAACAGTCCAGAAAACCCATTATAATGGAAATTCAATTTAACTGAATGATTTTGTATTTTTAAAAATGAGATAGAGTAACCGTAGATGAGAATGCCTTGTGTATGATGGATATTTTTTATGTAGTTAAGTGTGGGATAAGATGAAAGAAGGAATGTGAAAAATTTGGAGTTACAATGTAATGAAAGCATTGCACATGTAAAAGTGAAAATAGCTAAGATTGATAAGCCTGAAAACTACGTTTGATTTGTTGAAAGGTAGAAGTAAAGATGAAAATAAGCAAAAATGGGAAGGAAGGAGAAATATGCAAAACATTAGAAACAGTGTATGTTGATGAAAATGACTGGTAGAAGAAATGAAGCTCATGCTAGGAATAAAGCGAAATAGAGTTACTTACATACGTACCATAGTTTACTGTGAGATAAGAAAGAGTGTTACAGAAATTAAAATAGGTGAAGACTAATTTGAATGGAGTCAGATCATCAAATGGAAGTGGACAACTTGTACTGTGAAATGTTGAATTTGGTATCGATATTTGATGTGAAAGAATTAATATTCAGCAATCTGGCATAGCTATGAAAGTTTAAGGAATATGAACAATAAAATATCAAAAAAGTGTTGAATGTTGCAATAAAAAGCATTCAAACCAAGAAATGTAGAAATAATTCTACTAGAATAATGTACATTGCTTTCTTTCATTGCATGTAATTTTCTCTACAGTTATTTTGTACGAATTTATCTTGCACACAGTAAACTTTGTTTTCAACTGAACTATGTATTACTATCAGATAAACATGCTCAAGCATTACGTTGGGGTCAACAGCTCAGACAACACACGCCGTATCCTCAAAAGAATGTTGTCACGAGAGCTTGCTGTCCAGGTTAGCTACATTGGGTTTGGGAAACCGACGGCGAGAAGAACAAGAATTCAGAGCGCATCCATTCTGCGTCCAAATCATTGGTGAGTAGACTTAAGGGAGACGTCCACCCAAAATCAAGGAAATGGCTGTAACGTTTGTTGTATGAAATCTAGATGCATAAAAATTGGCTTACGTATGTATTTTTGGGAGTAAATAGGGATTGTGTTATATAACTTTTTCCCGCTTTCGGCATAATTTTGGAAACATTGGGGGAAAGAGTAAGGGAAAGTGCATACTTTTCAAGAGACATCTTCTCAAAAAGTACTTACCGTTGAGTAATGATTTCGGCGTCATTGGATGCACAATAAGTTGCTGCACGACGAGTCGAAGGATTATTTTGATGTTCATGATAATTTTTGAGTAGCATAGGAAAAACATCTGTAAAAAAGTACAGATTGAAAGATATTAGTTAATTTTTACAAAATGACTGTAAGGTTCTTTCTATAGTGTCTAGACCTATGAATATTGACATACTCATGTATTTGTAGAAATAAATAGAGGTTGTGTCCATAAATTTTTCTCATTCTAGCCATAATTACGAAGATATTGGTGGAAATGAGGTACATGGTTATTTTTCAAAATCATTTTCTCCAAGAGTTTTTATTGTAGAGCAATGAATGATTCAAGTATCATTAGATGCGCAAGAAAATGCTCTGTCTATTGACATAAAACAATTTTTTATTCATAGTTATTTTTTGGCTACATTAAAAAATCTTTGAAAAAACTGATGATTTAAAGAAAAAAATTAATTTCATAATAACTAAACCATTGAAAAATTCAAAATAATCCTTCGATTCATCATACAGCAACTTTATGCACGTCCAATGACAGCTAAATCATTGCTTCTGCTTCACGATAAGTAGTTTTTGAGAAAACGTCTCTTGAAAAGTAGATACTAAATGAATGTGTTCCAAAACTATTTGCTCTACGACTAGTAATTTTTGAGATGTCTTTCGAAAAGTATGCGCTTTCCACTACCCTTTCCCTCATTGTCTCCAAAATTTTGTCGAAAGTGTGAAAAATTCATAGAGACGACCCCTATTTACTTCCAAAAACACATACGTATGCCAATTGTCATAGATCTCGACCTCGTACAACAATAGTTACTGCCATTTCTTTGATTTCGGGTGAATGTCTCCCTTAAGTCTACTCACAAATGATTTAGACGCAGAATGGATGCACTCTGAATTTTGGTTTTTCTCGCCAACGGTTTTCCCCAGCTCAGTGTAGCTAAACTGGACAGAAAGCTTTCGTAACATCACTCTTTTGAGGATGCGGCGTATGATGCCTCCGCTGTTGGCCCCAACGTAATGCTTGACCTTGTCAATCTGGAAGTAATAGTTCACTTGAAATCAAAGTTTACTGTGCGCATGATGAAAAATAACTTTGAAAAGAAAATTACATGCAATGGAGGAAAGCAATGCACATAAATTCTAGTTGAATTATTCCTACATTTCATGGCTTGCATGCTTTTTACTGCAACGTTCAACACTTTTTTTGATATTTCAGTGTTCATATTCCCTAAACGTTCATACCTGTGCCAGATTGCTGAATATTAATTCCTTCACATCACTCATCGGTACCAAATTATTCATTACCCAGTACCAGTTGACCACTTCCATATGATGATTTGACTCCGTTCAAATTAATCTTCACCTACTTGAATTTCTGTAACATACTTTCTTATCTCACAGTAAACTATGGCACATTTGTAATTAACTCTATTCCACTCTGTTCCCAGTATGAGTTTTATTTCTCCCATCAGTCATTTACATCAACATACATTGTTTCTGATGTTTTGCATCTTTCTCCTACCTTCCGCCTTTTTGCTTATTTTGTGGGAAAATTTTCTCCACTACGGTTTGGGTGTGTCCGAGGTGGCTTTTCTCTTTCAACCTTTCCGCGTAAGTGTCGGGGTGCCGTTCGCTGGTCGTTGCTCAGATGTTTCGGTAGGGTCGCAGGTGGGGTCGTAGGTACGGGATTTTCATTTAGCAGATTAGACTTGATTTTGATTCCTCTAAGAGCTGATGTTAGCTCAACTCTCTAATGACGTTTTGTCGAATTAAGCAGTGGTTAACTCAGTGTTTAAGCTGCCATTTTTATCCGTCCGTTTATGCCTTTACAAAGGCGTGTTGCATCGTCGGCCTACGCTTCGGTGATGTGGTTCGCGGCTAGTTCCGTGGCACCCGGTTCAGGCTAAGACCCTCTACCCTCTTCCTGACTCTTCTCTGTCTATTATTTTGTGTGCTTGTGCTATTATTTCATTACTTTTATTTTGTAGACTATCGTGTCAATTTTCCTATGGTGCTTCAAACAAGTAAAATTAACTAAAATTAACATTGAAACTTCAATGAATTAACTCTTAGCTCGTCCTTGTGACGTAAATTGCTATTACTATTAATATTGCTATTGAAGTCGTTCGTCTTTTTGATGGGCTGAATTAGCCTGGATCAGAGCGATCTTCTAACTTTAACTTTTCTCAAGTATCTAAAACCTCTTAACTATTCTTACTGTCTTTCCGCTTGAAGCACTTAATCTCTAACTGATTTCTTCTAATTTCCTTAATTAAACCTTCTGTCTGGACGTATCGTCACTGAGTGCATTAATAACTCAGGTTGGTTGCTTTACTTGTATTGTTTTATTTTCATTGTCATTGGTGATGTTGCTTCTTAAGCGAAATATTGTCCTTATTACTTTCGTGGTTTATTCGGGGTTTAAGGTTGTACGTTTTTTTTATAGTATACTCCGGAGGAGGCTTCTGCTGGTGCTGCCGTTGTCGCAGCCGGGTTTCAGCTGTTCCCGCTAATTTCTAACAGGCTAGCCTCTCCGTTGCTTCAAGGTATATATCTAGCAAGAACTTGAAAAATTAGGAAGCATTTGCGTAATACTTGAAATTCACTGGTTATTTGCGTTTTTTCGCCTTGAATTTCGCTAATATTTCTGTTTCCTAGCAGTTGAGGGTGGAGCGTGTGCAAGTGGTGTCGACGCGGGGTTCTACCTACTATTTCCAGCCCTTTTCTGGAGTCGCGGCGTTACTCGCCCTCTGCTCGCCACCGCTTGAGGTGTCGCCTCTGTTCGGAACTAAGGGTCTACGTGTTCTTAAAATTCTGCCTTTCAATTGGAGCCAGCGCTACCAACCACTACTACCGGAGCCCGTCAGCGTCTCGTGCTCGCCACGCCTACGCCCTGGACGGTGGTCATTTAAGGCGCCTGCTAACTTTTTAACGCCCAAGGCATAAGCGGACTTTCAACTCGCCCTAACTTTTAATCAACTTAATAAAGTGTTTTTTAAAAAGGCAATTATCTGGTTGGCGAATGCTAGCCGTAAAATTAAAATTGTACTTGAAATTAAATATTAAGAGTTGCGTTTGCGTTCATTGTGTTCGTTACGTTCATAGTTAAACCGCTCTGTAAAAGAGTAGATTAATAAAACCTTGACTAATTTAAACCTTACTTCTATTTTTCAATTCCTTCGCTGAAAACGATTGTATGGGAATTATTTCCCATAATTTTCATCTTTACTTCTACACTTTAACCAATCAAACTTAGTTTTCAGGCCCTCAATCTTAGCCATTTTCACTTTTACATGTGCAATGCTTCCAAAACACTCAAACTCCAAATTTTTCACATTCTCCTTTTATCTTATCCACCCACTTAACAAGCTCTCACATCAACTTAAAAATACAACTCCACATAAAAAATATCCATCATAAACCTGGTATTCTCATCTCAAGTTATTCCATGTCATTTCTAAAAATACAAAATTATTCAGTAAAATTACTTTTTCATTATAATGGGTTTTCTAGACTGTTTGCAATAAGGCACAAGCAAACTAGTGATATATATATACATCGTTTTAAAACAAGATATAAACCATAACAGGTGTTTTAAATTCACCTGAGAACCCTCAGTTTGTTCATTTCTCAGCAATTCATTCTGAATGAAAGGAATAAACTTCGGCATATACATTCTGGCAAAATCACAATTTGTAAATAGTTCTATTGTATTCTTAAAATTGAGGGATGATCTTTCATTATACCTGTTTTCATTATACCTTTGAATAGGATAGCAAAGCTCAAATCAACATATCATTCAAAGTAGAAATAAAACTTACTTTGCCTGAGAGATGATTTGTTCTGCTGTTCGGGTGAAAGTGATACACTGAGGAAGCTGAGAAGAAGTTGCCCTGCCCTCATCAATTTCTCGTTCTGTAGTTGAGGTCCCAGTGATACCATACAGATTATTTTCGCAGTGTTTATGTTTTGCTGGGAATGAAGAAAATTATATCGTAAAATATTGAAAAATTATCGAAGTGTTACGCCAGGCTTGTTTCCTATTAAATTGTTCGAGTCATTTACGCTGGCCATCGGAATTCTAAGTTTCCATAATTAGGAGCAGAACGATGAAGGGATTTTAAGGGAGTTGGCATTTCATTTTAACAAAAAAATAATCACTGAATGGATGGACTGTGTGTAGGATTCAAAATGTGAAAACATGCAAAAAAAATCCCATCATTGCTAGCACATTTCACCATAAATAACCTAAAATTCCCAGCGATGTTCTCTCAGAAAAATCGGAACATTGAATTGTACTCACTTGGTGGTGACCTATTACTGAAAACGTAATGGGTAATGGATGTGAAATTTGATTTAAAACAAACCAAGTTCACTTGGGAATCGGCTTATTTTAAGGGGATCTCTACCTTTGACCAAATTTACCAAATTTTTGAAATTCCACTTTTCGAATTTCCATTGCAACTAGGGGAACGAAAATGCATAGCGATATATAAAATTAAATTCGGAACACATATACTCCAATGAAAAGTTTTCATTTCTGCAATAGAAAAGATATCTCATGAACATATGGAAAACTATATATATATATATATTGCGCAAAACACTTCTTCTTCTACAATTTTCAATGTAGAAGCTTTATTTTGGTCTCATTCGACGTGGAAAGAAAATAAAAGCTGGAAAATGAAGGATTTTTATGAATTTCGATTTAGAAAAAATTTATTGATACATTTGTCAAAAAAGTTTTTTAAATTCCAGATTTTTCACCATAGAAATCTAATTTAAAGTTCATATAGAATTCCGCTTCGCTCTGCTGTTTCCATTGTCTTACCGCGTCGAATGAGACAAAAATAAAGCTTCTACGTTGAAAATTGTAAAAGAAGAAATGTTTTGCGCATTATGTATATATTTCTCATATGTTCGCTCCATGAATTTTTTCATAAGGCGAAGTTATACTGAAGAAAATGTGTTTAGATTTATTGTTACATATCCCTATGCATTTTGGTTTCTCAAGTTGCAGAAGAAGGGCAAAAAGGAAAATTTGAAAAATTAGAAAAATTTTAGAGCTAGAGATCCCCTTAATTAACTTGAAAGTTTCACGTTCGATTTGAAATCAAATTTTGGGTTCATAATGTACACTGGCTTAAAAACAAATACCTCTCATTGGAATTATTGATGAGCAGTGCCGATTTTTCTGTTAAGATCACTGTAGACATTTCTGTCCAGAATTTCTGCATTGATTGCAATGACCGGTGAAGAAAAATTTAATCCCGAACTGGGCCCCGCACTGGTCCTAAAAAAGATGCACTGTCCCCAGGTAATCGATGCCGATCCGCACTAGCATTTCTGACTGGATTGTTCGCCGTCCACATGTCTGGTCTTTTGCGTCTAAATGCGTCACGGAATCGCCGGAGAACATCTTGATAGTGCTCCTTTGTCACTGTTCGTCCTTCCAGTGTGTATTCATGATGCACAATTCCACGGACATAAAAAACAGTCAGCATCACCTTGATTTTGCTTCGAACCTAAACGCGAGGACGGAGCTGAACACCATTTCAAAAGAAGACTTCCAGAGGTGTTTCCAGCAGTAAGAGGATCGGTGGGCCTAGTAAAGCACAAGGGGCCTAATTTGAAGGGGATTAGGGTCACAGCTCCGTCAGGGATTCAAAATATTTTTTCTGGCCAAAGGTCGGATACTTTTCAGACAGGCCTCGTAACAGACTGTTCTTTTTACGATG
The DNA here is from genome assembly GCA_030386875.1 of Morinoia aosen. NCBI lineage: Eukaryota > Metazoa > Arthropoda > Malacostraca > Amphipoda > Talitridae > Morinoia > Morinoia aosen. The sequence goes on from CM059561.1 coordinate 10,346,166, forward strand.
GTTAGTCAAAAACGTTCTCAGACATATGTCATAATTTTGAACTGAAAAGAGATTTGCAAGTTTTTACAAGTTAAAACCTGTCCTTAGAGCTTCCTTGATAACTTGCAGCTGTCTCATCAGTCTATGTCAGGTCAGCATCAAGAGAGGTTGCTTCTCAAAATAGTAATTTTCAACCCTTCAAATGGCAAATTTTGAGATTAGATTTTTCATCAAATTTTTAACTAAACTAAATTGGAAACCTGTTAAGATCATCGAAGCTTTACAGCGGGTTTATGAAGACTCTGCACCATGTAGAGCAGTCGTTTATGATTGGATTAAACGCTTTAAAGAGGGAAGAGTCCAAATTGATTACGACCCACGAGGAGGAAGACCCACCACAGCAACAAATGAAGAAAACATCTCTCATGTACAGAACCTAGTGGAACAAGCCCCCCCCACCCCCAATTCTATCAGGAAGTCATTTACAGGTGGAAACATAGATTACAAAAGTGTATAGACAACAATGGAGCTTATGTAGAAAAATAAAAGTAATGAGTTGTTATTATGGCATTTGTCTGAGAACTTTTTGATTACCCCTCGTCTATGGTAAATACAACGGGTATTGGGAGAAAAACCGAAAAAAGATTTCGTATCCGAACATTCCCTGAGCTATTCGGCCTGCTCCGCACTCTGAAGATGTTCTTGTTCCAATTTTCATAGGTTTTCCTTCATTGGACGATCAAGACATTGGACATGATACAAGCGAACAAGACAGTTGTGACAGTGAATAGTCAGAAAAGTGTTTACAGTCGGAGAACTGTTCTTCAGACACTGAACACTTCCACGCCCCCAAGCCTCTTTCCTAGGCTGAACGGAATAATTTAGTGCGGGATTTAGGTCTTTCCAAGAAGCAGCATCAATATAACAAGGTATAAATCTTGTTGAAGTATCACTCAGTTAAAGTATCAAATTTCAGAGTGCGTGATTAGCTTTTCGTGACCATCTTTTCTGAAGACAGAGTTTGTGTACTGCTATGACATCCCACGGCTTTTCAAAGAACTGGGTTTACCTTACTGTAGTCCTGCTGAAGGGAGACTTTTTAGACAGTTCAAAACGTAGTCTAAGGTGTGTTCTTTTACATAATTCAATGTTTATGGAGCAGTACCTCTCGGTCACTCAGCGATTTGCGGGAAGACTATGATGACTTGAGAACATTCATGGACTTTTTTGAAGTACCATGAGTACATCTTGATCATTTAGTGAAGACTTGAAGATGGTCAACTTTCTTCAATCTGTCTGTTCAACAACAGACAGGTTTTACAAAGTTTCCATGTTTCCTCTGTATGTGACAGCCGAGCGCGAGACAGACATTGGGTCCAGAAAGCCTGGCCTATTCGTGACACCCTTGAAACAGACAAACAAAATATCATACACAACCCAATTGTATGCGGAGATATAAGATCATATTTCCTTCTCTTCTCATCAAATTAGGTTTGATGAAGCAATTTGCCAAGGCACTGGAAACCGCAAGTAAATGTTTCCAAAAAATCATCACAGCATTACCAAGGTTACCATTTGAGAAGATCAAAGCAGGCGTGTTTGATGGCCCACAGATCCGAACATTAACTCGTGATGATCAGTTTATTACTAAGATGACCGCTTCAGAATAGGCAGCATAGTTATTCTTTGCGGCAATCGTTCAGAACTTCAGTGGAAATAACAAGGCGGAGAACTCCAGTGAACTTGTGAACAGAATGCTCCTTGCCTTTCGTGATCTCGGGTGCAACATGAGCATCAAGCTTCATTTTTTTTTAAACAGACACCGCGATGAGTTCCCTGACAACCTGGGGGCTGTCAACCTGGGGGCTGTGAGTGGTGAACACGGAACGATTTCACCAAGACCTAAAGGTCATGGACGAACGCTACCAGAGGCGCTGGGATAAAAATATGATGGCTGATTACTGCCGGAGCGTTTTATAAGAGATTGCTCAGATGAAGTGTACTAACGCAAATGTTACAAATGCAAATTCTTGCTGAATAAATAAACAAACAAATTGATAATCTTTCATCAGCTGTGGAGATGTTCTGAAGGATGCTTATCTAACTTTGAGCTAAAGACAAATGTTTTATAAAAAACCCTATCAGAAAATACGGCACAACCAGCAATATTGTTATTTACTCTAAAATCCCACTGTAATGCTCTGTTTATTTTTCTTTAACAAATATACAGAAATGACTTTCATACCGTTTTAAGATGCAAGTGAACAAAAGAATTGTTGCTGATAATGCAATTTCTTATAAGTACGAAAAATTAAAAAATTAAAAACGTCAAATTGCATGTAACCTGTAGCTTGCAGACAAAAACAACTTAAGATTTGAAATAAAAACAATCAAATTGACTACAGAAAGGTCTTTTTTTAAATGCAAAAAATAAGCATTCCCCAGTGTAGTTCATTCATGAGCGAAAGTTGAAACATTTTCCAGCTCCATTGTTGTAACGTTTGATCAATTGAGAGAAAGAAATTCAGTCTGCGTTTGATCAGAGCTCAGATCCTTTTCGCGGTCATTTTTGCAATATTTCTACAGTGATATCTCAACTCAAGTTCACTGACGTGTGAGGTTGAGAACTACGTATTTATAGCACGCTGAAGGCCTTCCAAGTACTGCTGGGTCTTCCCCTTCGACGTAAATTCAAAATGTCTCGGTAACCAATTGCGGGAATTTCATTCCCTACAAATTTACGATCGCTTCATAGATGCAAAATTTTTTCCCTCGCGCCATTGAAACGTAAGTGAATTAGTTAAATTCATGAGAAGATTATGAATCTAATTAAGTTCATCAGCACCGATTGTCAAAAAATTCCTTTTTTCCGCGACATATCAATTGCTCAATAATCATGTGACGTATCTTCATTACGATACGTAAGAATAATGCATTGTTTTGGTAGATTTTTAATATTAAAAACAATGAATCTTTTTCTAAGAGTACAAGCATGTTTTTCATCATGGATAGTAATTAGTTTTTGTAAATCAAGCTAGTTTGTTCGCCTTCTTTTGAACCTACCAATAATTTAAATTTACTTTGCTTAAAGTCACAGTTCATAAATTGGATGGTGAATTACCAAACGCAAGAAATAGAGAAAACTTCAGCATACACCATTCGATTCGTGAAAAATATAGGTATGAAACATATATACAGAAGCAGTTAGATTGTTAGAGTGACCAGGTCACTGGCCACTAGACGTTAAGGCGAGAAAATTAATTTGACCTCAGATTGCTGTTGTACAGATCTCACCTTCGATACCATGTCTTTTCACTCCGGTTGGGAAGCACTGCCGTGCTGCTGAACTAACTCGAACAATCAGCATGATTTTCGTTTGTTTTTAAATTTCTCACTTTCCGTTCACTCACGTTAAGTTGTTTTCTCAGTGCTTCTGAATGAAAATTTGTTGCCATTTTTGGGAGACAAAGTCAAATTCGAATTATGCTGTTACATAAAGTACAAAATTAAATTCATCTCGCAGTTTTCGCAGGGTTGGAAATTGCACCCAACAGCGATGTAGCGCCATATATTACGCCCCTTCTTTATCCCGGTTTGAATGAGTTTTTAATATATACGAGTATATAAATATATTAGGGGGTATTTTCTAGGGAAAATTGACAATTTTTAGTGGTATGTGATACTTCTGGAAAATATTTATAGGTTTTCAGCCGGAAATAATTGCTCCGAAAAATTTATTTAGCTTTTCTCGCGCAATCCTTGGGGAAGTGTAGTTGTAACCGCGTCATTTTGCGCTCAGGTCAGGAGCGATACTGATAAAGTTCGAACAAAGTTGGAAACTCCACGATCTTACCTTACACGGCTCTCTATAAACATCCATGTTGTGCGTTATGAACATATTGCAGTCGTCAGCATTTTTCGCTAAGCATACAGGGATTTACCGCTCAGCGCTCCGTCTTCCACCGTAAAACTGCGCTTCAGGCTCGCAGTTGTCGAGCGAGCAATTTTCTACTTCATAAAATATTTTCGCATGATGTAACCATCGATATGTTGGTAGTATCTCATATCATTCGTGCAATGTTTTGAAGTGGAAATAGTGTCTTCCTTGCTGTTTCGTAAAATTCTGATACCGCTTTTGCAGTACGAGAACTTCGAGCGCTCATTTCTTATTATTTCACACGGATTGGTCTGGTAAGACATGGATGTGTGGAGGAAGCACAGAAAGCAAATCGACCTCTTCTTTCTTCCTGCTACGATTAACACTATCCAGTCTTCAAGATAGATGCCATGTGCTTGCTCTCTGTGGCTGTATAAATGCATGCGAGATGCGTTGGTTCGTTCCACAGGCGTATTGCTTCTCCAAAAGTTTCACGCGCGTGTTTTGATGGATTTTGCCAGAAGCAGAAGAAATGCAATCTCTCTTTTGCAATGCTTATGGTCTTCTATGACTTGCCGTAAATTCAGTCAAAGTGATGCAGATGTATTACAAAAGGCTTGCACTGCACTTTGTCATGTGAACAAAGAGTTTACGTATCACACTTTCAGAACGAGGCCAACAGAAACTTTAATACCCACGTTAATATTTTTTTAATTAAAGTTACAAGAATCAACTCGACAGTCGAAATTTTGCTGTAGGAGCAACACGTAATGTAGTGTTCTTCCAATCACTGTTTCTTCAAATATTTAAGATATATTCTTTTAAAGTAACCACTAATCAAATTACCCCACGCACGAGTGAAAGTACCTCTGTTTGACGTAGAATGAGTATAAATCGCCTCTAAAAATCTAAAAACATTCCTTTTTCAGTGTTATATTAATCAGTGAAATCACTCAACGCTTCTTTCCGGAACATGCCCTGCCATTTCATCATTGGATGAAATCCTATTTTTCATTTTTAAATGCGATGGGGTTATGTCCGCATTTCAAATTCTCGGCGGCTCATTTTTTACATTCAGTGAATTTTTTTGTACATTTGACGATCCTAGTAAATGGTTGTTATTTTTTGAAGACGTCCTATATAAAATTTTCGAATATTTGATATCAAAACACTCAAATTGACTAGAGAAAGGTGTTTTTTTAATGCAATAAAATAAGTATTCCCCTGTGTATTAATGAACAAAAGTTAAAATATTTTCCAGCTCCATTGTTGCATCGTTTGAGTAATTGAATTGCATGTCTCTCCAAATGTGAGCGACTATGGAATTTATTGGTCAAATTTTTTTTAAAGGAATGGAACTTCTTGCAACCTAACCTATCTCCAATGTATTTTAGATAGTTTCTTAGTGAAATCAGACAATTTTGAAACAAGTTAGAGTAAAAATTCAGTGCGGTATATTTGACGTATAAAAACTCTTAAAGAAAAATTTTCTTTGAAATTACTTGCATCATCAACAAATTTTCAACACCTTTAACTTCTACAATTCGAATTCATGTTAGTTTATTGATTCTGAATTTTGAGCTCTCCTGCAGTTTTCATATACTTCCTAAATGTTTTTTTATTGAACATTTCATTCAACGATTCTGAATCGTAATTATTATTAGAAATAATAAAAGGCCTGATGGCACATAACATTTAAACAAGATCCTGTTCAAAACTATGCCTTAAGAGAATAAATAATATTCTCTTTAAAATAAAAGACTTTTTGATTGCCAGCTCAAATTACCATTGCGAAATAACAAAACTTATTCGCTTCTATCACCTTGCTCTTCTGGTACATCGTCGTTCAAGCATGTCGAGGCGTGTCATTCGCTCAAGTCATTCACTGAGCTTTTACCTGTCGTGTTTACTCTAGTGTCTCCAGAAGAATAATTGTACCACTACGACAGCTTCGAATGCGTTTTCATTGCAACGAAGCTCTCCTGATTAGATTTTTACCTCATCGTTATGCTGCAAATTTCTCTAAGCACATGCAGTGCATGTCAAATGCATGGTCATTTCCAAAGCCTTAGCAGAGGCCTATGGTGGTGAATCTCTGAACACTCACGAGAGTTCTTCATGATTTTATTTGTTAGTGTGATTTGTGGCACAATGCTAGTGTAATTTGCGACACAATGTTAGTGTAATTTGCGACACACGTGACATGCCATTGGACTCACACCTCTCTTGGTTTTATAAAATCGCGTAACTTTACTTCGGAGTGTGAAATATGTTTAAAATTCCATCAAACGATATTGACGGTCAAAAATTTTGAAATGATTTGGAGTGGTATTTCTGGTTTCAATTTTTATTTTCATAGTACCCAAATACTCAGATAATATGAATGAAATAATGCAGAACATAGTGTGATGGAATAGTACTGGATGATTCAGAAACAAAAGTAGACTTGTTAATATTAGAGGTGGCCTATATATAAGGGTAATTTCGTTCGAAATCACGTACAAATCTGACGAGACTTACTCAGTTTCTTTTTTAAAGATATTAAAAGATAGTTTGATGAAAGTAGTCAACATTACGTGCAAAATCGATGAGAATAGTGAACTTCATTCCTGACTTTCTTAACTTATCTAAGCAACTTTTATTCGTTTGTATGTGATTTATTTCCTTTGGAGAGAGGGTTAGCATAAAAAAAATAGACACCTAAAAAACAAACAAACAACAATCCATTTTTATTCATTTATAGTCATATATGAATGCACAAGCCTATAAGGAAAGCACCATGCAGATTTTATTGTTTTTCTTTTATTTGATTCATTTTCAAATTTAATATTTTGGCTTTAACTTGAACCTTGATTATTTACTATGGGTCGTGCAACAAAATTTGAACCATCATGTGGAAGTCTCTGCTGGCTGTGGTAGGTCTTGATTGCATCATCTTAGAGACCAGCATTTGCCTTTAAATGTTTGAATATTTTAAGGAGCATTTGAGCTTTCCCTTACCCAAAGCTATACCAAACATTGTCACAAACAATGCCGACTGGAGGTATGGTCTGGCGGTATGTATTCATGTCGCACCACAGAAGAGAACTAATGGAACTCTTTATTTTCTGTTACATTAAAATGGACATTTGAACTAGAGAACAATTTTCATAGTTGAACACATGTTTTTCTTTGTCTTCTGAGGAAATGCAAAGAAACTCAAAATTCCTACTCCATTTTACTGGTGGTGAGGCAATTAACTTCGCTGCAGTTGATGCTAATGCAAAAGAAAAGGAAATTGACGGCTAACTGATGTCACTAACATCGGTCATTGCAGAGTCACATCTTGAGTGAGCATTAAAGCTAGCTGTGCTGTGCCTTCTTCCTGCTCTGCTGTTTAATCTGGCTTTTCTCTTCATAGTTTTCCAAATTATTTCACATCCTCTCTATCTTGTTGCTTATTTTGTCACCGAAGCAGTCAAAACTAACTTAGCTGGTCTCTTCTATTTCAATTACATGGCTCCAGTACGCTCCTTTTTTCCCGCCGCAACCTAAAGGCACTGCTGATTTACTAATTAATCACGAACAATGTAATGCGTAGGCAACGGAACACATCAGTCAGGGTTTATTCAAATGTGGGTCTACGGTTATCCAACTTTAATAATCTAAATATGCAAAATACAGCTCAAAGGAGTTCGTTAGTTATAGGTAGTTAACAATAGGAATCATGAAAGCCTTTAGAAGAAACTGATCAGCAAACACTCGCACTCACACACGCGTCCAACACTTATGAACTGCACAACTACTGTAACTGCCTTTTATTCCAAGCTTCACCGTCTCTTGCAGACAGAAGTCAGCAAGCCTAACGAGTTAGGGCAGGTGCAGACCCTGCTATCTTATATTGTAGACAGGAAACTAGTAGGCCTAACAAGCTGATGCAGATGTTGAGCCTGTGGTATCATGTAACGCTTGACGACACTGACAGCAAGACTGCATGAGAGCCTGAAAATCAGAAATTTATAAGTTACTAAATAGTAATCCCGTTAAGTTGGCAGCTACTGCTTTTGACTGAAGTAGCATAAGCTGTATTCACACTGCACACACAAATCATTATTGTATCCATTAAAAAAATTACTCATGAGAAGAATTTAGGATACCGTAATACTATATAAACGAAACAAAAATACAACCCAATGCAACCCAATAAAACCGAATAAGGTCCAATAAAACGCAATGAAACCCAACAAACGTAAAAAAACAGGTGAGCTGATTTTATTAAAAGGCAGGGTTATTTCCACCCTTGTTTATGGATGCCATAAGTAAAAACCAACAAATCTACATCAGCTCGAGGCATCCATCGAGGAAGAAATCCAATGAATTTGACCTGATCTAACCAGTGCCGGGATAAACAGACTGCGTTATCGTGCGAATTTTTGTATGCACTCCGGGGGGTGGCCCATGAAAAATATTATATTCAAAAAGTAAAAGAGTAAAACTAGTATTTTTCAGCATCTCATATGACTTCGTTTTTTTAAATCCATTGAATAATATAGGAGCTATTAAATATTCTTTTAGGATGTTTAAACTCCCCATGTATTAATGAAAGATTTTGAAACATATTCATGAAATACATAAACATCGCAAAATTATACATAATGCAGCTTGAGAGAATAATTGAAGTGTATTACAACGATAACAGATGTAGGTTCTTCATAAAGTTTGTTCATACGACTCACAAAACGTTCAAAATTTAATTCTAATTTTGCATTCTCAGCAAACGATTGTAATTTTCTGCGTTTTCAGCAATTTAAGTTTATGGATAGCGTTTTAGAAGTTCATGTTCGATCCGTGTCAACGCTAATATTCGGGGTTCAACTCATCTGATTTCTATCGCGGCCAATAAATGCCGTTAGATCATCAAGCCTTGTCGCGATGTTGCCGTTCGAATGGAAAATATTATATTTTCAGAAATAGGTTGCACTGAAAATGTGGAATTATAGTTCTATTTGATGGCATATTGTTTAATGAAAGTCAATTGGTTATGGCACTTTCTACGACAAACGAAACAAAACCTAAAGTTGCATGAGCCCTGTGCCTTAGGAACCATTACAGTTCTATTACGTACTGAATAAGTTAATTTCCGTATTTTATCGCAAGTCTTCTCGCAAGCTCGCCATAAATTTTTTTCAAGAGTATTGCTTACCATTCTCATGAATGTTCATCATTAGAATCCTCACAAGTTCTTAATTGGGCTAAAATTTTTAGAGCAAGATGGGCATGCCAATTAACACCAGCCAATGGACCTCAGTTTGGCTAACAAATCTTGCTCGTTCTTTGCAGAGTGAGACGGCGCGTTACCATGCTGAAACTCAAGCTTTTCGCCTCTTTGCAAAGGCACGTCATCCAACTAAGGGAGCAAATATGCCGCTTCCAGGAGCAGGAAGTAAGACACGGAAGTCACCTTCACTCTTTCCGGTTCTCTAAACGGTCCAGTCAGGTCATTGCCGACTATTCCCATCCAAATCACTATATCTCCTCCTTCTCCCTGTTAGCGAAGAAAACTATAACGACGCTCATGATCATTTCTGATCCAACTTCTCCCCCAGCCGTCAGGCCTGTCCAGAGTCGCTCTCGTCTCATCTGGGAACATCACCCGCTTCACGTCAGTCGTCGCGTACATTTCCACACATTCCAACCATAATGCCTTTTTGCGTTGAGCATGGGAGGTTGTTTTCCTGGCGTAATGTGCGTACATCCTCAAACTAACGAGCATCGCGAGGATTTGGATATTGAGGTGCTCTACCAGTATTTAGGATGTTAGACCCGGGCTTTTAAAGGGTTGCCTGTACGTAAACATCACATTGATCCTGGTCAGTTACTGACTTCAAAACGGCTATATCCGGCCGAGTTTTTTTTTTCGGTGATGGATGGGCTAAATATTCCTGTATTGTATCGACATGACACTCGATACAATTGGCTATCTATGTGGAAGGGGTCCCTTCAGCCACAGTTCTTTAAGATAACCCTCTCCTTAGCCTGTCGGACCCTCACCCCTCCCCAAGATAGAACGATTTCTCCACCAGCTTATGGGGTGGAACAGTTCAATTGCAGATAACTTAGAAATACTCGTCACGAATGAAACAGTATTTGAAACATTGTCGGAGTGTTGCCAAATCATGGCAGGTTCACTTCACCACTATATAGACGAATTTCCGTTAAATTGCATAACTGAAAACATACAAGGTCGGGTTTTGTCAAAAGTGTGCACGAGGTGTGTGTCGTACTTAACGTATCGCACTCATTTGTCAAGTGGAAAGAAACTTCTCAAAATATGACGCAAGATTTTTTCAGCGAGCCAAAATTAAAATTGAAAACCGATCTTGTCCTGCAAAAGTTATTTATATAAACGAAAAATAATTATTTCTAAAATCTTACTTATTTATTATTTTTTCAGCATTGTTAAAGAGTTTGTGTTAAAGAGATTGTTCTGATTGTTTTGTTCTGTGTTTGGTTTGGCAAGGTTCGTACGATATGGCAAAGTTTACACTGAGTGATATGTTTATTGTCATGTCCTACTGATATGTTAATTTTCATGTCCTATTGAATGCTGATTGTTATGTCATACTGATATGTTCATTATTATGTCTTACTAATATGCTGATTGTTATGTCCTACTGATATGTTGTTGGTAAGGTCATTCTGATATGCTGATTGTCATATCATGCTGATTCGTTGTTGTAAAGTCATACTTGAAGTCACTTCCTTAGTCCTGCAGTGAACCTATCCAGTTGTTTTGTGTCGTACAGCTTCAGCATTCAAATCGATGGAAATGTTGTTCGTTGCTGTTCTGAGCTCAGGTAATATGAGGACGAAAAGATATATCAGCAGCAACATAATTTTATTCTAGTTCAACGATATTGACAGATAATTAGTCGCATAAAATCTATTTATTTCTTGATCATGTCTTTATATCAGAAATTCAGTATTCAACGATGAATCATAAGTTTTTATAAATTTTAACTTCGGGTCGAAAATTACTTAGTAACTGAAAAAGCATTGAACTTATTATTTTGTGTTCAATCAGTCTTTATACCTACCAGTTAGTGTCGTCTGTCATCACTGGTTTGAATGAAGCAACTTATTGCTTTTTCAAACCTCAAATTTCCTCGCAAATGTTTTCGAAGGCTCAATCATGAGTCGGCACGAGTCTTTGAGTACAGTCCTTTCTCCGCCTCCGGTTGTTCCGGCCCTTTTCAGTAATAGGCCGCACCAAACGCGGATGGGGTTCGTGAGTGACGAGCAGCAACGTGATTCATAGTTTATTGGTACTTCAGAGTAGATACAGGCTCGGTAGTTGGCAAGAATCAGAGGGATCAGACAATAGGTGATAGTACAAGTCTTCTACAGCGCATCTGTGATCTATACAGGTGCCTCCTCTAAGGTAACGCGCCTTCAACTGGACAGTGATGACTCTGTCTAATGTGATCTCCACGACAGCGCACCGACAATGAACCGCGCTGTCTCTTGCTGATGCTATTTATACACTGTGAGGGCGCACATAATGCTCCCCCCAATATAAAATTCTTTATGACAATAAAAATTTTTAAATGTTATGCAATTAACTTTGATTTTCCCTTGACTATCAGTTAATCTTACAATCCGTCAAGTCAATTCGAGCAGATCAGAACGTATGACACTAAAGGCTTCCCAATAATGAACGGAGGTAGGCAGGTATGGCTTTTTCTGTCATCATAAACAAATTTCAACGGTAATCCTACATCTTGTTAAACAATTTTTTAGTGTCTATATTAAATATTAGTGTCAATTCAATACCAGATTTGTTATCTATAATCAGCCAAATAATCACTCTATGCACCTAGCTCAAACAATTTGTTCATTTATTATAGAGTTATTTACCAATTGATTCTTAGAATTCGTGGGTACTCCAGATATTTCGGATACAAAAGATACACCGCACAATTTATTTATCATATCAGAATATCAAAATCTAACATCAAAACTCGTACTGAATAAATCAACTAAAGTAGAACAGCAATATTTTTTTTGTGGTGGTGTAATTTCGGGAGCAATCACACTCTTCACACTTAAAAGCAGAACTGAAGATCAATTCTTGATGTCTTCTTCTTCAATGGGGCAATGTGGCAATGTGGCAACGTGGATATCTTTAATGTGGCTTCTTGATGTGGTATCCCCATACTGGCCACCAAAATGTTCCGGCCCTTTTCAGTAATAGGCCGCACCAACCAAGTGTGAATTATGTGCGCCCTCACAGTGTATAAATAGCATCAGCAAGAGACAGCGCGGTTCATTGTCGGTGCGCTGTCGTGGAGATCACATTAGACAGAATCATCACTGTCCAGTTGAAGGCGCGTTACCTTAGAGGAGGCACCTGTATAGATCACAGATGCGCTGTAGAAGACTTGTACTATCACCTATTGTCTGATCCCTCTGATTCTTGCCAACTACCGAGCCTGTATCTACTCTGAAGTACCAATAAACTATGAATCACGTTGCTGCTCGTCACTCACGAACCCCATCCGCGTTATCAGCACGGTAAGTTGGTCTTGGGAAATTGGGTCTCCAGTAGGGTCTGCGCGTCCTACCTCTACCTTGGAATCTGCCTCTTGTCATGGTATGCACTTCGGCCTCATCATAGGCTGCATCAAAATTTGATTCGGATGAATGCTCCTCATCCTCTGCACAATAGGTTTCCACAGATCTCTCAGATCGAGTCGCTAAGATTTGCTTATCTTCGGGAAAATTTCTAATTACAGTCACGATTCTCTGAAGGAGCTCTTCCGACGAATTAAATGGTTTGTGAAATAATTTTTTTGAAAAATCTTCCGTTACTAGGGGATTAATGATGGCCATAGCTAATGCAACAATTAAAGTATTCTCGACATACTTATCGAGAGCAACAGGATCGGGACAGTTTACTACATACGGGTGGGCTCTGTTCGAACACTCAGGGCTGGTCATTATTCTGTGGGTTAGCTTACGGATTTTGGATAAAATTTCTACAAACTGACTCGCTAAAGCATCATTACGTTTTAGGCGTACATTATTCAGATCACACGCAACTGCGTGCAGAGATCTCTCGCCTTTCGAGACGTAAATATTTTCTAACAGGTGCACGACTTCTTCAAAACTCAGTTCGTACCCTTCACTAATTATGGAAGCTACAACGGCGTTGAAGTCGCCAACCCGCTTGTCTGCAGTTCGCAACAATAAATTTAGCTTCGCTTCCTCTGAATTGTCAGATAACATATTAAAATAGGCTCGCACATTCTTTATGTGCGTTTCGAGTGACTTATTTTCTATGAAGTCAGGATCAAATCTACGTCTTCTACCGCGGTATTGGGGAAGATCCTGTCCGGCAATTACTACACTGGGTATCAGACCGACAACAGAAGTCGTCACAGTGGTAACTGAGCTAGTGACAGGGACAACTGTGGTAGTAACTGTACTAATTACAGGGGTGACATTGGTGGTCGCCATCGTGAAAAAAATAGGCACTGAAACTCTTCCTACTCGGGTAACGTAAGGGGTAGTTCTTATGTACTCGTACTCGTCAGAGTCACTGCCAGACATGAAAACACAATATTCTTAGACCTCCGATTACCTTTAAGAAAAAATTGTTCTCCACACAGTAAAATTTTCTACATGCAGTTGATAATATTCTACACACATTTAAAGAAAGTATTTTACACACAATAAAATGATACTCACAATTCCCGTGGACTTAGAACAGGCTAATTGCTAATTACTAATTACGTGAAGGCTGGCACCACTCTGAATGGAGGTAAGCTGCTCCAGCTTACTTTTATATGCTAAAGACAATGGGCGCCAGCGGACAATGGGTGCTAGAGACGAGACAATGGCTACAACTTCCTTTAACTGTTTCAGAGAACAATGGTTCCGCGCGCACGCTTACTGCGCTTTCGCAATGCATATGCTGCTCGCTCTCTGGCTACCAGGAATCAGCTTCCGCGTTAAAGCTCTCCTACTTACTAAGAAACTGCATGCTCACTGCGCTTGCACTGCTGAGTGATTTCTGCTTAACTCCTACTCATTAATTTTATAATGATCATTAATTTGAGCTCATGCTTATTTAATTCGCAAGCAACATTATCGGCGTACACTTAACCTAATATTTTGGCGATGCGTAGATCTCGTAGCTCTTCTCGTTGCAGATGACGATGGGTAGATGCGTAGATCGTAGATGTGGACCCTCACTTCTTCTTCTTTGAGTAGCGATGAGTAGACTGGTGAAGACTGCGTAGCGTGTAAATTTTCGATTATTTTTCTCTCCTTTCTTTCTCGAAGTGTTTCTTGAAAGAACTTCGATTTTCTGCGCTGACGTCTTTCTTCCTTTTCTCGATGCTCTGAAGTAATGTGAGAACTACGCGACGTTACTCCACAGGCTGACACTCTTCACACTTAAAAGCAGAACTGAAGATCAATTCTTGATGTCTTCTTCTTCAATGGGGCAATGTGGCAATGTGGCAACGTGGATATCTTTAATGTGGCTTCTTGATGTGGTATCCCCATACTGGCCACCAAAATGTTCCGGCCCTTTTCAGTAATAGGCCGCACCAAACGCGGATGGGGTTCGTGAGTGACGAGCAGCAACGTGATTCATAGTTTATTGGTACTTCAGAGTAGATACAGGCTCGGTAGTTGGCAAGAATCAGAGGGATCAGACAATAGGTGATAGTACAAGTCTTCTACAGCGCATCTGTGATCTATACAGGTGCCTCCTCTAAGGTAACGCGCCTTCAACTGGACAGTGATGACTCTGTCTAATGTGATCTCCACGACAGCGCACCGACAATGAACCGCGCTGTCTCTTGCTGATGCTATTTATACACTGTGAGGGCGCACATAATAATATATGGCTAGCTTTTTCTAGTAAAACTCTCCTACAGTGCTGTAAGAATTCGGAAAAATTAGTAACTACATCAAAGAGGCTAAGAATGAAACACACTCATGAGCAGCACTGTTCTCATTTGCGACAAAACTGCAGCAAGATTACACTCGAGAACAGCGTGTCTTTTTTTACATACAGCTGTGCTTCCTCAGTCTTTGCCAGCACACCATCTACCTCAATCAAGTACGAATACCAACTTGAATCACCTTGAAATATAGTTCAAATGAGAAAGGTGATTTTACCAGTAAACAAGACTATTTTTCCCTTAACATCCATTAAATTAAGTACAGCAATTGAAAATGTATCTATTTGCGAATGATTGTAAAATGTCCTTCTAGAGCTCAGAGCCTCTCATAAAAACAATAATCTTGATGCCCAATTATGAACATTAATTATTCATTTCATATGCATTCGAGTTAATTTGTTGCTTAGAGTGGCATAAAGCATTTACCTTACTGACTACCTAAATGTAGTGAAACGAATTTTGGGATGTTGGACTATTATGGGAAAAAAATTCCGTAAATATAAGGGGCTAAATTCCAACGACGGCTTTTTTATGTCGGGTAACGCCAACGCTTCATGCCGATGAGAGGAATTTTGACTAGGTTCTGTTTCACCCCGCGACAGCCTAAGTTTACTACGCCAACTCTTTATGAATCAATTTGACTTGAGAAAGCTCGCTTGCTCAACCAACGGGAGAAACAGGCAGTGATAGACCAGGAAAACTATCGTACATATGTGCTTCAAAGAAGAAACGTAATTAAGAGCTTTATTCATATTAATCGCACAAAAAATTGGAATGAATATACACTTCATCTGTGTATTTAGCTGACGCTAAATAAATTTGATACCACACTGTTCTGGTGAAAGAAGTACAGCATTGTTTTTCAATTATAAATAACAGAGTTATTGTTACAGGGATATTTTATAGCACAATAGGTTGATATTCTATTTTGACAGGATCTAATGCATCCCGCAAAATTATTAGGTAACATGAAATGTAACATAAGCTACGAAGAGTTGTATTAAAAAAGGAGAGATGACGAAGCCAACGTACTTGAAAGTGAAATAAGTAATAATTAAAACGTAGAAATTTATGGAATAACACGAAGATGATTAATGTAACCATGAATGCTTAAGATAAGATTTTTTTTAAACTGTGCGCGCATTTCATTGAGTTGAATGTGGCAAAGAGCGGTACAAATTTCGGGAGCAAATCAGTTTATTTTACCATCGAATTTAGAGTTTTCTTCATAATTTTAGGCAGAATTATAGAGCTATTCTTTCTTTTCACGGGTTAGAAATTCAGTAACATGTGTCATGGTCCTGCTGTGACTATACTCTACGCTGTGTTTGAATGGGCGTTAAGAAGGAAAGTCTGCCTAGCTAGCGACTGAAATTCCTTCGAAAAGACTGACTTCCATAGAAATATCTTCTCGTCAATAAAGGCTGCATATTCTTGTCTCCACGAACTTCGCCCAGACATCGTCAACCGTCGCCTTCAGCTCTACCAACATCGACAACATCAACATCATCGTTTGAAGGCGCACCTACGCACCCTCTACGAGTGCCACGTCGCAGACAACGATAGGTTACCGGACTGCCTAACGCCTCCATTTGCTCAACGTATATTCTTTTCCTTCCTTAGAGACTTAGGATCTTATTCACTCTGGGTAAATTAACTGTCATCCAATCGTATATCTATTCTCTTCTAATTATATGATGATACTTGCCGTTTCCGATAGGAACAGCTGACGTAAAGCATTGTCTATAAGAGAACCTGTTTGTTCTCTATGCGAACAGCTTCGCAGACCCCTACGCTTGGTAGACGACGATCCGGCATTAGCGGCACAGCTATAGAGAAGCACGGTCGTGTCTATTTCGTGCGCTCCTACCTCGCTGTGCTGGCGAGTCAGCCAGGCAGTGAGGGTACCCACTTGTTATTCAAGGAGTCGTGTATTGACTCTTAAGCGACATCAACGACCGAGCTAAGTATCCTAATGCATTATGTGATCCGCACTTTCATCCCTTTACTTCGCGTGGTAGGTTTAGATTCTGTACCCAAAAATGTATCGCGTCAGGTTTATTGATGAATTAAATGTTTAGTATTTCGCAAGATAACTGATCCCGCGGAGGCTTCACCTCATATAAAATGTGCTTATCGTAATTATCAATGTATTAATGTTCAAGTAATGAAGGCTTCACCTGCTTATTTTGAGATCATGATGCGATCTCCTGTAACTGTATTTTCTGATAGATTAGAATAATTTTTGAGATTTGATGGTGTCACGATCATCTAAATTCATTAATATGACATGTTGTGCATCGCAAGTCAATCACTATCCTAATATGTAATCTATTGCTATTTGAAGGACGTCATCATTTTAACAGAAATTTACGTTGTAACCGTGTCGTCACTTTCCTTATTGAGGCCCTATTCGCTTTGCTATAATATTACATTTGATTGTAACTAATGACATTGAAAAGTCTCAATCTACTTCGATCTTTAATACAAACAAAATAGAATAATTGAGGCCTTCTGTCTCGACTATTGATCGAAAGAAATAAGAGCGACGAGAGAATGACGAAAATAATGCAGAGAAAAGAATTGCCTCGGAAAAATTGGCCAACGAAAAATATATAGATCTAGGATAAAAATAGGGAATCACAACACATGTCAGAGATGTCCCATGATAGAGGGGCATGAGATAAAAATTCATAAGCCAGTAGTTGTTTGAATAGAAGTAAAAGTTTGCGTATTTAAAGAGAAGAGAAGTATGATAACAAACATCAAGTCGAACACAGTTCGATCCTGTTGTTTTTTACAGTCCACAAGATTTGGCTCAGATCCAAAATATGAAACTATTGAAAAATTTTATTCAATTTATTTTTTCACACGTACTGCATTTCTAAAACATGCACACAATAAAAAAATCAAATATAGAGCGGAGATATATAAAAAAAGTTTTTTATTTAAGGCATTGGAGACTGAAAGAACCTTCGGAAAATAGGCTGGTGTTGACTTGCTGCGCGAAAGCAGGAACATATTATTTTTATTTCGGGCATGTGCGAAGTAGTAATATTTGCCGGCATTCTGACAACGCGAATCGACTCAAAGCAAAACGAATGCTTCTGTGGAAATTGAGGCTACAATGCACTTGCAAAAAAACACAAGCCGTTTTAAAATGTTATTCATCTAAAGTTCAGCAGTTGAAACGCTGAGGTGAGGGATGATGGTCTGCCGCATCAAGTATTCTGAAAAACTTTTTTGTATAAAAGTTTCACTGCTCATCAGTTGCTTGCAGGTATTAAAATAGAAAAATTTTCAACTATTCTTTTATACCGTGCGATGAAATTTTATTTTGAAGCTAATTTTTACGCTTTCCATTTATCTTGAAGCGTTTTCCTGACTTTTAGTTTTAATTTAAATATATCCGAGTTAGGTTCCTGCTAACAACAGGACTTTTCACCTCCGTTGAATGAGCTGTTCTAATTACGGATGATTTAATTTGGATATGTAGTAACTTAAGTTGGCGGCAGGAGAAGTACGAAATGGTGTCTTATCTGCCTTAGTTTCAGAGGGAACGAAGAAAAATAAAACGAAACCAGCTTTATGCGGAAGGAATAATATTAGCCAAAGAGACACGAAGGATATATGTCAGAAAGTGGTTATTGGAATTAACGCTTATTGACTTATAAGTAAACGACAAATTTTTCGGGAAGAAGTTACTGTTCGAAATTATTTGGAAGCTCATGCAGTAGTTAAAAATGTACGCTGAAATACGAGAACGGTAAAAATTACGGTACAGTGGTTTCATTAGATCATAGCAAGTACGTATTATGAGTATAATGTGTTAGGTATATTGAGATTTAACCATAATTTTTTTCCAAATGCAATAGAGTTTACGGAAAGATATGACTCAATGTTAATGTATTATTAGGTGTTAAAAAGACATTTTTTCTCATTCTAGTTGTATTTTTTTCTTTGAGTTGTTTAAAAGCTTGGTCCTCAATGACGAAAAAAAGACAGCAACTTTCACAATTATCTGCTCCTGCAAAGTATAAATGTGAAGATGCGATTCTGATGCAGTAATTGTTTATATATGAGATGAACATGCTCTACCTATGACAGCGGTATAAGAAATATAAGAAAGATCTTTCATTGTAGATTTAAGTGTTGTGATCTTTTTTTCTCAGTTTTCAGGTGAAGCTATCAACCTCTAAAAAAGCAGAGTGAGATGGGGTTGAAAAATAATAGTTTTTTTCCACACCAACGTATCCGATTAAAAAATATCCAAAAACACCGCCTTGATAGGGTCAGACAGTCGACGATTCACGTGGCTGGCAGCGCCGGGGCTGCGCAAAAATGTACACTCAACAGTAGCTGCCTTTGGCTTAAATATCTGGCGGGAAAGGACGCAGTTTTGCGCAGCCACAGGGTATCATCGGGCGCTGTGCAAGGCGTTGTCGCCAGCTGCCCTGTACTGCAGACGTGACTGCGTGAGCTCCGCTGTGCGGGCTTCCCTAGTCTAGTTTGAGCAGGTGCATGCGACGATTTTAAATAGGAAGAGAATGTATGGACGCTCCTAAAAGTGTTCAGTTTAGACGAGTAGACATCAGGGTCTGAATGATTTAATTAAGAATTTATCTTTCAAGTTAAGCAAGTATCCTCAGGCAGCTTAGTAAGTTAACGAAGTTCGATGAAAAATTACTTTGAAATATTTTACTTGGAAATATTTATGCTATTTAGAAAATGCTCTAGATTTTTGACGCTTACTCTGCTTGATAGACTAGTTAACGATCTGCTGCGATATAGTCCAACTTTCGATTAAATTTAGCCTTTCGTTGATACTCAGCAGTATTCAGTGCTTGAATTGTCATTTTCGGAACGCCCTACAAAAAATGCCTTGCATGCGAGATGGAATAATAAAAAAGAAGAGGGATCTCTCAGCCCTCTTATAAACGAATAACGCTTACAGTAAAATAAAGAGAAAGAAAATAAAATCTCATTGCGCCATGATTATCATTCATCGTTTCCTTTCTCGTAAATTTTACACAATGTCAAGGGATATATATACTCGTATGTTTAAACTAACACATTCCTTGTAAGATACAAATTACTTACACACGATTTCAAAGATATCCACTTCCTTCGCAGCATTCTACAGTAGACTCCATCGCTTAGTCGTGATTCTAGAGCTACCATCGCAAACATTACCTTCGAAATCCATATATTTATTTTTTATTTTTCGTTTGAATGAACACATAACTAGACCATCAACTAAACTCCCTTTTGTCAAAATACAAATGCGTTGAAGTTTGAGAAGGAATAAGTTTCGTTTTCATTTGGTTGTTCAACGACGTTTTTCATTGGATTTCTTTCTGTTCTCTTAATTTTGTAACACGTTTTTGCAGTTGTCTTCATTTCAATAACTGAATTGTGTTCTTTTTTTATCTTTCTACTTCATCAAGAGTTTAATATGAAATTTTAAAAACATTGCTCGTACGGTCTAAATTTACTGCCAAGTTGAATGTTCATGAGCGTGGAATCAATGTGTGCTTGACATGATTTACATCATTCATGCGACTTTTGCGTTTTATAGCGTTTCAATGAAACATGTGAATTATTTGTCACTTCCATCTAGACACAAGTATCAGATATGGGTAGTAATTGCAGGTTTTGAGACTAAATTATTTCAAGTACGGAGGAGCTCCTGAGTTTAAGCCTTCCGTTTTGAACATTACTAGAAATCGGGACCTTGATTTATTAACTTACTCCTACGGATTATTGTAAAAATTTTACTAACAAATGTTAATTGGGTATAAATAACAGAAGTAACAGTAAATGTCGTGTTTGAGAATGCGAAGCTAAAAATGTTAAGTACTTTTTGAATACAACTTAAAAGTTCGAAATTCTGAACTACCTCGACGAAGAAATAGAAGTGGAGAAAATGTTGAATGATTTGGAACTGGAATTAACACTGTCTGTTGGGATCAATATGGCATATAAATTTGAAAATTCACTCCTACATTGAAATCGAAAACATTAACCAATCTCGATGTCAGGGCGCATAACACAAAATGATTTCCGAGACAACGAGCTCAGACCAGATACAGTAACCGGCCAAATTGCCAACCACTATGAAAAATAAGTTAATAAAACATTGTAACTGGCAAAACGCCTAAATCTTAGGTGGGAATACCGTCAATTTATTTTACAGATGCACTGTTTTCCGCTGGTTTGGAATGTAGCCAGCATAGGACGTAGTGACGTGAACCACATTTTCAGACAGTAAACACATCACTTGTTTACGCTCCACGCAATCGGAGGCCTCAAATATTTCAGGCAAAAATGGCTGAGCAACAACTTTACGACCAATTATTGTCGCATTCCCCTGGTGTGGTTAATCACTTCCTAATGAGTGTGTTTTGATGGAAGTGAAATAATAAAGGAAGTTTACCCAGCCAAGTGCCGAAAGTTCATTGGGTACAATCGTTTCTTTTTTTCTTCTCAACAGTTATGCACACAAGTTTAAATGTTTATATTGACTCATTGAAAACGACGTGCTTGCTAAGAAACAACTGAATTGAATGCAAGTTCAAATTAATTGATAACCATTGATAATTCATGCATTTCATTATTTTCTTCAAAATGTTTTTAAAGAGCGTATATCATATGATGAAGTCTGCAAATACCCTGATTTACTCAGAGTTTCAGGGTATTAGACCTATATACTGGCAGATCGTACTAAGTTTGAGCGATTACAACGGGATCCCACTGAAAAGATAAAGAAAAAATTGAATCAGCTAATTTCTATTGTTAATGCTGTTCCGAACCCTTACAATTTGGAAAAATTGGAAGGGCATTACCAACCCGGTTACATATTTGGCTACGCAAAAATCCATAGGAATCAAAACGATCCTCCCTTAAAGCCAATAATTTCACTGGTTCCTGCAGTAAAATATTCAGTGGCTAAGACATTAAATAAAATTATATTGCCCTATATCTGCCGCAGAAATATATGCTCCGCTCATCAGATGAAATGGTGATACTGTTGCGCAGCAAAACTCCTATAAATACCGGTATAATAGCTTCACGAAACGTAGAGTCATTGTTTACTGATGTACCCGTGCTAAATACTATAGATATTATTTTGGACTATGTATACAATAGAGATTACGCTGCTCCCCCTGATCTGTTTCCTCGCCATATTTCGAAGGAACTTCTCAAAATATGTACAATCGAAGCTCCATTTAAACATATTGATGGTAGTTTGTTCCGACAGGTGTATGGCGCTGCGATAGGTTCCCACTTAGGACCTACTTTTGCTTACTTTTATAGGTGATGTGTAGAGAACTTGGTGTTAAGTAGGATGGATGTAAAACCGAGCGTTTACGGCATAGATGTGGACGACATTTTTGTTGAAGTACGAGACCTCGAGCATCTGGAAACGTTAAGGGGTTTGTTTGTTGAAAAATTTGTTTTAAATTTCACGTATTAGTTTGGTTTACACGGTAAGCTCCCATTTTTTAATGTTCTGGTTGAAGCTTCTAACGATACATTCCATAGATCCGTTCATGTCAAACCTTCCCATTCTGGTGAAACTATTAATTACGATTATGAAGCTCCGCAAATCTATAAAGAAGGCGTCATCCATACCTCGATAAATAGAGCTCATAAAGTTTGCAGTAACTGAAGAAACTTTCATTCCAAAATTGCGTGCAGTATGTGCGTCCACACAACTTAACAAAGAACAATTAAAGAAGCAACAAGGAAAATCAGTTTGTTAAAGACTCGTGCACCTCTCTAAGTTTAGGCGAACAATTAAAAGGAAACAACCTGCTCGTCTTAAGAGACAGGCAACAAAGCTAGGGTTAAAAACTATTAACTATTCCCTTCTTCCAATAGTATCTCCTTTATTAAAGCAATTGGCAGATTGCTATATATATATATATATATATATATTTAAAAGTTCAAAGCAAAAGCTGCGAAAGCCAGTAGTGTCTTGATTAAGCTCGAACGGGACGTCCACCCAAAGCGGCTGTAGAAGTTGTTAAGCGGTAATACGGGTCTTGCAACGGCTACCCGCAGAATAACGGTCTTGGACCAGCAATGCAGTCAGCAAAACGGAGACGCAGGAGGCCAACTGCCAGCCGGCTGTCATGGGGCACGGCGGAGGTGCGGTACGACCTGGATAATAAAGCCCCCAGCGACCCGGCGCAACACCACGTCTTCGATGCGGACGAGGAAGCAGCCCACCCTCGCAGCAGAAAAAACGCGTGCTGGCGGCGGAGCGTTCCAGGAGCGCGGCAACCGTCAAGAAACTCCCAGGTGCACCGACTCGTCTGTTAATAAAATAAAAAATGAAGACAAAGCAATTGAAGAAATGTCCTTATTACAAAATCAACAGATCTTTTATTAGAGATGAGAAAGCCAAATTACCTAATCAAGGCAGCTGCAAGGGGTTA
Organism: Morinoia aosen; assembly: GCA_030386875.1. Taxonomy (NCBI): domain Eukaryota; kingdom Metazoa; phylum Arthropoda; class Malacostraca; order Amphipoda; family Talitridae; genus Morinoia; species Morinoia aosen. Next base: position 10,369,421 of record CM059561.1, read on the forward strand.
TGAGGTACCGACGAAAGGAGCACAGGACCACTCTCCACGCAGCCACTCTTGAATATACTGCGAGAAGATGACAGGGTTACACATACGAAGGTTGGCAACAGATATAATAATAATAATTATTAAATTGGCACTTAAACAAATTTAAACAAGACAATTTATAATTGATATGAAACTCGAGAATAACCACACCTGAAATTTTATGGTTCGTCCAGTGTAGAAACTTTATGGCAGGAAGAGTTGCCAAGGTTAAGGCAGAGGGCAAAAAGTACCGGACTTTCAAGAAGATAGTAAGAGGAGAAGACGGAACTCAAATAGGGGAGTTATAAGACACCCCTGTAACAGGTAGAGATCTCATCGAAGAGTTAAATAAGCAAGTTTAAGTAAGTTTAAGTAGGTTAAGGTAAGTTAATTTGGTCACCAAGGCAACCTTTAAGTAAGTAAGAATTTAAACGAAAGCCGGTAATCGAAATAATCAAGCACTCACACAAACACACAATGATAAAGAATAAGAGGAAAGATGCCAAGTTAACAGACGAGACGCCAGTGACCCGTAGAGCTGGGGCCCAAGTACGCGCAGTTGACGGCGCAAGATACGTTAAATAATGACAGGGTAGTTCAGGTCACTCCGTTCAATAGTAAATTAGCAAGACACACCGCGAAGACGTTAACACTGGCCTTTGTAGCAGCAACGGCAATAAAATTTCAGATCCATGAAATTGGGGTTCAAACCTCTCTCAGAAGAGTTAAGTTCAAAAGTAATAAGTTCTAAATTATCTAAATGTATCAAACTCAAAAGGAACCGAGTTTCAAAAATCATCTGTCTGTCTCAGCCCTGCGCCCTCCGACCTTACTGCCGGGCTGCGTCGCTGGAACTATTAAGGTACTAAATTTTAAGCGCCTCTCGCGCAACCCTGGAGAGTTTGTGAGGGAAATCCTCACAATTCTTCGAATTAAACGTTTACTTGTAAATAACAACTTTCCTAATACCCTGAATGATGAAACTATTGATAAATTTTTTAACCGAATCATGAGCAGTGACAATAATTTAGTGAATGCAAACCGTATCAATATTTTTTACGAAAATCAAATGCATGATAATTACAGAATTGACGACCGGGTCTTTAAAACATTGTTAAAACCTTTGTTACGCCAATACATCCTCAAACTTCTATTAAAGTTTGCGTGTATTATAAAAATCGTAAAATCAGTGACCAATTAGTAAAAAACAATCTGTCTGCATCTGGGGTCAACGATCTGGATCGACAAGACCAGTGTGATCTATCAATTTAAATGTAACGAAAGAGAATGTAAGTCTCTTGATAAACGCTACATTGGCATGACCAGAATGACCCTGAAGCAACGATTAACAGCTCATAAATATCAAAGTTCCATCTTCAATCATTTTCGTGTTGACCATAGTTGCAAACCATTCAATGAAGATCTGTTCCCTAATACCAAAATTCTATATAATGTTATTAAAAAAGATCATATTAATATACCACTGGTCAACATGATTTTTGGGTCACGAGTACCAATAGTTGTACTTAATGCAGATTTTTATCATGTTTTCAAATATGCATTCGAAATTTCTCCATCCCCCCCCAGTTTATTTTATATATTTCGAAATCAATTTTTTGAAATAAACGTTTTTTCGTCCTTATATCCATTGTAAATTGACAACTCTTATAAGATTATCAATGTGATGGGACCAAATAAACTTACTCAGGTGCAAGTTTAGACATGTATAGACATGTACAGTCATGCACAAAGATGATGTGTTGTGGTACGCATTCATCAGGACGATCCCAGTTGCACAATAGCCGTGAACGAGTGAAAACGTCATCGTGGGTGCATTGTGTATCTGAATTATTGTGTATTACAATTATACTAATTTATTTGAAATAAGCATTGGGTACAAAATGCCTTGAGTTTGTTTAAATCATTCTAATAATTTTTGCAATATATGTGGCGAAGTCACACTCAAGGCCCAAAGCCGAAACCTTACTCTATTAGTGAAAAAGTGTTACGAACTTTATTTTGAATGTAAAGTTGGGGACCAAACAAGGACCTAAGCCCCACATATCTGTTGTTTATCATGTTCTAGACTTCTCACTGCATGGAAGAATGGCACACGCCACGTGCCATTCGCCATCCCAATTATTTGGAGAGAACCTAAATATCTCTCCTCAGACTGTTATTTCTGTCCTACAAAGATTAAAAGGATTACATCAAAATCAGAACATACAGTGGTGGGCCCTAACTTACAATCTGCAATGAGACCAGTTCCACATTGCGAAGAATTTTCCATACCAAAGCCTCCAGAACATGTAACATTAGATGGAGAGAGCTCAGATTCTGATGAAAGTGAGGAAGAAAAAGAAACAGATATTGGTGATACAATGTTTGAACAAAGTTGTTCATTTGAGCCGCATTTATTGACCCAAGAAGCTCTTAACGATCTCGTACGTGACTTGAAGTTATCCAAAAATCAGTCTGAACTGCTTGGTTCCCGGCTAAAAGGATGGAATCTTCTTCAAAAGAATACAATGATTTGTACTTATCGTAATCGTCATTCGCAATTTAAAAACTATTTATCTGAAGAAAATGGCTAAGTGTTTCGTAACGACATTCCTTCACTTATGGAGACATTTGGTATTGTACATAACCCCATAGAATGGCGTTTGTTCATTGATGCTTCTAAAATTAGTTTAAAAGCAGTGCTTCTGCCCAATGGCAATAAACTCCCATCTGTTCCTGTAGCTCACTCCGTTGGCATGAAAGAAACGTATGAAAACTTTGAATTTATAATGTAAAAGTTTCAATACGCAGTGCATGAATGCAATGTTTGTGGAGATTTGAAGGTAATTGCTCTTATTCTTGGTCTGCAGCTTGGTTACACAAAGCACTGTTTTTTTTTGTGTCACTGGGATAGTAGGGACAGAAAAAAACATTACATTGCAATAGAATCGCCTAAACGCGAATCATTCATTCCTGGACAGAAAAATATGAAACATGACGCATTGTGTAATTCTAAAAATGTGTATCTACCTCCGTTACATGTCAAACTAGGATGAATGAAGAATTTCGTGAAAGGCATGGACAATACCACTCCTGGTTTCATTCACTTAAAACAAAAGTTTCCGCAAATTAGTGAAGCAAAAATTGAAGAAGGAATATATGTGGGCCCATAAATACGATCACCAATGCATGATGAAAATTTTGAGAAAGTAATGAGTCCACTGGAGGAAGCAGCTTGGCATGCATTCAAAAACGCTACTCACAGTTTTTCGGGAAATCGAATAGCGGAAAATTACCGTGATATTGCCAACGATCTTATAACATCTTATAAACATTTGGGTTGAAATATGTCTTTAAAAGTACACTTCCTGCACTCGCACTTAGATTTCTTCCCTGAAAATCTTGGCGCAGTGAGCGATGAGCACGGCGAATGCTTTCATCAGGAGATTGCAGCTATTGAAAAAAGGTATCATGGCAAATGGAATCCTAATATACTTGCCGATTATTGTTGGGCCATCGAGAGGGATACTCGTGCACAGGCAACGCACAACAGAAAATGTTCATTTCCTAATTTCTAGTTGAGTGAGTAATGAGAAATGTTTAAAAATTATGCAGTTAAGAATTTAGATAATATTAAAAACTGTTCGAACCTATAATGCCTGTCTCTTGGAAGCCTTGCGTTACTGTAAAAAACTTATATCATACATGGATTCAGGATAAAAATACTATCAGAATCACATATTTTTCACTCTGGGACAGAAAAAAGTTTCATTTTTGTTCCTCAGTGATATAATTGAAGCCTTACACATTCATGAACATGAACCTTCCCTTAATGAAAACACTAATGATTTCTCCGCTCTTGAACTGTTTAGCAGAACTTCAGCTCGCTAGGTATGACGAAGCTGCTCGATCATTTTGCTCGTGTCTCTCGTGTGGTGAACACCGAGGTTTTTGTACAATATATCTAGTCCTGCTGCTATTTCTGCGGAAAAAATTTGATCCTTTGTCTTGTCGTTTTCGTCTTTTGTGATCCACATATCTAGTCCATATCACTTAAGTTTCAGTTTTTGCGTTTTTCTAATGTGACTGAAAATTATTCTGTATTTTTTTCCAGCCTGAGGATGATGTGATACGTTGAAACATTGCATTTTATAATTAGACAGAACAATAGATTGTAAATGAATTGCTGTTGTTTAGTACAATATATAGGAGCATTCCTGAATGAACTCACACGTAAAGAAATTGGACTATTTCGTAAGGCTAAAAACTTAGAAAAGTTTCAGGGCATATTGTACTGATTTCCTGTTTTTCTACATCGAATGCTTCAGATAAAAACTATTTTCTTTGTAGTCAATTGACTTCTGTATTAGTATGGATCCCACTTCCGATTCTTTGCGGTTCTTATCTGATGAGAAAGAAAGCGAAAATTTCCCTGAGTTCTTTTCATCAAATGCTATAGAAACATCAGCACACAAGTTTTGCCAAATATTTTGAGTGTTGGATTGTCACACAAATATGTCTTCTTTTCACAAAAAGAAAACTTCACTTTCACCACGAGCATGCAAGAGTTCTGGTAGGTCTGCATTTTCCCTTAAGCAAAAATGTTGATGTTTATTGGTCAGTTGAGTGAGACCATCCACCAACACAACTCTATAAATGAAACAGGTATTTGCCATGAGAATGATATCTGCTATTCATTGTAAAAACTCACATCATTTCGAGTCTGAATTAGATCTGTCCATAAATAACAGACTGCTTCAACTGTGAGCAAATTTTTCTGCAGTCCGCAGACCTGAGGGGTAATTGAATCTGGTCAGGCGCTCAAAAAGTTGGCCTCGAATAAATCTCTTCGCCAGTGGTGGGCATGATGAGAGATGTTGTTTCATAGGTTAACAAAAAGAAAATATGCTTGAGATATTCTTTCAACACTTTCTGGACTTGCGTCTCTTGCCATTTCATTGAGCGTGTTTGAGGGTAACTCCTCGTTTTGTTCCTTATGGTAATAACGAGCTCTGGGGCCCTTACCGGTAGAGAAAGCGTGTTTCTCACTTCTGAGAAAAAGATTAATGTGATGAGCTATAATGCGCTTCTCCAGACACGCTCACTGGTGGTTTCCATTGGTTGTTCACACTGCCTAGATAATTATCTCCAATTTTTTATGAATGTATACATTTATATACACATTGTGTATATACAAGTGTACGCGGCCCGTCAAAAATGACGGGATGTAATATTTTCTTTAAATAAATTTTCCTGTTGTAGATAACAAACAATTTTTTCCATCCTAATAGTTAAAACTTGTGTACTTGGGCACTGGGGAAACTCGTATCACGGATACTGTCATTAAGCATCCTTTAAGAGCTTGACAGGAACGGATCAACCAAACAAGCAACAGTTACAGTTCATTATTATTTGTACAATCATCTGATGGCACATTTTCTAATGAACCAGGAAGGACTTCTTCAAGAAAGATTTTGTACACATCTCCAGTAAGACGCTCTGGTAGAATGTATGGACCAATGAGTTGATTGTGCACGATACCTGCCCAAACATTGACAGTGTAGCGATGTTGGTGATGACGTTCATGGATAACATGAGGGTTGTTCTGCTGCCATGAGTGAAAGTTATGATAATCAAAAATTCCATCTCGGCTGAAGGTTGCTTCATCCGTAAACAACACACACTCTGCAAAATTGGCATCTTCTACCCCCCGATCTAAAAAACACTGCGCGAATCGCTCACGAGGACCATATAACCAACGGGTAGGAGACCCGGACTCTCTTCAAGTGATACGGATGATAATTATTCCGGTTCAATACATGCCACACTGTACTATGGTCACGAATACCCAAAGATGTTGCTGCGGCATGGGTGCTCGTGCGCGGGTTTCTACGGAAATGTTCCAACACTTCTTGCTCTCGATGATAATTTATTGGGCGACCAACGTCTACTCTGTTTACACTAAAACTGCCGGTTTCCGTCAATCTTCGGTGCAATGCAGTGAATAATCGATGATCAGGGACTTCTCGATTAGGGTAACGTTCGTGATAGATTCTCGCGGCACGTCTTGCATTACCATTAGCAGCACCATAAGTGAAATGCATGTCTGCCATTTGTGCATTTGTAAGGCGAGACATCTTACCACTTCAGTGTCACGGTGCTAACTGACAAAAGATACACATACGCTTCTCACCAGAGGTCGCTAACGTTGACTAGGAATTTCTAGAAATTTCCTGAATCTGTTAATTAATGTTTTAAACTGTAAATAAAACATGTTCAATTCTGCCAACACTTGTTCATTCTAATACCCCATATTGCCCTCATTCCTGTCCGTTGCGAAATCGCTGTTGTGTTCTTGTAGCGTAGCATTAAAAACTTCTGAGCCCAATAAATAAAAAACTAAGCGTTTTTTGATATTTCTTTTTGAAGAAAAAGTGTTTAAATTGGTATCTTCTACTAGTAGCCGAAGTTTGTACCAAGAGTTCCACCAACAACCTGTATATCAATTATATATGTATGTATAATATATGTTTATGTGTATACTTTTCTTTTCTTGTATGTATGCTTGGAATAGATATGACTAAATTAGGGACGCGCGGTCTTGGTTGTCAGGGGATCAACTACCGTGGACTCGACCTCATTGTTCAAACTTCACTGTACACTTTTCTATTGCACCTATGAGAACAAAAATGCACATATAGATGTAAAATTAAATTCCGAACAAATTTGCTTCCATAAAATTTGTTAATTTTGGAAAAAAATGTTTATTTCGTGATTATCAAAAAAAATATATATACTTGCCCCAAATTTATCTCACTCGAGAATTTTCAACGTACAAGCGTGATTTTGGCCTTATTCGATGCGGAAGGACTGTGCTAAGACCGTAATGAAGGATTTTTTCAATTTAGGATTAGGAAAAAATTTACGGTTACATTTGTCAAAAAAGTGTATTAAAAAGACAAATTCAATATACTTTTTCTAATCTCAGATTACAAGATTCTATCGGAACTAGCTGAACAAAAATGAATACCGATATGTAAAATTGAATTCTAAACAAATTTGATTCTATGAAAAATTTTAAAATTCGCGATAGAAAAAAAGTTATTGGGTGAACATTGACGGTAGGAACAATAACTTTGGTTTGACGTTAGGAACAGCGTAGCGAAGCCAAATTCTATTTGAATTCTAAATTAGATTTTATTGGGAAAAAACTTACATTTTTATCTATTTTTTTACATGTTTGATATGTGTAACCATAACTTTTTTCCTAGTCCGAAAATCAAAAAATAAATTTGTTGCGACGTTTCTACAGCCCTTCCGCTTCGAATGAGACCAAAATAACGCTTCTAGGTTGAAAATTGTAGAGTGAGATAGGTTTGGCGCACTTTTTTCTCCCCATATTCGAAAATTAACTTTTTTTTTCTCCCGAAAACCGAAGACTTTATAGAAGCAAATGTGTTGGGAATTCAATTTTACACATCAGTATGCATTTTCGTTAACCTAGTTGCGATAGAAATGGGAAAAAATACATTTGTAAAATTTGGTAGTCAAAGGGTAGTCCAGGGTAGTAGATCCCCTTCAGTTCACCTGTGAGTTAATACACCCACTTTCGCTGTACAAGTGCATTATAATAACTCCCTTCCAGAAACATTAGAGAGATCCAGAGCCTTATGTACTCGAGTATGTATCGTGGGTACCGCGTTCGGCGGGGTATTGCATATCACACTATACATACATAAGCTCGCAGTTGCTTTTAAGGAATGCTGAATTGCTGCACCTAGGATATGGTACAAATGACTATAACTACTTCTATTGCGGCTCAAAAATGCTGTATTCTAAGTGTTTATTACTGTCACAAGAAAAATAAGTCACCTTTGGAATAAGCTAAAGCATGGAAACTTCACTCGAATGAAAATTTTTTCAAGAAAAGTATTGAATCCCGCCATTTTTGACGGACCGTGTATACTACATAGTTCATAAATAGTCCCGCCTGTTAATTATTCCATGAAGAGAAATCATTGGCCCAGCGAATTTCCAAGAAATAGCACCCCAAAATAACACAGAACCCCCGCCATGTTTTACGGTTGGGAGAAGGCACTATGGTTGAAAGGCTTCGTTCGGTTGTCTCCAAACGTACATTCAGCCGGAGGTCGGAAATAAGGTTGAACCATGGTTCGTCAGGGAAAATTACATTTTTCCAATGGTCAACCGACCAATTCTGGTGGTTTCTACATCGCTCTAAACGCTTCGAAACATTTGTCTTTGAGAACGGAGGTTTTCTAATTGCAGCTCTTCCGTAGAATCCAGATTTGTGCAGCTCCCGACGTACAGTTTTTGCGTAAACTGGGTTCTGTAAGTGTTCATTGAGGTTTACAGTGATTTTAAGAGCCGTAGTCTTGCGGCGCTCTCGAATAATTCGGTTTAGAGTCCGACGGTCTCTCTCAGACAACTTCGACTTTCGATCGGACTTGTGCTTTGCTGAAGACGTTTTTCTTTCTCTTTCAAAGTCAGTCATTACTTTTGAGACACTAACACCTGCCATGCGAGCACTAACAATTTGGCCCCTTTGAAATACAGAGAGGTGTGTGTCATTTTTATAAGGTTATAACCAAATTTTCCTATTTGATAAATGTGAAAAGCAGTTAATTTAAATAAAATATCAAATAACAACAAAAATAAACGATAAAAATTAAAATATGCCAAGTTTGTATTGTTTATAACATGTTCAAAAATTATGATTGCAAAATGTGAGGTATTTCCAATATTTTGCCCAATCCCTGTGTATGATCTTTTCTGCCTAACTTTGTTAGCAAGGCTCTCTACGCTATGATGGTCCACGACTGACTGTCATATTGTTTAAAAACCAGTGATTTTCATAAGCTGCAGGAAACTAAAAGTGATTCAGAAGTTTTGAAGATCGAATGGGTTCTTTAATAGTTGAACTGGCGTCGATCTATCAGATTTTAGAATATTACAACTCTTTTACTGACGAACTGCAGCGCAACTGAAATTAAGAGTAAAATTAAACCCTTTTTGGACATAGCTAAGGGAAAAATATCCTTAATAATATGATCAGCTCGATTTTGTACAGCTAGCGAGGAAGTGGTCACGTTCATGCATGTGAGGGTGCATTTAGTCTTTCAACTCTGCACGCTTACAAGCAATTTCCGAGTGGAACTAGGATGTCGGTCGCAAATCTGCGGTGAGTACCAAAAATGGTGTCCGGAATTTTTGAAGTAATGAAAATAACGGAAACATTGCTGAATTTTAATGAAAATGTATTCCATCTTACATTAGATATCAATTGTCAACTATTGAAAACTTAGTTTTAGTTTTCTAACCTTGTGCACGGTTGTGAGTCTAACCTAATATACATGAAAGACTCAAGTTTCTCAAAATGAAGAGGATTTTTCGTTTCATTAAATTCGAGCAGGCAGGTATGGGTAAAATGTCTGTAACAGCGCTCACTCCATCGCTATCCATTACATCATTCAGTCTATTGACATTACACTGATGAATATTGTTTCTTGGTTACTGACTAGAGGCGGTTCGCGGACCAGTTCTGGGTTGTGCTAGGTTCTTCTTCGCCTTTACGGGGCAACAGTAGAAATTCCTGTGCTCCCTTTAAAGTAGCCAAAATTAAATTTTTTAAGAGAAATTTTCAAAAATCTTACGCATGACTCAATTGTAATACAATAGAAAACAACTATGATTGTTCAAGTCACGTAAATTCTAAATTTAAAGGATAAATTTTGAAAACTTTACGCGGGACTCTGCCTTAGTCAATAGTAAGTTAACAGCATGTCTCGTCGAAATGCAAGAAATTAATTTCTCGTAATATCTTCCGTTCCACTCGTTGAGCTTGGAATTTTTACCGTACCTTGAAGAATAGATATAGTTATTTTCAATATTTTCAAGTAGTTACTCTATTTAAGAAAAGTATTTTCTTTCGGATTTTGTTCAACAATCGCTTGATGTTGCAAATATTGGATGGGTAGGTACAATCTCTGCCCAAACATTGATGGAAATGATAACGCCATACATTCATAATTTGCGATAAAACACAGTAAAAAGCATGTAGAGGTGAGGTCAAAGTCAAACAAATTAAATGACAAAAACGATTTGTGACTCCGTGCAGGGAAAGGAAACATTCAAAGTTAACGCTAGTTTATTTATTCTCAATAAATGAATGCTATATCCTACGAATGGAGCGGAAGAAGAGAGAAACTGGGACACCACCACGCCCATAGCGCCCCTCCTGCACCACGCACTCTCACTGTCACGGGAGAACAAATAATTAACAATTTAAACAAATTAGCCGGTAAAGACTGCTTATAAATTTGTTAGCTAAAATATAAGCCAGGTCAGCTCAATTGAAATAGATCCCACGCCGCAAAATGAATGGGTCCTGAAGACTGCGTACGTAAAATTAAGTATGGCGACATGAGATTAAGGGATTGGTGACCACGTAGCCCGGCAGAAAACCATGCACGGCATGAAAGTTCAGTTAACATAATTTCTAAGAATAGCTGTCTCAAACTAATTTAATTATAATCTAAGTAAATATAATAAATCCTGTGTCAATTGTAGTAATTTTTAAATATGTACAGAAGTACACTATTAAATTTGAACGCTAGTTTGAAATAACACAAAAACGTGAAATTTAATTATGGTAAAAATTGAAAGGGAAATTTGAAGTAATAATTACGATCGAGATTTAAAGTAACAATTCAGTAAATTTATGACAACGTTACGCAAATTTAGATTCTCCCATTATTTTTGAGGGAAGTGATGCTACGCAGAGCTGCAACTGACCTCATTATGTTAAATTGTGGCGCTAACCATTAAGGTGACTCACATCAGTTGAGCAGTTGCACTCACGGTATACTAAAGGAGGTAAAGTCACTTCTACGGGTACAGCCGCGCACATTCACAAATTCGACTGGCCAATAGAAAGCTTCATAACAAACAAGCCGGATGACATCACTCGCACGCAAGATGACGTCAGAGGCGGCAGCGTGCGTACTACCACGCAGCGTACTCTGCCTTCCAGACGTACGATCAACAACAAGACCGACTGCCGGTATGCCCCACGTATACGGATTTGTATTTTTGGAAAATTTAATTCAGTCCGGCTACGTGCAAATTTTTCTATTTAAAATTAGCAGCTTCGTAAATTGAAAGCCCTTTCCAAACAAATTAGAAAATTTACTTCAATCAATCAAATAAGACGTTTTATTATCTTTTCATGCGGATGAGCCTGACGATTGCGCACCGGATCGTAAGGATAATATAAAATTCTGTACTTATATGTTTATTTGAAATAAAACATGCTATAGGTTTCGCTTCACTGGAAAAGATTATACGCAAGTTTAAGCCTCCGTGACCGCTACAGGAAAGGGCGTATCGAAGAAAGAAAGAAAGAAAAAAAGAAAGAAAAGAGGGAGGCACCATTTGGTATGGATTTCAGAAAATGCGGAATCTATGCACAAGATGCATAGAAATAGTAAGCTATGAAAGAAGTTCATGAAACAAGACGAAGTTGAAGAAGAAAGTCGTAGATGGTGAAAAATAGGACACCACTGAACTGAAAAAAGATGGTCCATAACAAACCAAAAATCTTTTCTATTTCAACAAAAAGAAAGCCTACCCAACCTTCAGCTCGGGCCTTCACATAATCCCCCTGGGAGCACTCATTCCCATGGATACAATAGTTGCATCCCCCTGAAGGGAAGATACCCTGTGCATAGAAATATTAAATTGAGGAGCAAGATTAAGACAAAATTAACGCTGAAGAAGAAAATCATAGGTGATGAGAAACGGAACAGCAGTGAATAAAAAGAAAAGAGTTTTTAAGAAAAGAAAACAAAGCTTTAAATTGTAACAAAAAGAAGCCCTACGAAACTCTAACCATGGGACTTAACATAACTAGTTCTTCAAGAATAGGGAGCAAAATCAAAGAGACAATAATTATTTGTCCATGGAAAAATATTTTCCTCACCTAAAAATACACTAAATTTATATCACATAAATTTTTGTCGATAATGAATGAAATAAACTATTTTCCTCTCAAAACAACATTTGGTATACCACCGCTCTATGCGCGCTTCGACATTTTGCAGTTATAAATTCCAAAATCTACACAAAAGAAACAACATAAAACTAATTACTTAAATCTAGGAAAGGACTTGAGTAATCACATACGACGAGTGACTAATTAATAATAAGCTGCAGGACTCCCAATGCATTAGCGCTATATTCAAAAATCAGGACACTCTCCGTGCCAGTAAGTAAAGAACTATAAAATAAAAATAACCTGAACACTTAAAATTCACAAATGAATAAATTTAGCTTAATGGATTATAAAGGTATACTTTAGAATGACCAGTTAGTCAAAATCACAATTTGAGTACCAATTCTTTTAACTCTGCAATACTGCATGAAACAATATATATCATAGTTTTGCAGAGGTTTCCATAAGTTAGTTATAAACAACCTTTCCAAAAAAGTTGCAGTGTAGAGGGTTATTATTATTATTATTATTATTATATAAGAAAGTTTTAGCCTCCCTTAATTGCACGACAAAGATGTTCTAAGAGAGGAAGGAGGAAGGCACCCTTTAGTATGGAGTTGAGGGAACGCGGAATCTATGCACAAGGTGCACAGAAATAGGAAGCTAAGAAAGAAGTTCATGAAACAAGAGAAAGTTGAAGAAGAAAGTAGTAGGTGCTGAAAAACAGGACAGCAGTGAACCGAAAAAAGATGGTCCGTAACAAAACAAAAACCTATTCTATTTCAACAAAAAGGAAGCCTACCTAACCTTTAGCTCAGGCCCTCACATAGTCCCCCTGGGAGAGCTAATTCCCATAGATACAATACTTGTATCCCCCTGAGGAGAAGTACTGCCCTAACTCAACCATCTCTATCAGAAATACAAATGCACACAAGTCTTGACAACAATGCAATATTAGCAGCTACAAATGAAACTGAAAAGCCCACTAATCCACAAAAACGAACATTGGACCAAAGCCTTGAACCTGCAGAAAAAGTAGCTCATGGGAAGAAGAAAAGGAACTTAAGCAACAACTTGGAGTTTTGTACAACTGACTTGTCCTTTGAGAGCAATCCATCTGCAGTGATATCTAGGGATAGGTCTCTAAATACAACTATAGATACCATTCCAAACAACCAAGAGCAATTTACAAACAATCAAGCAACTTTCACAGAACCCAGATCTGCTAAAATTGATTTGAACCTGCCAGAAAACATAGATAAAATACCTGATTCTTCCAGGCATGTCATAATCTCTGCTACAGATGAACAGATCAAACTAACAAAACTGAGTCCATTCAGAGTGCAGAGCCTAATCAATCAAATTTCTGGCCCAGTGGAACAAGTGGAATACAAAAAAAAACAGGAAGCTTAATAATAGAAGTGAAAACCTTTGAATAAACAAAAACATTAATCGCAGCCAAATCCTTGGATAAAATCTCTATTAATACTCAAATAGCCTGGGGAGCCTCTACTGTATGTGACAAGATTTGTGCACCTGAATTTCTTGGCGAGTCTCTGGATGAACAGCTGCTGCATCATGCCCCTACAGTAGGTAGGTATCAGGAAAATGTATATGGACCCAAAGCTAGCCGACTCTCACATGTTCGTTTTAACTTTTCTAGGAACAAAATGCCCTAAGGAGATTAAGGCAGGATATTTTAATTGCTAAGTCCATCCTTTCTATCCAAACCCAATCCATTGCACAAAATGTTGGAGGTGGGGCATACCGCTTCCATCTACCGGAACAAAAAAAATTTGCAGAAACTGTTCATCAGCAGAACATGACTAAGCAAGCTGCAAATCAGACAACTACCATTGCCCTAACTGCAAAGGGAATCATTCTGCTAACTCCAAAAACAGTCCAACATATGTCGAAGAACACGAAATTTGCAAAATCAAGGCCAGCAAAACTATTTCTTTTAATTAATCACGTGCCATCTACTCTCAACAACAAAAAAACAACTAGAGATAAACACTGAAGAATATATTGCCCTCGAATCACAGCACATATTCCCAGCTCTGACTCGGCCGCAAAAGCAAAATTTCTCTCGGAATACATATGCAGCTGTAACCCGATCTTATAGTACACACCCACTTGACAACAGAACCACCTCTCAGAAGAGGTGGTTCTGCTTTTTTGCTAACAAAAAACATAAGCAGATGATAACCAGCCAAAGCTGCAGGAATCAATCTACACCAATACAAACCACTAGAAGAAGCCAACATGCTTCCCTGGGCTCAAATACATTGCCTGAGATTGATGTAGCCTCTGGTTATCCTCCGGATCACAGGAACATGCTAGAAAGACAATCTCAATTAAGAGATGTAGACAACTCAAATGCAACACCACATATGCCGAAAACCTCCCAGGAGAAACAAATGGTGGGCTGCTTTAAAAATCTAATCATCCAACTTCTCCCTGCTATTATCAAAATCTTACTGGCAAACACTATAACTGAAAAATAGACGGCCTAAAAGAAATAGAAAATATATTAGAAGCTGGTAAACTAATTTCCGAGTTACTCACAAAATTAAATGTTACCTCTCTCATCAGTCAAGCATGAACTTAACAATCCTACAATGGAATCTAAAAGGATACTTTGCAAAACTACCTTACCTTCACTTGCTTATTGATCAACATCAGTCAGGAATTACATGTATTCAAGAATCATTTTTACATCAGCGCCATAACATATAATTGAAGAATTACTTCAGCCCTTTCCGATATGAAAGAAGGGAAGGTAGAGGAGGTGGGGTGATTATTTTCATTCACTCCAGCATACCAAACACAACAACACAATTGATTACTCCATTAGAGCTTGTGCTCTGCAAAATATTTATCAACAAAAAGCCTATCAATATAATAAATATGTATTTGCCACCCCGTTTGGAAAGTTATGGTTTATTGCTGAAGTTACAAGACATCAGTTATCAGATTACAGGATCTAGCATTATTATGATGGACTCAAATGCTCACAGCTATAGCTGGGGCCCTGACTTCAGTGACACACAGGGTAAAATAATAGAGAACTGGATGACTGAAAACAACATAATATTACTGAATAATTCAGCCCCAACTTTCTTGTTCTCCAGAGGTACATATACACACATAGATCTAACAATAGTCACTGAGGATCTGCACTCCAAGTTTACATGGAACACTTGTAGTGACACATTGACAAGAGATCACTTTCCACTGATTATTGATTCAGCTTTATCAATTCCCAAGACCGAACTACCAAGATGGCGCTTGCGCAATGCATATTGGCAATATTTGAAACTGCTCTAGTGTTCCCAAACTGCTCAAAATAGACAATATCTGATGCTTTTCAATCCATAACCAAAGCAATATTGGCAACATCAAGGCTAGTCAAAGCTTTACACAACAAAAATTATTATTATTATTATATAAGCAAGTTTTAGCCTCCCTTAATTGCACGACAAAGATGTTCTAAGAGAGGTAGGAGGAAGGCACCATTTAGTATGGAGTTGAGGGAACGCGGAATCTATGCACAAGGTGCACAGAAACAGGAAGCTGAGAAAGAAGTTCATGAAACAAGAAAAAGTTGAAGAAGTAGTAGGTGCTGAAAAACAAGACAGCAGTGAACCGTAACAAAACAAAAACCTATTCTATTTCAACAAAAGAAAGCCTACCTAACCTTTAGCTCAGACCTTCTCATAGTCCCCCTGGGAGCGCTAATTTACACAACAATAAAGGACAAGCAGCTGGTGGACTGATGAGTGCAAGATAGCCCATAGGAAATACCATAAGGCCTACAACCATTACAAAAATCCCCTTGAGAACATTGATAAATGGATCGCATTTAAGCAAGCAAGAGCGATTTTCCGGAAAAACAAGTAGTAGAGGCTAAAGCCGTCAGTTGAGGGAAGAGCAGTTTCAGAGCAGACCGTTGCACTCTGGATGGACTCGCACGTATTGGAAACTCCATTCGGAAAGCAATAATCCTGCAAGATTTTTATGTTGCAGTATTTTTTGATATAAAACAGGCTTTCAACACTGGCTGGCATTATGGGCTATTGCAAAAGCTACAGATTTTAGGATTTGCAGGTAACCTACCTCAAACCATAATGTCTTTCATCAAAGAATGCAAAATAAGAGTCCGAATCAATGACACCTTATCCGAGCAAGCAATGTTTCCGGATGTAGGGTGTCACACAGGATCAGTGATCAGCCCAACATTGTTTAACATAATGATACATGATACTTTCCAGGACTGTAACCCCCTACTGCAGACATCCCTTCATGCTGACAACGGAGCTGTTTGGGTAACTTGCTCTGACTTGACTGAGGCACTTTGCATGCTGCAGTATGCCTCAGATGCAATTCTTGTTTGGTCCTTCAAATTTTGTTTGGGGGCTTCAAATCTCTTCCACTTCCACAAAAGGAAAACTTCCTTCGATCTCGGTGGCTCCGTTGAACACCACAGCAGCCTTTTGTTCCTCTTCAGACACCTCAATGATAAGTGGAATCATTTCACTTTCTTTCCTGAAAGGCAAGAAAAAATGTGAGCTCACGTTGAAAATTTTTTTAATGAAGTCTTTCGCTTCATAAGCAAGCCTTTCAGTTGCAGTTAAGGATACAGATTTAAATCTGTTAGTGAAAATGGAGCTAATATGATAAATTGAGATGCAGGGAAGAGCAATTAGAAAAGGGGACAGTTGTGAAGAATTACGCTCAACGGGAAGCACCATTGAAAAAGTATATGAAGAAATGGTGATGACATTCTTAGCTAGTTAAAGCCTCCCTATCTGCAACAAAGGCGATCCAAAGAGAGGAAGGAGGAAGGCACCATTTAGTATGGAGCTAAGGGAACGCAGAATCTATGCAGAAAAGGCATTGAAACAGTAACATAAGAAAGAAGTTCATAAAACAAGGTCAAAGTTGAAGAAAGTAGTAGTTGCTGAAAAACAGAACAGCAGTTAACCAAAAAAAAGATGGCTCTTAAGATAACAAAAGCTTTTTATTTCAACAAAAAAGGCCTACCTAACTCTCAGCTTGTGCCCTCACATTGTCCCCCTGGGAGTGCTAATTTGCATAGATACAAAAATTGTATCCCCCTGAGGGGAAATGGAGATGATGAACTATAGCATAATATTAAATGTAAAACTATAAGGAGTCTCAATGGAGAAAGAGAAGAAAAGAGACAAAAAGGTAAGATTAGATTATATGTTAGTTCAAGCCTCCTTAACCGCTAAAAAAATCCAGTTTAGAGGAGAGGCAGGAGAAAGGCACCATTTAGTGAGAAAATAAAAGAATGCAATGTGGGATATCATGGGGGAAATAAGTTATGAGGGGAAATAAGTTATGAGGGGAAAAAAGAAAACAAATGATTGATAGTAATAGGCAGAGAAGTATGAAATACATGGCCTAAAACAAAACTTAAGTTTATGCACTCTTATTTCCCACAATTCCTCTCTAACATTTATGTTGTCTAATATGTTTAGATTTTTTAGAGATGTTAAATAATAATCCTATCTTACACTTTTGAAAACTTTTAAAGAATAAGTAAAAAATGAAAAAATCTTTTTAATAAGACTCCTAATGATTGAGTAAAGAAAATCTGTCTATAATCTGGACATCTTAAATTTTATACTGACATGTATGTATTCCTTAGCGGGTTACCAGACTCATCTCACCTCTGCTAAGAAGCCCAAGGTCTCTCTTAATTGCTCGTCAGGAGCTGTCTCGCAATTGGAAGCAAGAGGAGCTCGAATGAGAGAAGAGGCAGAGAAGAGCAGTGAGTGATCAGCAGCTTGATTGGATGGCATGTCAATTCCATGTCCTGAAAAATAAATCAATTCAAATGAAACAGTACGTAGCAACACTTTATGTAAAAATTAAGTCTCTCTGTAATGAAATCTTGAATGAACATATGAAAACAAAAAATATTGACCCTAAATGACAACACTTAATTTTAAAGAGTTTTCAAAAATACTAAAAAGATTAGATTAGATTATTAGTCAGTTTAAGCCTCCCTATCCTCAACAAATGAGATCCAAAGAGAGGAAGGAAGAAGGCACCATTTAGTATGGAGTTAAGGTTACGTGGAATCTATGCAGAAAGGGCACAGAAACAGTAAGATGAGAAAGAAGTTCATGAAACAAGATCAAAGTTGAAGAAGAAAGTAGTAAGTGCTGAAAAAACAGGACAGCAGTGAACCAAAGAAAGTCTTATTTCAACAAAAAGAAAGCCTACCTAACCTTTAGCTCGGGCCCTCACATTGTATCCCTGGGAGCACTAACTCCCATAGATACAATAGTTGTGTCCCCCTGAGGGGAAATACTAAAAAGAACTCAATACAATCTAACAAAGCTAATGAAGAATTTAAATTTAATTTTTGAAAAATAATTACCTTGTAAGAGAAAAACTAGACCAATGAAACCTAGAAGAATCTCAAAACACTCTTGATAACAAAAGTTCAATGGATTTAATCTTAGCTTATGATCATAACATACCTTGTAATGGATTAATGTATTAGATATTTTTATACTACACTTAGAGATGTTACAATTCTCTATGAAGAAAAAGTTTATCAGAATCAATTAGAAACCTAAAAACTTACAACACTTACAGTAAAAATGGGCTCTTAAAATGCAGGCCCATTAAGTCACTTACAGATTGAAATTTAGTAAAGAAATTATGTTGTCAACTCTTCTTACTGAACTTTAACAATCAAGATCAACTAGCTTTTATAAAGAACCAACTTGCAAAAAGAAAAGAAATGTTTCATAATGTTTATATCCACCAATATGGATGAGTCAAATTTGAATTATGAAAATATAGATACCAAGAATATGTATGGATGAGTCTTGAACAATGGCTGCAGGTGCACCATTTGCAGTGAAAACACAGCTTAATGGAGTACTGTATAAAGTCATTAAGTGTGCAGAACTCAAATTTGGCATGAAATTAAATGGTGCTACAGTGTGGATAATAACTGGATATCTATGCACAAT
The DNA here is from genome assembly GCA_030386875.1 of Morinoia aosen. NCBI lineage: Eukaryota > Metazoa > Arthropoda > Malacostraca > Amphipoda > Talitridae > Morinoia > Morinoia aosen. The sequence goes on from CM059561.1 coordinate 10,388,471, forward strand.
ATTTCCTTAATTCTAATATCATTACTAACAAGAGTCACCCATGATGAGCAATCATTATGGGGGTACTAAAGGATATAGATTCCCAAAAACAATACTACCCAATACATAAAAAGAAAATTATGTAGAACAGGATGTTTAATGATATTTTTTATTTTTAGTTCAATAGTTTTCTACCATTTTTCACTAATAATAGTTTTCTACTATTTTTTTCTTCAACATCCAAGAATTACTACCTATTTTATACATAATGAATGTCATCAACATGTAAGCAATTGGCCTATAATGAGCAGTTTGAGTCAATGATACACTCAATAACACAGGTTCAAAAAAAATTTGAAGTTTGTTAATACTTGAAATACTTAATACTAAAAGCAGCAACCAATGCATTATTGCCAAAAAGTTACCTAAATTCCTAACATAACCAAACCAAAATGTACTCTTAAGGAGACCGTCCTGGCTGTTCAACTTTTTTTTGTCCGATTGGTGGACATTTTTCATGTTTTTGTTGGAAAAGGACACTTAGGTGGTGGACTATTCGGTCTTAAAATATTATGGCGCTACGGATAAATAGATTCCCCAAAGGGAGGGAGGGGACCAAAATCTTTAATTTTGAGCCAATTTCAACCCCGTGTACAAAGAGAACAAATGGGAAATGGAAAAAAGCCCATGTTAGTTTGTTAGGAATGTTCCAAGGATTCTAAAACTGTGTTTTTTCTAGCATCAAAACTCAATGATGAGTCCCATTTTGAAATATCAGTACCAGTGAAATATCAATACCTAAAATCAATATGTCAATTTTTTCAAAAACTAAGGCCTAAATCAAAACAATTGATCGAATACATTGTGTTTCTTTTCAAAAGTTACATATCATAGTCAAATTTCATATGAATCAGACTGAAAATAAAAAATATCATATTTTTGAAAGAAATTTTGGTCAATGTGAAGTTTAATGCAACCACGGAAAATAAGAATTCCGATCTTAGGAATCACTAAAGGAACCCATTTAAGAACGTTTTACAAGAGCGACATTCTGCTCGCTGATGCTTTATTTTCGAATTATTGAACTTTGAAGTTGGCCTTCCCGCGCCAAAGGAAACGAGCGTAATTTAATTAAAAACGGAAGCTAACCCCCTATTACAAACGTAAAGAGGTTGGGTCGTGAGGGGGAGGCACAGTTCTTCTAGTGAAAATTATAAATAAAGCTTCTAACCCACCCATTAGGGTGACGACCGCAATCTTGTTTACATCGGGTCTAAGATGGTGACCACCATGGACGCAGCCATCTTGGACCCGATGTCAACAAGATCGCGGTCGTCACCCTAATGGGTGGGTTAGAAGCTTTATTTATAATTTTCACTAGAAGAACTGTGCCTCCCCCTCACGACCCAACCTCTTTACGTTTTTAATAGCTTCCGTTATTAATTAAATTCAGTTTCACGCGCTCGCTTCCATTGGCGCAAAGGCCAACTTCAAAGTTCAATTATTCGAAAACAACGCATCAGCGAGCTGAATGTCATTCATGTAAAACGTTCTTAAATGGGTTCCTTTAGTGATTCCTAAGATCGGAATTCTTATTTTCAGTGGTTGCATTAAACTTCACATTGACCGAAATTTTTTTTTGGTTTGGAAATCACAATTCACACTGTGAATATGAAGTTATGTATGGAAATTATCAAAATAAAAATAAAACTATTCAAATACATAAATTGTTCATTAAATGCCACTTCAACAAAAAATTTTGTTTTTTGCTGATACCCAACACTTCTAACTTTCAACATTCAAGATGGGACTAGTCCTCGAGTTTTGATGCTAGAACAAAACCAAAGACATTTTTAGAATCCTAGGAACATTTGTAACCAACTCTCACATTTTTTTTCAAATTCAACGCTACTGACCAACGCTACACATTTACCAACGTTTCTTTTATTTTTAACGAAAACATCCTAGAAGTAGGCTCAGGCTCCGCGGGGTTAGCAAATAATAAATTATGCAATATATTGCAGAAACAACTTTTCTCCTGCCTGCCGCGCTTGTTGCGTTGTTGGAACGCACGCTCCTATGGCGCGAGAAAGACAGTTCATGAGCGACGCTCCTATAACTTCAAAGTTGAATAACTCTTAAAAAACGCATCAGCGAGCAGAATGACATTCAAGTAAACGTTTTTAAATACGTTCCTTTAGTGATTGCTTGGAATGGAATTATCAATTTCCATGAGGCAACTAAAAAACATATTGACTATAATTTTTTAGGTTATGTTGAGTAAATACCCCTTTGCACCAGAAATGGCATGGAAGAAAAGTTGTTTATTCTGAAGTGATTACCATGATCCAATCAAAAAAATTTTGAAAATCGATTAGTGTGTTGTTCAGGAAAATTTACCCAAATTTTGAACAATACCAGTGAAGTTTTTTCTTATTTTAAACCTGGTAAAATTGGACATCACATCCTACTTCCAGATTAATTTACACACAGAAATTTACATACAAATGAAGCTGATAGTACCCTACCACAAGATTTAGGGGTCAATGTGAAGTTTAATGCAACCACGGAAAATAAGAATTCCGATCTTAGGAATCACTAAAGGAACCCATTTCAGAACGTTTTACAAGAATGACATTCTGCTTGCCAATGCGTTATTTTTGAATAATTGAACTTTGAAGTTGGCCTTTGCGCCAAAGGAAGCGAGCGCATGAAACGGAATTTAATTAATAACGGAAGCTATGACAAACGTAAAGAGGTTGGGTTGTGAGGGGGAGGCACAGTTCTTCTAGTGAAAGTTATAAATAAAGCTTCTAACCCACCCATTAGGGTGACGACAGCAATCTTGTTGACATCGGGTCCAAGATGGCAGCGCCCATTGTGGTCGCCATGTTAGACCCGATGTAAACAAGATTGCGGTCGTCACCCTAATGGGTGGGCTAGAAGCTTTATTTATAATTTTTACTAGAAGAACTGTGCCTCCCCCTCACAACCCAACCTCTCTACGTTTGTAATAGGGAGTTAGCTTCCGTTTTTAATTAAATTACGCTCGCTTCCTATGGCGCGGGAAGGCCAACATCAAAGTTCAATTATTCAAAAATAACGCATCAGCGAGCAGAATGTCATTCTTGTAAAACGTTCTTTAATGGGTTCCTTTAGTGATTGTTTGGAATATAATTATTAATTTCTGTGGTTGCATTAAACTTCACATTGACCGATTTAGGTCACCTTTTTGGAATGAAAAGCTCCAAGGTATTAAAAAAAATTGAAAATAAGCAGTAGGCCCCCCCTATGTCATTTTTTGGCATTGAATTGTAGCACATCATATTCCTAATTATTTGTTTCCTTTATATTTTAAATTTCAGGCAAGTCAACAGCATTTTCCCATGGAACTAGCTTATCAAATTTTACCTGTTCTAATTGTATCTGGTTTCAAAGCTTTGATAAAGAGATGCAACTTCATCCACTGAAAAAATTAGTTATGAGCCATCCTTTTTAAATTATATTAAAATAATATTAAAAGTTTAATTTCTTACCTTCCAGTTCCAAACTCCAGTGATCATATAACAACAGCACAACACCACTTTTCATTGAAATGTGCGTCTTAATTAAATGCTGATAGGATTTTTCGGTAGTCGGTCTTTTTGAAATGGCAGCTGCTAACATAAATAAGTTATTAATTAACCTGAACATTTCAACTCGGCAAAATCCATTCTTTAGAATTGAAACCAAGACATTGAAATATCTTAGGTAAATTTTTAGAATTACTCCGACATTAAATTAAGGAACACTTATTAAATTTCACGTGAGGCCGCAACATTTCACTTCACTTAACGCCATCACACTTCGTTTCAACGGCATGCCAGATTGTCGTACCAGTAACGCTTCGCTTACAGTAATGCCAGATTTCGGGTTAGCAGTGTTGCCATATGCAATGTACCTTTATGTAAGCGGCGCTGCTAATGGTGCGATGCCTTGACGTCACTCGCACGCAGCACGATTCGATAAAAGACTGGTTTGCTGCTACCTGTTCTTTCGTCTACCATGGTTGCACTTGAGTGGCGGAGCAGAGGTGAAGCCCAGGGAGAGAGTAGGACGCCAGAGAAGTCTAGCCCATCACGGCACCGTCAAGACCCACTCGATAAAGCAGCGATGAAGGAAGGGAGACGGCAGCCAGGACACCGGCCACACTCAGGAGTAGATATTAAGAACACGGCTTAACGAAATGAAGAAATCTAAAGACGGTCACGACACGTGGAAGGCTGATGCGCAACGACCACGGTGACGCTCATAAGGTCGCAGAGACTGCACAGGTTTTTTTTTCTTCGGTGTATTTTAGAAGAAAATGTGGTTGTGAAACACCGAATGGTTGCGTTATTTTACGAAATTGTATTTAGTGAGATAGATTTTACTTTAATTTCCAATTCTATATTTTATGGGAGATGATTATAAAGAAAAGAAAAAATGTTCGCCATAAAGAAATACCCGAAGAAAAAGATTAGTTTTCTACATGAAGTGTGAAAATAATTAGTTAGGGAGTGTAACACCATAACTATTAAAAAAAATTTCATTTGAAAAGTATTAAAGTGAAATTTCTGGAAGAGATACTATCAATTTTTGGTTGAAAATATTTGTAAAAAATGTTATTTGTACTCAATAAGATGGTGTCTTATTTTACTACTGAATGGAACATTGGCTGACTGATTTAGCCAAGAGAGAGTCGCTGTTCTACTTTATATTTATTTGTCTGGACAATCCTAATACTGATTTGATTATGTCGAGGTATTGTAATCGCACAGGTCATGAGAAATGGGTTCTGGTATCTTAATCGATGTTCGTAAAAAAGAGATATCTTGCCGTGCCTCTTGGCGTAGTATGATCTCCGTAGATGACAATATTGCATTGTTCAAATTTTTGAGTTATTTATTCACAGCAATATAAACATTGCGAACGGTAATGCATTGCGTATCCGGCCGAGAATCGGGTTTCTAAATCATTTCTCAACCTCACTCCACCTACGCGACTGTTGCCAGCATGCAGTCTGAAAGTTAGAAGGTTTTCTTGTGTTTGTTATACAGAAACCAGGTTTCCCGAACGAGCAAAACAAACAATGCCGCAACCGAGAGTAGCAACCCAGCAATGCTGAGCCAGGTCTCAAGAGTGGTTAATCATAAGGCTGCTCTCGCAGCTTGGCGCTGTACTCGAGTCGTCTACTTACAGAGGGTGACTTTGCTGAAGCTAGGAGCAAAAATTGGCAAGTCATTCGGCATTAAGTAGGTTGTAAAAAGTGAAAATGAAAAGAAACATGTCTATTAATGACGTTCGTGGCACCTCATAAATTAATAGAAATGATAGGACATAAAATTGGCTTCAGGGCACGGTAGGGGGATACGCTAGGACCTCAGCCTACCTTCACCAAACTTGACAGCGCTTATAAGGCCAAGTCAAGGCTTGTGTTCCAACAATTCCTGGCATCCTCAGCTGTCGATCTTGGTCTATCAACGTTCCTACGGCTATTCATCTCTACTTATGTCGACGAAAAATAAAAGAAAAAAATTTTACGAATAATGTACGACAAATGAATCGCATCGTAGACGATAAAAAATTATTAGGAAAATCTCCTTTAAAGCCTTTGACTCGAAGACACACCACCACGCAACAGAAATAGAAAATTATCACCTCGCCGACACTATCAAATTTTGTGATGTTCGACATTGATCTTGCTTAAATTTCATGGCTTTAAAAACTAGCGACACATATCCAAGCACAAATTCCATTAATGTCATATACCGACGGCTTGCTTTAAGAAATTCCATTGCGATGAATTTGGAGAGATAGCAACAGAACAGCAACCAAATAACTCGTCAGGTCTGGAGTGATCGAGTCGTGTTGCACATCCTCATGTTCAAGAATAACGACAGAGGGCTCAAAAAAATTATGTTCGTTAAGTGAGTTATTCGAAACAATAGTCTCATATTCTTTCGTAAAAGAAGTGTTAATATTGAGTTTCTTTAACCTACTTGTAGAGCTCTCAATGTTTTATGTATTTGTAAAGAAAAGTATAGCAAAGAATGTTTTTTTGGTAGCAGTTGTATGATTTTTTATCACAAATCACCCGCAATTTCTTCAACTTGTTTCTGAGTTAAAAATAGCATTCCCCTTAACCAACTTGGTTATAATTAGAAAAGTCATTTTTTAACAGTTGATTTCAACACGTTCACTAAATTTTTCCTGTCTTTAAGATTGCACAAGTTTCAACGGTTTGCCAAGAGGAAGTGTGATGCATTACTCATTTCGGCAGAAGATTGCTGCATCTGTGAAGACAACATGCAGCTGTAAAATGTGTTAGGTAATACAAAGAAAACAATTAGAAATTTAAAAGCAAAGAATAAAATTCTAAACATTTTTTGAACGTTTCGGGATAAATCCCATCATCAGCTGAAAAATACACGACATGAAAATAAATTTGATTAGTTACAGAAACCAACGGTTCACGAGACTACAACAAATTAGATGGAAATGCACAGTGGGAAAAACAAGACATAGTGCTGGTCTACCATTTAAAATATACAGTGATTCTAAAACACGCACATCAGTGAAATTTGACCCATGCCCTATGATTGAAAAATTATCGTTGGAGATTATTGAATTGCAGTTGTCTGCATGAACACGGGTTGCAGAATGGGGTGGTTGTCCTAGCCTTGATCCTGTGCGGTAGCTGACTTCCCTATGCTCAGCGATCCTCTGTCCTTGGGGGTCATCTACCGCACAGGATCAAGGCTAGGACAACCACCCCATTCTGCAACCCGTGTTCATGCAGACAACTGCAATTCAATAATCTCCAACGATAATTTTTCAATCATAGGGCATGGGTCAAATTTCACTGATGCACGTGTTTTATAATCACTGCATATTTTAAAGAGTAGACCAGCACTAAAGGATATGTCTTGTTCTTTCCCACTGTGCATTGCCATCTGATGATGGGATTTATCCCGAAACGTTCAAAAAATGCTTAGAATTTTATTCTTCGCTTTTAAATTTTCAATAAATATGCGTTATCAGCAAGCAAACGATGTGCTTCATTATATGGGTCATAAAGAAAACAATACAAAATAGGTGGGGGTCACATGGTTGCATGATGTATTACTAACTGTTTATGTCTGCTATTGAGTTAACGCCCCTGCTCAAAGCAATTACTCAAAAAATTACATTCTCGCATTGCTTCCCGTTTTAATCTACAGAGGCTGTTACGCTAATTTTCTTTAACTTTTGCATGGTTTTTATCATATATAAATGATATTTTGTCTGAGTTGCTTCATGTTTCCGTTTAAAGGTACCTAAGGTATTTGTCGCTTTGTAAAATAAACAAATAACATTTTACAGCTGATAATTCTAAAGAATAATTTTCACATACATTTTATCTCTCTTTGATATTGGTCATCATTCGTTTCTAGAGCTCACATTTGGTTCAGATCAATTGACTTCCAATAACAGATGCTCTCAAAACAAATACATCAAATTCGCTAACACCCGTATTGTTGATGCTATTGATGCAAATATACATATGCAAGATCTGTAATGCTTGAACCAAAACAACTCATTGCCATGGTTGTCATGGTAACGTTGCGATGGCTTGTTCAATAGGCCTGCTTTCAGAGGAACAATGCCTCAAGGATTGTAATGTTATTTTGACTTGTGTTAGCCGTAAACGCGCCTTGTAGTGGAAGCTTAAGCCTTGAACACATAGGGAACAATATCAATCAAAAGGAAGGAATAATGTTGGAAATGAAATGATTCCTTTTATAGATCAGTCGACCAATCTCTGTGGGGTCTGATGTTGTCCAGCCTTTCGTAAAGCTTTGCATGAGCGAGAAAGAGCATCGATGTTCATTTGGCAGGTGCTTGATATTCTTGACCAATTTTTTTCGCGTATTATTTTACAGACTTTGGTTTGGTTTTATGACGCTTTGGAGGATGTGCTCGAAATGCTCGATGGCTTTTTTATTAAGCTTACAGTTCTTAACAAAATCTATTTTTTATTGCAGAAGTTTGATTATAACTCCAAGTCTTCCAATGTGTGGAGTGTTTAATCTACTTCCAAGTGAACTCCTACACACCGTATTTTTCAAAAGCTCTTTTTCGATATGCTTTAGCGGCTAATTCGAGTTACTCACTGGAAGGTTCATAAAAATCCTTTTCATTTTAGCCGATCTCGTTGAAAAATTAAGATCATTGATCAATGAGAGTTTTCTTCACTCATAAGAATTAGTTTTGTGTGCTCCTCTCAAGTTAAAAAGTGAATATCTTGCGACGATAAATTCACTGAGAAAACTTGTGGTCCTGAAAATGAAACTTTTCTGCCCTTTCATATATTATGTTTTAATTTTCATTTGCATTCATGTTTCTGAGGGATTTCAATATACTTAGAATATTAATTATGAGTTGCTTTCAAATCAGAGTGATGGTATTTTTAAATTACATACATACCTAAATATATATGTACCATACCTATACCTATTTTATACCAATATATATATATATTTATATATATATACAAGTTTGATTAAAAAGAATGCCATTTTTCTTGTTAATAATTTGTTTCATTATTTTTTCTAATGATCTCATGTTGTTTTCTTGGTCGACTGTTAAAAAATTAAAAGTTTCTCCGAGGGTCATTTCATTATAATTGAGCGACGCGTTTCGTCCATCAATGGACATCTTCAGGCTAAAAAGTTTGCAGCTACAATAGAGGTAGAAAGGTGCTGCTACAATGGCTGCTGATGATAGAATGGACCGACTGGAATGGGTGGGTTTCAGCATAGCTATGGTACAGTTAAAGGCAAGTTAAATGTGGAAGCGGGAACGGCGGTGTACCGTTGTAGGCAAAGTTATGAGTGGAGTTTGAGAGTTCGTAGTGTGCCGGTATTTTGGTTGTTGATAATCGGATTTTTCTTTTGGATAAGGATTGCCTCGGTTATTTGTAACCTATTGTAGTCTCGTTCTCTATAAATTATTTTTGTATTGTTAACTAGGTTTTCTCTGGTTAAGTCAATTTTATGAGTGTTTTTCGCGTGTTTTTATGAGTGTTTTTCGCGGCATGACTACAACCTCTCTCTCTAGAAGACTAACAATGCATTTAGCATCTGGTGGACCCAAAACACACGCGAAAAACACTCATAAAATTGACTTAACCAGAGAAAACCTAGTTAACAATACAAAAATAATTTATAGAGAACGAGACTACAATAGGTTACAAATAACCGAGGCAATCCTTATCCAAAAGAAAAATCCGATTATCAACAACCAAAATACCGGCACACTACGAACTCTCAAACTCCACTCATAACTTTGCCTACAACGGTACACCGCCGTTCCCGCTTCCACATTTAACTTGCCTTTAACTGTACCATAGCTATGCTGAAACCCACCCATTCCAGTCGGTCCATTCTATCATCAGCAGCCATTGTAGCAGCACCTTTCTACCTCTATTGTAGCTGCAAACTTTTTAGCCTGAAGATGTCCATTGATGGACGAAACGCGTCGCTCAATTATAATGAAATGACCCTCGGAGAAACTTTTAATTTTTTAACAGTCGACCAAAAAAACAACATGAGATCATTAGAAAAAATAATGAAACAAATTATTAACAAGAAAAATGGCATTCTTTTTAATCAAACTTGTATAAATGAATCGCTGCTCCCAAAACATATTGATTTTCGTCTAAATGACCCAGCAGCTCAGAACCATCAATTGACCATTAATTATCGCCAACAACTCTTAAAGCTCCAAATAGAATCATTCAAAACTGAACTAACAATGCTGGAAGAAAAGAAAAATCAACTGTCCTATGAAATTGATTCAACAATAGGCAATACAATGCTTCGCACTGCGATTCTCTGTAAAATAGATGAAATAATAGCTACACACAGAATAGCCTCAACCTCTCGAATTACAAGCAAATTGAATAAATTGTACCGTAGTGCAATAGTCCTTCCTGAAGAAACCAGCTCATATATCAATCTATCCACCACTGAACTCACAGACCACCAAAAGCAGCTATTATCCCTCGGCCCAAAATGTCATTATAAATCAAAATTCGACCCCATTAAGAAGGAAGCAGAACTGGAAATATTATATGACTCACTACTAAAATTAGAGGCTGCAGGCACCATATCAATTAAAACTGAACTTAAACATCAAATTAAAGCAGAAGCAACCAAAAACAGAGATTACAAACCCAGTAAGCTATTGAACAAAGACCTAAAAATCGCTGCTAAACAACTCAAAGACCATCCTGATATCATAATCAGACGAGCAGACAAATCCAACGCCTTCGTTATAATAAACAAAGCAGAATACAAGGCAAAATTAGACGACATATTAAGTGATAATGAAAAATTCAAACAAATAACGCGCAACCCAACGGCAACACTGAAAACAAAGGTAAATAAGTTAATTAGTGCAGTTAACAAAGGTAAACCAAACAAAATCCTGCAACCAATAGTTGGCGAATACAGCCCCGGTTACATTTACGGAACAGTCAAAACCCATAAACCCGGACATCCCTTACGACCCATAGTATCCCAAGTAACGACCCCTGTTTATGAAGTGGCAAAACAACTCAACCGCATAATAACCCCATACCTACCGGCGAAATATCAGATAAACTCCACCAACGATTTTCTCCAGCTGTTAAAGACAACAAACCCTCAAGGGCTAATAGCTTCATTGGATGTGGAGTCCCTATTCACAAATGTACCGGTCCTCCCTACAATTGAAATAATATGTAATGCAGCATACCACAATCCAGCAACAGCCCCACCCTTTGAACACAGCCTTCTAAAGAAACTATTAATCGCATGCACAACAGAATGCCCCTTCACTCACATGGATGGAAAAATCTATCAACAAACAGATGGAGTCAGCATGGGCAGCCCCTTGGGAGTAACTCTAGCCAACTTTTATATGACCTCGCTTGAAAACAATATCTTAGATAACAACCCAGATACAAGACCAACCATTTACTGCCGTTATGTCGATGATTGTTTCCTGGTTATAAATTCCATAGAATCACTTACCAACCTGAAAAATATGTTCGAATCAAACTCAGTATTAAAATTCACCCTTGAAATAGGTACAGGCAACAAATTGAACTTTCTGGACGTGGCAGTCGACGCATCTGACAATAATTTCTCTACCTCAGTATACAAGAAACCAACGGACACCGGCATATATCTCAACGCCAATAGTGAATGCCCGCAAAAATACAAAGACAGCACGATCAAAGCAATGGTCCACCGCACGTTTAAAATAGCTTCCAACTGGCACATCTTCCATGAAAACCTTTCAAGACTCAAACAAGCATTTATTAACAATGGATACTCAAATACACTATTTGACAACACCGTTAGGAATTACCTCTCAAAACTGCAAAACTGCAAAGAAGAAAAAACCGTTCATCAAGTATATTACCAAAATCAATACTCCGCAGCCTATAAAACTGACGAAAGAGTTTTGAAACAAATGATAAAAAACAACACAAGTTGCAGTAACCCACACGAAAAACTTCAACTTATTGTATACTACAAATGCCCCACCATTACTAGCCTCATTTCCAGGAACAACCATAGCCATAAACAATCTACTCTCAAACAAACTCATGTCGTGTACGAATACTCTTGTAATCATGAGGACTGCGAGCCTCTTAAATGTTCGTACATCGGCATGACTACAACCTCTCTCTCTAGAAGACTAACAATGCATTTAGCATCTGGTGGACCCAAAACACACGCGAAAAACACTCATAAAATTGACTTAACCAGAGAAAACCTAGTTAACAATACAAAAATAATTTATAGAGAACGAGACTACAATAGGTTACAAATAACCGAGGCAATCCTTATCCAAAAGAAAAATCCGATTATCAACAACCAAAATACCGGCACACTACGAACTCTCAAACTCCACTCATAACTTTGCCTACAACGGTACACCGCCGTTCCCGCTTCCACATTTAACTTGCCTTTAACTGTACCATAGCTATGCTGAAACCCACCCATTCCAGTCGGTCCATTCTATCATCAGCAGCCATTGTAGCAGCACCTTTCTACCTCTATTGTAGCTGCAAACTTTTTAGCCTGAAGATGTCCATTGATGGACGAAACGCGTCGCTCAATTATAATGAAATGACCCTCGGAGAAACTTTTAATTTTTTAACAGTCGACCAAAAAAACAACATGAGATCATTAGAAAAAATAATGAAACAAATTATTAACAAGAAAAATGGCATTCTTTTTAATCAAACTTGTATAAATGAATCGCTGCTCCCAAAACATATATATATATATATATATATATATATATATATATATATATATATTGTTCATTTCATTTTGTCGACTGATATCGTGTAACACTGCCTCTGTTCACAAATTTAAACTGGTTAAATTGTACTGGTACGGTGTTAAATTGAATGTTCACTGAAAATAGGTTTTAAAACAGTTCTGAATAAATTACACAATTTTTGGTGTGGCTCGATTAGGAACAGTGAAGCTGAATGAAAATTGTATTCAATCTGGTCAAAGAAAGAACATGAAGATGGTTCGTGGAATTCAATATTGAAGATTTCAGCCTTCGATAATACGTGAGTCATTTCATCCAGTTATAGAAATGTGAGTCAAGAGGACGTAACTCCTTCAGAAGAAACTGCAATAGAAGTATGGGGCAATGAAAACAAATTTTTACCAAAGTATATATTTTCCTTGACTAACTTGGATAATAAATATATTAATTTAAAATATTTATACACTCCTTGTCTTCCTAACACACTTTACGCTCATTACCTGCACCGCCCACGCACTCCACGCTCACCGCCCACGCACTCCACGCTCACCGCCCACGCACTCCACGCTCCCTCCCCACTCACTCCACTCTCGACACTGCTCCCGTACTCCACTCTCACCGCCCACGCACTCCACGCTCACCGCCCACGCACTCCCCGCTCACCGCCCACGCACTCCACGCTCACCCCCCCCCCCCTCACACTCCACTCTCGACACTGCTCCCGTACTCCACACTCACCGCCCCCGTGCTCCACGCTCACCCCCAACACACTCCACTCTCGACACTGCTCCCGTACTCCACGCTTACCGCCTCCGTGCTCCACGCTCACCACCAAACTACTGCACACTCCCGGCCCACGCAAATCTCGTTGCATTTCAACTTACCCCCCCCCCCCCCCCTCCCCCCACTCCACTCGCAGTCCGTGATCACCACTCTTGCATTCCCTGCTCACAATCGAAGCACTTCTCGCTCATTGCCTTCGCACTCCACGTTCACCTCTGAAATATCCAACGCCCATCAAAACTGCACTCAATTTTAACCCATTGCTACACGCACCATTTTTTCTAATGCACTTCATTCCAAAACACATTTTACTCCTGGAATGACTTCTTACGCAGTCTATTCTACATAATTTCATGTACAGTACACTCTTTCGCTTTTAATACGGTATTCTGAAACACATTCGCACACACTCTTCCAGTTCCAATACACTTTACTCTAAGCAAGCCACACGAACAGCATCATTACTCGGGCATTTCATTCTAGCAGACGCTCCCATGAATCTCGTATCTAGTAATACAATCTATTCCAAAATGTACAATAATCCGACCCTGGTAAAACTTTTCAGAGCATCGCTTGCATGAATTCAAGGAATGTCTCAAGTAATCGAGTACCAACACCAACAACGTCCGCAACCGCAGCAAGTCCCAGCAAGTGCTAGAATAGCAAGTGCTAGAACAGTACTCGATTCTCAACCCCTCATTTCCAACTGCGCCCGAGATGATCCATCGTGAACGTGGTCAAAAATATCTAGAAAAGTTTCATCGCTTGCGGCTGGTGAAAATTTGAACATTTCATTCGTAGCAGGTGTGAAAATTCGGATAAAACAATTTAAACAACTTATTTACCACAGGAGATACAGAGGTAAAAAGTTTCTTAAGTCTAGTACTATGGTCAAATTAGAGTATAGCTACCTGTGGGCCCGAACAAGTTCAGCGACTTCTAGGGCATCATACCATCACGTTATTCTAAGGTGTACCATAATGTTTAACATAATTCACTTAACCTAATATCGCATTAGACTGATCAATGAGATAATTAACCTGATATTTGATTCTGTATTTTACAATATAGATCAAATCGGCAATATTTAACAATATATTCGATAAAACGATTTAAGAGCAGACTGAAGATCGGTTATGTTACCCATGGCAAGTTACATCATTAGGACCAGACCTGTAGGAGGCAAGATGTGACTTGGTGATCTTATACGACTAGTATTCTGATAGGAAGTGAGATGCAAGAAGTCTTTTGAATACTTTGTTGGAATTACTTTTACGGATCTCCGCAGGTATTGAGATCCACGTTTTAGTTCCAACGAAGAGGATACTGTGTTGCGACCTGGCCTTTGAATAATAAGGAAGCATGAATTTACTTCTATTTCGGGTTAAATGGTCGTGATGACCAGTTTGCGCACTTAATAATTGTTTTAGGCTATTGTCGCCATTATTTCTTAATGTTTTGTAAATGAAATTACAAATGGAAATATTATAGAGATCCGAAAGTTTAAGTATTTGTAAATTTTTGAATGAATCATTTGTGTGAGCATTATATTCTAGGTTCTTTAACGCTCTGATAGCTCATTTTTGCAGAGTAAAAATTTTGTTGGTTTTATTTGTATCAGTTCCGTGCCATGATTCTATCCCGTATTGCAGGAATGGAGAAATGAGCGTTCGGTAGAGCATTTGTAAAGCTGCTTCAGGCAGGAAATTTTAAACTTTATTTAGGATTCCGATGGATTTTGATAATTTAGAACTAATATGAGCGATGTGCTCTTTGAAGGTCAGATGTTTATCTATTATGATGCCCAGAAACTTACATGAGTTGGTTTCTTCGATTTCACCTTCGGCAATTTTAATGCATGGGAGAGATACATTTTTCTTGTATGAAAATGTAATATATATCGTTTTATCGATATTAAGGCTCATTTTATTAGCTTTAAGCCACAATGAAACCTTATGAAGTTCATTATTTATACTCTCCGCAATCAAAGCGGGATTTTGGTTCGGAAGGACCGCAGAAAAAAAGCGTACTGTCATTGGCAGAAAGTATGAATAATTATTTGAAGAATGATGTAGATTTAATAATGTCATCGATAAAAATCAGAAATAAGAAAGGCCCAAGAACAGATCCTTGTGGAACTCCATGGCTAATTGTCTGTGGGTCCGATTTTGCGTCGTCAATGACAACGTATTTTTTTCGATTTGTTAGGTGAGATCTGAACCAATCATGGGTAACCCCTCGAATGCCTTAACAGTGTAGTTTTGAGAGTAATATTTTATGGTCCACACAATCGAATGCTCTTCGAAAGTCAAGAAATACAGAGAAGACAGGCTTTCCTTCATTAATGAATAAAGGAATTGAAAATGATTTAATATAGCCTCTGTTGTAGATTTTTTAGACCGAAAGTCGTATTATTTATCGTAAAGAAATGATTTTTGTTCAAAAGAAGAGTACACTTTTTTATATACAATTTTTTCGAATACCTTGCTAGTAATTGGAAGTACGGAGATAGGTCGATAATTGTTTACACAGTTTTTTTCACCATTTTTGAAGGTAGGGGTTACTCTAGCAGCTTTGAGGGAGTTCAGGAAAGTGCCTAGTAAGAGAGACTGGTTAATAAGATTGGATATCAGCGGGGCTACAATATCAGCAATAATTTTAATTACTTTTGACGGAAACGTTTGTAACCCACACGATTTATTTTGCAGGTTATTTATGCACGCAATTACATGGGAAGCGTGGGTAGGCGTAAAGAAAAAGGAGTTGTGTTCTCGAACATGATCCATGTATTTCAGGTGATCAGTAGGTTTTGTATAAAGTCAGGGTATGAAGTCAGATTCATCCCATCTTTGCCGTTGGCATTGCCGAGCGAAAAGAATATATTTAATGTTAAGACTGGATCTTAAATGACACGGGTCGTAAAGTTTGTACCAGCTTTCGTGCTATGGTCTTGGGAAAGATATAAGAGAGACGTGTTCATTACGAAACACTGCCATAATAAATTTAATAATTGGATGTGCTTGGGCTGCGGCGGTCACTCCGTCATAAAGACGACGCAGGACTCGTAGAGCGCGACCACGTAGATTGGTCAAGGGCACTATAAGTTATTGGAAATATATAAAAACGACGGCCAGCTTCGGTCGCGGGACGACGGGCAGAGCGGGAGGGCAATAAGGGCTGAATACGTCATGGTCGGAGAAAGCGGGGCCCCCACGAGAGCTCACCCCTGCATCCTTTCTCCCCACAAAACCTACCCCCCTTTTTGGGAAGGAGGCGCGAGACCAGGGGAGAGCGGGCTCAGAGAAAGGACATTCGGTCGCCGGTCGGGAGTGTGAGCAGTCAAGGGCTCGAGTCGGTGGTACCAGAGACGGGTAGAGTAAAGTAAATAAAACACGTCGAGCGGAGTTCGGGCAGTAGAGGCTCCCGTAATTGCAGTTCATAACTTAAGAGCAGCGTTTCCATTAGTGTATTTTCAATACTGTGATTGTGGCAAGCGTATGCGCGACGTTCACCTTTGGATCGTGTCCCTTGGATTGTTGTCGGGCGTTTGTGACACGTCACCTTTGGATCGTTTTCCGTGGATTGTTGTCGAGCGTTTGCAGACGTTCATAGGAAGAGTCGAGTGTGTTCAAATACTTGTTAACTGTCCGTGATAAGTGTCGAGACTTGCTCCCGTTTAGCGTGTTGTTGGAACAAGCGGATTGTAAAGTCTTGGTAAAGTACTCGCGGATCAGGTTAATTACCGCTAGATCTTGGCGTCAATCTCAAGTCGTGAATGTGTTCAACCGGCTAGCACTGACCTAATAAATGATTAAATCGTCAGTCGTCGTCCCTTACCTCTCATCTCTCTCGTAAACTAGCGCCAGAAACACGCGCCTACCGCCGCCATTGCTACCGAGAAATACGCACGTTCCTTTCATATTTAATTTTAGTCGAGGCTATCTAAGCCTCGTGGTGGCAGCTAGCTATCGTCATTAATTCTCATCAGATACTTCATGATTGACGCGGATTAAATGAACTTTAAGGCCATAAGGCAAGAAAGAGCGGAAGAAAAACCCGAACCATACAGTGGTGGCCATTTGCGGTGGTGGAAGCTAGTGGCGAGAGAGAGAGTAAATTGTTAGAGATACTAGGCGGTGACACGGAAAACAACAACGAAAGAGCACAGGAAAGAAAAAAACAACCCATCCAGAGCAGCGAGCAGCAACGGCGTTCACGATCAACAAAAACTGTAAGTAAACACCATTTCATTTCTGTGTATGTTCCATAGGAAGATAAGTAGCACGTGTCTTCAACTGCAAATTTTACTTATTTATTGTTTTTCTGTTCGATGTGTGTCGTGTGAGCGTAGCCCCTAACAGATATTGTGCATATCGCGGCGCAGCCAGGAAGTGTCATTTTCTGTGAGATTAGAAACGGGCCAAGCCATAAAACCTTACAGCCAGTCCTTGAGCGCGAGAAAGCCAAAAGAAAGTGCATTTCAGTTGGTAGGGATCGCTGCACATGTGAAGTAGAAGCATCGAAGATTCTTTAGGAATAGTACCTTTTTTTTATGTTTTTCGGAAGAAACATTTGATTCTCGTGCTCTTTGTGGTAAATTAGGTACATATTGGGTAAATATTTTGTTGTGAGCAGGATTGCAAATTTAGGGATTGTTTGTGTAAATCTAGATTGCAAATAGATATTATTGTGTCATAGTGAGGCCAGCTGAAAGTAATTAAGCTTTGGCACGGGAAGGAAACGCCATTGTTCGTGAGATTAGATCCGGACTCAGCCATAAAAATTGGGGAAGAGAGCAACGCTCCAAATAAAATTTTTTACTGTCGTTCAAAAGAAAATATATAATAAATTGTGTGTCTTGGGCTGAACTAGGATCAGTGAGATGATTATGCAAGAATAACATTGCAAGTTGAGGGAACGATTAACGTAAATATTTACGCAAAGTTGTGCTGGTATAGGACTCGTTTAATTAACGGTATTTGGTAAGGAGATTCCCTCCTGACTTATGATTTGATGCCCTACGCACGAGAGTCCGCATTTCGGTAATTTTTGCCAGTGGGGCCCTCATATTTCCTCTCTTGGATACACCCGAAAAAAATTTTTTTGTGTGTTTATGCTTGGATACCAGTATTTATCGTAAAAATTAGAGGTTCAGTGTGGTGCGTGTGCGTTGCAACTGCAATAGATAGATTGAAAAGAAAAAATGGAGTGATCATCGCTGAGTTTAAGCTGCAAAATGTCTAAGGACGAAGAAAACTATGCTTTGGAGGAGGATTTTCCTCACGCCGCCTTTGCCAGATTGCAAATTGCGTTCGAAAACGCGATGTCAGCAAGCCGACATGCACATGACAAAAATGTGAGATATCAGCGCGTGAGAGATCAAGAACTTAGAGTCGGCGATTGCGTATTCCTACGGAATACAGCAGGAAGGAATAAGGCGATGGGAAAATTCCGACCTAATTGGTTAGGCCCGTACAGAATTCAGGCCCTTCCAACACCGATGAACGTCGTAATACGACAAGTCCACGGCCGCCGGCATGAGATAACGGTCCACAGAAATAGACTTAAGCCCGCGTCATTTCAGCCCGAGGAGACAATAGTAATACAAGACGAGCGTCCTCGAAAAAATGGGAGGAGCGTCGAGCACGTCACCGAAGTACGTCACGACGATAGCGATTCGGAAAGCAGCGATGACGACATCTATGTAACAAGGCCTGAAGCACCCTCACCCCTACCCACCCCGGCAGCTAGACGTCCTTACGCTCTAAGATCCGCCGGTCCGGTAGAAGAGTAGAGGAGTAGAGGAGAAGACGACATAAGCAAAAGCCTATGTAACAAGTGGAGAGTAAATACGCTTGCTAATCTAATTTCCTTTACAGAATAAACTAGCAAGTAGAGAGTAGATAAGCCTACTAATTTCATTTTATTTTCAGATTAAACCTAGCAAATAAGTAGTAGATAAGCACTAATCTAATTCCTTTACAGAATAGCTTAGCAACAACTAGGTTGGCAGGAAAATTTCTGAGTAGTCGACTGCTAGGCAAATAACTTTTAGGAATGCTAGCAGCCAGCACGAGCGACTGTGCGCAGAGCTTTAGAGCCGGCACAGGACGAGTCATAAAATCGAGAGGCATAAAGGATCTCAAGCCGAGCCCGGAAAAGAGGAGCTCAACCGCCTGAAGCGAGTGCGACGCGCAGAAAAGAGGCTAGTAGAGACTCGGCATACATATTATAGTGGCGTACATGACGAAATTTTCATTTTTTTTTGGTAGTATTGATAAGTACAGTCTTACTAATAAAAATTGCCTTTCAGGTGTAGATTTGAAAAGTCCGCAACTTGGATGGGAAGTAGAGTTATCCTTACTGTGCATTGTGCTGTTTGGGGTGGAAAAAATTCCTGGTAAAGGAATTTTCCTATATCGTCGGGGGGGAGGAAAAAATTTAAAAATTTTATTGCTTCAAAGGATGTTTAAGACAAAGACCAATAGGCACAATGCAGTCGCTCAGAAGAGAGACGGCGAGTTGAAATTATCTGGGGAAGAGTCTTGCTCCATTTCGAAGAAGGAAACCTGAGCCGGAACTGATTAGAGACCGATAATAACGGCTCGAATAGCAGAACCCCTGAGAGTTGAGCAGAACTTCTACCGAGACATCTAATAATTAAGTCCCATTACGGACATAGTATAAAAATTTAGCAAATACGGCTCTTTAATAATAACGTAGTTTAGTGGGAAGGCAGGCTGGACGAGCACTTGCGAGGCAGAGACTCGAGGCGTAAGCCCACGAGACAAGGCAGACACAGAGGGACCATAAAACTTGAGATGCGTTCCACGCTGGAACTCACGTAATACGAGCGGCGACACGCCGGAGATTAGAGAAGGCAGTCTGAGCAGAGAGAAGCGCACAGCGATTCGTGTGCGATGCTAATTACGAGATAGATGGGGGAACAAAATAAATAGAGATGAGCAAAAAGAATATAGATAACAGAGATGGACGGCTCCTGTGCTGAGAAATCAGAGCGTGAACAGCACCGAACCGACGCTAGAGCTGAAATATTTATTGATAAATGTACTAAGGTTATTTTGAAGATTTTCAGGAAGGCGACAGCGAGCGAGGTGCGGGCGTGTGCGCGGTGCTAAACCAGCACCACAGCGGCCTCCAACGGAGACGGACCGGAACTGCGGTCGACGTAAGAGAGACGGAGAGGCATTCGGCAATGGTAAGATCGGGAACACTCCTGCGCGGAGGAAACACGTGCGTGAACTGTGGAGAGCGTTATGAATGCCTGGTCTGCTAATGAGCGTTGGAGTGATACGGCGTGAAGCATGACTGAGAGGGATTGATGGGCCATCCAGAGGCATGTGCGCAATGCTTGAGGCATCGCAGCGGTTACCGATACCATGAGATTTGAAGATTAAAAAGATAAGTCGTGTGCGACTGGTACATAAAATATATATGCAAACGAGGGACGCCTCCGTATTGCACCCATACGAAATTGATGCTTGCTTCTCACGAGAGATTAGCCATTGCCATTCAGTAACAAAAAAAAACAGTCAGCTGACACGGAAAGAATAGGAAGTAGGAACAATTCTCATCATTTAATCATAAGGACCTGCACCGCGAGTGAAAGACAAATGAACAGGAGGTGTGTGTGTTGTCAGAGTATGTGCGGTAACGTGTGCAGGAGTATGTGCTGTATAGTGTGCAGGAGTGTGGGGACTTAGTCATTCAAGTCTGCTAGGACTTGTTAGGTTCATGAATCCCAAAATCATATATCATTCATCATGTAACATACGCACTCATTATGAGGCGAAGAAAGGAAAATTTTGAAAATAGGCTCTATATTGATATCTAACCCATGTAACAAAATTAATGCCCGACCGTGTGCCGTAGGAAACGGCGACGTACATGCATCGAGGGCGGAGTCAGAGGCCGAGCGAAGTGGTGCGCCAGCTCGGGACATACGTCGCAGCGCGCAATTACGAGACGTCATTATGGCTTCCAGACGGGAGTCTGGAGACCGTCTCGGCCGATACGGACTGGGCGCGAGCGGCTGCGACCCTGGCGGGGCACCCGCTCATCGTCCACTTCGTCCCGAGGCCGGGAGTACACCTAGCGGGGACGACCCTCAACGAAGTCATCAGACATCTGGTCGTGCCCCGCGATGATGGAGAAATTGAAGCAAGGACGTCAGGCACGCGGATCTCATCCGCATGGGTGTTCCCCTACTACCTTTGGACAGAACAACTGCGACATCAGGAATTCCGACTGATGATCAGTCGCTAACAACGGTTATAGCGCGGAACACTGTAATGCAAGATTCATGGTTGTAGTAGCTGCGAGTCGCTGGGCGTCACCCACGGCTGTAGTAATGTCTCCGCGAGCTAGGCGAAATACTGAAATACGTGTCTCATGTTAAAGTAGGGTCATTGCAATTTATTGATGTCTTCGTGAAATATTAGGGGCACTCGCGAGTCATATCTTCATTGTCTGTCGTCTTGTTGTTCGGTGTCGTTTCGGGGTGCTTTGTATCAGTGTTCGCCAGTCGGGTGAGAAATGCACTGAGGCCAAGACATAAAAAAAAGAAATTATTACTTAATTTCTTTTTGCGTTAGTGGGGGAAGGGTGTATAAAGTCAGGGTATGAAGTCAGATTCATCCCATCTTTGCCGTTGGCATTGCCGAGCGAAAAGAATATATTTAATGTTAAGACTGGATCTTAAATGACACGGGTCGTAAAGTTTGTACCAGCTTTCGTGCTATGGTCTTGGGAAAGATATAAGAGAGACGTGTTCATTACGAAACACTGCCATAATAAATTTAATAATTGGATGTGCTTGGGCTGCGGCGGTCACTCCGTCATAAAGACGACGCAGGACTCGTAGAGCGCGACCACGTAGATTGGTCAAGGGCACTATAAGTTATTGGAAATATATAAAAACGACGGCCAGCTTCGGTCGCGGGACGACGGGCAGAGCGGGAGGGCAATAAGGGCTGAATACGTCATGGTCGGAGAAAGCGGGGCCCCCACGAGAGCTCACCCCTGCATCCTTTCTCCCCACAAAACCTACCCCCCTTTTTGGGAAGGAGGCGCGAGACCAGGGGAGAGCGGGCTCAGAGAAAGGACATTCGGTCGCCGGTCGGGAGTGTGAGCAGTCAAGGGCTCGAGTCGGTGGTACCAGAGACGGGTAGAGTAAAGTAAATAAAACACGTCGAGCGGAGTTCGGGCAGTAGAGGCTCCCGTAATTGCAGTTCATAACTTAAGAGCAGCGTTTCCATTAGTGTATTTTCAATACTGTGATTGTGGCAAGCGTATGCGCGACGTTCACCTTTGGATCGTGTCCCTTGGATTGTTGTCGGGCGTTTGTGACACGTCACCTTTGGATCGTTTTCCGTGGATTGTTGTCGAGCGTTTGCAGACGTTCATAGGAAGAGTCGAGTGTGTTCAAATACTTGTTAACTGTCCGTGATAAGTGTCGAGACTTGCTCCCGTTTAGCGTGTTGTTGGAACAAGCGGATTGTAAAGTCTTGGTAAAGTACTCGCGGATCAGGTTAATTACCGCTAGATCTTGGCGTCAATCTCAAGTCGTGAATGTGTTCAACCGGCTAGCACTGACCTAATAAATGATTAAATCGTCAGTCGTCGTCCCTTACCTCTCATCTCTCTCGTAAACTAGCGCCAGAAACACGCGCCTACCGCCGCCATTGCTACCGAGAAATACGCACGTTCCTTTCATATTTAATTTTAGTCGAGGCTATCTAAGCCTCGTGGTGGCAGCTAGCTATCGTCATTAATTCTCATCAGATACTTCATGATTGACGCGGATTAAATGAACTTTAAGGCCATAAGGCAAGAAAGAGCGGAAGAAAAACCCGACTCATACAGTTTACTTGGAACACCATCAGCTATAGTTTTCCCAACGTTTACGAAGAAATTGTTAAAGAGATTAGCAATTTCTTTCTTCCCATGGTATGCTACATTATCTTGAACAATATGTTCAATTTTATTCATATCGGCGTTATTCGGTTTACAGCAAGAGTTAAGGAGGTGCCAAATAAAAATAAAAAGCTTATAATTTACAAATCCGTTTTCATAGATATCTGTAATACTCATAGTACAAGTCAGGTAAATTTTGTTACATAACTAGCAACAACTCATAAATTAAGCGACTGTAGCACCAAAGTCTTTCAGGTACCGAAAAAACAGATACGCAGAACAGTAGAAGTAAGAATCCTGCCTTCGATCAATGCTTGTTCCGGTACAAATTTCACGTTTGCAAATCATACACTATGTGAATAGCAGCCTCTCTCCGGGTACAGTTCACTTAATTAAAATTTCAAATCACCGGATACGTCCAAATTCATCTTCGATAACTTCTACCGCTTCTAATTTCAAGCTCATGATAGAGTATCTTTTCAAACTGAATTCGCTTATAGGTTCTTTTGATCTTACGCCAAAGATGACGGCAGAACAGCTCAACGTTAATAATCAAATCATAAACAATCTCTTGACATTTTTGTTGGAGATAATATTCTTTTTGGTGTTACAGAAAAGATATCGATAGCTTATATCTAATTCAGACCATTACTTCTGGAAGCTTCGATGACCTCCTTGACACAATTGATCGAAATCCTCGATTCAAAAATTGCATCTTCTTCCGAGATTTGTGTCTCTCGTCCTCTGACCTTCTTAAAATCAAAGGTCTTGACATAATCATGCATGCATTTTCTCGCTTCAAACTAATGGTATAACTCATGTTGAAGCTGCGACATGACGTCCGCACTTGGCCTCGTACGTGAGAAGACACACACCATTGCCTTAAACAAATGGCTCATGGAATCACAGTACCATAAAGCTCCTTATTTCAGAAATTCCTCAAGCCTGTTCAATAACATTGAGAGAAAACGATAAAGAGAAGCCTACACGTGGAATTGAATGAATGTTTTAATGGAGCAGATATCTCATGTAAAGTTTTTAACCACGTGCTCAACCATTGCCCGTCGCTCTCACAGGATGATCAACATTCTCCTTCGTCTACGAGTTTGACTGTTGTACAGAATGTACAAAAAAGTTTTTCATTGCCATCAAACGATACAAATACCAAGTGTGATATTCGTCTCTCTTTTATAAGTCATCGACATTCACCCACCTACTCAGGAAGAGTAAAATCGGCAAAAAAAGAAAGAAATTGTCTTCAGATTGCGATCGAAATTTGATGAAAAATCCACTGCCAAGCCATATGCGGAATCATCAACTGAAAAATTGAAATGACGATAACATTTCGCACTTCTCTATCGATCCCTCCACTGGAAATTGCCACGACCTGTGCATTCACAGCCAAGAAAACCGAAATTTCTAAAAAAAATTATCCCCGTCTAAACCTCTAAAAAATAATCAAGCTCGAACGTGAAATGCCTGAAACACTCATCTGTAAATGCGTCCGCATCTACATGGATGAATGAAAACGATTATTGAAAGTAGGGAGGTTTTCCCCCAATGCTGACCATATGTATTTAGTCGTTAAAACAAATCAAATTTACAAAAGACGTGGAATTTACTGGCATAAACAATCACTTCAATGATTATTAATCTGTGGGACTTTCTTGTAAAAATTATTGAATATATGTATCAATGAATTTAATCGAAAATAAAGCTTTTGCATGTAATCAACCTTGTACGACTATCACTCGAGCAGTTACGACAAAAAATAAACAAACTCCTCCGGTCAATTTAGGAATCAATATTTGAGTTCCCAAATAATAAGTTTACCTAGGTTACTGTACGATTAGAAAACCTCTACAGTATTAAATTATACCTCAAATCGAATTAAAAAAACACATATTCAAATTAGAATTTTTGCAATTAAATAACGATACAAAATGACGATTCTGTTTTTGAAGTCACCAGAAAAACCTTTGGAATGGCTAGTCTTCAGGTTCTAAAAATCAAAATGCCACTCCTTCAAGCGTAACTTTAAAGAGGGCTTTACCTTCAGTAAATCCAATACTTCATTGGGCATCCGAGGAAAATTTTTGAAAAAGAGTGTGTTTACAAGAATCGTGAAACTACAATTCAAGCCATTGTAATGTTTCTTTCGTGATAACACTCTAGTATAAGCAAACGTGGGGAATATTTGATTCAACTACGTTGAATAGATATGCATAAAGCGCACAAACCTGTTCATATTTTCTACTCTTTCCGTAAACTATCTTGAGGCACGAATCAATTCCGATTACCTCACGCAATCGTGATAGGAGTACAGTACACATTCAAAATTTGTGTGTTTCGGTCACATCTAATTGTCTGCATTAGAAAAAAATCAATGTTTCTATAGGATGCCCTTGAGTTCGCTGAACTTATTCAGACCAGCATGTAGTACTTGATTGAATTAAGGAAATGCTTGAAGGAAATGAATTGATTAAAGTTTTGAACTCTAACTATATCAACGAACATATGTGCTAAACAGCAATTACAATTTTACGAATTACTGAACATGATTTCTTAAACAAAAAAATTTATAAAATTTTGCACTCTTCTTGAATAAATTCATCAAAATTGGAACTTAAATCCCAAACTATGAATTGTTAATAAAATTTCACACCTAAGGAGAATCATTTACTAATATTTTTTGTTCCCGGACACGTTTCTTCGATCTTGGTAGTCGACATTCACGTTGGTTTTTGTGGGAGGCTCAGGAGGAGTGACAAATCTAGGATTATACGATAAGGGGAAGGTAGAAAATAACATGGGGAGAACTGTAGATTTAGAATGTGTTGCTATGGGATTTATTTACTGCGTTTCATTTCTCAAGATCCTAGAAACTTGGACAATACGAAGAAGTGATGTTTAATACTTCCAAAAGTGAATTTGAGTATTCTTTCTCCTAATGACGTTATTACAATTAATTAAAATACATTCAAAATGTCGAAAAAATCGCACTTTCCGACGCTGAGTACATTTTTACCAACACTTGAGATTTGTAACTCCTACCGGGAAACGGACTGGTTTAAACGTAGTAAAAATAAATTGATATCAATTAATTACTGTAAAATTGCACGAAATCTAGAAAACAAAGGGACGAAATATATTCATAACACAATGAGAAAATCTCAAAATATCACGATTTCGTAACATTATTAAAAGGTCTACAACTTGATTCTGATGCAGCGTCTTGAATTTTCCAGATCGGTTTTTTGTTGCTGAAGATACACGGCTACGTCTCTTCCACAGCAAAAAGTAGACACTCTCACATCAATATGGCATTAAATTTTTACTAAAAGATTGCAGTGTTTAAGCAAAGAATATAATTTTCAAACAGTACAAAAATGGCATTGGATGCTGAAAATTTTTCAGAGAACGATGCTTTGCTATTGTTATACATGCCATTATCATCTAATGAAAGTCGTGTGGAATGGCGACGAAGTGGATTTCATAGCGTGCCCTACGCAAGTTATCGCATCGAGATCGAAAACTTATTAACTTAAACCTTCTTTCTTTGTGAACTGCCCAACAACTAAGTACAGCGTTGAGAATTAGACAATTATATTAAATAAAAAAAATAACATAAATATCATTCTTTACTTAACGGAATTCAATGAAATGAGCCTAAATGATCTTCAGATCTTTTCTACATTTCTGTCTTCGCTCATTTGCTACGCGAGCGACATTCACCTTAAAGTATGATTTTACATAATTGCGACTGGTCTTGATTAGGTACATTCTTTAGTAAACGTTTTAAATTAAAATTACGTTTAGGAATGAACATGACAAAGGAAACTGCAAATTTTTTAACCAGTTACGAACACTTTTTTGGCCCTCGGTAACTAAATGACGTGGCAGTCCCTCAAAATAGATGTGAGAAATCCTGATATGAAGGAATGCAGAGGCAGGAGAACTAGTAATCGACAGAATGTGTTCGGTAGTATTTAAGAGGAAATTATGATTCTAGATGCTGAAGGTTAGATGATTTTAAATTAGTTTCCTTAATATCTGGTCCGATAAACTACCGTATTTTAGAATCGTGGTTGATTTTAAATTTTTTATCGGTATTTTGCTAATCATTAAAATTAGCAAAAAGTAAAAACTTACCGTCGACACCTGTTTGAACGGATCATTTAAAAAAAAACTTTTTTAAATAAGGTGTAATCAGCATTCCACCTGAATTTATAAATATTCTCATTTTTAACATCAATTTAATTCGTTTTAGATCTGACTCGTCTCGTTCCGTCTCGTTCCAGAGTTGCAAATTATCAAAAAGGTCGAAATCAATTTTACGTGATTTTCTTTGATAGCATAAAAAGATAAATTTTACCGATAAATTGTATATATCTTTACCCTTTTAGAATGGTAGCGGAAAATAATAAGTCCAAACAGCTGTTTTCAAGTTCAGATTAGGTGTCAGATATTCAGTTACACTTCTCATTTAATTGAACCGACTTCAGTTGATATTTTAAACACATCTCTAGCCCACAGAAGAGCAATGTTTTAAACGTGAATCATACACGTCATTGTATATTGTATGAATTCCACAAAGGTGTCAATCCAACAGCAGGAGTGAATAAGATAAACGTTATTTATCCCGAAGGTGTGAGTGCTATAGAAACTGCCGTAAATGATTGTTGAAATTTAAAGAAGGCAATTTCGATTTGCTGATGAGCCTTGAACGGAGAAACCTTATAGCTGTCTTTTGGATGATGAACTTTTGAAAGCTGCAGTGGTAGAAAATCCTTCACAAACAATTAAAACATTGTCCCATGAACTTGATGCACGTAGGCCTACTGTTCAGGAGCATCTGAAAGAGATTGGAAAGGTGTATGGAGAAGGTATCTGGGTTCCTCATGAAATCTTTTCAAACATCAAAGCACTGAGGGCAACAATCAAAATTGCCTTCTATGAATTTCAAAAACCATTTAAAGCAGTTTCGAATACTCACACCTTCTCCATAGACAGCGTTTATGTTTTTTATTGCTGTTGTTTGCATTGCTACCTGTGAGGAATTCATACAACATGCAATGATACGTATGATTCACTTGGAAACTTTTCTCTTCATGTTCTATAGATGTTTAAAATATCAACCAGAGTAGATTCAATTAAATGTGAAGTTTAACTGAATATCTGATAACTGATCTGCCCCTGAAAACAGCTGTTCTGAGCTATTCAATGTGTTTAATGGTTTGCTAAAGAAAAGAGGACTGAACTTACCGGTATTTTGTTAATCATTAAAATTAGCAAAAAGTAAAAACTTATCGTCGAAACCTGTTTGAACGGATCTATCTGCGTGTACACGTTTCAAGGAGGGAACAAATTGTTCGTGCCTGTCATGCACTGTGCTACGATCTTTAGGAAAACATGTAAATATGGACCGGTTCAAGAAATAAGAGTATAAAGAATTTCGTTCTATATGTTTGTATAATATTCTTCTTTCTCCAAGGGTTAACTCCCAGATTGAGAAAGACCATGAGATCCTTCCACATTTACCAACATTTTGAGAATTGAACATTGTTTCAGGGTGATTTGTTCATTTTATTACAATGTCCCCAGGCAAGAAGTAAGTAACCTTTTGATTTTCCAGCTGTATAGTTAATTACTAAGTTCACCAATCGGTGCAAAGCTGTGGCCGAAGATTAACTCACATGCTAGTACTAAACAGGCATCAGCCTTCAGTTAGACCTAACAAGTAATAAACATGTTTCTTATCTGCTACACAACGATAAGGCGAAAGTAAAGTGTTTCGAAGTGGCAAATACATTATTGGATATTGCATTCATTGGACTTAGGGACACTAAGTGAAGGAAGTACCGGAATTCTTGGTGTTTCTTGGCGCTCTGTTATACGTGTTCAACGATAATGGAAACAATGCGATACACACGTCATTTCAAGGCAAAATTGTGGTCATAAAATAAATTCTAACAGAAATTTCTGACACGCACGCAATGTATCCCGATGTATTGACCGGAATCGCTTTTCCCAAAAGGTGAAACCTCTGAGAAACGTCAGTGATGGTCTTTTTTCTGTTATTTCGGAACTACTATTTTGTTGGGAACTCCATGCAATGGACAATTGGAGCCAAATAGTTCGCAGACGCACGACGTCATCTTCTGCCTAAAGGTGGGCGCACACTTCTCCGCATCGTACGGACGGCACGCATCGGACTCATCGAATTGTTTTTGGGGTCTGCGCACATTGGTCCGCATCGTACGGACGGCACGCATTGGCCGGATCGGATTTTCTTCGCACATTGGCGTCTTTGGGCCATTCACCATCAGCAGTTCTGAAGCTGAGCTCTCTCTGGAAGGACTTAATCCATATCTTTGTAGTTACAAAGTTGTGAAAATGTTGAACAGTGACAGTGAATAGGAAGAAATTGTAGTGGTTAGCTGTTTGCTGGCAGAAGCAGAACAGAAAGTTAAAAAAAGGAAAACATGGATTCACAACATAAATAGGAAAAGGCTGGAATTTGGAGAATTTCATACATTGTTCCCTGATTTGGTGGAAGATGATGTAAAAATTTTTTCGTTACTTTCGCATGACGTATTCAAAATTCAAATCTCAATATTCTGGAAATGTATATAGCGAAAGAAAATACTCTATTCCGCACTCCAGTCAGCCCTAAAGAAAAACTAGCAGTTTGATTAAGGTTAGAGGCTATCCGTAGAGGCTATCCGCATCGTTCGTACGCATCGGATTGAATGCTCTTTCGGGGATCCTCGTTGGCATTGCCGATGTCCGATGCGTATGATACGGAAAAATGCGCGCAGTCTCATTTGAAATAATGTAAAGAATACTAAAATCCAATGCGTACGATGTGTGCCGTCCGTACGATGCGAACAAGTGTGCGCCTAGCTTAAGGGTGCGTTCACACTACGAGCGGAGCGAGCGAAGCAGAGCGGCAATAATGCTTGTACATGTTTGAATGCAGAAACGCTTGGCGGTTCACACTGCAAGCGGAGCGGAGCGGCGCACTCGGGAAATTCGTTAGGATTTTTTGACGCTCGCGGCGAGCGTTTCTCTTCGGCTCCGACTCTGGATCGTCATATCTTTCAGGGGTAGAATTGTCGTTTGATTTAAAAAATTATAACATATAACTAATAATTTGTACAACTTATCATATAACAGCTATAACTGATTGTGTAGCATGGAATATTTTAGTTTAATTCTGCCCATTTGGGTTCATAAAGAATTTATTTCTTTTTTCTTCTGCTTCCTCTGAGTTGTTATTTTATTATTGATTCAATTTTGTGATTTATTTTATTTCCCTTGTTATGTAGTTTTTTTCTTGTTATACTGTGTATTTTATTTTACAATTTTGCTAAAGGAATAATTATGCTTGATTTTTTAATAAAGTTTTCATTTTTTCCGTAAAATGAGAGGAAAAGGAGGGAGTATGGTGAGCAGGACTCAATGAGTGTCTGATACACAATAAGATACAAAATAGAATTATGAGCTTGAGTGATTTTTCAAATTCTAGCGAAAACATGTCAGTATTTTGAGAAATTTTCGGTCAGGACAAGTCAGTATTTGTCAGTATTTTTCATTTAGCTTTTTCTGGCCCAACCCTGAATTTCTGAAGGGAATTTTTTTACCTGAACTCACCTTAAATTCACCACAAGACGCTTCTTCGTTCCTATTGGCCTTCGAAAACCTGTAGTCCTATAAAGTGATCCAGCCTTTATGTACAGACTTTAATTTTGCTTAAACTATTTTGCTTTACATGTATCCGTAATAAAAATTTGTGAATTATAGATGAACAGCAAATTTATCTTAGCTCTTTGGAAATTTTTCCTTCTATAAGGGATTGTAGTACATCAAAAGTTGCCGGTTTCATCCGTAAATACTCGAAGAGTTGCGATTCAGCTCTCCTCAGTGCTTCGAAGAGATAGTGGTATTCTCCATAGCGATCTCTCCTCATATTGATTGGATGGACATAGTGTTTCCGTTTCTGTTTCTTGCCGTCGAGCAGTAGAAACGTACTTAAGAAATCCTCCATAGCGACTGATGTTTGTGTCGGCAGCTCTGCTCAACTTACACGTGAACACACGCTCTGCTCCGCTCCGTGCCACGCCGCGTCGCTCCGCTCCGCTTGTAGTGTATACGCACCCTAACAGACCAATTGTTTAATAGAAGAGCGCCAAAGTACACGCTCATGGGACTGCAGAGGAGTGGAGAAGTATCATGTGGTGAGAGGAATTACGATTCTGTCTAAAGCAATGTTTCTCAACCTTTTTAGCAATATCGCCCCCTTTTTCAATTAATAAAAGGATAACCCTTTTTGATTGCAAAACAATAATAAAATTATGGCAACAATGATACAGAACTATTTTATAATATTTCACTCACGTTGTGTTTAAATGAGATCCTTAAGTCTGGTGCTTCGCTGGTAGAACTTTCATAACTAGGCTTAAATTTTGTCATTTTCAGTCTGATGTCTCCTCGAATGCATGTACCCATTTGTTTTTTCTTTCGTCATAATTCTATTGACGGCAATAAGTCCACATTCAACCAAATAAGAGGTTGAAAAGTATAACAGTATTTTAAGCATTTCAACTGACATTTTTTGAATACAGCTCTTTCGTTGTATTTGATAGCCATAACTTATTTATTCCATTTTTCAAATTTGTATTAGCATTTATAATTATATTTCAGTTCAATGAGTTCTTCTTGCAGATTTTCATCGACACTTTCCACATCACATCCAAAAGGATCTATCATCCACAACTGAACTTTAAACAAAACACGTCCGAGAATTGGCTGCTCACGTTTTCTTTCAATTTTACTAAATATTCTTAGTACTTTTTCGAGCTTGTTCTGCGAGTTGTTCCGTTACTTCTGTTAACTCGGCATGTCTTTTAAATTCTTCTTCTGTACATTTATTTGTAACCCATGGAACTTTTCAGCAAAGGCTTTCAGAATACGTTTATAATCCAGTAGTGTGCATGATTTGCCTTGAAGCTGCAGTGACACTTCATTGAGCTTACGAAAAACACGCGCTAGAAAGAAAACGTCACAGTTGTGCATCTGACTTCTTCTACGAAATTTTCTCCTAAATTTTCTGAGAAATTAACAATTAAACCGAATAACTCTACAAATCGCGCTAGGCAGTTTCCGTGTGAACCAGACGAACTTCTGTTTGGAGAATGAGCCTTACGTGCTCTTGTTCAGTATCAATGCAACACATTTGAAGAAATCGATTGCATATGCTATGTGACTTCATTTCATTGAGAGTTGTAATGATTACTCTTAATGATTCATGAAGATCAGGACTAAGTGTTTTGGCAACTATATGATGAAGATGTACCACACAATGATCTGCAAGGATTGAAGGACAATATTCCTTCATGCAAACAATAACACCTTTCTGCTTTTCAACCATAGATGGAGCGCCATCCGTTACGCAAAATACCAACGTTTCTAATGGGATTTCACTATCGTCAAACCAAGATTTTGTAGCTTCAAAAATGCACAATCGAGTTGTATCAGCTTCTAATAGTTTCATACACAGCATCTCTTCACAAAGTTTACAGCTATCATCTATAAAACAAACACACGCCATTAGAATAGCTTTGTTGTCACTTACCGTTGACTCATCAGCTGACTCGAAAATTTACTAGTTTTGACTTTTCAACTAGGCCTAGTTGACTTCGCACATCCAATGACATTTCATCGATTTTTCACCGAGTTGTGTCATTACGGAACGAAATTGTTTTTTGATATGTTTTCCGAATTTTTCTGGAACAGTTATCATTAGAATTTCAAATGCAGGCTTAATGACATTTTCAGCAACTGTACGTGCGTTCCCATGGTTTGCAACTAATTAAGCTATTTCATTTGATGCAGTAAAACCAAGTTCATTTGTCTGTAAACTTTTCTCAAATAAGATTACAGAGTATTTTGCTGGTTGAAGTTTTTCTTTAAATTTTCAAAAAAAGCTTTGGGTTTACTGGCCTTCTCAGAATGTTTTATTGGCATATGTTGTTTTAAGCCTTGATGGTTTCATTTATTCAGTAGAAAATTTGTTATAGCAAATAAGAGACATTGGTAATTTTTGATCGTGAGGGCTTTCTACAAAGCAATGAGCCAAATAGTTCTTCATATATCATTTTCATTTCTACTTTGTTGTCATTATGAGGGGAAAATAATTCCAAAATATCCCATGATACTTAGCACCGTTGAATGAGTTGATATTTAGGCATGCAAATATCTAATTCCCATCAAGTATTCAGTAGCAAATTTAATGCAAATGTACAAACTTGATCGAGCCTTAGAAGTGATGCTGTTAATAACTATATGCACGAGGAACACGTAATATACGATCAACACTCAAGCAACTGCAAAGGCAAACTAAGCCAAGGAGCATAAGCGTCATTAACACATGGTGCGTCATGTTCTACGGTTACCAAATTGTGCGATTTTGGGCAAATTGCGACCAACACACACAGACAGAAATATAAATATTCTGAAAAATATCGAGCTTAAAGCAACATTGAATCGTACAATAAACTTGGTATTTTTGTAAGTACTTTCGCGAAAGTTAGAACCAACACCTGTGAGGTTCTTTGCCTCCCTGAGCTCAAATGAGAATGGCTGGTCTAGAGTGATGTTGCCCGACATCGTGTTTTATGGAAGACCTCATAAAGCCTACAACGAAACCTGTACAGGGGGCAATACGAAGAAGATGAGGGTCTGCCATGGTTTGGGCTGTTTCAGCTACACAAAAGCGCATCCTTTAGTCGAAGTAGCTGTCAAATAAAACATGTAAAGCTACATTGAGCTGTTAGATAGTCAAGTTTCGCCATTTGCACATTATCTGAATAAAGAAGGGCATGTTACCTTATCTCTCCTTCATGACTACTACTGCTGTGTGCATCGAGCTCAAAATGTTATTAATTGGCGTGACAGTCACTCAAGATACGATACATTTAGATTTGTTTAACTAATTCTTCATATATGAACCCACTGAAAAAATTGTTGAAGCGCTGACAACGACTTGTCAGACGGCGAAAAGTTCGTCAACTCAAAAGAGTTCACACCAATAGATCAGTGAATGTTACAACACTGTAAAACCTGCCAGATGAATATTAGAGCTCTTATTGATAATGTCTCACAGCATTGTCGCCATCACTCGAGATCAAAAAGCAAATCACTCAGCCATCTTACCAAAACCAATTAATTACTCTACATAAAAGCCAGAGGTGGGAAGTAGCACTCTAAACGTAGCGGCTGCAACATTTTTCAGTACCGGCAGCGGTGGTGGCGCTACATTTCAAACAACGTATCGGTAGCAAACGCTACATATTGAATTAGCTATTCGAGGGTTTGCCGCTGCATTGAAAATATAGTCATATAGATTATAAAATAAAACTGTACGCAGGATTTTAATGCAGTGCTGTTAACTTGCAACCATGTACAATCTTGTAGGCTGTTGCCTGCCTTCTCACAGTCAGGTTGAACCTCTCGGATTTCCGTGCCAGGCTGCCACAGATCATTTACTGGAGAACTAACTCATCACTATATGTCTATCAGTTGGGAGGATACTGACATCACCTAGAGCTTTTTCTACACCATAACACGCCAACAGTGCTGATGGGGAGAGGATATTTTCCTTAAGAAAGGAAGTCCTGAATGTAAAGCGTGTACACTTGTCAAATAACCGTTTTGAAGTGCTGGTATTTCTAGAAAGAAAACCTGGGTAACTAAATTTAAATAATATCCCGTGCAGTTTGCATGCGACCCCTATGATATCTCATATGATGTCTAAGTTGAAGTTCGAATGGAACTGGTTAAGTCCCTGAATGTTTATTTGTATATGTTGACAGTTTTCCCGATTGGTTAATTGAATTAGACATCCATGTTGAGTTGGTGAAATATAAGACTTAAAAATAGTTGTAACGCTGTAACACTTACTTATTTTACCCGTATTAGTTGAATTAGGTTAATTGCAACAAAGTTGCATTGAAATGTTTTCATAATATCTATTTATCATAGAATGTTAAGGAGTTTATGGCAATAGTAGAACAACGAATGTTTGGATTTGTTTCAATAATTTTTAATATTATAGTGTCTAATGTAGCAGCGCTACATTTTATTGTAGCGGTAGCGCCCGCTAAAATTAGAGCGTGAAGCGGTAGCGCCCGGCTACATTTCAAAGTGGCACCGCCCAGCCGTGATAAAAATCGTAATATAATTGAAAGGTGGAAAGCTTTAGTGGACTACTTACAATGGATTTCCTATGCAAGTAGTCCACTAAACCTTTCCACCCTTCTATTCATGAACAATTTCAAGCTTCTTTCCAATCACCAATAGGTAAATGTTTTGCATACATTTGGTCTCCATTGATACTAGGCTATAAAAGTCATCAGGGAGCCGTAGAAACCGTTATAAAAATGAATGAGCAAGATGAACTACACAAATCATTTAAGGTATAAATTCGAATAAAACCTAATTTGAAACGTTCTGGACACACGCCAGCATCATTGGTAAGAATTCTGAAAAGTACAAAGCAAAAATAGACTTATTGAATGACAAATTTAAAAAAAATACATAAATTAAGTTAATCGCGATTTTTTGTATACTATGGCTATAGGAAATGAACGAAGAGTATTGTTTAAACATGGCTTAAGTTTCATTAAGGAAAATTTCCTAGAAATTGGAAAATTGGGGGGGGGGGAGATCGATTTTAGCTGCTATTGGAGGTGAAAGAGGTCAGGTACATCCTGTGAAAAAATGAAGTTCGTCCGTTCGCTAGTTCGCCCGCTACGGGTGTTTGTAGAATGGGGAGGAGGGGAGGGGGGAGTGGTATTTTATCATGTTACAACTCCCCCTTGGCTATTGCTTCACGGCGTGACGCTGATATGTCATCTTCTATGTCTATTTATTACTGTATAATGATTTCAAGGGTCCTAGCTGACTCCACAAATAATAACGAAGCAAAATTGAGATTGTTTATGTCTACCTAATTTCCCTTTTTTTAGAGGATCGGAATGTGAGGTTTCAACATGTTTCTTTTCTTACAGTTTTTGAGCTACAGCAATGATTTTGATATCATTAGATCCATAATTCTAAGAGCTTCCCAAAAATTTTAATTGTTTTTCAAAATTTACTTTGGTTCAAAAGTTATGAAGTCATAAATCCACATTTTTTCGAAAATAAAGTTTGCTCTCGAAAGTTTTTATTTTTTCATTTGAAACTGGAAATTTGGGGAAAATCATTGAAGTTTTTGGAATTTTCACATTTTTCCGCATCCAATGATACAAAAATCATCACTGTAGCTCAAAAACTGTTGGAGAATAAGCATTTTGAACCCTCCGAACCATTTTGAACCCTCCCCTCCTAAAATTTCGCTTTATATGATTTCCTATTTTCTTTTCAAGAAAATTGCAATTTTTTATGGATGATAAACGATTCTAAATTGCATTTCCTATCAGTATACCAAATTTCATTGCTCTAGGTCCAACAAGAAAAAAAAGTCCGTATGGGGGACCCGCTCCTTAAAAATGCAGGACGCTAAAATGCGCATATCTGTATAAAACTGTGGTTTTGCCTAGATCAAAAATTGATTAATGGAAAATACTTTATTGCACTTGTCAGAATGCTATCCAACAGCGAAAAAGGAGGTCTTTGATAAAATTGAGCGTGATCTAAAGCTCCTACCAGAATGCTTGCAAACTCGAGTGCGAAAATTACGAGATATACATCCAATGTACTGTGATATACGACGTGCACAACTAAACTTATAAACAAAAGTAGCTTGCATTCCGGCACGAAACTTATCTTTATAATTAAAAAACGATGATATTCTAAAGTTTACCTATACAATTTCAAAATTCAAAATTTACATTAGAAAAATACTTCGAAAACACATCAGCCGATTCTTTCTTTAACTTCTCAGATTGCGCACCAAAGTAAGGAAGAGATACATATGTAGACCTATACGCAGGGTCGATATTGCCAACTTCAGATCTGTTGATATAAAATCTATCGAGGAATACAGGTATTTTTGAGTTTGAAAAATTGTCTCAAAAACTCAAATTCTTGATGCAAGAAAGAGAAATTAGTACATATTTTTAAGGCGCGGGATATCAACGTTGTGGCACCATTAGTTTTAAAAGACCACGGACAAAAGCTGTAAAAACTTAAGCCTAGTACTGAAGACTTTTTTCTCTACCAACAGTGCACAAGAATTTATCTAATATATGAATTAGGCAGGTAAAAATGAAGTTTTTCGATATTGTTCTATTTCAATGATAAATTTTATACTTCCATGTTTTTTAATCAAAATTAATAATTCAAGAACAATTAGGCGTCAGATGAATCACGAAAGAGCAGGAACGGGTCATCTATGTAGCGTCTACCAAACACGAGCTTAAACAACTCGGGGCAGGTTGACAGCCACTGAACTTCATTTCCGCACATAAATATGTTGGAAAAAATTGGGCCGAACTAGACTATTTTATTTTAAGATACTTGACAGTCAAAAAAAGAGTTCGGCAATATTATTTTGGAGTCGATTTTATCAATATCAAGCTCCACCAGCGACTAGTACAAGATTTACCTAAATTTGAAGAAGATAGTACTGTATTTATTGTGAAAAGAAGATATACTGTGTGAGAGAAACAGGTCTATTTTTCAAGCAATAAAACTTCAGCGTCGGAACGTTAACCTCAGTAATAATGCTCGCGTGTATGTGAACAAGGAAATATGCCACGTGCCAACTATGTAATTACTAACAATTATAATTACTAACAATATAGTTTTTGAGACAATTGCGCAATTATAAAAGTAAACACTAGTTTAACATGTAGGTGTACTTACACGTGCTGAAAAGTATTTTTGTCATAACATCGATGATCCGAAGCATATACAGGGAGGGCATAACAGTCATCAGTACTACAAAAGCAGTCGAGTAAACTCCCACTTCCTAGAAGGCTAAACAAATTCACAGGTCTGGCGCTGCCTAATTATGTTGGAAATGCTTTTACTATTGAATCAAACCAGCCCTGATCGATGAGGTTTGAAGACCTAGCCTTGATGTTTCGAAGGACCCGCGGCGAACGCTCCAAGTGCAAGGACTGGAATGTACAATGGTTGGCATCTAATAGTTTAGAAACATCTTGAAAAGATTCACAGTAAACTGGTTGATGTGCAAACGAAAGTTCAAACAGGTGAACGAGGTGACTGTGCATGATCCATTGGTGGCTATGAACGTACTGAACAACTCCATACCAGAACATTGCCAAGCTATAATTTACATGAAAAGCTGTGCGAAGTTATATTGAATCATGAAAAATATGAGCCAATACTTGTGTGCGCTCACATTATTCTTTAGCATTAATAATAATCGTACGAGATTTCCTCTGCCAATTTTATGTTTATTGTTAATAAAGTATATGGTGAGTTTTGTTACAAGAATTAGGTAATAAATAGATTTTTTTCACACTGCTTCAATATTTGATAATGATGTTAGGTGTTTAAACACGTTCACCGCGTTTCCGCGGTTGTTAACGAATGTTTTGATTAAGTTATAATAACAGAATAGGGGGATCGACTTTACTGCTCGAATGCATTTTTATCTTTACTAAAAACTATGAAAATGCAATTGCCGATAACATTTCCCGTCGTATGATAACAGTTAAAAAGGTTGCAAAACGGATAAAATATCATTCATACTTGAATGAGCAATCTACCTGTTGGTACACATAAGGCCCAATACGCGGAGAACGTGTTAAGACGAGTCGCGTTTAGTAAAAGTTGCTATGAACATGCTTACTACTCTGATAACTTGAAGCCTGTTTAGGTTCAATAGCCCCAAACTAGCGCCAAAGGTGCAGATGATAAAAGTTTTGAGGATGCCTCTGCAGATGTAGCTAAAAAATGTTGATTTCAGTACTAAGAATTTCCGAGTTCTCAGAGTACTTTGAACATTGAGGAGCGCTAACTCTGCTCATTGTGCCGAAAACTTCATCGCTTGTATTAAATGGCGTGAATTGATCGACAGTCTTAAAAATTCACCTACCGATTCAAAACAGTACAAACCTCATATGTCCGCGGCCCCATCGGCGGATATGCGTGTTATTAGCTCAGGTTCAATGCACATAACAATTTTACACATGTAGTCTGATTCAAAGCTGCGTGCAACCTAGCTATGTGTTATTTGAAGGCGTCGAAAAAAAGTATTCAAGAATTGTGTTTGCATTCCGAACTGCAGAGAACTGTCTTGCTAAATACGCATCACTATGATACTCTGTTTCGAATACTTTTCATTTAATATGTGTTGAGGGCTTAATAACTAACAAGCTCAGTCAAAAGCATAACCTAATGGGCATCAGTACCTTGTAAGTTAAATTTTATGCTCCGTTTTCAACAAATGAAACATACCTGCTCAAGGTTAATGAAACCCTAAATTCTGGAATCAAACTAACAATGAATGACATTAGGAAAGCATTGTTACAGATCAGCCATTTCAAACACAGTGCAGAACGAACAACTAAGCCGCACAAAAACGATGTCCTTTTTGTTTGCTCAAAACATTTACGCAGGTAATCTACAACCGTGAAAGACACGGGGCCATTGAATCTAATATTCATGAGAGAACCATCTGCTTCTAATATTTAGAGCTCCTCAGCAGACCCATGTTTGGCGCAAGTAAGATATGTCACGAAGCTTATCTGTTATAAACTCAATCTACCCGAAAAATACAACGACGTCGTGATATACTTAGGGAATGTAATATGTCCCCTTTTAGATTATCGGCTCCCCATTGCACGCTGACACCCTCCATGAAGTTGAAATGTTCACAAGTTACACTTTTTTGATGATAAATGCTAGAATCACTAAGTAGTGAATTTCAGCCCTCATTTTTGATAAATAATAGAAAAAGCTTACTAGAACCGTCTGCGAGTGTTCGCTAGAACTGTTTCCTATCCCTTCTCACCGTTAAAGAAGTAAGTTTATCTTGCTCGATCCTTCACTGTCCATACCTTAGTATGTATTGAAACTTTTCATCCTAGTATGGGCTGAAACCTTACAATTTTATTGATTTTGCCCTACTTGTAGAAAAAACCTATCGAATGCTCAAAACTTCGAGGTCTCTTCCTTAATTACAAATTTACTATCGCAAAGGAGATTAACCAAATTCACCACCGCAAAGACTTTTAATTTTGATGAATTTTGTGGAGTCACAGGTTTTGAGCGAATGAATTCACAAGTTTCAAGTTTCAGAAAATTCGAAGGATAAAATTGCAGAGGAGTTAAACGGCAGTCTTTTGGATGACCGAGGCAGGCCGGGCACGAGCGGAGCATCCCGGGCAGGCAACCCGGATGGAGGACTCTCGCGATCGCCCAAGGAGCATGGATTGCTGGAGGAAGACTTATCGATTATAGTACTATACACGAATATACTTTCAATATTATGCAAGAACGAATAGACTTTTAATATTATACACGATCGAATAGATTTTTAATATTGTACACGATCGAATAGATTTTTATTATTATACACGATCGAATAGATTTTTATTATTATACACGATCGAATAGATTTCAAATATTATGCACGAACGAATAGATTTCAAATATTATGCACGAACGAATAGATTTCAAATATTATACGCGAATAGAGTTTTGGTATTATGCGCGATCATATAGAGTTATGGTATTATGCGCGAATAGAGTTTTGGTATTTCATATTGAAGCCCTGGCCCCGGCTATCGCCACAGATTAGGGAAAACCTAGCTTCACGAGTCGCGTTGAATAGCAACCTGTACAGAGGATCACCAAGGCTAGCCTGATTAATTGCCTGCTTCAGACATCGGGAAATAAAGGCCGCCCGACTTACATCTGCCACTCAGGCTACGGCGTGCAGGTGTGCGGGCGAAGTGAAGTCTCCAGAGGCCAGCGCCCACAAGACGAAGGCCGTGCCGGATATGTGCCTTAGCCCATCATCGTTTCGTGGGCTCTCGAATGTATTTAAACAAGGTGGCTACTAAAATGTCCATCCTCCATTTTAGCATTTTTTAGCACCTTTTAGCACATTTGAAGATGAAATTTTAGCACCCTTTTCCTTCAATAAGCTCCAATGATAACCATATATACATACGTACATACAAATACATATACCGGGCTTATCCTCCCTATGGGAGGGTAGCCGACAGCAGGCCACAATCACCACACTTAGTCACTAGGAGGCGAGAGAGGCAGCACTGGTCGCACCTGAACTGCCAGGATCAGCAGCAGCTCAGCACAACCACCTTCCACAGTCAGGCCCGACAGCCATAGCTGGTTTACCCCGACCGTGTGCCGTCCGAAGGGGTAGAGAAACGCTGGTTAACTGCGACGTTTTTCTTGTAGTGATGATGTACAGGGGAGGAACACAGACCAAATGCGACTGTAAGAGCCGCGCACGCTCATTTATACCTTCTTAGGTTTTGCTGACTCAGCTTGCGCACTGCGACACCTTACCAGGGCGTTGAACTAGCCTACGTACGAACCTACGAACGCCCATCTGCGCAACTGCGCAGATACACACCTCCCCCCTTTACATGATTGAACATCACCCACAACAGAAATGAAACAAAGGGGAGAATCGTAAACCACAAATCGGCATAGGAAGCTAAAGGCATCCTAGTTATGAAAACCAAAAACAATATTAATCCCCTTTTCGCAGAACAAAAGTCACTAAAAATAAAAACAAACGCGTCCAGTCGAAATCGTTAAAAATATCGTAAAGAAAAAACAAATAGAAAGCTAAACACACCAAAATAAGCATCGAAAAATTTGAAGTTGAAGAAACTCTACGGTCCAAACAACCAGGATTCAACTTACTTATCAGCCAAGCACGGAAGGTATATCAAAAACAAAATCCGCTAACATCAACATCAAACATGGACATCACAATCAACTCGAACAATATTGGTCAAAACTAGTCGAAACTATAATGCAACAAAAAGAAAAAAAATCGCATCGAAACAACAACGAAAAAAAATTCTTTTCACTCAAACATAAAATGAAACACGGCACGCAGATACTTCGTACATGAGCATCGACACTCGCCATGAAATAAAAGAAAAACAAAATACTCGTTAAAGAGAATAGTAAACACGCATGAAAAAGAAATTGTTAATGCCTCAAAAATTTAAGTGAACAAAATATTCGCATAAATTCAGTTATCGAAAAGCAAAAAGAAAAAAATCATAATTCTATAATTGAACATTGCATCGACTCGAGCATCCTCGCGAACATATGTAAAAGTAAATACTAAAAACATAAAGGTGGGAATACAACTTAATAATAATTCCTGAGTAAATAGTAAAACATCCGTTTACATCGCTTGGAAATGAGTAACGCCCTTAAGGCGACACCCACAACCGTGAAGTACCATCGCATCTAACACACTCGCGGCACGTTTTTTGTTATGGGTCGTTATGCGCTTGCATTGTGCGCAGCTGCTGGTCGGCAGTGCTCGAGCGCAGCTGCTGTCGGCGGAGGATGAAATCTTCAGTCCTGACGCGTTCCGACAGTAGATTTAACTCCCGGCGAAAATAGAAGAGAGAAACACCTAACGCCAAGGAAAAAGGGAAAAGAAAGATAAGACCTAGGTCTGAAACTCTATCCGGGATGACGTCAATCATGGCGTTTGCGCGCACCCAGTCGTCCGACACCCTTCCTTGGTGTTGTGCCAAGGCGTTCGTAAGCGCCTCGACGCTGACAGTAGTCATGCGATTTCCCATCGTGGACGTCAGGGACGTTAGCGTGTTCGTTCCGAAATCGAAACAGAGACAGTCCGATTAGCATGGCCCATAGAAAAAAATAATCAATGGTAATAACGGCAAATATTTGAAATGGACAACCGCAATGAAAGAAACAAACAGCATATCCACGCTGCTCATGTCTCGAACAAACACGCCCGCTACCGAGCGACTGCAAAAACAACTCTGGCGTCAGCACTCTGCTCGCACAGCGTTCAGGTACCGCGCCACATAAACACATGGTGGATATTCAATCTCGCAAATATGTTAGCAGATGTAAACCTTGTATGTAAAAGAAAAACGAGTTACACCCTCAATGGCGTACTTAGATCCTACGATACAACAAAACACCGAAAATTAAAGGAAAAATACACACAATAATATAAGGAGAATTCCAAGTAAAAAGCTGATACATAAAAGTAAACATCGAAACAATAATCTGAGAACAGGAATACATCAACACACGAAAATAAAATGCTAAACATTGGAACACAGTCAGTCGTAAGTCGTACACTTGTTTTAACCCGTTTTACGTAAAGGTAAAACGTGGTTCATGTTGCTTTTGTAAATCCTATTTCCAATTTTCAACTCTACGTAATTGCGTTTAATTTTTGTAATGATTCCTGGCCCGACCCATGTCAGCTCTAACTTATGCTTTCTCAGATGATTGCGTAACAAAACACGATCACCAAGGGCCAAATTCTTATTTTTACGGCGTAAGTTTTGGTACATTGTTCTGTCACTGGTGTTATTAATTATCACAGCTCTAACGTT
Organism: Morinoia aosen; assembly: GCA_030386875.1. Lineage (NCBI taxonomy): Eukaryota > Metazoa > Arthropoda > Malacostraca > Amphipoda > Talitridae > Morinoia > Morinoia aosen. Next base: position 10,432,087 of record CM059561.1, read on the forward strand.
TTCGACAATACGGGCCGCTTCCTTAGCTCGAAATTTTACTAGATCAACATCGGTATCGTAACTGTAAATGGTTTCGAACGTTCCTGCACTAAAATTTGGACAAGTGTCACGATTAAAAATAATGTAAGAGGGTGTATCCCCCAAAGTAGTATTAAGCGCGTTGTTTATAGCATTCTCAGTGGTGCTGAGCCACTGATCCCATTCGGTGTGAACTAATGAATTTACGTAAAGTTTCAATAAATTTGTGATTTTTCTATTATTCCTCTCTACAATAGCGTTACTATGGGGCTCCACGGTAGAACCTCTTTTTTCGCAATTGCGTGAATTTGAGCAAACTTTTTAACTGCCCCAGATTTAAATTCCAAAGCGTTGTCACTGAGAAGTGTTTTCGGATACCCGAATGTCGCAAAACATTCGTCTAGACAAGAAACAACGGTGTCTGCCAACCTGTCTGAGGTGGCATAAAGTTTGCAATATCGAGAAAATAAATCTATAACTACCAGAATGAATCTATTCTGCTGCCCCGTAGTTGGCAAGGGACCCAGGAAATCCATCGAAACTACCTCGAAAGGTTCTTTAGCAATTGGTGCATCTAAAATTTTATTAGGTACAGTACTACTAGCTTTGAGAATTTTACAAACATCACACATTTTGACAAATTTACGAATGATAGTTTTCTCCAAGAAATGAAAATATCGTAATTTAAATTTAAACAATGTATGTAAGGCATCAGTATGATACAAGGAATGTATACTGAGCACCGCCTTGTTCATTAATGATGTCGGCATGACCGAAGTCAAAATGGTACTTGTCCTAGAATCTATCTGTCTCCGTCTGTAAAGTTCGTCGTTTAAAATTAAATACTTTTCCAAATCAGGAATCGTAGATGTACTTCCATGTAGTAATGCGTCCTTAACTTCAGAACAGAAAGGGTCTTGCTGTTGCTCAGTTCGGAATTCGTCAAGGTCCCAAGATACATCTTGCAGTCTAGGAATGTAGTCAGTCAGCTGCGGGGAGGCAGCCGATGCTGGCGCCAGTCGATTAGAGTGCGTCTGGTCTGTTACGTCTACACCAGGGTTCAGTGTTCCACGCCTGGTGGTCACAGGGAATACGTCGACCTCCTGAAACTCCGCACAGTCATTGAGTTCAGAAACAGTCAATTGCTCAGGCAATCTGCTTAAACAATCGGCGACGGTGTTTCGTTTACCGGGGAAATATTTTACTATGGGGTCAAAAGATTGAACTGTCGGGAAGCTTTTTGAAAAACAAGGGCTGCAACGGCTTATGATCCGTATACAGATAGATTGGATATCCAAGAATGAGATATTTGAAAGCTTTTAGCGCACTTACGATAGCGAAGAATTCTTTTTTAGTCGTGCTATATCGCTTTTGCGTCGCATTTAAACTTTTACTGAAATAGGCTATCGGTTTCATTGATTTAGTTGAATCGTTTCCGTGCTGTAAAAGCACTGCTCCTATACCAAAATTAGAAGCATCTGTAAATACATGGAAAGGCTTATTAAAATTAGAATGCCGTAAAACGGTATCTGATGTCAAAACAGATTTAATTTTTTCAAAAGCTTCCTGACACTCAAGCTTCCAGATAAACTCAACGTTTTTCCGTAATAACTGATAAAGCGGATACGAAATCGAGCCAAACATAGGGATATGACTCCGGAAATAGTTCGCTACTCCTAAAAAACTCTGCAATTCCTTCACGTTTCGTGGAACGGGAAACTTTTGTAGCTTCTCCGATTCCTTGCAACGAATGCCGTCTGCCAACACTATGTAACCTAGGTACTCTATCGAACTCTTTAGGAATTGACATTTCTCAAGCTTAAGGGAAAGATTCCCACTAAGTAGTTTCTCAAAAACACTATTTAAATCTTTTAAGTGCTGGTTGATTGATTAAGAAAAAACTAATATATCATCGAGAAATACAAACGCTAGTTTCCCGATAACAGTAGCAAGTACGGAAGATATCACACGCTGGAACACACTGGGAGAAGAAGAGAGACCAAAGGGGACTCTCCTAAATTGGAATTTCTCGTAACCAATACTGAACGCAGTGTATTTGCGACTACTTTCCTCTAATTCGATCTGGTGAAATGCAGATCGTAGATCTAAACTGGAAAATACACTATTTCCTCCAAGGGTGTAAAGAATTTCGTCAATGCGGGGGATTGGGTAAGAGTCTTTTACAATGATTTTATTCAAAGCGAGAAAGTCTATTACTGGGCGTATTTCCCCAGATTTCTTTTTCACACAAATGATAGGGAAGTTAAATTCAGACATTGACGGTTCGATTATTCCCTGGGCGATCATTTGCTTGTTTGCTTGCACCAACTCCTCTCGATACCTATGCGGGATTCTATATGGACGAATGTTAAGTACTGGAGAATCGGGTTTCAATTCAATTTTATGTCGCATAACATTCGTAACGGCAATAGTTTCGCCTTCTAACGTAATTACGTCTCTAAAATCATTCAATAATTATATCAATAAGGGTTTCGCGTCATCGTCGTCACAAACTACGTCGTCACTCGTCAGAGGACGTCGTTCGCTCCCACCTCCCTCCGGTACATCGTCTTTTTGTGCATTAGTTCCTACTTCGTCAACACGAGTATTGTTGCAACAATGCCCTGCTTGGTCAGACCTCAACCCAACGTCTTTACCAGTGATGGTATTAAAGCTTCCACCATAACAACTGTCGACTTTAGGTAGATCCGCCGTACCGTTGACGTCACATACATTTGCTTCACGCACAGCTTCGTGCACCGTAGACATATATATTTCTTGATCTATTTCCATATCGTCTACTGCTTCAATATTACCCAGCATGCTATTTTCACTCAGGTATACCACGTCATCCGAGACGTTTAAAAGCATGACAGGGACATAACCATTCGACCCTATATTCACTACTGATTCGGCCACATAAATGCCATTACCAAGAATTTTCTTATTCATTATATACTTTCCGGGTTTAACCTTCTTGACATACCCATTAATTACTCGTAAACAATTACTCGGCATTTCCACTGAACCACAGTGAACAACTATCGCTCGTCTTTTAGTTTTTTCCACTTTTTTTACTGGGGTACCCCACTGCTCTGCAGCATTAACCTCTAGGCCATTTAATTGCCTGTCGCCATTTTCTTGGCTCTCTCTATCGCCATTCACTAGGCTAATTTTCTGGGTTCCCTCTGCTTCAGCAGGTATTTATTTTTACGCCTCCTCTGGGCTATCACGTCTGCCATCAGACACTCGGCATTATTTATGGTATTGAAAAACACTTCTCTCTTACTTTGACCGTGCAATTCTTGCACATCATGGAACGGCACTTTAACTCCGTCAAGAACAAATAATCCTTCTTTAAAATCAATCACGGCATCTTTTAGAATATCCCTACCGAGGATTACATCATAATTAAATTCGCCGTCTTTCAAAATCAAAGCGCTAGTATTTATTTCTTTATTATTAGGCAGGGTAATACAAAGATCAACTTCGCCTGACACCTGGCTTTTTGAATTTACACCCCTGATACTCAAAGCACTAGGCTTAATTCGCTCGTTAAGGCCTTTTAAATTCCGGTAACTGACTAGACACCTATCGCTCCCACTATCAATCAGAGCGCTCATCAATCGTGTATCATTACGCAGAATAATTGTAGGTTTTTTAGATCTCCTTAAAGAAAATAAACCATAACTTTCTTTTCTCAAACGACCTTCTTTCATTATCGTCGCCGACAAACAAACTTCTACGGGTAATTCAGAATTTGCACCTACAGTAAGTTCTTGTTCACCTAGTAATGCGAACTTAATTTCACACCGGAATAACGGATCCACCACTTCAGTCGACTTAGTCATAGTCTCTGGCTTCAAAACCACCACATCATTGGTAACGAGAGCTGTGGAATTACCCCCGGGCATTGGTAAACACTCCCTCTCTACATCAACACCCTCCAAGTCGTCTGATTTCACTCTAAAAAATCATCACTCTCAGGAGCTGCAGCGTAATACGCTTCACCTCGACCGCGGCCTCTACCGCGTGAATTACATTCACGAGCAAAATGCCCTACCTTGCCACACCTATAGCAAGCATTACCACGGAAACTTGGTTTATTCTGACCTCGTTGTTTCATACACATTTTTTGAACGTGACCAGGGGTATTACAGAGTGAGCAGAAAGGTTGTTGTTTTGTCCGTTCACTATCAATCTGTTGTGGATTTTCCACGGACGCTTCGTTACATTCCATTGAACCGAGAGCTCTATCACCAAAATAGGCATGCTGTCTTCCTCGAGAAAACCTTGCAGGTCTCCAACCTGGTCGTAAAAATGGTCTCCGTCTCTGAAAACGTCGGGTGTTCTGTTGTGAGTTATAGTAAACGTCGGCAAACGATTCTTGCTCGTCACTCACAGTCTCGACAGGCACGTCCACTAGATAAGTGTCCCTAGTCGGGTACGAGTACTGAACACTAGGCTTGTGCGCAATTATTGGCCTACTCTCAGGGTTATTTCGCACAGCGGAGACAATACGAGCTAATAGCTCCTCAGATGTTAAAAATGGTCGAGAAAATATTTTTTTGGAAAAATTTTCCTCCAATAATGGGGCTAAAATCGCTGTAGCTAGACTGAACACAACCAAATCTCCTGCAAACCTTTTTAATTCATTAGCATTCGCACTAGCAACGACAAAGGGATGTGTTTGTAACGTTACGTCTGGACTATTTAAGATATGGTCACTCAATTTTCGGATCTTAGCCATGGCGGTCACTAACTGAGCAGCTAAACCTTCATTACGCAAAAGCCGGAGCTGATTTAAGTCACACGCTAGCGCATGTACTGATCGCTCGCCCTTAGAGACATAAATATCATCCAGAATTTCCACAACCTGGTCGAAAGAATAGTTAATATCAGGATGTACTAGTTTAGTAACTACACCGTTGAAGTCACCAACAATCTTATGTGCGCTTCTTACGAGCATTTCCTTCCTGGCCTCGTCTAACGTGATGTCAGGAAGTAAACACATATATGCTTTTAGGTTAGCAACGTGATTTCTAAACGTTTTTGTCTCACAGAAGTCTGGATCTTCACTCCGTTTTCGGCCCCGGAATAAAGGAAGCTCGGCGCTGGAAAGTATGGTACTGCCTCTTTGCAACGTCGTAGTTACTCCACTACTAGTAGAATGACCACTACTACTAGGCATTGTAGCTACACTCGGTGTACTGAACGTTCCAGTTTGAGTTGTCATTACGTTAGACACAACTGTGGTAGGCACCGGGCCTGACATTGTTGTTGTGGTAGGTATCGTAGTACTATAATTCGGCACTGACACCCGCCCACTGCAAGTCGTGGTTGCAACAGAACGAATAAACTCGGGTTCGGAATCACTATCTGACATCCTATGTCACGACAAGAAAATTGTTACACCGCTAAAATCACCCCTCACAAAAGAAAATCAATGACACGTTAGAAATCCACATCAAAAAATTTTAAGAAATGAGGTACTAATACCTTCCCATTGATACAGAATTTAACACTAGCAAATTCGATCAATAAATAAAAGAACTGTTACGAACTCTCTACAAGAATACAACTGTACTGATCATTAAACAATTGAAAATAACACAGAGCACTGCGGCAGAACATCCGGCCTGGCTACATAAAAAAACAAAACCAGAAAATGTGCTGTACTCAACTGGTTTCACAGCAGCCCAGCTGATGTCGCAGCTGTTCCCAAAGTCACGCGCTGTCGTGCGCACCGCCACAGCCGTCTAGGTGTCGAGACGCGCCAGCTAATGCCAAGGTCACGCGCTGAACGCTTGGAGTCGGTGGAGCAACAGCGCTTGCACTTCACTGAGCGCGTACTGCTGGAGAGCGTTGGAGGTCCCTCACTGCACGTTATTAGCACCGCTCACAGTTTATTAAAATACTTATACTAACACTGTTCAGTATGCAACCTGGTATCACAGACACCACGCACTAAGTCGTTTCAGATGTTGAACACTTTCGTCGTACGTAGAATGTCCAATCACAATTGCACGGATGAAGTGAAACTCGTAGGCGTCCCCGGCACTCCTACTGCTGATCTCGGTGGAAGTTTACGCAAAGTTGCAGGTTGCAGAAACCACCGTCTCTTTCCAAAGACAGACGTACCTTTTAGGCTTCACCAAGTGGTACGTGGAACTCCAGATCGTATGTATTTCGCAGCCTTTCTTCCGAAACACGTCGCACAACGATACGAAACACGTTATCGTATGCTTCTTGGACTTCTCTTCCTGTGACCGACCCGTTGTCCATAGTATTTCGTCGTTACTGCCAGACCGATCCACTTGACACGGAGTGATGCGCAGACTCCCTCTCGTAGAAAGCACAATTTATCCAGTCACCAGACGATCTTCTCATGAAATCTTTGACGTTACCCCCGCCGACTTGATTCGCCGAAATCACTGTCTCACTTTCACGTAACAAGTTCAATATTCTCACGTCGTGGGTCCGTCACTTGTCTCGCCACCAGTGTGCCGTCCGAAGGGGTAGAGATACGCTGGTTAACTGCGACGTTTTACTTGTAGTGATGATGTACAGGGGAGGAACACAGACCAAATGCGACTGTAAGAGCCGCGCACGCTCATTTATCCCTTCTTAGGTTTTGCTGACTCAGCTTGCGCACTGCGACACCTTACCAGGGCGTTGAACTAGCCTACGTACGAACCTACGAACGCCCATCTGCGCAACTGCGCAGATACAACCGCTTCATTGAGCGCAGCCCCTCCCCCCGCACAGGACAGGTCAACCCCCATCACACGCGGGCAACTTCTAGTTCCTCGTCAAAAATAAAATTAACTTCTTATGCACTGCCCCCACTCACTTCTGTCCGCAGCCATCCCTCTCGCCACGTCCACAGCCAGACCCCTCTCATACAAAGCACGTTTCACCCCATCCATCTAACTCATCCGTGGTCTACCTCGCGCTCGAAGACCACTCACTTCCGACATATATATTTTTCACCAGCCGCTCAATTTACATTCTTTCAACATGCTCAAACCATCCAAGCACTCTTTCATCCACTCGTCTGCTCAACATTTTGATAACACCCATCTGCCCCCTAACCAACTCATTCCTGATCCTATCTCTTCTTGTTACTCCATACATGCTCCTCAAACTCTTCATCTCAAACACATCCAACTTCCTCCTCTCAGCTGCTCTCAACCCCCAGGACTCTGCTCCATACAACAAAACTGGCACAATCAAGCTTTCATACAGTCCCCTCTTAGCATTCATACTCAAACTCCTGCATTCAAAAACTTTCCTCATTGCACCCAATGTCTTATAGCCTTCACTCACTAGATGCCTCACTTCTACTTACATACTATCCTTAACAGTCTCTTGATCGCATTCAACAGTCTCCCACCCACTCCATACAAGCTTACCACTTCCCATAGCGCCTCACGATCTACTCTGTCATACGCCTTCTCTAGATCCATAAATGCCCAATATACATCTTTTCCCTTTAATAAGTATTTTTCATTCGCCTGCCTCACAGCAAACATTTGATCCACACAACCTCTACCACACCCAAAACCACACTGTTCTTCAGCAAGCACACGATCCGTCAACACTCTCACTCTTCCAATTAAAACTCTTCCATGCAGCTTCCCAACAACACTCAGTATACTTATACCCATAGAATTACTGCACTCATACCTGTCACCTTTCCCCTTGTACAACGGAACTACACACGCGCTACTCCAATCAACCGGCACTTTACTAGCCGAGAAACATACATTTAATATACGTACCAACCAACATAAAACCACATTTCCTCCATTCTTTAGACATTCAACCGTGCAGCCATCCATACCTGGAGCTTTCCCATTTTTCATTTCATCCAACGCACCTTTCACCTCTGCACTTCTTATTCGACTTCTATTCACTTCACCAAACACAGGCATTCTAACATCACTTCAAACAGCTACTACTATTGCAACCCTATCATCCCTCACGTTCAGCAGTTCCTCAAAAAACTCCGCCCATCTCTTTCTCACATCACAACTCTCCACTAGCAGCCTACCATTTGCATCCTTCACTCTTGCCTCATTCTCCACCTGACCTTTCTTAATTCTCTTTACTTCCTTCCAGAAAACCTTCCTTCTCTCCATGAAATCCCCTCCCAACTTCCTCCCCCATTCCTCTTCCGCCGCCCTCTTTGCTCTCCTTACCGTTCTTTGTACCTCTTTCTTCCTCTACTTATACTCATCGAAATTTTGCTGGTTGCCTCGTTGCAACCACCTTTCGAACGCCCCCCGCTTTCTTCTCACAGCCTATCCTACTTCTCCGTTCCACCATTCACTCCCCTTTCTAATCCCCCCTCCAACTTTCTTTACCCCACACACTTCCCTTGCACATTTCTTCACCGCACCTTTAAACAACTTCAATTCCCCTTCCACTCCACCCACCTCACTTTCCTTCACCCTCCCATACTCTACTTTCATCTTCTCCTGATACACTCATGCTCAGAATCATGCAACTTGCTTACATTTAACACCTCCCTTCCACTCCTCTTTTTTACACCTCCCCAAATTCCACTTACTCAACTTTCCTTCCACCAAGCAATTATCCGAAATCCCATTCATCTCACCACGGAACACATCCACATCGAGCAAACGACCCATCACTCCCCTGCTAACCAAAATATAATCCATCAATGCTCTCTCCTCTATCACACCTCCATTCGTCCTCACATATGTATACTTGTTTATACTTTATTCTGAAACAAACTATTCCCAATCACTAACTCACTCTCTACACATAAGGAAGGAGGAAGGCACCATTTAGTATGGAGATAAGAGAATGAAGAATCTATGCAGAAGGGGCATAGAAACAGTAAGTTGTGAAAGAAGTTCATGAAATCAGATAAAAGTTGAAGAAGAAAGTCAGAGGTGCTGAAAAACAGCACGGTAGTGAACCGAAAAAAAACGCTTTATTTCAACAAAAATAAGGCCTACCAAATTCTCAGCTTGGGCCCTCACATTTTCCCCGTGGGAGCGCTAATTCCCATAGATACAATAGTTGTATCCCCCTGAGGGGTTCCAGAAGCAAAAATACATGTATATTCAGAACAATTCCATTTTTATTATAAAGGATTTAAGGATGATTTTGAACAACAAAGAAAACCTGAAAAATTAACAAATTAATAATATAAAATAATAGTAATTATTACATTTTATGTTTAATAGCCCTTACCAGCCAGTTGAAGAAAGATGTTGACTTTTTATGACTATAATAATTAGAAATTTGTAATCAAGAACTTAGCAAATTAGGAAATAATATAAACTCTGCAATTGTACTAATAAAAAAATACTGCTCAGGTACGGGGGAATGCAGAAACTTCCCCTACTAGGAATGGCCAGGTACCAATCCTAACCCTTGCATTTTTACTTATACATATTAAAACCTAAGCAATTTAACATTCTCATAAATTTTTAGCACCTGTCCTTCAATTTTATCACTTTTTAGCACATTTTTTAGCACCTTGCTGGTTTTAGCACTTTTTAGCACCTTTTAGCACCTTTTTCACCCAGTAGACACCATGTGTAAAGACAGTTGATGAAGCACGGAGATGTGTGCGCCGCTGAGGCTGAAATGGGTCTGCCTCTCTCAGGCGTCGTGACTCGAGGAAACCGTCTGTAATGGTCTTCATACTTTATGAATATCGGGCGGCCTCCCAGAGTGTATTTTAACTTTGAAATTTAATTAAAATATTTTATTGCAACTCGCGAAGGCTAGTCTCCCCAATCGCGGAAAAATAGCGTAAAATAAGGTTTTATTTTAGACACTACTTGTTATTTTTACTTGGTTATTTACCATCTGAGTGTTCAGTTATACAGGTAACGTAGAGAGTGCTTAGTTCAATACTCCTTCTTAATGTCATATATAGTCAGAGATTCTTTATTTCTTAACTAAAAACCTTACTTTACCCCAAATGATTTTACCTCCAGATGGGCCGAGCTCCCTACAAGCGATCCGTTCCGTCCTTACGACCTCTACCCTTCGACCTTCCTTGAAATACGTTCATCGTGGCAAGAATGTCCGCAAGTTCAGTCTTTCTCCTCTCATCCCTGGTACTTTTTATCCATTTATGGCGACGTGTCAATGCGCGTCTAGGAGTACGCTTAAGGACTTGAAAGGATGTTGGGAGCAGAAGTGAAATTAGAGCGTATTACTTATAGATTTCAGTGTTTAATTTTTACTAAGTCTATTTTTGTTAAAATAAACAAAAATTCTATTTCTGATCGTGTGTTATCGGCCTTAGTAGACCTCTTCATCGGGTTACCTTAAATGCTACTTGTTTCATCTATATATATATATATTTGGTGCGGATTTTGATGTTAAATCAAATAGACTAGAGTCATGCCTTGATTTCGTTGTGCCGGCTACAGGTGCTAATGCAGAATTATAATAAGCCTACAACTTTATCATTCTCAAGTTTGGTATTTAGAGATTGCGCCTTAATTTCCTAGGAACATTGTTTGTGACTTCGTGGATAAACTAATACGTAAGGCGTAATAAATTCCTGCCAGACTGCTTGTGATATTCTGTTGGTTTGTCCTGGGCACTACCCAGTTAAAAATCCATGCCGTTTTTAGGTCGACAGGTAGCAGAATACAGTGAAAGATGGCCGTAGAAGGTCAGAACGTTCCTCTGTCGGCCGCTCTCGACCAAAATTTGCCGTTCGACGGCTATCCGCTAGTCTCATTTAGACGGAAACAAGCCGGAAAAATCGAGCCCTTGCCCATGGCCGAATTCAAGAAGAGAATGTCGGCTTGCGTTCGACCTATTTGATTAACGGTCGCGCAACATACCTGCTGACTCATTTCTCTCAAGTGTTTATTCATAAATGTCACCGGCGTTGAGCAAATCTATTTCGCTGGCATGTTCAAGTAATTATATGGAATTAACATATATAAGTAATTTTCATACTAAGCAACTAAAATTAAAATATGTTAAATAACCCCTTAATTTTGAAATGAAATGAAATGAATAAAGTAATAATGAAATGAATAAAAAAAGCTATACAGAAATTTTATATTTATGCTTTACTAATTATAGAACATTTCACACTGAGATAACAATTAAAAAATTCAGGCCTTTATGAATGGGATGTTTTTATTCCAGATTAGGTTATAAGTTAGTTAAAGCCTCCCTAACCGCTACAAAAATAGAGCGTATCGAAGAGAGGAAGGAGGAAGGCACCATTCAGTATGGAGATAAGAGAATGAGGAATCTTAGCAGAAGGGGCATAGAAACAGTAAGATGAGAAAAAAGTTCATGAAATAAGATAAAAGTTGAAGAACAAAATCAGAGGTGCGGAAAACCGGGAAGTGGTGAATCGAAAAATGGTGGTCCTTAACCTAGCAAAAAACATTTTATTTCAACAAAAAGAAGGGCTACCTAACTCTCAGCTCAGGCCCTCACATTTTTCTCCCTGGGAGCTTTAATTCCCACAGATACAATATTTGTATCCCTCTGAGGGTGTGTTTTATTCCAATCAAGCCTAATAAAATATGTATAGTTGCCAGAACAATTATATGTGCAATTCTCATACAATAATGAAGGCATCTACGGATGCTTTATTTCCAATCAAGCCTGATACATATCACCTTGTACATTGGATTTTCAAATGCCTTAAAACTAACGCCAGGACACCATGACGCTTTCCCCCGGTCAAGACCGGTACCCATTTCAGACACCTGGGTAGAGTGGGGTATTGTGCTTGGAATTTTTCTCCTATACCCAACAGAGAAAATCGCCACTGCCAGCGCCGAGTTTCGGCGAAATACAAGAAAAAACAGTTCGTAAAGCAGGCGATGGAGAAGCTCCATTTTAAAAACGAATTCATTTGAACGTTGCAAGCTCTTGGCTCATTTTAAAAAAGGCTTACAGATAAATCGAAAATTAATCCAATGCTCGCACAATTTGGACAGATCCATAATAGGCAAAAATCTTAAAGAATACGTATATTAAAAACTATACGTAATAGCCTACAAACAGAAGTAAATTGTGACAATCATAACAATATTAAAAGAAATGCAATAGTTTAATAAGAGAATAACTGTTCATCTGTTTATTATTTATATACCGTCTCGAAATAGTGAGAGATACCTGCGATAAAAATCAAAATACGATGAATACAATGAATATGCCGATAATTATAAATTTTTATGACACCAATAGCTTAAAAATTTTAACTTTTCATAGCTCATACAAGCAAAACTTTCGAGGCTGCAGCAGAGACCGTATGGAAACGGTCTTCTGGAAACTACAGAAATTTCTTTAGAATTTCTTGAGTGCAACTTTAGATTTCCGTCTACCACTCGTAACTTTTGAAATAATTCACCTATCGAGTTCAAATGACTCTCAAATGAAAGATAAAAACATTCTTAAGGGAAAATCGTACTTGCTAACATTCTTGAGCACTCTCAGACAGCAAAATTCATTTGCCATGAAAATTACAGTTGGTAGCTACCGAGGAATACTTGCTAGTCACAGCTGTCAACTAAAAAATTGGTAAATTTACCTAAAACTTTAACTTGCGGATAGTTATACTGTAATAGGGTATTTAAATGTCAATTTAATCATTTTGTATGGGGGACATTAAATAATACTACCCTGTTGTTCATCTGAGCCAAAATTTTTATCTGCATTCGAGTTAGAGATGGCAACACTGCTCGCACGTGTTGGCAAGACTGGCATTCTGGCAAGCTCTTTCGCGGCAGTTATTCGAATGATGTTGTACGTTACAGTTGCAGTGGTGGCTTCTGAATCATTTAATAAGTTTCAAGCAATGTCAAAATGTATTTCAGTGCGAATGTGTAGTACGTTAGAGTGTATCTTATTTCTGAAAAAATTTCTGCTCTAAAAAGGTATGAGGTGTTCGCTCTCACGTGAGATTCTTATTCCACTGAAGACGTTAAGCCGGTATGGCATGTTTTCAAGTGCCTGATGAAGGTGATGATTGAGACGACAAGTGCCTCGTCTCAATAATTTTTTAGTGTGAAAGAATAGTAATAATATGTTTATTCAATATTAATTCCATTCATATTTTACAGCGAGTGTTAACACAATTTAGCTGCAAACTTCTAAGTTGCAGTATAATTTTACTTGAGAAACCTTTGAAAAGCAACAATATGTAATGTTTTCAATTCAGATGTACCGATAGTATTAGTATCAGCCTTTTTATATTATCAGTACATCACTAGTTTTCCATTTTTTATTTAGAAAAATTAAACTTCATAAATATTTGACTATCTGCGTTATAAAATTAAGGAATAACGACGATGAAAGAAGAAAAGGTCAATATCTACTTAATTAAATTCGTTCGCGGAAATTAAGAATTTTGTTTCAAAGAATCTCCAAAGGAACACATTTGAGGACGTTTTAAATGAATGACATTTTGCTCACTGATGCGTAATTTTGAGTTATTAACCTGTGAAGTTATAGGAAATTTGTATATAAAAGTGGAGAAACGGACACGTAAATGTGATGTAATACGGCATGACGTGATGCTAGGTTAAATTAGGTTAGGTAACGTTAGATTAGCTGAATAAACTTGCCGAAAATAACTTAACTTAGCCATACTGACACTGATGGTTACCACCGAAAAACTGGGCGCATTTCAAGAATGCAGGTACGATGCAGCCGAATATATAATGTTACTTTAACCGGAACTTAATTCATGTTATAGCTCGAAAATTACGTATCAGCGAGAAAAATGTCATTCGTGTAAAGCGTTCTTAAATGAGCGTTTTTAGTGATTCTTTAAAACAGAGGTCGTGATTTCCGTGAACGCATTAAAGTAAATACTGACTGAAGAAAACTCATTATCACCTGATGAACATCAGCATTATTGATGAGTTAGGGTTGAATTATGATTTAAATTGAGAAGCGTCCTACTAAAGCAAGCGTTGCGTGATCGTAGGCTAGTGATGTACAGATATATCGGTAGCGGCAAAATCTGGCCGATATTTTATCGATACTTTCCAATAATACGTATTTTAGCGTGAAAATGAGGTCATAAATCATAGAAGTGAAAGTAAAATTAAATAAAGAGCCTATTTATTCCTAGTAAATTAGTTAGCTAACTGTTGAATTACAGCGTTTAATCAGGCCCGCTAAGTGAATTTACTACGTTGAATTCCCGATGTCACGGACGGTCTGTAAGTGAAAGCTTCGTAGCAAAAATAGTTAAACACAGTGGGGACATACAATTATTATACTTTTACAACTAAAACCTATATAGTTTGACCAAATTTCCAATTCGTAAACTATGTGACAGGCTAACAAAAGTCAAAGCAATTAAATATCGTTGAAGGTGCATGCTAAAGTTTTTATGAATTTACCATAGAAAAACCTGAAATTCTATTTTAAATAAGCTCGTAGATCGTAAAATATTACAAAGCTAATTATTTTATTTCAATTTTGCATGTAAATCACCGTTCATTACGAATCTTGCCTTTTTCGTCTATTTTAAGATGTTTGAAAAAATCACGAACAATCTTATAGTTGGTTGCGTGTTTGCGCATCTTTCCGGTTTCCGATCCTATCGATTTTTAATTTTTTCTTTTCGTCAAAGTATGTAATTTGGTGTGAAAAACATGAAAATGATAACCATATTGTGGATAAACTATTGTTTCGGTCCACTTTTGAAAACAGTTGCTATTACAGCTAGTCTACATTACGTTGCAATACGGTTAGAAACACTTATCTATTATTGCATGGATTTCATTTCGTTATTTTTTTGCAACAATATAGTTAACATAGCAAGAGCAGTTCTATTATTCCTAATCGAAAACTTTATTGTCAATATTGTTATATTATTAGACATGTTAGTTAATAATTTTATTACATTACTCATGTTGGGCTTATAATGATTTTATTTTAAGTAAAAGCATCGGTATCGGATGTAGTATCGATCAAAGTATCGGTATTTCCAAGTATCGGAGTATCGGTATTTGCAAAAATGGGTATCGGTATCAGTGTGGGCCAAAAAAATGGTATCGGTACGTCACTAATCATAGGCAGACGTCCCGTGTTCCTGCGCGTGCTTGTGAACACGCGAACGGACACTCAAGCACCTTTTTTCTATGTAAATGAAATAGGTTGTGACAATAATTATTTCTATTCAATTATTTCTTGTGCGAGATTAAATCAAACTTTTATTATTGTATCTAATAAACAAATTTATGCAGTTAGTGTGTGATATTAAGATTTTCTTCTGAAATTTTGCATTGCCGGTCTCCTGAAGGTAGTATAGAAGTAAGAGAGTATCGGCTAAGGTCCTTTTTTTTTGGACGCCGGTACCGATACTCGAGAAAAAGGCTGATACTGCCAATTCCGAAACCGATACTATCGGTAGATACCTATTTTTCAGCATGAATATCCAAGTACGTCTTCCGATTTAATAAGAGTTAATAATAAAACATTCGTTTCTTTAATTATTGTGTAATTATTTTATGTAGTGATGTACCGATATCATTTTTTTGGCCGATACCGATACCCACTTTTTGATCGATACTCCGATACTTGGAAATACCGATACTTTGACCGATACTACAACCGATACCGATACTTTTACAATTATAGTAAAATAAAACCATTATAAGGCCTACATAGGTGTTATAATAAATTATTAACTAATATATCTTATAATATAACAATATTGACAATAAATTTTTCGATTAGGAATAAGATTAAGAAAAACAAAAAAACACTATATTTCCAATAGAGATGGTACAAAAGTACCATCATCGGTTTTTAAAATATCTTAAAGCTAATACACTTAGATGATAATAATAGAACTGCTCGTGCTATGTTTAACTATATTGTTGCAAAAAACATCAAAATCAAGTCCATTCAATAGATAAGTGTTTCTGATCGTATTGCAACGTAATGTAGACTAGTTGTAATAGCAACTTTTTCCAAAAGTGGACCAAAACAATAATTTCTCCACAAAATGGTCATCATTTTTGTGTATTTCACACCAAAATACATACTTTGGCGAAAAGAAAACATCAATATTCGATAGACCCCGAAACCAAAAAGATCCAAACAAGCGCAACCGGAATAAGAATAAGATGAATAAGATTGTTCGTGAATTTTTCAAAAACCGTACATTAAAGAAAAATGCAATATTCCTAGTCTGCGGTGATTCATTTGCTAAATTAGAATAAAATTATTAGCTCTGTGGTAATTGACGATTTACAAGATAAATTAAAATAGAATTTTCAGCTTTTTCTGTATTAAAATTTCAAAAACTTTAAAATGCACCTTTAAATTTATTTACATAATTGGTTTGAGTTTTGTTAGCCTGTTAAGTTGTAGGAGTATAATAATTTTATGTCGCTTCTGTTTTCAACTATTCATGCTACATATCTTTCACGTACTGACAGTTTGTGCCTCATCGGGTAGTCAAAGTATTAAATTCAGTTAGCGGACTTGATTGAACACTGTAATTCAACAGTTAGCTAACTAATTTAATAGGTATGAATAGACTCTTTATTTGATCATACTTTTACTTTCATGATTTATGACTTTCATTTTTATGATAAAATACGTATTATTGGAAAGTACTGGCCGGATTTTACCAATACCAGTAAAAATGACCGATACCGATACATCGCTACATCAATAATTTTATGACAGGATTTTATAAATACTCGTATTTTTTAACGTTTCTATCTGAATTTCAGATAAAAAAAGAAAGCAATTTACATTTTGTGCAACGACAAATAAAGACGGTTGGCTGCTCTGGCTAAAGCTTCATAAGAAAATGACGCTGAAACGCGCAATGAGTCGCTTTCTTCTAAAATTTCGCATGTAATTGAGTTCGGACCCGTGACTTCTGGCGAAGATGGCGATTCTTCTGAAGAAACAAGAGATGGAGAGATGTAGAATGCTGGTCTGCAGAGGCACAACTTCCAGAGCATAAACGAAAGCATGGGTCCAACTATTAGCTTCACCACCTCGGTTAATTGATATTTATGACGATTCATCGTTGTGGTGGGGCTGGTTGTGAAGGCTACTATATACTCCTCAATCCTCAATGTGAGCAGTGTAAAAACAACAAAATGTGGAAACCTAACCTGAATTTTCCCTCGTCAGTCTTCAGCAACCTCTGAATTGAAGGACGTTCTTGAAGGTAATCAACTATGTGTTCAGATACATATTTGTGTGTGTGTGTGTATGTGGTAGGAGGGGGGGTTATGGGTGAGTGGGTAGGTGTGTGTGTGGGTGGGGGGGAGAAGGGGTGTGTGTGGGGGTGGGGGGTGTATATGAATAGCTAGTGTAATTAAGTTCGGGCAAGGTCGATTTGCTGCCGCGGGAGGCCAGTACAAGTTCGCGTAAGGTCGGCAGCGAGCCGATATATAGAATGGAAAAGCCGCGGAAGGTCGAATTCGGGCCGCGGAAAGTCGATGTAGTCGATAAAGGTGGGAATTTCCGAACAGCTGCAAAGGGAATTCAATGGTTTTGTAGCCGTTTTTTCCTGCCATAAAAAGAGGACATGGCGACCAAAAACGGCTGCTTTTCCGAATAAAACACGGCTAGAAGTCTTGCCTTCCGCGGCACAGAAACGACTTGAAAACGTCTTAATTTTTTAACTGGGTAGCATCTGTTGAAACCAAATTGAAATCAAAGATTGCTTTGCCCTATTACAACATGCCAATAAAATTCAAGAAATGGAAGGTTCAAAATTATTTAAATTCTAACTTACGTAGATTTACAGGGCAGAATATGTCACAAAATCGACACAAAAGTGTGCCATCTACAAACCTCATCCAACAATGTATTGTGACTCTTTTCCGCGTCATTGGCTGTGCGTCCCTTGCGTATGACAACCATCACACGTTTAACACAAAATATCACTTAATGTAAATGTATTTTCTCAGATTAGCTATTGATTACGCATATAATGACAATTTTTGAGTTAATAAAAAACAGAAAAATTTTAAGTGGGTGTCTGAAAAAAGTTACATTTCAAACCCAAATTTCACAGAAAATCACAATTCTCCAAGTCTCACACAATTTCATTTGGTTTAGGTTTTCAACGATCAAAATTGCACAAGATTTAATAAAGCTAAGGAACATGCATCTATGGAGGCATTAATCGCATTGGAATCAATGAGCTATAGAAAAAAGGCTTTTGAAGAAATAAACAAAACGAGCAACGCATTACTTTTTAGTTTCCTGATAGTGGATACTAGTTCAGTAAAAGTGCTCGCTCAAACACCCTGACTTAAGCTCTGAAAACCCTAGCGCACGCTCAGAAATCCATGGCCCACGCTCAAAAATCACCGGCGCACGCTCAAAAACTCCCGAACTGTAGATAAATAGTGCAGTGACGAAAGTGGAAAATGCTGAACCTAACTCTTGATTTTTCGGTATAGTAGTACAACTTCGCACAATTGTCTACCATCCTTCTTTGGTTTACATGCCTGAAATGTGTCTAATGCTTATTCTTTCTCCTAGCCCGAGAAGAGCATTTCTTCAATACCTATCACAAATGTCTCATAGTTTGAGGAACAAGGAATAAAACTTCTAGTTAATATAACACGGTTACAGAGAAGCTCACAAGAAGAATGTGCAGATTTTAGGGCTGCAGGTTTCGAAGGTTGCTACCCAAAAAATAGATAAATTACACGGCGGCCTCGACACTCCACAATTCAGCACTTTATGCTCTGACGTCTATCGAACTAGATCAGCATTAATTGATTTCCACAAGTCCCCATTTATTCCCAGCAGCTAAAATCGACCTCTTCCAGTATAACAAGGCTCGTTATGGGGCATTGACAAACGTGGTGACCCTTGCCGACCTGAAGAACCGCACGGACGAACAAAACATGCGAACATTGCCTTCTGCGATGGGAGTTGCTCACTTCACCCGACCCAAAGGCCACGCAAGGCATTTTGTACACTTATCTTTTATCAGAAAAATATCGGTTCATTTGGGTCTTCCGACACAGGCCACAAGGAGGTCGAGTTCACTATCGATATAGCTTCAGAAAGCAGGGCGTGTCATCTCTTGTTAGGGTTCCCTGTCCAAGCTGCAATATGGGGAACTCAGGCGCCCGTCTAATCTGGCCGATAGGCCGATTTTTATTTCGACTACTCTCCTAAAATGCGATACGTAGGGAGGGTTTGTCTCCCATCAGCAGCCGAGCGTAGCCAACTCATCACCAACTTCCAGGTTCTGAAATTCATCAGCTTGATTCAAATCACAGATGATATTTCCAGCCTAATCTAAGCGGAGCAGCTTGCAATATATCTTTTAAATGCGTTGATCAATGAATTTGTCTCCATTGCAGTTAACCATTCCAGCAGTTAAGTTTTGTTACTACTCAAACATGTGGAGGCAAGAGCCCACGTTTTTTTAAGGACACGATTACGCCTTGTAGTACGACCTTGCCACATCGTCCAGTGGACCATTTCAATATATCCTTCTTTTACAAGCGGAGGCGAGGTTGCAATTCAGTCGTTTGGCAAATCTGCCATGATCTGTGTTTGGGACGCTGCTCTCAATCTTCTGTAAATAAAGCAATGGATATGTTGTTAAACACGACTGTTGCCACTTTCGGTAAAAAATCAACGCTACAAATAGCATTCAGCGTAATGTGACGCCCTTGGTGTTTCGTCGCATCGTGATAAAAATTGATGACAAATTCCGTTACACGATGGCTTTGTAGAGAACCATTTGATGTTTCATTTCTTCGTACAGATCACTTCTTGGTAGTCTACCGCCTTCTTTCATTGTATATCAATGAAAGGAGAATACGATAATAACTTACACTTGAAGGGAAGATCAACTGTCTGTAACACTTTGCGACGGAAGCCGCCAGTGGCTGCGGAAGAAATTTTCATGATGCTGCTGATGGAGTAGCAATCACAAACTCAATTTTCATTAATAATTGATCACAGCTAAACAAAGGCAGGATCCAGTTAATGTGGGCTGTTTTCAAAATTGCTTCTTACAACTGACTTTAAATTTAAATTGAATATTGAACATTAGTTAACCCATCGTGGTGAACGTATTAAGCACTGCTTTGAAATATTTAAAACCACATCTCTTTTGTACGTCTGAAAATAGGGTAAACACGCTTCTCTGAAAATTAGGCTGAGTACATAGTTATGGTGGCACAACTCTAATTTGGGAATGGAGGTTGTTCCTCGAGAGGAACCTTTCTCTCTTTGCAAAAGGCAGCAGAGACTTTACTACTACAGTAGTGAATTTCAAATGTATGACATAACTGACAGCATCTTTGCATGCATCAGAAAATACAGAAAGCTCTGCCCTAGTAACTGTCAAACCCGCCGGAAGTGACACTCAGTGGTAATGACACTTTGTCCTAATCTCCCAACATTTTCAATCAGCGTTTCCAATTCTCTAGGACTACCCAATTGAAAATCAAGGACGTGTCGCCGGTGAATTAAGGACGAGACAGTCGATCAAGTATGAATTAAAGGCGAGTCGGCCGTCTCGGCCTTATAACGCTCTCTCCACGCTCATAGCTGCGCACGGTCGAGCTCGGACGTGATATTCTAAGCAGGACAGTTATGATTTGAGGGCGCAAAATTTTCAGTTGGTTAATGGCCGTAACATTTGAGGACGGCCATCCGTGGTTTGCAGCTGTACAAATATCACTGAATTTTCGCCCTATAATGGAAGGAAGCCACGAAACGTGTGTTTTGACATTGCTGCGTACAATGCATCAAGCTTGATACTATATTTCGCATCCTTTTTTCAATTTTCATGTTTTCCAAAATATAGCCAACATTAAAATTGAAGACCTCTCTGTGCTGTACAATAAATGCTTCCGTGCGTTTACTTGCGTTCATATATAGATTTTCACCATACATTTGTTATGGGTATGTTTTTATTTCATTCTTCGATACCAGAATAGTCAAACATATAACTACAGTCCCCGCAGTATATCTATCTCTCTCAGAAGAGAACTGCTACGTATTGAGAGGACAACGCAAGATTTCAAATTGAGAAATGAGATTCAAGAGTGAAATCTGTTTAATCACTTTTCAGTTCTAAATGCATTCTAAGAATTTAATTATAATTTGGTAATTTCTAAAATGAAGAATAACATAAAAAATTGACAAATCTCGTATCATTGTGATTCAAATTATACCTAAGATTAATCGTATTCATAAATTTTATGCTATATCGTTCTATTTTTTATGGTGAAAATATCGTGTTGTTGACAATGCTAATTATTTCAAGAAAAACACAGATTTCAAACAGTGTTAAGCGAAAACGTATTTTATTATGACAGTTTCTAATATCAACTTTCCTGACGTAACCAACTGTAGCTGGTAATCAAATTTAAAGGAAACGAAATATCGCATCATATCGTTAAAATTTGGCTAATTACGTTGGAAATAATAACTAATGGTAATTATGGAATCTTATATTCTAACAAGTAATCAAATTAATTCTAGTTTGTATAGGTAAAGAATACAAGTCAAACTTTCCATTGTTCGTGATTCAAGTAACATTGCTTTTTAATTTCTGTTGGATTTTTTTATTCCCTAGGCAGTCGTGCGTAGCTGAAGTCTGCTCTCAAGATATACGAGTGTTTGCAACATGAAAATTATACATAAAACAATGATGTAACACTAATTACGTTCTTATGACATCGCACAAATTAATCTTCGTTAGGAAGAGAGAGAGAGGAAGTGAGAAAATTAGACACTATATTACTCTTGCCTTGTAAATAGTATACTCGTACATGCGTTTTAAGCAAACGTCGCATACCACAGCACTTAGACGTAGGCTAAAGATCGGTTATTATTAATACTCAGTTTAAAACAAAGACTTGATCATCTACGAAATACACTGAGAAGGAATATAATAAAAAACATGTCTGGGAAAGAAGTTGGGAAGTGGTTTGTCATGAGTTCGGTAAGTACGAGATCGATGAATCGTCTACCAGTCGAAGACCAGTCGACGACCAATCTACAAATTACCCTATCCATGCCAGTTGGAATTAAAATGGAGTAACAAAAAGTATGATGTATTACACTCATACTGCCTTCCAAGAACAAGTGATATATATACAGTATTATTTAGTCTAGTATCAAGAACTCTTCCAAAAATTTGTTTCGAACATTCAAACGTTACTGTCTGTACGCAAATTTACCCTAAAAATTTGCTCTATGATCGGGTTCGAACGAGTACCAGTGGAAGTTTCGATCTGGTAAGTGGCAGTCTGTCACTGTCCGTGTCATCGCACCAGTGCTGCAGCGTAGTTAGACAGTTCGTTAGTTTTTAATGTCCCCATAGGTGCTGTGACTTTGTGATTCGCAATTTTTACTGCTTAAAAACTTGGAATGTGAATTTTATTGATTGTAGTACAGATGTTTGAACGTTTTATATGTTGGCAAATTCAGAATTTATACTGGATGAAAGTTCTACGATTTTATGTTGATCGACCCGATTCGATCGTTACTCTCATCCGTAGAACTTTCTCGTCGACTGGAACGTTCAAGCGGAGTTTAATTTTTTAAATTCAGTTATGCGAAGGGTGTTTTGACGATATTTATATCATAGTACTCAGGATAGATTACTCTTTCATTATATTTCTCTATTTCTTTGGTAATCTAGAAATTGACTTGCTAGAAAATAGCTTTTTTGAGGAGAAAATTGAAATAGTGCTGGAAGCTAGTTCTTCTGTCAAATAAGATATATACTGAAGGCCGTGACATAAGTGCGGTGGGCCACTCAAGGAAGAGTTACAGAATTTGCCTGTTGCCTGAAAAAAACCGCTGCAGGGCGAGTTGGCGTTCTTACACCTTCAAACCTAGCAGTCGCATCAAGTAAGTATTTTATGCCTATGCGAATAGTTGTTGTTTTGAGTACTGGTCATTTTGTGATATACAAATACCGAATATTTTATTATTTTTCAATCACTTGAGTTTTAACCCTATTATGTACATATTGAGTAAATAGTTTGTGGGGCAGTTGAAAAATATTTGAGTAGTCGTATAACACTACTAAAGAATCGAGGTTTGTGAACAGAAAATGCAAGGACTACGCTGCAAAGGTAAAAATGCTTCCAAGTGTTCATAAAATTGAAAATATGGTGATCTCACGCAGTCTTATTGTTAAGCTTCAAAGTGGAAGAGACGGACTGTAATAGTGTGCAGACGAGGCAAGAGATTTGGTTAATGTGATGGAGATGCAACTAATCGATTTTCGAAATTTTGTTGTCTCTATCATGGTAATTATATCGAAATAAGCAACTTTTGTTCTATGTACTTTTTAGGGCAAATGAGTTTTTAACGAGTTATAGCGGTAGGTATGTTAATTTTCGTCTATGATGATGGGTGCGATGGATAAACATCTACTAATTGATTTTAGAATTTTTGTTGCTTGAATCTTGGTAATATCATCGAAATAAACTACTTTTCATCAATACACTTTTTGCGGTACTCGAGTATTTAACGAGGTATAGCAGCAGATTTGGTTTCGTCTTTGATGACGAGCGCGCTGGACGCAAGACGGCATTGCAGTGTTGCCGTCAGAAGCGCTGCTTGAATTACTTGCCGCTTCAAACACTAGAGTTACGGCCAGTAATTTACCGCTACAACTCGTTAAATACTCAATTGCCCCAAAAAGTGCAATGATGAAGAGTTGTTCATTTTGATGTAATTGATATGTTATAAGCAACAAACTTTCAAAAATCAATAAGTCGCATCTTCTTCACATTTACCAGATATTTTTCTCGAGATATGGCCTAACTTGTAGTTCACCACCTCTAGTAATTTGGAAAATGGTGAGTGAATTATTTCGTCATATATGTTACCCTCTGTTAATGTTTTTCTTTCCAAAATCATATTTTTACGACACTTTGATCAATGACGAGGATAGAACGAGTTGAGCTTTAAAGTAGTGGCTTTAATAACAGGAAATTTCTAAAGTTTAACAACCCCACGCAGAAATTTTTCAATTATAGTGCAATTTTTATGAAACTAGTATGTGTAAAATTAGATTTGGAACACATTTTATCATATATAATTTTATATTTTTCTTTTTAATTTTCAGAAAAAAACATATTCGTTAGTACATTAGAAGATCTTGAGCATTTATTAAATTATGAATTGTCGCTATTAGCGTATTTGCAGTATGACAATTATTTGAATCTTACTAATGTGAGTTGTGTAAAACGTGGCTCCCCCATGTAATTAAATGCTTCGGCTTTAAAATTTTGGTGATCCAACTTCCAAATAATTTCTTACACGGAAGTGTAGTACTTTAGTTTCCGCAGGGAGAAAGAGCTTTTTTCAGGAAAGTCATCCTTCGATCACACAAATTTTGAAACTAATTTATTTTTATTTGTGATTGGAACTTTCTATGACTGTGATCTGTAAACAATTGGGTTTAGATGATCATACAGTTGTTGACTGGTTTAATTTCATTAGGGATGTTTTTGTTGTTTCTGCTTGTTTAATAAACTAAAATATGGTCCGATTCTCATGAAACTTGCACACTTTATATAAAATTAATTTCAAACACATTTCATTAATAGCAGTTATCAAGTTTCTCTGATATTTTTCGTAAGAATTGTGGTGTAGTTAAACTCCAAAAATCCCAATAACAGTAATAGGACGTACTCAAAATCATATTTTTGGGATACTTACATCAATGACAATAGGGCGAGTCGAGCTATAAAGTACTGTGGCATCAATTACAGTAATATGCTTTATTTTTAATATATTTATAATATACTTTATTTTTTAATGTATTGGGACTTCTCCATTCTTGATACACATTAGATGATCTTTTATTTCTATAACCTTTTTCTTCAACAGATCTCGATGGGAATTTGGTAGAGTAGTTTCTTTTTCAAACTATTTTTTATAATAATTGTGATTATATGATGTTTATACAATTACACATTTTCTTCAAATATAAATGTGTGAATATAATTGTAATTGTAATTTAACATAAACATAATTGAATATGAACAGGATATTATAACGACTTTCATTTATGGTTGCCAGTTCAATTTCTACTAAAAACTCCCATTAGTTTACTTGATATCTATATTATAGAATTAAATCCAACATTATATAATTGCAACCTACTTAAACTTTAACCGCACCGTAAACCATATCATTAACTGTAAGTTAGCCGTTAACATTAAAGAGTTTTCCTTTTATTTAATTGAACATAACATGACTTGTCTTAACTCACCCTTACGAAGCTTAACTTAACCTTGCTCTACATATGCCCTGCTTTTAAATATCAAAACACATGAAAATGTTCGGCAAGAAACCTATATAGTTTCCAACATTATAATTTAGCGGTTACGCTTTAAGCAATCATCCACAGTAGCACCTATAGGGGTGGAATTGTAAATCTTCTGCCGGAAAATTTGGTAAAGCTCTATTGTTAAGATGCTAAGGAGGAATAGAGAAGTTTAGCTATCAGGAAAAATGTGCTTCACGTCCTTACCTTGACATATCTGAAAATATCTCATACACGCGTTTTTACTTTCAGAAGAATTGGATTCATCCGAGGACCCTGAGCAAGGTGCTCAACCTGTCTCCCAACTGCTGAATTCGTTCCCGACCTAAGCCGGTGAGAATTACGTTCAGATAACGATGTTTCTTTCACATTGATATGTGCCCCTCAGGGGGATACAACTGTTGTATCAATGGAAATTAGCGCTCCCAGGGGGACTATGTGAGGGCCCGAGCTAAAGGTTAGGTAGGCTTTCTTTTTGTTGAAATAGAATAAGTTTTTGTTTTGTTACGTACCATCTTTTTTCGGTTCACTGCTGTCCTGTTTTTCAGCACCTTCTAATTTCTTCTTCAACTTTTTCTTGTTTGATGATCTTCATTCTTGGCTTACTGTTTCTGTGCACCTTGTGCATAGATTCCGCGTTCCCTCAACTCTATACTAAATGGTGCCTTCCTCTCTTGGAACCTCTTTGTCATGGTTAAGGAGGCTAAAACCTTCTTAAATAATGATAATAATAATAGATTAGATTAGATTATAAGTTAGTTTAAGCCTCCCCAACCGCTGCAAAAATAAAGCGTATCGAAGAGAGGAAGGAGGAAGGCACTATTTAGTATGGAGTCAAGAAAATGAGGAATCTATGCTGAAGGGGCATAGAAAGAGGAAGATGAGAAAGAAGTTCATGAAATAAGATAAAAGTTGAAGAAGAAAGTCAGAGATGCTGAAGAACAAGACAGTAGTGAACCGAAAAAAGGTGGTCCTTAACATAACAAAAACATTTATTTCAACAAAAAGAAGGCCTACCTAACTCTCAGCTCGGGCCCTCACATTTTTCCTCTGGGAGCTGATAACAATAATAAGAATAATAATAATAATAATAATAATAATAATGATTATCACATTGATATGTGAACTTTGTTTTATTTTGTATTGTTTATGAGTCCGTTCATCAAAAAGAAATCTATTACAGTACATGTTGAGTGTTAATCTATTTTATGTATACCTAATTTTATGCGTGATATTTTAGGTGCGTAATGTATAGTGCTCGCCATAGCCATGTGGCTAGAGGTTTCTGCCGCCGTGCGGCAGACTCAAGATCGAATTTCGGCGCTGGTGGTGGCGATTTTCTTTGTCGGGTATAGGAGAAAAATTCCAAGTACAATACCCCACTCTACCCTGATGTCTGGAATGGGTACTGGTCTTGACCGGGGGAAAGCGTCATGGCGTCCTGGTGTTAGTTATAAGGCATTTGAAAATCCAATGTACCAGGTGATATGTATCAGGCTTGATTGGAAATAAAGCATCCGTAGATGCCTTCATTATTCAATTCATTATTTATTGGGTCAACTATTGCTTTACATGTTTTTTCTCGATATATCTCGATAGGAATTTGATGGAATAGTTCCTTTTCGATACGTACGATGACACTGTGAAAAATAGAAGGAATGAATTTCTATTTTTGTTAATTGTAAAAGCTGTGTGTGTAAATTCACACTTTACACCATCGTTAGTGTTTATTTTACCATTGACTATATCGGTAAAAGGGCTCTGCCAAGGAATGTGATTCCGTTTTTAACAATGGTATTCGATTTTAAATCAACGATTAAGTAAATCATGTGAAAAATCGTTTTTAATTCGTAGAAATGCAATCTTTTCAGGGAACTCACAAAGAATATCTAGTTCCATAGTACTGCGCGGAACAATTCCATTATGTTTTGACGTGTTTTACTACTTCATTTACCCAAATATGGTGCATATCATCTTCCTTCAAATTAAGCATTTTAATTTCCATTTCGTTATATGCAGAAATTTCTATGAAATGACGCAAAAACTTTACTCGTTTTTCTGGTTTTGAGTACTATAATGTACATATGAATATCCTTTCATTTACTTTACAAGACTATCATAAGAACTCTTAAATAATATTTAAGAACATACTAGGTAAACAATTCTATCGTTCCTTTCATTTCCTGTTCCGTTGCTTCGGGAAAAAAAATGGAAATAGCTGCCATTCAGAGTCAACTCGATCGCAGGGAGTGTAAAGTTGAGATATTAAACGATCAAGTTGCTGGGATCGCCTTGCTTCTGAAGGAGCATCTTTAATCAGAAAAATCTGCCAACGTAACACCAGTCCGAGGATTCACGCGTGCGACTTCAATGGAAGACTGGACTACATACTTCAGCGCGAAGATCTTGTAAGTTGTATTGTGGTCAAATAATTGCTAATATATCCCTCCATTTATATCAAATTGTTATTTAAATATTTGTGATTACTGAATTTGACGCTTCTTCGTTATGATGGGGAGTTGGTTTGAAATATGCGCGAAAAACTTGGACAAACACAATCTTTCATTTCGGCAGTCACAAGTTTTCGTAGTGAGACTTCCAAGTTAATATGCTGCTGAGGATTCAAACAAAATTGTAAGCTAATGTACTTCGAAATTGTGGAGAAACTAACATATTTAAACATGTCTCACAATTTCCTGTTCTAAAATTTCCAGGTTCCATATCTGATGACCGCCAGGGAAGCAAACCTTAGTCGCACAGTGACAGCGATGTTGAAAATCTTACTCGCGAGAAACCTAGCGACAGAATTCTCCATGCCAGGTTTAGGCCCCCACAGATTGAGGACCAAAATCAAGTTTGACAACTCCGCTCCGTCGCGTGTGCAGTAATCAAAAGTGAGTAACCATGATACCATGTACTTCAGAGTATTGTTACAGAAAACTAATTAATATTCGTAAATCATGTTCACAACATCTGGATTGTTTTTAATTTAGTACGTAAAATAGAAGAGTAGGATACAGCCTGCCATAATTTGTTGCGAACGACCTTCTTCATATTTTTTCCTTCATTGCAATGCAGGTGCTCTTGCTCATATTCCCGAGTACCGAAACGAGCCTAGGAGTAAAGTGGAAGCTGCCTTTCAGAAAGCTCTCATCTCATAGATAAGCTCTGCTGAATAATGTTTTATGAAGTTTCACCAGGATAAACTTGCAATCTCATGTAGGTTCACAGATAACAAATTTTGTACCAAACTTTTATTGTTTAATGAATAACTCCAGTCACCCACTCCCCACAATTATGTTCTAACGCCCTTTTCGACGAGACGACTTCGTGCTGTATCTACTTATTAGTCATCCACTTTCAGTTGCGAGTGATATGCATGCACATGAATTCCGAAACATGACTTCATGAGTATATATTTCAATACGTTGACCTCAATTGGTTAAACTGAGGTTCAATGCTCAACTAAAGTTTGAAATCGATTAAAGTTAGTTATTTTGAAAATGCAAACAATAACCGGATCCGGCCTTCATTTTGCTTTAATTCAATTTTCATTAAAAATTTAGTTTGTCATACTGTTGGGTCAGCAGCATTAGGAATATCCCTTCCGAGACCACCGGTAGAGTATGTTGCGCTGAAAGTGTAAATGATGATAATAGTCATTTGGAGCGATACTAAGTGTAGCCTGTTATTAAATAGGGGATGACAGAAGTGCCGGATATGGGTATTGTCTCAACTGACCACCATTTACTAAGCTCATTGCGCACGTAGTACTGAAATTAAATTTTTTCATGTGCTTATAACGGCAGATTGATAGTATAATGAAGATGTTTTCACATTATTCTAACACAATTCATTTTCCAACTTTTCAACTTTGCGAAATTATTTTAGTTCTCCACGTGTTAGAATACAAAGATAGTCACATATCATTTCACTGAAATGAACTCTCAATTTCTTAAAAATTTTACATATATCAGTTCATAAAAGTCAACATTTCGATGTTACTAACATCATCTTCAGGATGCCAAAGACAAAACAAACAATTACTCTGATAAAAAAATGACAATCCAAAAATTATGTTACATCAGACTGAATACTGATATTGGTAATCCCATTGCGTTATGACAAGGTAGGACTTTTTGTGCAAGATTAAAATTACAGATGCCTACTTATTGATCAACAGATATTCATATGTTAACGGCACCAGCGATGAAGGCAAAATGGACGATCTACCGGAGGTTCCAAACGTCTATGCCACAGTCCTACAGAACAATTTTAGAGCAAAAAATAATTTGTATTTTCGTTGAGGGTAGGTTCCAGTTTTTAAATCTGCAGTGCTTTTATAACATGAATTCTATACCGGTGAAGCCGATTCATACGCATGGTACGTGGACGATATTATCGTTGAAATTGAGATGGTAGAGTAGTTAGAGATGTTGAGGAATTTGGTGACTGATAATCCGGTGTTACATTTACGTATGAGCTGGGCGTGTAAGTGGGAAGCTGCCATTTCTTGACATTTTAGTTTAAGAATCTCAGGGTGCTTTTCGTATAACAGTGTATGTCACCCTTGCATGCTGGTAGAACCAGAAACTGTGATTGTGATGCAGCGCATGTGTATTATGAAGGTGTTATCCATACCTTGTTAAAGAACATTTATGAAGTGTGCAGCAACTGGGCAAGTTTTCATTCAGGAATGCTACGATGTAAGCGGTTGCTAGTTAATAAAAATTTCTCCAATACGCTTATTGATGGAATTGGTAACTTTGTGAATCGAATTTTGAGTGAGGACCATAACCCGGGATATGCAAAACATAAATATATTCTATGAAAGTCAAATGCATAGCAACTGCAAAATTGATGAACGTGTCTTCAAAAATGTTGTTAAAACTTTCGTGAAACCAATAGATCCAGATATGTCATTAAAACTTCGTGTGCTCTACAAAAGGAAGAAATCAGTGATCTACTTAGAAACAAATTTCCAGATCCCGAGTCAGTGACCTTGGCCGAGGCAATGTGATATTTCAGTTCGAATGTAAACGGATAGAACGCAAGTCTTTCATTAAGTGTTACATTGGCATGACTAGGATGAAACTGAAGGTTAGATTAACCTCGCACAAATATTAACCCTTTAACGCCCCAGAGGACACCAGTGTCCTCTTTCAAAATTCCCCTTCAATATATTTTATTTCTTATTCAATTAGTTCCCTAATGTGTTCTTTGAAGTTCTCTGCCGAGTGGCAGTTCTTATCCCATCCTGATATCGGTGACTGCCAGATGCCAGCGCCAGTTTAGTGACGGTGGTTGTGTTAACGGTAATATGAGTACAAAAATTCGGACGTTAAAGGGTTAAGGTTCCATTTTTAATCATTTCAGTATTGATCATAGCTGTGAGCCCTCAAATGAAGATCTGTGCTCAAATACAAAAAAAAATTTATAATGTTGTTGAAAGGAGCATCTTCAAATAAGTCATTAAACTTAAACGTGGCCTCAACGAAATTACAAATAATTTTTTGTTCTAAAATTGTTCAATAGGACTGTGGCTTGTAGACGCGTGAAATCTCCAGTTGTTCATTCATTTTACCTCTATCTATGGTGCCGTTAACATGCGAATATCTGGTGTGCGGCAATAACTAGTCAACTGCAATTTCAATCATGTACAGAATTACCCTACCTAGTCTTCTCGCATTGTGATATTTGATACCAATATTTTTGTTCTGTCTAATCTAGCGTAAATCAGTGATTATCTTTGTATTCTAACATGTTTAGAACTATTGAAACACAAGTAATTCGATATTTCTCTCTAACTATGTTTTTTCCACCCAGTATACCCTTATTAATTAAATGAGTAAAGCTACTGATAAGGGACCTGAAACGAAGGATAAACCTCACAAAACTATGCTGTGAGGAGCATTTATTCTCACCAAAATTTGATTGACCAGGAAACTATTAAAGGTATTTCGTACTCAGAATATTAATTTGTTGGATAGCAATCCTATACATGATAACGAACTATTTTTTTCAACAGGATCAGTTGACTGGGATGGAGGAGAGGCAAGAGACCCGTCACTTATCTTTCAGCTATCACTTGGGCATTTGAAAATAATTGTGCACCAGCCCTTGACGAGTCAGTTTTACTCGAGTTAGACGCTGTTTATTACGTTCTTTAACTTCTATCATGTTTCATAAACTTCTGTGTATCTTGTTGATTCTGAAAACAAGGTGTTTCACGCCTTGTTCATAGATTCCCCGTTCGCTTAATTCCCCACAAATTTGTGTGTTCCATCTTCCCCTCTCTACAACGCATTAATTTGAATAGGGAGGCTTATCCTAATATTCTAGATTTAGCTTAAATAAAGATTAATTTTAATAAAATATTTCATTTTCACCTTTTTGGGTGCTTAATGCCGATCGTGCTTTGCATTTTCGTAAAAAATTTAAGCAATCAATAACTCAAATGTCAAAACATGATTTAATAACTGCGAGTCCAGTATGTGATCGTAGAAACAAGACCAGCGCAGTATATGCTGTAATTGGACAGGTGTGCTTAATTATCGGCCAAGATGAGCCGGTATTTTTGTTACTTTACATAATAAACAGCGGGCGGGGGTAAACATTTGAGTGTTTTATTACCAAGCTTTGTCATAAGAAACTCACTGCCACGCTCAGCGAAGTTGTTTGAAAAGCAACACTCAAATATTTAATATATATATAATGTATATATATAATATATATATATATATATGAGTGTTCCTTTTAAAAACGACAACTTTCGACAAAAACTTTCGGCCGCGTACAGCCGAGATTTATCGCCTCTAAGCGATCCTGAAATATAAATATATATATATATGTGATTATACATATATATATATTTATATATGAGGGTCGCTTAGAGGCGATAAATCTCGTCTGTGCGCGGCCGAAAGTTTTTTTTTTACGCTAAATTCAAGGATGGCCATCCGCGAATCATGTACGTATCGCCGGTGAAATGGGTGGAGCAGGGACGTAGCATGGACTTAGCATGTCTGATCATCGCGGACGGCTGCGTACGTATCTGAGCCAAAAGTTCGTCCTCAAGTGGACATTTCGCCTACGATTCGAAGGTGATTTACCCATGTTACGTCCCTTAGGTTCGTCCTTGCACGGCCGTAACACATCGGCGATACGTCCTTGATTTTCAATTGGGTAGGTGATCCGTCGGCAAAGCATCACCCCAACCAAAAGTCTTCTCGCTTCGTTCAAATAAGATACATTGTAAAATTATTCTGCCTTCTAGAGTATCTGGGGTTGCAAATAGGTGGAACAAATAATTTACAACGGACAAACGCCTCTCCGTGTGAATTATTTCTCTCCTTTGTAGGTCTTTGTCCGCAATTGGCCTATTACGCGAGAAGACACGCATCATTTTCTTCAACAAATTGCTCTAAGATCACCTTTGAGACTAACTTCACATTTTATCTATTGTGTCAGAAACTCCCTTGACCTGAATAAAGAAATTGAATACTCTAATGGTTATGCAAAACAGCAGAATGAGTTGTATGATTGTTCTAAGTTGACAGCCTTTCCACGTGAAACCTCCAGCAGCATAAACCGATGTTAGCCTTCATATAACAAACCCTCTCCTCCCCTCTCCTCCCGATGTTTGCCCTCATGTAACAAACCCTCTCCTCCCTCTGCCACAAACAACTGCGGAGTGCCTACAAAAAATAGGTTTTCTTTGTTATCCAATGCTGATACAGAGGATGAAAAGCCCCTCTTAGACATATGAGTATAAATCAACATCCAATCGCATACTCAGAAGCAGTGAAATCAACAGCAAGAGAAAAATCGCTGCAAAATTGCAGTCGACAATCGATGGAAAATCCACTACCCAACTGCATGCACAATCATCATCAGAAAAATAGAAATGACACGAGCATTTCTCAGTTCCCTGCTGATCCCCATACCAGAAATCACCACAGCCGGCCCATTCAGAGGCAGAACAACGTAAATTTCCCGCACCTCTCCGAACTATCTAATGATATAAAAAGTACGAAAAAAAACATCTCCACCCCCTATACAAAAAGACTGATGGTGGAGTTAAAGAAAGTCCGGATTGAGAGTTTTTAATTGAACTTAACGAAATATTAGTAACAACAGTAAACAACAGTCAAACGAATCAATATGGGAGGAGTAGCACTGATCGGGCCCGAGTGCACAACACGCAGCTCTTGCCGCACGCCAGCGCCCACCGCTTGACTCGAAAGACCTAGACCCAACGGGCCCGGCCTGTAGGAAAAAACAAAGACTTGAGCCTATAATGACATGAAATAACCCCGAACAACTTCAACCCCTACCGGACAGCTGGTATATCGACTGCGGAATGACGTTCCAATTCTAGTTATAAGTTATACGTTATACGTTATGCAGTTCCAGTTATAAGTTATACGTTATACAGTTCCAGTTATAAGTTATACGTTATACGTTATGCAGTTCCAGTTATAAGTTATACGTTATACAGTTCCAGTTATAAGTTATACGTTATACAGTTCCAGTTACAAGTTATACGTTATACGTTATTAAGATCCAGTTATAAGTTATACGTTATTAAGTTCCAGTTATAAGTTATTATTCGAATGCGTGTGTGGCGTTGCACCCTAATTGACCAGAGCACGAAATTGATACGTTGACAGCAAATCACAATGGCCAACCATCCCACGTACCCCTCAGTGCTATCCAGAGCTTCGAAGTAAGACGCAGAGGAGTAACACGGCCCTCGGTGAGTTAGGCTTCCATGGTCAGGTCACACGTCAGCGGGCGAAGAGGCGAAGAGGCGAACTCTGCTCCCTGACGGAGTGACCAATTCGCACCACACTCCACCACGGTCTTCCGGCGCCAAACTTCAGCAGTACCAGCAGGCCCTCATTCGGTCAACCAAAATGCCCCGCACAATACGCAGCCCTCGACGACGGCCACGCTGACCAGGATTGCAGGACAGCTGATCTAGTGACACTGTGCGAGGCGAAATCTGGGGCGAGACTGCAGAGGGTTGCATGGCAGGTGATTTATTTAGAGACATGTCTATGTCGTAGTCACCTGACCAGAACAATTCACCGTTAACGCACAAATCGTGACTGGTCAACTCACTGAATAAAATTCCTTTGAGAGGTCGCCCTATTAATGAGGTGACCTATATGGATTTCTGCACACCCCCATTTGTGAACGCAGAAATACCACAATGGATGAATTGAAACGATCATGGAAAATAGAGCTGATTCCCGCCAAAGCCAATGAACACTGCCTCCTCCATGCAGTAGCTCATCTACTTACAAAACAACCAGCATCAAAATGGAATTACTATTCCTTAAAGACTGCAATCAAAACATAGAGTAAAGCAAACAAAAGCACATACGCAAAGTTTGTAGACAAGAACAGTGGAGACATGCAAAACCTCATATATAATTACATTGACGACAAACATTTTGATCAAGCTGCTGTAGACCTTATACCACTAATCATCTCGAACGTGACAGGCCAAAAACTTCTCAACCTGGATGAGCAGGATCATTGTGTCTTGAAAATATCAGTCGATCTCTTATCAGAGATATCAAATAATAACCCTCCACTACTGCTCCATCGTAAAAACGATCACTACAGTGCTCTTGTCACACAAGGCAAAAATCAGACAGGAGTTACCTCATCTTGACAGACTGCCGCTGCCCAGCTAAATAGTAGACTTTCTTACATAGCAGATGCTGGGCCAAACACCCTGGGTAACGGAGAAAAGATCGATAAATCCCTTGAGCGATCCCATCGAGATAGTAACTTTGCTACCTTTAAAAAGAGTGCTAATATAGGTAAAATCAAAATAAAGGATATAAATGCTCAAGGCCTGAATGGTAAATTGGATGAAATCAGAGTAATGTTGGTCACTGAAGAAATTGACATTTTGTGTGTTTCAGAAACATGGTTTGATTCACGAACCCAGAGTTCATTTTTTAACATTCCTGATTTCGTGTTATATCGCTACGATGCCGCTAAAACCAGCCGAGGTAGTGGATCTTGTATTTTTGTGAAAGAAATGTACTCAAAATCTTCACTTCTAGCGAATAAAGTTTGCGAAGGCATTGAAATGTTTTTTTTAGAAGTGCAAATAAATAAACACATATCAATAATCATTGGCAACCTTTACCAGCACCCATCGTCTCCCCTAAATTTAACTCTAGATTTCATTGAGGAAACCTCCAAAGAAATCCTTCAGGCAAAAAAGTCATTCTTTGCTTTCGGAGATTTTAATGTTGACCTAACGGACAAAAACAATCAACTAAGCAAACTATTGTACAAACTAAGCCTATCACAAGTGGTCAAAGAACCGACTCGCATCACTAAAGTCTATGCAACTTTCCTCGATCTGGCTATCACAAATAATCCCACCGCAATACTAAGTACAGTAATATCACCTTCTATTGCCGACCACCAGTCTATAGAATGTGAAATTAATATTGCAAAAGGAAGACTAAAAATACCGCTTAATGACTTATCGCTCGAAAAAGCACTATTCAGCAGAACTATTTCAAGAAAAACTACTCGATAGGTCCACCGAATTCCAGAATATGATGCAATCTGACGATGTTGACATTCAGGTGTCCATCTTCAACAAGAATTTCACAGCAACTCTCGACGAATGTGCACCTTACGTCACCAAAAAAAAAAACAATCCAAACGGACTGTTTGGATTACTGACGAAATTGAAGAGATGAGCAGAATAAAAGAAAGCTAACTCGCCAGAGTACAAAAACAATAGATCAAACAGTACCTTATACGAAATATATAAAGAACAATGAAAAATTATCCGGAAGAAAATCACTGAAGCGAAACAAACTCACTTCCACCAGGAACTGATAACGGCTACAAATAACCCGAAACGAACTTGGGAAATCTTTAGTGAGGTAGCCCCTTATACAATTTTAGACCGAATAAGTAATTTTGAAAATCCCTTGGCAACAGCCACGGATTTCAACACATTCTTTTCAAAAGTAGGGGCTCAATTTTTCAGCGAGGTGTGTACTAATCCAGATAAAACGTCAATTGAAAATTCATGCCCCACTGAACCCTCGAGGGCTGATGTCAAGTGGAGACCACGTAATGTCCATTTACCAGAGTTAAGACATATCTTATACTCACTAACAAACACAAAGGCAGTTGGACATGATGGCATCAGTCTTCAATATATCGAAGACAGTTTCCCTGTCAGAGCACCATGGATTCGTCTGATAATTAATACATCAATAGTAACTAACTAACACGTTTCCAAACCAATGGAAACGCTCCATTATCAGACCGTTGCATAAAAGTGATGACCTAAATACAGCATCAAACTACAGGCCCATCAGTCTTTTGCCTGTTATGTCCAAACTAGTGGAGAAAGTGGTGACAAATCAACTGTCATTTCACCTGGATGAGACAAATCTACTCCATCAAAATCAATACGCCTATAGAAGAAATACTAGCACTCAAGACGCTCTGCTCAATATCTCTGAAAAAATATACAGTGACATCGGTCAAAAGAATGTAACACTCTTGCTGCTACTCGATTTCTCTAAAGCGTTCGATAGCGTCGAACATGATAGACTTCTACGTAAAATACTGAACTTTGGAATAGACACGCAATAGTTTGAAAGTTACTTGTCAAATCGATCTCATGCAGTCCGCATAGAAAACAAATTGTCCCCATTCATTCAAAACAATTTTCGTGTTCCCCAAGGATCCATTCTTGGTCCGTTACTGTTTTGTCATGTGTGTGTGTCTATCAACAGTTTTTAGGTATGCGTAGGTATTATGATTTGATTAGGAGAACATTGCCCTCAATCATTTATTTTCGACTAGTGACATGAGTATTACAATACTCGTGTGTGTGTGTATCATCTAAGTGAATTTACTTTAAGATATTTTAAAAACCAATGATAGTACTTTTGTACTATCTCTATTGGAAATAAAGTGTTTTTCTTTTTTCTCCATTTTCATTAATGATTTCCCTCCAATGCCTTCTAACACACGGATCTCAATGTATGCAGATGATGTTCAAATTGCAATAACAAGTTCTGTATCGGAAATACCACCGACGCATATTAAAGCCGAAACTTTACTGACCACCCTGAAATCATGGTACGACCGAAATGGTCTCAAATTAAATGCTAATGAAACACAATATATTATTTTTTGATCCGAAGATGCAATTAAAAAATTCAGATCTTACTCGTGCAGTTGGAAATGCTAAAATTAATGCATCAGAAAAAGTTAAAAATCTATACGAAAATCTAGGCGAAGTGGGGAAAATAAACCTTGATGGCCGGGAGAATTTATTCGCAACAATAATTTACAGTTCCGAGGCAAATAATTAAACGGACAACTTAGAAATTGCCAGCAGCTCGTTAAATTCGGACGACGCTGCATACGGCCATCAAGTAGAGAAGATCCATGGGCGCGATCTTCTCGGGTCACTTCAGTTAGTTGTGCCCTGGTGAAAATATAAGGAAAAATCCATAAATTTGATACAACCGGAATTATTCCGTTTTTACGGTCGCTGTAGGCAGACGGTTATAAAGTTACGTTGTAGTTCTAGTTATAGTTAAAGGTAAGTTATAGTTTAAGGTAAGTTATAGTTATAGTTGTACAGTTATAGTTCAAGGTAAGTTATAGTTATATAGTTATAGTTTAGTTATACAGTTATAGTTATAGTTGAGTTATAGGTATACAGTTATAGTTGAGTTATAGTTATAGGTAAGTTATAGTTCTAGGTAAGTTATAGGTAAGTTATAGTTCCAAGTAAGTTAAAGTAAAGTTATAGTTCTAGGTAAGTTTTAGTTAAGTTATAGTTCTTGACAAGTTATAGTTAAGTTATAGTTCTTGGTAAGTTATAGTTCTAGGTAAGTTATAGTTAAGTTATAGTTCTAGGTGAGTTATAGTTAAGTTAGAGTTCTAGGTAAGTTATAGTTAAGTTATAGTTCTACGTAAGTTACAGTTAAGTTATAGTTATAGGTAAACTATTGTTAAGTTATAGTTCTAGGTAAGTTATAGTTAATTTATAGTTCTAGGTAAGTTATAGTCAAGTTATAGTTCTAGGTAAGTTATAGTTAAGTTGTAGTTTTAAGTAAGTTATAGTTAAGTTACAGTTCTAGGTAAGTTATAGTTAAGTTATAGTTCTTAGTAAGGTATGGTTAAGTTACAGTTCTAGGTAAGCAATAGTTAAGTTATAGTTCTTGGTAAGTTATAGTTAAGTTACAGTTCTAGGTAAGTTATAGTTCTAGGTAAGTTATAGTTATATGGTTATAGTTCTAGTTATAGTTCACCAGGTAAATTTACGGGAGCGGATCTTATGGAAGCTCAATGGCAGCTAAATCACTGGTAGACGTGCGCCAAGTCTACGTGAACCAACCTCAGCTGCCATCAAGTAGGGAGTTCCGTTGACGAAGCAGAGGAGACGCGAAGACTCCCGTCCAGGCACGGATTCCCACAGTCATGGGTGCCGAGAAGAGGAAGGAGGGGCGGTGCAGTGCGGAGAGGAGTGGCTTAGCCCCTCATGGTTTCCCCACGAAGTTAGGACGAATTCCAACGAACAAAGCTCACGCTCATCGTAGCCAAAGGAGAGCGGTCGGAAATGGTCCGGGGAAACACCTCGACGTAACGTTGAAATAAAGGTATCGAGTTGAGGCACGAGGCGGCTGCTCGGTGAAAGGTGTTCTGCTCGTAGGGCTTGTGAGAGATTTATAAGATGGATTGTTCTACCAGCGTTCAGTCGCAACAGAAGTAAACCAGGAAATTCACATAGCTGGAGCAGCCTACCAGTGTTATGAGACGGCTTTTATTGAAACTATTTTTGCTTTCTTTAATCTAGGTATCGGGTTCGATAGAAACATATCCTTCAAATCTCATGTTGCGAATACTTGCAACAAAATTTACGGAACTTTAACGTTTTTTCATCGCATAAAGAGTATGCTAGACGAAAAACCAAGATGATTAGCCATTCAATTCCTAGTGTTATCGCGCATTGATTACTGTAACCTAGTATGGGGAGAACTTACCTCAATACCTTCAAAGGGACTTACAAAAGTGCATGAACTTTGCAGCAAAGGTGGTATGCAACGGTAATTTAAAAAGAAGTGATCACGTAACTCCTCTCCTTAATAAACTCGACTGGATTCCTATCCAAGAAAGGCTCCTCGTGCAGGAGGCCCAATACGTATTCTCGTCGTAATATCTTCCTCAGAGCAACGCTGAGATAGTGCGTTTCCATCCACCCACTGTAACCAATCAAAAGCCGAACAGAAACAATAATGTCTTAGTCAACTATCGTTCACCTCACTTAGGGCAGAAGGCCCTGTCCATATGAGGCGCCTTACAGTGGAAGAAACTTCCCCTGAGATTTAAAATCCCTCAAAGACCGAGAGAATTTAAAGCCAAAATAACTCGTCATCTTGTGTCTCAAAAATAATTTTTAGTTACAGAACATACTGAATAAGCATTGACGAATCTCACTTGCCTGGTATCTCCAATGCTGAATAACTTCCCTTGCTCATTTTTTTATGATTCAGGACATTACACAACAGTTTTTAGGTATGTGTAGGTATTATGATTTGATCGCCTATACGCTGGGATTTGCAAACATGCTTATTTGTATATGTGTGTACGTATATGGGTGTATGTGCACATATGAGTGTGCATATGTGCACATACACCTGTGTGCACAGGACTAGATAAACCAGGCGAAGTATGCATTCTATGTCTTTCCTCTCCGTTTTTGTGCAAGCATCAAACTAGACCGTCATGGTACCTATGTGTGTGTGTGTTCACCAATTGCAGACATTCTGCACCATATTACAAAAATAATGTGATTTTTTTCTAATATGAAACCCTCATAGGGCATTCATGTCTTCTTTCTCATTCACGTCCAGAAACG
Organism: Morinoia aosen; assembly: GCA_030386875.1. NCBI lineage: Eukaryota > Metazoa > Arthropoda > Malacostraca > Amphipoda > Talitridae > Morinoia > Morinoia aosen. The sequence continues at coordinate 10,472,337 of CM059561.1, forward strand.
TTCTTGTTAAGCTAGTGTAGTGCATATTATCATACCATCTCTTACGCTCTAGAGTATATTACAACAACCTCACCTAGGAATTTCTGTACTTGGGAACCGTTGTAGAACAATCGTTTTCATGTTTCTGACTCAGGTAGACTGTTTTGTGCCACTACTTTCAGTACTGAAATTTCATAAAATTCATGACATGACAAAAGATATTTTCTCCGAGTCCCTCGATTGGAATGCTGGTTTATACTGCCTAGTTTATGCTGATATTTGCGCACATGCTTACTTGTGTATACGAGTGCGTGTGCACGCTATGCGTGCGTAGATGGGTGAATGGGTCACTACGTTATACTTCATTTCACTTCATTATTCTGAAGCATTTAGAAAAAAAAGTACAAATAAATTTGTTGCACGATCACCCACATTTAACAAATAAGACGCTTATCAACCAATGATCTTTCGCTACAACATTTTAAAAAAATCGCTCCGATATTCCATAAAGAAATTGTAAACAGCAACACCTACTGAAAAAGTTGTCACGAACTTCCTTTGCTCATTATCCTATATTTCAGATCATCTCACAGCATTTTTGTAGTACGCATATGTATTGCGATTGCCTAGATGCATGGGTATGTATTTGTGTACGAGTGCGCGTTGGGCGTATGTATATGCGTAGGTATGTATGTGCATGCATATGTGTATATATTTACATGTACATATGCACGTATGTGTGTAACACGCTGACAACTGGAATTTTAACTAAAGATACTGGTCCTTTTTTATGTTTCACTCTCAACTTGTGACAGTACCTAACTCGTTAGCTATGTATTATTGTAAAGCATCCATATAAAAAAAACTATAAATTCGCTGTGTGATCATCCATTGATATTAAAATAAAATGTTTATCAACAAGTGACCGCTATGTTAAAAATTTCTAATTAGAAGTAAAAAACTTGTAATTTCCGTGGTCCTCAAGCCTATATTTATATTTTCTTCATGCTTCCTTGAAATGACATTTCAAAACATCTGCTGAAACAAGCAATTTCTAATATTACTTCCTGGCGTCACGAATTTCAAAGTTTTATGTCATGTACATGTAAACTGTCAAAAGTGTTTCCACCCCACAATGAAAATGCATCGTCCATGAAATTGTGTTCTCTTGCAATTATCATTACCTGTATCATCAAATATAGATTGAGCAAGATTAGGAGTACCTTACCCTCAATCATTTCTTTTTGACTAGTGACATGGGTATTACAATACTCGTGTGTGTGTATATCATCTAAGTGTATTAGCTTTAAGATATTTTAAAAATCAATGATGGTACTTCTGTACCATCTGTATTGGAAATAAACTGTTTTTCTTTCCTTTCTTTTTTTCTTATCGGAAATTCATCGGCATCTACTCATAAAGTCATCCCAAGGGTTTTATGAACAGTACAGTCATTAAGATGCAACGCTGAAAAATCATTCACATTCATGCATTCGGAAAGAGCCTCCAAAACGGTGTTTTTCTTAGAAACTATTTTGCACACACTTATCTTGAACGACCAAAAAATTATTTTAAAATTGTCAAAACTCTCACGACTACTTGCACAAGAGACGCTGCTCCTAATCCATTATTCAAATAAATGTTTTTGCTGACATGTTTTCGAGCATGGGATAAATACGTACTGGTCAGGTAACACGGATTCAATTTGCTCTATATAGAAAGCGATTGCTTTACGAAGTCAGATGATTGCTATTGCAATCATCTAAATAACTAAATAAATATAACTAAAAATGTGCGCTCTGGATCAGTGCTGCGCTTTTGGTAGGATCATTATTGTCAAACTAAAAGAACCTCGGGTAATATTTATGTGCAGGAACCACCGAGAAGGGAGTGACTATGTTTGTACATCAACAAACCCAACTTCACCCTCCCAGAACCTGGCAAGAACTCCCCTCGAGAAATTTTGGTCTGAACTAGGCAGCAGTAGCCAATTTAAGCTATTACCACCGAAAGAGGCGGCGCTGTCGAACACAAGACGAACTTTACTCTTTTTAAGATGAATAACAGGAAAGCCTGGCGGGAACCATGCTTTTACCTTGCTTCCCTATGTCATCGCCACGGTCTCTCTTGACATGGTACGACTTGATGGTGGTCTGGATGGACGAAATTCGTTGCTTTAATGAGAGAATTAACCTTTCTGGCTCCTTCAAGCGATGCAGAGTCTATCTCGCGACGATGAACTGCAGCTCTGTTGTTGGGCGTTTTTTGACCTTCGCGTTAAAAGTACAAGGGAGTCCCGAAGTTACCATGCTGAATCCCGAAGATTGTCAATAATATCGAAAAACTTTTAATCGCCTACAGACAGTCCCGGCTGCAGGTCGGTGCCTTGTCGCGTTTACACACTTCCCAGTTTTTTGAGGTAAAAATTCTTACGAGCTCAAGTGCTCAACGTGTTTTATACTTGTTTTCAACGTTGGGAATTGTCTGCGTTCAGTCTTGCACCTCTCTGATCAGATTAACCCAACCCCGGCAAATCCTTAAGGAGTGAGGTAAACAAACAGAGCATTTACTTGTTCATTGCCTGCTGCCATGAGGCTTTGCTCCCTTTCTCCGAATAAGAACATTGACCTTCGCAGCAAGATCTCGTTTACAGGAATGTTTTGTATATTCTGACAATACGGGGTGCTTGGCTACCATTTGCCCCGTGGCCACTTCTTGCCTGGTGTCTGGAATAATGTGATTTTCGAAACGGTCAGGTTAATAAAAGTTAATAAATAAAAAAAATATCGAATAATCTAAAATTACTCCAGCATTGATGCCTCTAAGCTTGAGAATAAAAAGCAAGGAAAAAATCGTTGAACGAAAAGTCATTTTCATTAAAAATGTTCAAATAAAACAACGTTTCGGACTAACTGTCCATCTTAAGCAAAAATCTCTTTAAAACAAAACCAAAGGAGGAAGAATTAATTCCCAATAAAGTATTAAAGGAAACTTTAAACTTTGAAAAAACACGAACAACGGTGAAATAAAATAGAAGGTTAAGGAGAAACTGAGTAACTGAACTATGTGATGGCAACATGAAGCGGGAAAGCACTTCGGGTGTCATTCAGAGTAGGTTTCATTTTGTAAATATGCAAGGATTCGAGAAAGCGCAGATCAGTTGAGTAAGAGGTACCTGCCAAGATTTTAAAGTCCTTTAGGAAGACCGGAACACACTGACTCCAACGTCGCCAGATTTGGACACCGGCCACCCTTTTCCCTCCACCTCCTTAGCACCACGGCGAGGATGCCATTCGAGCCAATTTATAAAATATATAGAACTACTCAGTTGTATTAAAGTATCTGTTCGGTATACATTTATTATTTACCAATGCTTTATAAACAACACAAGCAATGAGAATATGAATACTGCAGCAGAATATGAAATTCAACCTGCATTTAATCCTTATTACCCTCTCCCTCCACCTCCGTAGCCGCAACAACACATACAGTTGTCATTCGCGCCAATTAATTAACTGTATAGCACTAATCAGGTTTGTTTAACTATCTATTCATTATATGTGTAGTCATTAATACTCACTGCATTATAAACGAAACGAGTGCTAAGAAAGTGAACACTGCAGTACAATATGGAAATTAACCTGCATTAAATCATTATTTAAAATGAATATAACTATCATAATCTAATTTAAACCTAACCTTAACTAACCTGATATCACCTAAACTTGCCAAACCTAACCCAACCTAACCTAACCCAACCTGACCTAACCTAACCCAACCTGACCTAACTAAACCTGACCTATCTCAATCTGACCTATCTCAATCTGGCCCAACCTAACCTGAGCTAGCTGTGGTGTTACGGAGGTGGACGGAGAGGGGTGGGCGGTGTCCAAATCTGGCGACATTGGAGTCTGTGCGACCGGCACATTGAACTCTTCTGCATGAGATCTAACAGAGGACAGTGGGGGGAGGAAACCCAAAAGGAAGATCAGTTCTGCAACTTCGCCCACCAGCGTGCTCGGAAACTCTAGTCATCAGGGTACGGCAAGTAGAACCAACGTACCTTGATTCACAACGTGAACAACAATATTGGTACACCAGAGACGAGCACAGTAAGGGTGGCAGTCTGTGTACCAATGGAATATAGTGGCAATGAAATAGAATAAAGAACCTATTGTAAAATTATTGACCAGAATCATTTGAATTTTGAGCTGTGGGAAAACTTGTTCATGATGGATTTAACATCCTCTCATAGTTTCAATGACTGATTTCCAAAATACGTTTAATGTGTGTTCTAACTTTCAATACTTACACAAAGAGTTCAATTTTTTACAACGATATTTTGTCATAAACGGATTTCCTTCTGCTGTCGTTGACAGGCATATTAATAAATATTTGTATAAAATTTATGATAACTTACAATCTGTTCAATCTTGGGCTCAAAAAGCTTTCTATATGAAGTTGCTATATTTTGGAAATAAGTCATTGAAACTAAACGAGGATGTTAAATCCCTTATTAACAAGTTTTTCCCACAGCGCGAAATTAAAATGATTCTCGTCAATAATTTTACAATTGGTCCTCTATTCTGTTTACGAGACAGACTGCCACCCTCACTGTGCTTGGTCTCTGGTGTACCAATACAGTTGTTCACGTTGTGAATCGCGGTACGTTGGTTCTACCTACCGTACCCTGATGACTAGAGTTTCCGAGCATGCTAGGCGAAGTTGCAGAACTGGTCTTCCTCTTGGGTCCCCCCCCACCGTCCTCCGTTAGATCTCATACAGAAGAATGCTATGTTCCGGTCTCCCTAAACGATTTTAAAATTTTGGCCGGTACCTCTTGCAGAACAGATCTGCGCATTCTCGAATCTTTGCATATTTACAAAACGAAACTTACTCTGAATGACACCCATAGTGCTTTCCCGCTTCATGTTGCCAACATATAGTTCAGTTACCCAGTTTTTCAGTTACCCAGTTTCAGTTACCCATCCTCGGATCCGTGCTGTAAACATGCCACAATATTTGCTGAGATTATGCGCGTTGCTCTTGTGCAACGCGCGCTTGTAAGTGATCGAAGAGTTCGGTTGTACAGGTCGGTGCGTGTCTGTGCAGAAGTCGGTGTGAGAATGCGGCGTGTCTATGAGAAATGAAGTCTAATCAGGTCGGCTAGAAAAAAGTTAATTATTGCTTGAGTAGTTCCTTTTCATTGTGATACGCTCTCAAGTCGTCGCACAAAACTTTCAACTTCTTATTTGAAAAATTTACCATCACCGTGAATTGTGAGGTAGAACCCCCTGTGGAAATTGAGCATTGTGTCTCCGCCACGTGTCGTCAACGAATTCTGGCAATTTCTGACAAATAAGAGCCAATCTTAATGAATAGTTGAGAATATAGAGGTGTGGGATCCTGCTCATGTAGCTGGAAATTGAGGAACACAAATCGGATAATTGCGGCAAGTTGCTGACCAATACCAAATCGCTTTCAATTCTCCTGATGACAGGAAAATTCTGAAGTTGAGCGTAGAGGTTAATCGTCCCTTTGATTTTAGAACCAATTCTACGATACAATTCTCTATGTATAGGGGTTCTTAAACGTATCCAGTTTTAAGGGTTCCATTCTATGCCGCAGTATTTTCAGCCAATGTTAAAACTTTTGAAACTGCTCGTCGAAAGGATTATTTGGCGGTTTCTTTGCGTCTGAGGTAAGGTATCAAGTCGTTGGTTGGGAGATATTGGGCGTAGTGCGTAAAGGTGAAAGGCCGACATACTATGCTAGAGCTTCCTTAGCTCGTTTCAGAGAATACTCGCCACTTTCCTCGCAATTTCCCGCTCTTCCCCCCCTGTAATCTTTCCCACCCTGAGACCAGGTGTGGGTTATGATTCGGTTCTGTAAATCGACAACTGATCGCTTTCATGACAATTCTTACTCTCCTCCCACTTGTCTCTCGCTTCGGAGTTGTAATTTTCATCCCACTCGTTTTCGTACTGCACTGCTGTCACTTGCTTCTCTTTCAGCATGGTCTACCAGTGTTCTTCTAATTTTTTTTCTCTCTAATGTTCCAGTTCCAACAATTTCTCCGAGGTGTTCAACAAATCCAGATCTGGTTAATCATTTATAGCTAAATCGGCTTTCTTCAATTGAACTTCTTACTCCATTCCCGTAAGATCGGACACTCGCAATCGTTGGGAGTAAACGGAAACATTACACAAGCTCGCCGATAAAGCGGAAGAAAATTCAATTTCACACGTGTGGAGAGTATCGGTGGCCAGCTTTGCCATTCGAGAACTCCCATGAAACCTTATTACAACATTTCAGTCTATTGTCGAGCGCCGGAATTGCAAAGGTGGTTTTCCAAAGCGTAGAATCTGCTCCTATGATTCGACCACATGGATGCAAGGAAACGCATGGTGTTAACCAAATCTAGAGTTAACTTAACAGCTTGACTTTTCAGAATTTTGTTTAGAAGCAAGTCCAAATTGTAATAGGATAAGTCGATATTATCTGAGGTTACGCTCTGTGGGTTGGGCGATTCAGGGTAAGGTCGGTGAGAGGACATAACACTTCTCCGTAAGTCATCGCCAATGGTAAAGATTCCGTAAAAGAAGCGATTGAAGGCGGCACTCATGGCGCACAGATTTAAAACAGGTAATGTCTCGGGCAAGTCACAAATAGCCACTCAAGCTTGGCGAAGCCGAAACATTGTGCGAAGCTAACAAAATATATCTGGTGTTTAAGAGTCCTCTCTTACGAATTTTGTTGTAAGTTTTACAAGAAAACACCTTTCAGCCAGAAAAAATATCTCCTGTCACGAATATCAACGTCTAAAACAATTTCAACAAGTTTATATTATCAATTAGCCTTAAAACCGCGCGAACAACTTTATAAAACTGAAGAACTCACGTCTATGGCGGCCTAATTTCTCATTGACGTCAAAATTCAATAAAAAAAGTCCAGGAAATAAACATAACAAGCAAGATATTAATTAGCTGATAGTGGATAGCAGTTCTGTAAAAATGCTTACTCAATTGCCCAATCGCTCACCTAATAAATCAATCGCTCACTCAAAAAACACAATCGGTGACTCTACAAACACACAATCGCTCACTCGAAAAAAACACAATCGCTCACTCAAAAAAAACAATCGCTCACTCAAAAAAATAAAAACTCAATCGCTCACTCAAAAAAATAAAAACACAATCGCTCACTCAAAAAATGAAAACACAATCGCTCACTCAAAAAAATAAAAACACAATCGCTCACTCAGAAAAAACACAATCGCTCAATCAAAAAATAAAAACAATCGCTCACTCAAAAAAACACAATCACTCACTCAAAAAAAACACACTCGCTCACTCAAAAAAACACAATCGCTCACTCAAAAAAACAATCGCTCTCTCAAAAAATCAGAATCGCTCAATCAAAAAAATAATCGCTCCCTCAAAAAATCAATCCCTCACTCAAAAAAACAATCGCTCACTCAAAAAAACAATCGCTCACTCAAATAAAAATCGCTCACTCAAATAAAAATCTCTCACTCAAATAAAAACAACTGCTCATCATATATAAACAATCGCTCACTCAAATAAAAACAATTGCTCACTCAAATATAAACAATTGCTCACTCAAATAAAAACAAACGCTCACTCAAATAAAAACAATCGCTCACTCAAATAAAAACAACCGCTGTCTCAAATAAAAACAAACGCTCACTCAAATAAAAACAATCGCACCCTCAAGAAAATATTCGCTGGCTCAAATAAACACTTGCTTGGTCAAAAAACCATAGTTTGCTCGAAAAATCTAACCGCTTGCTTTAAAAACCAGAGCCCTCTCTCAAAAATTCCAATCACTTGCTCACAAAGCCCAGTCGCTTGCTCAAAAACAAAGAGTTGCAAATAAATAATTCAAGGACATAAGTAGAAAAAGACGAAACTGTCTTCAAGTTTTTCGGTATAAGAGTTCAACTTCGCAAAATAGTCGCCCATTCTTCTAAGGTTCGCATACCCGACGAAGGCCTAACGCTTAATTTTACTCCTTGCGGGAGAAAAGTTTTTCGATGTTACCAATTTCAAATTTCTGATAGAGGAAAACAGGAGTAAAACTTCAAGCCGTCATAACACAATTACAATGAAGCCCACGAACTATTTTCGCTAAAAGAAAGTAGTAAGTCTGTCTTCTTGTTGGACGGTAAAATTGAAAGTGATACGCTGTAGATTTGAAATCAATGGAAATTTGATGAAAATTGAATGGAATAAAGGAAAAAACTTCTCAAAAGCGAGAAGCACATCGCCAAGTCAATGCAGAGATTTGGACTCATGCATCGGTACTTGTTGCCATAATACCACCTGCTGGGGAAAAAAACATCGTCTGCACGCACTCTTTGCTGAGCTTGTAAGATGATCTCTTCTCGCACCTGAGGGTCCGTAGGTTCTCCTCCTTGCACCCATTCTAACAACCATGCTGGCAACCATGCTGGCAACCATGCTAGCAACCATGCTGGCAACCATGCTAGCAACCATGCGGGTAACCATGCTTAGCAAAAATTACCCTTTTTTGAACATTAAATTTCAATATGATCATATATATTGATCAACCTGCTGTGTTTCGAACACTTTAAAAAGCATTTTGATCTACACACACAAACCATGATCACTTCAGCTCTTTTTTACTCCGCTTATTGTACTAGTGCCTCACCTTTTCTATTTTGAGATGTGTTCTTTCTCACATGTTTGCATGATGTTAATTTTTCTAATTCTAAAATATGTCTTCGATGTTTTCCAGCTTTCTTTGTGGCAAGATAGATGAGTGACGAAAACAATCGGAAATTTCACTTGCAATAAAACTTCTATGAGAGAAAAAATTCTTCACCGGATTTGTGATTTCTCTACCGTCTAAATTTAACCGTGTTTCTGCTTCGTATGAGCGTCCATAATTTGTTACATACCGTACATCATATCTAGAGAGTAAGTGATTCCTAGTGTCAAATTTTCCAGAAGTTTTCCAAAGAAAACTCATCATACGTGAGTGTGTAGCGAAAGCTATTGTATAGAGCGCCTGTGGAGTGGCCTACTCCATTTAGCCTTGGATAGCCCGCCTCCCTAATGGCAGCTCGATCTTCATAACGTAACTCCGCACGTTTTTCTCAGCTATATTGTTAATCTCCAAGCTCCCTAACCTTGTCATCATCGATTTGTGAATAAGCTGCAATTATGGCTAAACTTCCAATAAACAATGAAAAAAGACAATTTGAAAATGCGTATTGAATATTTGCTCTAATGTGAATACGATAACATCTGAATTTTGAAGCGGGTGTTTCTTGTATTCGTTCAGTATCGACTGTGAAATCAGCATTAGAAATTTCATCTGAAATAAACCATAACGGTTATTATTGTGAGGAAATGAATTCGAGAAGATCAAAAATTCCAACAATGTGTACGTGAAGGTCACGTGATAAACAAACACATTTAAAAAAACTTTGGCAGCCTATTGCTAAGCCGTGAGGACACCCAGCCCTCAGCCTCTGAGCTAGTAGGTGTATACTGTATAGGCCCTACAAAAGCGACCCGATTGCTTTCCTTTACTACGTGATGGACAATTTAGCAATAATTTTAGAAAATTTAGTGTGACGTAAAAATTTTCGTCCTGCCACTTCACTAACGCTTAATCTCACAAAAAAATCAGGTTTACGTGACTAATATTCTATAATTGGTCAAGAAAAATGAACATTTACCGTCGTTCAAATGAGTCCTGTAAATAAAATCGATGTAATTTACCTCCCACCACTTTGAAAATGAACAAGACCAGTAGTAATGCTATCCGATGAAGAAGAGATCCTCAGCAAATGATGTAAAAGTGGAGAGTCGCCCTTACTACCGTTGTGAAAATCTACACCAAGGAAACTTTGAAGAGTAAGTAGTATGAGATAATTTTAAATGACAGACGAAAATCAACATTTATTGAAATGCTGTATCTAATCTATAAACTTTCGAAATGTATTCCTCATAAATCGCGTATTTTGTCCTTAAAAATGGTGCGCGACACAAAACAGGAGTACAAATTCATGATTAAAAAAGTTTTAGCCTCCCTTTACCACAACAAAAATGTTCAAAAAGAGGAAGGATGAAGACGTCATTTGGTATGGAGTTAAAGGGAACGCGGAATCTGTGCCCAAGGTGCATAAAAACGGTAAGCTAAGAAAGAAGTTTCTTGAAACAAGAAAAAAGTTGAAGAAGAAGGTAGTACGTGCTGAAAAACAGGACAGTAGTGAACCGAGAAAAAAAATGGTCCGTAACAAAGTAAAAAAATTATTTTATTTGACCAAAGAGAAGGCCTAATTTTTAGCTCAGACCTCACATAATCCCCCTGGGAGCGAATTCCCGTAGATGCAAGAGTTGTATCGCCCTGAGGGAGCAGGGACAAAAAAAAAGAACGCTTATTTTCAGGGATTCGAGCAATTAATACCATAGAAAACAATTGCAAGAACATTTTTGGTGAACTATAAGGAGGCTAGTTGTGCGGAAATTTTTTTCGATACCTGACATGATGCTGTCCCAGTCCTGCCCAAATTCTCCCTGCAAAGGTGCGTCCCAAGAGACTTTCGCCGCCCAAAATTTACGCAGGAAGTTTTTAGATCTAATCATCATTGGAACTACAAACCTAAAGGGTCAAAAACTTTAGGTAACCGGGAAAGAACTAATTTCTTTGTAGGAATTTCTCCACCTGGCAGAGGTTCTACTTCGACCAGACTAATTTCGTCATCATTAGGTAAGTATTTGTACCCCAATAAGTTTCCCGATTCACCCCTATGCGTTGTACCAAGTCAGTCAGCTGTGAAGAAGATTTTGAGAAGATGGCTGTTCGAAACCCAGATACGCAGGAGGAAGCCACCATCATTCATAATTCTTCGGGAGTTATTATAAGGAAATTTTACGTGTTCCCTTTACCACGTTTACTGGTATCTAATTGAACTTAATATAACTGTGATAAGGGGAACATCAAGAGCAGACAAGGATATTGATTGCATGGTACCTTCATTAATTTGTCTGTACTTAGCCGACCCGAACCTTCCCGAGGTAATACCGTTAGTATAACCAGCTGTGTTAGTATACAATTCACATTGTAACTGATTGTATTGATTATAAATTTTTCCATTTATCTAGTTCTTCTGGCTAGAACCAACGCGGGCAATGCCCTCTAACATCTGGGTCTTTCGTCTTTTTTATACTGGTGTTAAGAATCTGTAAAACGTATATTGGGAGTTTTCCCTAAATTTCGTGTGCGGGCCCTTGCCCAGCAAGGACCCCTCCCCTTCCTGCCCTCCGCTCGGCGCTGAGGCATGGAAACGAATCGGAAAATGGACATCATGGAAATTGCGGAGGAGGGGCCTTCGTCCCCGAAGATACCGACCGTCGGAGGAGCCCATCAGAAAAGGAAACATCGGTAGATTAATCGTTCGAGGAAACGCGGAATCTATGCAGAAAGACATAGAAACGGTAAGTTGTGAAAAAAGATCATGAAATAAGACCAAAGTTGAAGAGGAAAGTAGTAGGTGATGAAGAACAGGACAGCGGTGAACCGAAAAAAGGTGGTCCTTAACATAACAAAAACATTTTATTTCAACAAAAAAAGAAGGCCTACCTAAATCTCAGCTCGGGCCCTGACATTGTCCCCCTGGGAGCGCTAGTTCCCATAGATACAATAATTGTATCCCCCTGAGGGGAGAAACATCGGTATATTCCCTTCGACCTAACAGGGGACAGATACTTTCCCAAGTACTTCTAAATAACCTTTGCCCCAGAAGAAAAGAAAACAGTCAATCCCTTCAGTATAATGGAGGAAATCATTAAAGTCACGGGAGAGAAAGTGAAACGACTTTTCAGCATGAACTGAGAGATGATGTTGGTGGAGGTGCGCAGCGAGCGACAGGCTGAAATGATCGTTGATCTCTCGAGAGTGGAAGATGTGCCACGTCAGACGACGCCGTACGACCGTTTCAATCATACAGTTGGACTAATTTATGTCACTGACTTTTAGCCAACATTACAGACGTAGAGGAGTTCAAGGTTAGACTCCAAGAAGAATACAATGTGGAAAACGTAACAGGAGCAACATTCATCAAACCACGGAACCCCGAAACGCAAGCCTTCTGAATAAGCTTTCGACAACAATATACATGTGCCCAACAATATCTACTTCCCTGGAGAACGACATGATAATAGAGTGTGCCCCTTCAACAATATACCTATGATGTGTAACCACTGCCTAACATATTTGCACACTGCCAAACCCTATTGAAAATCGAGGACAGTGCACCGATGGAATATGGTTGACAGGGCTTATTATACGCGATTTATTGGTCATTCTGCCATCCGACCGATAAAACAACGGTACACCGCCCAATTTACGAGCATGTTATGATTGGCACTGCCATCCGTGGCCTCCCGTCCATACACCGTCTTTAATTCGCGGCATCTAGTAGCGATTCGAGGTTGACTTGGCCAAGGACGGCCATCTGGCTCAGAATCGCTGATACCGTGTTTTTCTGACACTTGTTTCTCATGCCCTCTCCCATTCAATAATTACTGCTCTGCATTTGTGGTTAATTCTCAATTGCATAAATTAATCCTTATCGCAGATCGTCAGTAGCTGCAGCAACTGGTTCTAAATGTGCACCCAAACCAAATACGGTAAATATGACTCATGCTAATAGTTTACTTCCCGTTTTAAAATATGATCAACTCTATGGTCGAGTGAAAGTGCATCAAATTGCAGAGGTGTATTGGGGAACGTTTCAATTATATTTAACTTGTTGGGATATAAATGCGCAGGCGTAGCCAAATACGTTTCAACAATATCATAAACTTATTATTTATGTAACGGAGGTGAATACTGTATTTCATGCTGTGATTATACATGATGGGGTTCAACAATACATGGAGAAATATTAATTCTAAACACTTCAACTGTTTGTGGTTTCATTTAAAATGATAAACATGCCCAGGTAGCAAGAAATTATTAGGTCAATATTGGGTTGATAATTATTTATTGACCTGATATTGGAATCTTGGATTACAATAATAGGCTAATAAAAAAGACAATATCAAAAAAAGATATATTTATTTATTATTTCAACTTGTTATTGGGACACTGTAGTAAATAGTTTTATTTCTAATAATGAACTAACAGTGTATATATCTATGTACGATGTTCACATAAGTGGAAACTATCTCATATGAATTAAAAATATCCTAATTTAATAAAATTTCTAAAAATATAAATTATCATTGCCCAAACATTGGGTTGATATCGTACGCCAAGAAAACGGAGTAATTTGTATAAAATGTACCAATTAAGTTAATGAATAGTTATTTCAGTCATTAATGAGTGCAGATATATATGACAGATATCAAGAAATATGAATACGTTGCAATATGTACATTCAGAATTACTGTATTCGCAGGTTCATAGTTCTAGTTTTCTCAGTCGTTCAACGAGTTTCGAAGGTCTAGTTTTTACAAAAGAAAATGCTAACATCGTTTGTCATATGTTAATATAGCAATAAATGTCTATATGTATATTGAATTAAGAGGATATAAAGTCATTTATATAGATGATATAAATGACTTAATTTCGTAATGATGGTATGGAGTAGGCCTATTCCTACCATATAATCCATTTGGCATGCATCATTCTTTGAGTAAACCGCTTTCGTGCAATTTTTCAAGCACGCATATACCATGGTAGACTAAAGGAGGTACCGTCACTTCTACGGGGACAGCAGCGCACATTCGCTAATTCGACTAGCCAATAGGAGGCTTCATTTCAATCAAGCCAGATGACGTCCCCTCCACACCATGACGTCAGCGGCGGCGGCGGCAGCGTACTACTACGTAGCGTACTCTGCTCTTCCAGACGTACGATCAACAACATGGCCGACTGCCGGTGTGCCTCCGCAAGGTACGGATTTGGATTATTGAAAAATTGAATTCCGTCCAGCTACGTACAAATCTACCAGAACTAAAAGATTATCGATCTTCAATTTTATCATTCGGGTAGCTTCATAAATTGACAGCTCTATCCAAACTGTAGGAAAATGTACTTTATTCAATCATACAAAACGTTTTAGTACTTTTTCCAGGCAGATGAAGCTGGCTTTTGCCCGCCGTGTTTAATCGTAAAAAAGGATAATATAAAATTCAGTTTCACATATTTATTTGAAATAAAACCTGCGATATATTCTGCTTGTAAGTTCACGAACTGAATGAGCAGGAGCAATGATTTACAGTTGTATATCCTTTTTCAGCATCTAAACTTCTAAGCTAAAAAAAGACTTTCCATAAGAAGGCACCATTTAGTTTGGAGTTAAGGGAACGCGGAACCTACCCAGAAGGGGATATAGAGACAGTGAGTTAAGAAAGAAGTTTATGAAAAGAGATAGAAGTTGACGAAGAAAGTAATAGGTGCTGAAAACCAGGACAGCAGTGAACCGAAAGAATGGTCAAAAAATCATTAAGACTCCTTTATTTTAACGAAAGGCTTACCTAACCTTTAGCTCAAGAACTTGTACATTTCCCATGGGAGCGCTAGGAACAGAGAGCTTTGATTGTTGTTATCGTTGTGAGGGGAAGTTATAATTACTTGGCTTCACATTGTTCCAATGATTACATGAATAAATGATAAAATACAGAAAATCTAGATGAATATGACACCATTTCAGAACTTCTCCCCACAAAAAAAATGGTGTTTCATGAACAGGAAGGAAGAAGGCACCAATCGGTGTGGAAAAAAGAAATCAGGAAATCTATGCACGAGGTGCGTTCCCAAATATGTTTGATGGAAGCATCAAGGTACGAAATTTGCAATGAAAAATCTACCATGGATAATGGTTGCAGAGAATAGGTTGGCAATGGATAAAAAAAAGTCGGTACAAACTAAACAAAATCAAAATATTTCAAGGTTAGATTATTGGTAGTACAGGCCTCCCTACCGCAACAAAGTCCAATCAAAGGAAGTTAGAAATCATTCAATATGAACTTGACACAACGGGGAATGTGTGCACAAGATTTGTTCCTACACAAGACTCCATCACACAATTAAATTAGATTATTAGTTAGTTTAAACCTCCCTATCCGCAACAAAAGCGATCCAAAGAGAGAAAGGATTGATTAGATTAGTCGTTAGTTTTAGCCTCCCTACCCGCAGCAACAAATGTGATCCAAAGAGAGGAAGGAGGAAGGCACCATTCAGTGTGAAGTTAAGGGAACGCGGAATCAATGCAGAAAGGGCATGGAAACAGTAAATTGTGAAAGAAGATTATGAAACAAGATCAAATTTGAAGAAGAAAGTAGTAGGTGCTGAAAAACAGGGCAGCTGTGAACCAAAAAAATATGTTCCTTAACACAACAAAGACATTTCATTTTAACGAAAGGAAAGCCTACCCAACTCTCAGCTCGGGCCCTCACATTTTCCCCGAGGGAGTGCTAATTCCCATGGATGCAATAGTTGTGTCCTTCTGAGGGGGAAGAGTGAATAAAAATCCGTTTATTTTGTTCATTCCATTCTGTGTTTCCCTATAAGGGCTACCGCATTCAATATCGCTCACGAGTTACGCCACAATATTTTCATGTTGAAAAATTTTGAATAGTTCAATCGCTAATTAAAAACAAAGAATGACAGCAGTGAATCGAGAGATGATCTGCAACGGAATCAAAAACGTTTTCTATTCTCAATAAATTGATGGCTAACATAAGTTAGTCGTGGGACTTTGAAATCTTCTTCCATAAAACACCCAGTCTTCATTATGAATACTGACTAGTTCTACAGATTAGATTACGACATAGATTCAGCCTTCCTTGCTGCTCAAAGCGAGCACAGCTGCAGGACTTTACATATTCTCTCGTAGAACACCAAGTTTTTATTAAAAATACTGACTAATTCTATAAATTAGGTTGCGACATAGATTCAGCCTTCCTTACCACAACAATGCTGCTCAAAGCGACACAGTCGCGGGACTTTACATATTCTCACATAAAGCATCAAGTTTTTATTACAAAAACTGACTAGTTCTATAGATTGAATTCTGACTTGGGTTTAGCCTCCATTCCCCCAATACAATATAACCGTTCAAATAGAGGAAGGAAATGCCAAGCACAAGAGTTAAAAGGAAACGCATAATTAATACGCAGGGTGTTTCCACACAAGAGAACCTAGGTATAGGAACAATAAGTTGAGGAGTAAGGTTACTAAACAAAATTAAACCTGAAGGAGAAAGTCATAGGTGATGAAAAACAGGACACTAATGAACCAAAAAAAAATTGGTCGTAACCTAAGGAAACGAAGCATTTTAATTTGAACAACAAGAAGGCCTACTAAACTCTCAGCTCTGGACTTTACATCACTTGTTCTATAAGGATGGGAACAAAATATGAGCCAACATCTCGTCCCTGAATAAATACTCCTATTACTTAAAAATATATTTCGTTTCTAACACCTCGATGTTACGTAAACTCTGGACGATAATGAATTAAATAAACTATTTTTTTCATCAAAAACAATAATTGGTACACCACCGTTCACTCAAGGCACGTTCAACATTTTCCGGCTAATAAATTCCGAAATGTACACCCAAAACAACATAAAACTGAGCATTCAAATCTTGGTAAGGACTAGTCGTTCATAATGACTTACTAAACATCACAGAGCGCAAACGGCAGCCCTCCTAATGCACAAGCGCTATCTCCAAACATCAGGACTAGTGCTCTGCATAACAGTAAGTTATTATCATTAATATATAAGAAAGTTTTAGCCTCCCTCAACCACGAAAAAGCTGTTCCAAGAGAGGAAGGAGAAAGGAACCATTTATTATTATTATTATTATTATTATTATTATTATTATTATTATATAAGAAAGTTTTAGCCTCCCTTAACCACGACAAAAATGTTCCAAGAGAGGAAAGAGGAAGGCACCATTTAGTATGGAGTTGAGGGAACGCGGAATCTATGCACAAAGGGCACAGAAACAGTAAGCTAGGAAAGAAGTTCATGAAACAAGAAAAAAGTTGAAGAAGAAAGTAGTAGGAGCTGAAAAACAAGGGATTAGTGAATCTAAAAAAATGGTTCGCAACAAAACAAAACGTATTCCATTTCAACAAAAAGGAAGCCTACCTAAAGTTTAGCTCGGGCCCTCACATAGTCCCCCTAGGAAAGATAATTCCCACAGATACAATAGTTGTACCCCCTGAGTGAGGGGCATACCAGTAAGTAAAGAAGTATTAAATAAAAATAATGAACTGTTAAATTCAAAAAGGAAAAAATGTAGCATAATAGACTATAGATTAGATTATTAGTTAGTTTAAGCCTCCCTATCCTCAAAAAATATGATCCAAAGGGAGGAAGGAAGAAGGTACCATTTAGTATGGATTTAGGAACGCGGAATCTATGCAGAAAGGGCATAGAAACAGTAAGATGAGAAAGAATTTCATGAAACAAGATCAAAGTTGAAGAAGAAAGTAGTAGGTGCTGAAAAAACAGGACAGCAGTGAACCAAAAAAAAGATGGTCCGTAACAAAACAAAAACCTATGTTATTTTGACAAAAGGAAAGCCTACCTAACCCTTAGCTTGGGCCCTCACATTGATAATAGACTATAGAGATAAACATTAGAAAGACCAGTTCACGTCAAACTTAATATTTGGGTACCGTTTCTTCTAGCTCAGTGCGAGTGGGAAGCCTACGACGCATCTTTCACCAACTATTGGATGCATGCTCCAAATCAATCATTCAAAACGGTAAAATAGTTTTTACACACAATTGTATGATCATCAATAAGCAGAAGTAAATTCATCGGCACGCTCAGAAGCAAACTGCGTTGTTTAATAACAAGACAACACTCCAGATAACTTTTTTAAAATGTATGTTAACTTTGTAGAGACTGCCTGGAAGTGTATCTATTCCAACATAAGCCGTAGAATGCAAAAACTTGAAAGGTAAGCATAACTCTAGTTACGTGTGTATTTTCACAGCCAGTCTAAAGTTTATCAAATAATTCATTTCGAAACCGAAACAATGAATGTGTCATATGAATGCAAAGGTTTCAATGAGTACATCCAATTTTTTTTGCCGAGTTCTAATAACGAGAAGAAAACAAGGATAACACATATGTGTAGCGCGTAGATAGTAATGCTTATTTATAACGCTTCACCCTAGCAATGCACCGAACCAAATCAACAAATAAACCATGCACTACCATCCGTTATTGTGTTTTAAGCGAGACAAGATTGAACGACATTATTATAGTTCACAGCCTTAAATTATAAACAGACAAAGAAAAAAGGATTATCAAACGCTTGATACAATATAACACATCAAAGCCTTAAATTCATCTGACACTAACAAAATAAGGCTAGCACAAGTCGAAGACTAAGTGGTTGTTCATTAACAGTCATTGGGACTTTAAATAACACCACTTACTGAGCTGAAAGCGAGTAGTGCGCAGATATTTGTACAAATGTAGGTTGTATGGTGCCTCGGACAGAATGATGAGCCTCAGCTTGCCTGACTTAATGTCTCAAGTTTGGCCACAGCAGACAGGAATGGCACCAGGCCATCCAGAAAACACAACATAAGTTTACTTTTAAGTCCAAATTTACTGGCTCCACTTGGCTACCAAATGAGAGACACAAATTATATCACACAAAAATTTTACCTCATCTCAATAATTTTTTTTTTTTGCGCGTTAGTTTGGCTTACAGCTGAGTAGTTGAGTGAGTAACACTAAAACTAAAATTTAGCTTTGTTATATTTCAATCGGAATGTATAAAGTGTTGCTGTACATACAGCAACGGGGAAGTTATGGGTTGTACAGGAGGAAACGGTAAATAGCACGTAATTGATTCTAATTAAATAACACAACTATAGGCATAAATTAACTGTGAATACAGAAGTGCATTCAAACAGCTGCTCTGCAACATATCCGCCCAATGTGTCCATAACACTATTGCCAGCAGCCTACACCCATGTAAAAAATGATTTAAAATCCAGAAACGATATAAAATAAACTGAATAATGTGATACAACAAAATTTATTATATTTCACCCTAGAACATATGAACAAGGACTCAGGAGAAAAGTGCAGTGAATCACTTGTGCATCACAGAAAACGTACCCTGCAGAGCTCTATTGTAAGCTCTGATTGACTATAATGTTCTACATCTGAAGAAAAACTTTATTTACATTTTTATTTTGGAACAGTAGGTGGGATGTTTAGGGCAGTTATCATGAATAAATTCACAAATATTTTTGCTGAAGCCTAGTAAGTGGCTGATTTGATTCAACAGATACTGCATGAGCCTCTTATAAAAATAATAGCACGAAAGATTTACTGCACAATTCAAGTCCCTTGTACAGATCAACAGACCGAATATGCTTTTGAAATGACACAAAAAGATGGAAACAGGAAACTTGCTCACTGAAAATGGAACAACTTATAGTGCAGTGAGTCAAAGAATTTCTTCAGCTGCTGGTGATGCGTGTCTGTTTTCATGACGAGGTAACCGGAGCTCTAGCGGCAGCATCTTCCACTTCCCGCAGCAAAAATTCCTCCAATATTGGTGGTTCAGTTGAATACCGCAGCAGCTTTTAGCTCCTCTTCATCCACCTTGATGACGTTGAAATCATTTCAGTTTCATCCGGTACCTGAAAGCCAAATAAAAATTAGTGAATTTCTCAAGTTAGCAGTTTTTTAATTTGTTTATGGCTCAATAAGCACACATTTTAGTTGGTAGTAAGGGTACAGATTGAAATTTGTCAGTGGAAATATGATTAATCAAGATGCAGGTGAGAGTATTTAATAAAAAGATTCAGCTGTACAGAGAGATGATGTTGAATATGAAGCA
Source organism: Morinoia aosen (assembly GCA_030386875.1). Taxonomy (NCBI): domain Eukaryota; kingdom Metazoa; phylum Arthropoda; class Malacostraca; order Amphipoda; family Talitridae; genus Morinoia; species Morinoia aosen. Next base: position 10,492,207 of record CM059561.1, read on the forward strand.
GTATTGCAATGCATACACAAGGAAATGGAGGCAATGATAAACTATAGTGTAATACAGAATGTAAAAATACAAGGAGTCAAAAGGGAGAAAGTGATAGGGGAAAAGAGCAAAAAGGAGCTGTGAAAAAATTGAAAAAAAATTAAAGAAAAAAGGAAAAATTAAGTGTATTAGGCAGTGAAGTACTGAACATAGCATCAATTACAACAAATAAGGCAGAGATGCACTGTACATAGGTTCAAGTACAACCAAACAAGGTAACACACTCACGCTGGTTCTCACAATTTTTCATTAACAGTTATTTTTGGGTAATATACGTAAATTTATCGGTGTTATTTAATAACAATCCCAATGTCACATAGCCTTATATATAAAAAAACAAGTCTAAAAAAACAAATACCGATTTAGCATTTTATTATTATTATTAAATAAGAAAGTTTTAGCTTCCCATAACCACGACAAAAATTTTCTAAGAAAGGAAGGAGGAAGGCACCATTTAGTATGGAGTTGAGGGAAGGAGGAATTTATGCATAAGGTGCACAAAAACAGTAAGCTAAGAAAGAAGTTCATGAAGCAAGAAAAAGTTGAAGAAAGTAGTAGGTGCTGAAAAACAGGACAGCAGTGAACCAAAAAAAGATGGTCCGTAACAAAACAAAAACCTATTCTATTTCAACAAAAAGTAAGCCTACTTAACCTTTAGCTCAGGCCCTCACATAGTCAAGCTATTCTGAAAATGCATCCAATATACAGTACACAAGTCTGCAGTCCAAACTAGCTTTCATGCTGCGCACTGCAGATTCTAAGCTTACTACTTGCTAATTTCAACCTAAAGGAGAGATCAAAATTTCAGCAATGCCAGTAAAGTTTTTTCATTGTAAACCTGGTAAAATTTCTCATCTCATCTTACTTCCAGAATAATTTACACATAAAAATTTAGATACTATTAGAGATGATGGCACCCTACCACAAGATTTATGTTACCTTTTTGGAATGAAAAGCTTATAATGATATTAATTTTTTTTTTAAATAAGCAATATGTCATTGATCAGCATAGAATTTGTGCACATTATATTCTTATTTCTTTATTTCCTTTATACTTCAAATTTCAAGCGAGTCAATAGCATTTTCCTATGGAACTCGCATATCGAATTTGAACTGGTCTACTGCATCTGGTTTCAAAGATTTGATAGAGAGATACAACTTCATCAAGGGAAAAAATCAGTTAGGCCCTATGAGCAATCCTTTTTAAATTAAATTTAAATAATATTCAAAGTCCAATTTCTTACCTTCCAGGTCCAAAGTCCTGTGATCATAAAACCACAGCACAACACCAGTTTTCAACACCACTTAGTGCATCTTTAATGCCGATAGGATTCTTCGGTAGTCGGTGTTTTTGAAATGGCGGCTGCGAACATGAATTCGACATTAAAATCATTTAACTGGACAATTCCACTCGGCGCAATCAATTCTTTAAAATTGAAACCAGGGCATTGAAATATCTAGGGTAAATTTTTAGAATTATTCTGACACCAAATAACTGAAAACTTTTTAATTTAACTTTAGGCGGCGACATTGCACTTCACTCGACTCGTCAACAATTCGTTTGAACGGCACGACTAGATTCAAGATTGTCGTACCAGTAACGCTGACAGTGATGCCAGATTTCGGGTTAGCAGTGTTGCCAGACGCAATCTGAGCGTTGCTATTGGTGCGATGTCATGACGTCACCTACACACCACTCGATTTTATAAAAGACTGGTTTGCAGCTACCTTGTTTCGTATACCATGGCATATACTGTATCTGCTGCTCAGATGAACGTAGCGTGTGTGGTTGTTAAGTCTGATTTCACAATCTGGTATTGACACCAATCAACTGAAAAAATCACAAATTATAGCTTTATTCACCAAAAACAATTCAGTTGTGTAAAAAAAAAATTAAAATGTCAAAACTATAACTATTTTTTAGGGGTAATTTTAACGACAAATCGATCTATTGCTGTTGCAGCCCTTAAGTCGGACGTCTTGTGTGCGATACGTTAAAGCTCGTGAGCATTACTCAGGCCTGCATCGCGGTAGTTTGAATTTTGTGACTGTCTGAAGAGAAGTAGTTGCTGTGCTCTTCATGTTCAGGACATTCATTGCTTAGTTATCAACAGCAAGAGGGCAGTTAATGTGAAGTTGAATTCTAAGTAACTGAAGCAAACGTGTTACCATTTTTTTGTTTCATTAGGTTTTCAACAACTATATTTTTGAAACGAAAACGTTCCCTGCGTTTCAAATTTAACAGAACTACGCGTAAATAAACAGCCTCCATACTCCGAACACACAGAGTAGTCATAATTTGTGGTACAACTCATTGTAATTCAGTTGTTCGTGAATTAATGATCCATAGAAATCTATATTAAGCATTCGTCATATTCGAGTTACTGAGCAGTGAAGGGCATGAATAATAGACGTGACAAACCTTGTTCTAAACGTATTGATGACAATGGTGACCTGACACGATTGGTACAATTGCAAGTGTGGGAAACATTGAAGAATTTATTTTTTCCAATTATTGATGTAAATGAAGTTATAAATATCGTTTATCAAGACATGGAAAATATTTGTGAAACGATTTTTTTTCAACATGACAAAAGTTTTACAAGGGTGACAAAAAAAGTAGTATTTACTTGGAAGGCTTCTCATTTAAAGTGTATTTTATTGAAAGTTTTCAATTTTACAATGTGTGTAAATAACTGAAATAGTGATAGCTTTTTGGGTGATGCAGTGTGATCTCAGCGCACATATGTGAGTTCTGACTATTACATTATTTGAGATAACGTCAATATTATTTCTTTAATTTTCTCATTTCATTAGCTAATTGATACAAGTTTTTTCAATTCTTACAAATTTTTTGATATAATAGCTTGATGTATTATACATATGTATTCTTAATTGATGATGATAAGTGATATTAATGTTTTTTAACTATTATTCTCTATATTTTTAATAGTACTTCTATTTTCTTTTTTATTGTCCAGAACAGCTGATTAACGGTTTATTCATTAAAATACTGCCGAAATGCTACAGAAATGAAAAAGAATTAATATGTCTTTCACAAAATTGTGAAGGAAAGATATACATCCAAGCTAGCAGAAAGACTATTCAATGACTCACAACATTGTCATCATTCTTCCCTTTGGAACGTTTTTGATGTGTGGTTAGGGCTGCCTAAGCTAACTTATAATCTAATTTTTCCTTTCGGCATTTTGGTAAGCATCAATGTTACTGCCTGTTGGTGAATGGCATGTATGGTACCATATCAAATTTTGAACCATAAGTTATTCATTAAGGAAGTCAGCCACAATGAGTGGGCCATGGCACCCATGGTACCCTTCCGTAATACTCATTTGCAAGTGACAAAACTTTATTTGCTTACGTTCAACAAAATATATTTGCATGAACATATTGCTCTTTACAGCACTTTTCAATGTAAAAAATAAAATTAAATTCTTGCAAATGGGGGGGACTGACATTCAGAAATCTACCCAAGAGATCCCAATGAGAGTCAGAAAACATATTCTGATCTTCAAGGAGTTCAACTTCTGCTCTTTCTATGAGGTTACCCAGTCTAACCTTTTTGCCAGGGCATGCATAATTTACGTTGTCCAAGCAATTCAATTACTTGGGCGGCGAAAAACATGCATGCAGGTTTCAAAAATGTTAGACTGGGTATACATGTACGAGTTCAAACAGTGATGTGGATTGGCGCAAAAGACAAGGATGGTAACTTAAACGTTTTTAAATTTACTTATTTTATCATACCAAGTGAATGAATACTGCTTGCATTATGTTATTCCAATGCTGTGCTTGCTTACTTTTAATGAGTAATAAGTTTTGTGAGGGATTATCTGAGTTAGTTGGCCTATCTTGTCAATGGGACTAGAATAGGTCAAAATATTTAGTCTCTAGAAATTTATGTTGTCTTAAATTAATGTAATGAAAAGAACCATATAGTATTTTCACTTCAATTCTTCCCAACTCTTAAAGATGCATGTGTATAGAGACGCTGGTAGATTGCAGCTAAACTTTTCCTGTGACCAACAATAAATCATGCTTTTATATTCCCCTTCACTATGCAAAGCACAAATGTATAGTAATACTACCATCTATCGTACATTGTGCAAAAAATGGGGAAAGGTATTACTCTTTTTCAGTTATATCATATGCGCCCCATGTCAATCCCACATCTGTGTCTACTTGGGTATTGTTCGGTTGCGCTGATATTTTACACGTCTTGTTTTTATGGAATTTCCTAAGTTTTTTATATCCTGCTCATCATTTCACGAATCAAAACTGGATTGACCATTTTCACCTCACTAATAGGTATGTATGTCTAGGTAGTTTTTAGCCACAAGAAAGCTAGGCTAATATGTAAGTATCCACACATTAACAGTTATAATGGTGATATAAAAATAATGGTGACATAAAAGTACTGGACTTATATACATATATGTACCTAGAATATTATATAAACCTGAATGGTAAGTTGCCCTGGTGAAGGAGACCAATTCAAAATATTTTTTAGTTTGAACTTTATCTGAAGCTACACTGACGGTATTTTTATTTTTTTTGTTATACAAACTGTATGTGTAAATTTTTTTAGTTCAAAGGATACAGTCTTTATTCAAATTGTAATTAAAATCATTATTTTCAAGTCAGTAATGAATGTATTTTCACGCACATTGGATTTAGTATGTCCTTAAAATTTTGACACAAGCCCGCTAATATTCTTGAAGCAGTCATAATTTTTATATATATATCAGCTCTATATACAGTCACCTTTAATCCAGTATGTACCACAGTTTTTTATTACTTGAACTTAATGTAATTTATAACTAAATTGGCTGCTATTGAACATTAGCATTCGTGCCACAATGAAGGATTTGGGCTGTCCTGAAACCCTCATTAATACCAAGATGTATCGTACTGACTATTAGTCGAGAGCAAAACCGGTCCCTCACTCTTTTATAATACAAGAATGCAGTTTTATTCAAGAATGAAATACTGGGAACTTGATTAGCTACATGTTTTCAATTTAATGTAAACTATGTAACCGCGTTCTTATTTTTGCTTGCAATGAACCAAGGCTTCATCCCAAGGCTTTTGGATTGTCTGAGATTTTTTATTTGCTCTGATATTTACATGGAACTTTTTATCAAACACAAAACATTCCAAGTTACTTTTGTCATTGTAACTAATTTTTTGTATAATTTTTAATTTAGAATAGAAATATTTTTTTATTTTGAAAATAATTTATTTAGCTCAGGTACATACAAAAGTGTCTTAATTGTTCAATCAGTTTGGATGATTATGGCACAAACCTGCTTTAGATCCCTAATTGCCAACAGTTCATAGTTTTTAATATTTTACATATCAGTACTTATTTTGAAAAAATCCCCCCAAAATTTCTTGAGCTATACCTAGGTATGAAAAAACGATCATCTTTCTTTTGAATGTATTTATGCCTAACTTCCACGAGAAAGAAACATCAATTAGAATGCAGCATTTACAGAGTGATATAGAATTATATATGAACAACTTATTCCAAGATGTGCAATATAACTAATTTTCAACATCTTAGAGAATATATTTTTATTATCTTTTGTTATTTACTGCACCATTCAAATGAAATTTTTTCATTATGCATTAAAATTCTGACCCCCATCTGTTTATTTAAAGCTTTTGAATTCTATCAATTTACAGTGAAATTTTTGTTCGGTATTTCAAAAACAATTATTTTAATGTATGTGCTGCAATTCAAAGAAACTTTTGTATTGGATATAAATAGTTATTAATAAAATTAGTGTGGATGATAGTCACGTTGAAAAGTTCGGGGGCCCCCGCGCCACTCATGATGCGGCCGGGGTAAGCCAGCGGTAGCTGTCGGGCCTGGCTGCTGAATTCAGATGCCTGGAATGCAAAGTATGTGCGATTGTGATTAGATGGAGATGTATGAACGTTGAAAAATTTTGTTCTTATCTATGTTTTTTGCAATTTTTTGGTTCTCTGCACTTGTAGCTACCCTTCCCTTGTGGAGGGAGAAAGCTCTCGGCTATACATACATACATCGATATTATTCGCTTGTAGTTTATAAAAAAATAGATATTTTACGAATTTTGTTTCATATCCTTCCGATTATTTTCATTCTAATACTTGATTTTTGACGGACGTTGAGGTTGGTTTTGAGTAAAGCACCTGACCTATCATAGAGGCGATTGAATATTTTTCGATATCAGGCTTGAGGCTAGAGGTCATTCGACAAGGCTAAATTTTTGAGCTTGCCTAAGTGGCTTATTAATAGATTGATTTGTATACCAAATATCTGATCGTAGCTACCAAATATCCACGTGAATGTATTGGTTAAGGTTGCGCAATTGATTCATATATCCTAAACAAGGGTATAAGATATTTAATGTTGGTGTGCGGTTAGCATGGTATGTTAATATTGTTGCTTCTTCACCCTAGCAAAATCAGAATAACAGGTGACCTCTGTACGATGGATAAGAAACGCTCCCAGCAGCCAGTGTATGACGTCACAACCATATGTATATATGCTCGTGACGTCATACACTGGCAGCTGGGAGCGTTTTTTAAGCGATTGCGTAGAGGTGGCCACCCGTGATTTGGAGTTGATTAAGGTTGCGAAGCGAGCGATTCATTGGATGTAGAGGTGATTTGAGGTTGATTTGAAGCTGTTCACCGACCAAAGTTGGTCGCAGTATGGGCGTATTGAGGGCGCAGTATGGTCGCGGAGACTGGACATTTGACCCTCAAATAGACGGTAAACCAACCTCAAATCGTCCATGTTTCCACTCATATTCCACCGGTGCACCGTCCTCGATTTTCAATAGGGAAAGATGCCGCAGCAGCGCAGCGATATGCAGGAGATGCGGTGGAGTTGGTCACTCTTCTCAAGGCTGCACATCCGACTAGGAGAAATGCCACCATTGCGGAGGCTCACATGCAGCGGGAAGTGCTGCATGTAAGAGAGAAATAGAAGAAAGGAACGTGTTGGAAATCATGCAGAGAGAAAAGGTAACAATGCGAAGAGCAAAACAACTGAACGAAGGAATGACAGAGGCCGAACGTGCGATGCCATCAACTTAATATGTTACCCACTTTGATTGTAAAATGAGTGAAGCACACCTCCGAAATATGTCCTCCTAGCTATTAGAAAAATGTAGCGCAAATCACCATGGAAGCAAACCCAAAATCATCAGATCAACGAGCAAAACAGTATTTACTGTAGAAGTGAGCGACGCCGCACAGAGCCAAAGAATGAAACAACTAAAACAGATAAATCAGTTCCCCGTCTCAGTTGAAGAAAATCTCAATATCGGAATCCACAAAGGCTTGATATATGTCTATGAATACGACATAAATAATTTTGAACAATTATTCAAGAAGCGTCTGCTGGAAAAATACGGAATACAGGATGCGATTCAAGCAACCTGGATTAAACCCACCAATGCGCATGCCAAGCCCCTATCTACTGTCCTTCGGACAATCGCCTATTCCAGATTACATAGACATACCAGGTGAACAAGCTAAAACTAAAGTGTATGAAAAATAAACCAAAGCCAATGATGTGCAAAAAATATTTAGAGTATGGGCATGGAATTAAATATTGTCAAGGGGAGGAAACATGTTTGCAGTGTTGTGAGTCAGGACATGGGATTGACAAGTGTGAGTCCAACGAACCCAAGTGCTATCACTGTGGTGAAGGACATGCAGCTGGAGCTAAAGTGTGTCAAATAAGGAAAGCGTAGGAGGAAATCCTGATGATACAGAGCCGGGAAAGAGTGTCCAAAGAACAGGCTAAACTTCTTTTCAACAGACGTCATCCGAACTACTGTATGAACTATTCCAAAGCTGTCACAAAAGGAATCATCACAATTGAAACTGAAAAATCGAATACGAAAAAACGCCAGCGTTCAGGAGATGATGGTGCAGAAAACCAATAAAATATCAAACAGAGCTGAAACCCTGACTTGTAACATGACAGTGAAGAGCAGTGGGCGGCAGAGAGCTGATGAAGAAGGTGGCGGTGGGACTGAAGTGGTCTGTGAGAGCCCGCCCAAACACGGGAAGAATCTACACTTCAACGGTTGACCTGCATCTAGATACAACGGCCTCCAAAAGAGAAAAGAAGGGTAGAGAGAAGGAAAACAACGAGTACTATGGGCAAAAGCCAAGAACAGACAGAAGCGGTGAAGTGGACAGAGACATGTATGAAGAAGAAGTCAGAAACTCAAATCTTTCGTCTAAATAGGATTAAAAAATCGCGCAGAACTTCTCGAAAACACCGGAGACGAGTGTCCCCGAAATGAGGGCAAGCCAGCGATAGCGGGGAGCAGAGACCAGGAGCAAGTAGAAGGAAATGGCGGTGAGTAGAGGGAGTGATGGTGAAGTGTTCCTGCAATGGAATCAACAAGGTATGGCCTCATCAAAGGAAGATCTGATAAACCTTATTAACGCATACAAACCAGCTGTTATAGCAGTTCAAGCGACATTTTATGGTAATGACTACATATCACCAGTAGCTGGCTATAACGGATTCAGTAAACAAAGCTATTACAACCATACATATCACGGAGGAGTGGCATTTTATTTTTATTCTTCAGTACCTACTCAAGAAAATGAGATTCAATCGTCGCTACAGATCATAGGAGCAAGAATTCATCTTACGCACTACGAAATTATAACAATAGCATCTATGTACTTACCACCAAGAGCAAATGTTGACCTACAAGAACTCTCAGACACCTTGATCGCACTACCCAAACCGGTTGTGGTGATGGGGGACTTCAATGCCCAACACATCGATTGGGGAAACAAGACAACAGACCGCCGAGGCCGTTTAGTGCAAAATGCCCTCACCAAGACTAATCTCAACATCATGAATAACAACTCAGCTACTCACATATCTGGATCAGTGATCGACCTTGCGCTAACCTCCTCAGACATTACGCCCGATGTAAATTTTACAGCACTGTCTTCAGTTTTCAGCAGTGATCACTATCCGATTATTTTGCCAATCACTGTACAGCAGTGTGAGGGGAGAAATGAAACGGTGGGGTGGAATTTTAAAAAGGGTAATTGGAAGGAATACCGCACTGACTCGATATGGAGAGATGTACATCGGCAGGAATTACCAGAAGACCCGGAAGCAGCTGTCGAGGAACTTTACGTGAAATTCAGGTCTACGGCAGACAAATGGATTCCGAAGTACATGACGCGACGACACTATGCAAAGCGTGGACCAATGAGTGCAAGAGAGTGCGGCGAGAGCGGAAGAAGTGTTAATTTAAGCAGCGCGCACACTGTGTCGGAAACGATGCGTCGGATCGGAAACGAAACGTCTGAAGGAAATCAAAAACAAACCTTTCTACCTGAACACGCACACTGCTTCAGATCGGAACGGAACCGACGCTTCAGATCGGAACGGAAACGCCGTAGAATTCTTGGAAAGATATTTTTTCCGAAGGTTCCGAAGCGTCTGACGGGCTGCGCATGCGCAAACAAGCTGCGCATGCGCAAACCGGCTGTTTTGAGGTGGTGGCGGGAGTTGCTGAGCAGTTGAGAGCTGATCAACGTAATGTTTGGGTGTGTCCGTGTCGAAATTAAATTATGGCCGAAAATAGTGATGAAAAGCTAATGGTCTTAGTATCCCAATACGAAGTACTGTATGATATTGGTCATAATTATTATTATGACACCACACGTAAGGACAACGCATGGGAGGAAATTGCCAAACACCTGGAAATGCCAGGTAAGAAAACACCATTTTAGTTTATTTAAGTATATTTTTTTGTACTTTAACCACAAAGGCATTGGAATTAAGGACGGTGAATACGGATATATTTCTTGCATTTACCTTGCTGCTAATGTTAATTCTGTTGCTTTCCTCTGTTTATTACCTCATTCTGCCAAGGTACTTGTCCTTGCGGTGAAATAAAATAATTCTTAAAGCTATCCCTTATTTCGAAAGCCTGACGAACAGCATTGCCTCCCACTCCAGAGAGAGGTTGCATGCCGGTTTGTATTTCTTTACTCTCGAGCTCACCTTCTCCCCAAAAATGTGTATCATTTCGTAGGAAGTTATGCAAACATGTAGTTGCTAAGACAACAGTATCAACATGGTCTGGTGTTATTTCCAGTTTCTGACTGAAAATTCTAAATTTTTTGGTCAAGATTCCGAATGCATTTTCCGACACTCGCCTAGCTCTGGAATGTCGGTAGTTATATATTTTGTTTGCTTCATTATTAGCAACCTGAGATCCCGGAAAAGGCCGCATGATATTAGTATGAAGAGGAAACGCTTCGTCCCGTACCACAACGTGTGGGAGAACAACATTCGTGTTAGGTAATGCTCTCGGTGAGGGTATATTCAATGTATTAGATACAAGACTTTTACCTAATTTAGAGTCTCTGAATATAGCGCCATCGCTGTTTTTTCCATGGGCTCCAACATCTACCACGATGAATTTGCAATCTGCATCTACTAGCGCCATCAGTACAATGCTAAAGTCTTTCTTTTAATTTAAATAAAGCGAGCCGCTGTTTTTTGGCTTTGTTATCACTACGTGCTTGCCATCTATCGCACCAATTACGTTAGGAAATTGCCATTTGGTTGCAAAACCTTCTGCTATTTCCTCCCATTTCGATACGTTGGGTAGAGCCATAACTATTGGTCTCAATCTTTTCCAAATAGCATCACAAGTGGAGTAAACAATGGCTCTAACAGTTGACTCTCCCATTCGGTAGCTAAACGCAATAGTCTTGTAACTTCCACCATGGCCCAGGAATCTGTCAAAGAAATAACACAAAATCTATTAGTGAATACAAAATTGTACAATTTTAGTGCTACAAAATATCTAAAAAAAATAAATAATTTCTACTATTAACGCCCTTTGATTCGCCTAAAATGTTTATATGCTGATTTTTTGTTTTACAGTGCAAGCAGTCAAGAGGAGATGGACTGCATTGCGGGATTGCTATAGGAAGTCCTTGAACAGGAAAAAAACTGCGAGTGGTCAAAAAGCAGTGAATGTGGCGCCATGGAAGTATGAGCAACAGATGGGTTTTTTGAAAACGCATGTTTCTCAGAAGAGGTCTCAAACAACTAATTTAGATAGTATTGAGGACCAGAACGAGAATGTTGATGCAGGAACCAGTAGTACGGGGGAATCTGAAGTCGTCACAACACAAGATTTTGAAGAAGAGCACGATGACGAATGTTCTAACTCTGACATTACTGTGCCTGATAAACCTAAAACAGCGGCAATGGCAACTCCTTCAAAAAAGAAGAGGTGCACTCCACAAACTTCAGCCTATGATATGCTATCTACATATTTAGCAAGTAAAAATTCGGGTACAGACCATTTAACTGCATACTTTAAAATGGCAGAGGCAACTGTTCGAACTTTTTCCCCTATGCTACAAGTTGAAATCAAAACTCGTTTCAGTTCTATTCTGTCTGAGTATGAATACAAAAACCTTAGCTCAACTTCATCACACCATTCTTCCCCATCACCAAATTTCTCAAGTTGTAGTTCAGTACCTGTACCATCTCCATCACCATCCCCATTATACTGTGGTCCAACACATTCCCAGCCTCCATTACCATCTCTACCAGTCCATCGTTTTCCACCGATCCAGATTATGCCACAAGATACGTCTGAAAACCACCTATCAATCTCATCTGCACCACCAGAAAGTACTCAACGTACTTACACACAAATGTAAAGTCACTCACCAATAATATTTGTTCTCAAATGAAGAAGCATTGTATTAATTCATGTAATGGTAAACATTAAATATTAGTGAAAATTTAACTTTTATTACCTACCTGAGTGTTACAGCCAGTCGTTCTTCTGCTGGAATTGATCTTCTAAACGTTGTATCATGCTTGGTTATGTCTTCTTCAATATACGAACGCAGTTCGCAAAATTTTTCGAAGCTCAGACGAAAGTATTTGAAAAACTTAGCGTTGTCATTCTTCAAACGAGGGAACAATGTTCTGTATTCTCCTTCACAATCTCTTGCAGCGCAAATATCGTGCACCCACATTGCTCTCTTCCCTTTCTTTTCTTCCTTCTCCTCTTCTTCACTCTTTAATGCTAAACAAATCATAAACACTTCTTCGTCACTGTCACTCATTTTAGGTAGAAGGTATCTGGCTTAATTATTTTCTATGAGATATATTATACACTACCTTCTTCTTTCAAGGTCAACTCAACACTGACCACGTCTCATCCGATCTGATACAGTGTGCGCACTCAACGTCGTTTCCGTTCTGTTCAGAGGCTTCTGAAGCTTCGGCGGCGGTTCCTTTCCGACACAGTGTGCGCGCTGCTATATTAGGGTGCGTTCACACTACGAGCGGAGCGGCGCGGAGCGTCGTGGCACGGAGCGGAGCGGCGCGGCGCGTGTGTTCACATGTGAGCTGAGCAGAGCGACCTACACAAACATCAGTCGCTATGGAGCGTTCCGTGAATGTGCTTCTGTTGCTCGACGGCCAAACGGAAACACTGGATCCATCCCATCAACATGAGGAGAGATCGCTATGGAGAATACCACTATCTCTTCGAAGCACTGAGGAGAGATGAATCACAATTCTACGAGTATTTACGGATGAAGCCGGCAACTTCTCATGTACTACAATTCCTTATAGAAAGAAAAATTTCCAACGAGATTAGATAAATTTGCTGTTTAGCAATACACAAATTTTTATTGAGGATACATGTAAAGCAAAGTAGTTCAAGCAAAATTAAAGTCTTTCCATATAGGCTGTATCGCATATATTACTACAGGTTTTCGTAGGCCAGTACGAACAAAAAAGTCTTGTGGTGACTTAAACGTGCGTGAACGTAAAGTAATTCCCTTCAGAAATTCAGGGTTGTGCCAGAGAAACCTAAGTGAAAAATACTGACAAATATTGACTTGTCCTGACCAAATAGTTCTCGAAATACTGATATGCTTTCCGTTAGTATTGGAAAAAATCACCCAAGCTCATAAAATTTTGCAACTTATTGTGTATTTGACACTTATTGAGTCCTCCTCATCATCATACGGCCTCCTTTTTCTCCCATTTTACGGGAAAAATGAAAACTTTATTAAAAAATCGTACATAATTATACTTTAATCAAGATCATAAAATAAAATACACAGCATCACAAGAAAGACGAAACTACATCACGAGAAAAGCAAAATAAGTTCCTTAAACTGAAGCATTAATAAAGTAACTTATCAGAGAAAGCAGAAGAAAATAGAAATAAATGATTAATGAACCCAAATGGGTGAAATTACACTAAAATATTACATGTTACACTATCAGTAATAATTGTCGTATGATTAGTTGTACAAATAACTAGTTTTATACTAGATTTTTTAACTCAAACGACAATTCTACCCCTGAAAGATATGACGATCCAAAGGCGGAGCCGAGGAGAAACGCTCGCCGCGAGCGTCAAAAAATCCCAACGAATTTCCCGAGCGTGCCGCTCCGCTCCGCTTGTCGTGTGAATAGCCAAGCGTTTCTGCATTCAAACCTGTACAAACATTATTGCCGCTCCGCTCCGCTCGTAGTGTGAACGCACCCTTACAGGGACTACAAGCGGACGAATGCGCTAGAAGACAAGCTGAAATGGAAAAGGGCGAGAGCGGTGGCAACACGTACTTTCAGAGAAGCGAAGCACAATAGCTGGCGCGAGTATGCGTCATCGCTCAACGCAACCACACCGAGCAGCCATATTTGGGAGAAGGTGAATGGAATCCGGGGCAGAGCCAAGAGACAAATAAAAATATCGAAAGAAAGAAATGAACTTTCTTCCACAGTATCAACCATCGCAGAGAAATTAGCACAAACCTTCGCTCACACTTCCAGCGATGAGAACTATTCTAACGAGTTCCGTGAGTATAAGCAACAGATTGAGCAGAAACCAGTGGAGCTAAAAAGCAAGAACGACGAACCTTACAACAGCCCTTTCACCTTCGAAGAACTTTTGCCAGCAATTAAGATCAACAGAAATACAGCCCCAGGACCAGGTGCTATTAGTAACATTATGATTAAAGACCTGCCAGACAACGCACATCAATACCTGCTGAATATCTACAATAAAATATGGATAGAAGAGTACATTTACCAGCCATGGAAGCAAGCTATCTTAGTGCCTATTCCTTAGCCTGGCAAAGACCACACAGACCCCAAAAATTACACGCCCATCTCGCTGACAAGCTGCATATGCAAGACATATGAGAAAATGATAAGCCGAAGATTAATTGAATATCTTAAAAATAACAATATATTTGCTGACATACAGTGTGGTTTCAGAAAGCACCGTGCCACAATCGACCATCTCATCAGGTTTGACACCTACATCTGACAATCGCTCGCCGCAAGTAAACATGTATTAGCAGTCTTCTTTGACATAGAAAAATCCTACATGACGTGGCGCCATGGTATAATGATGGATCTGGCGACTGCATTCTTGAAAGGAAGGTTGCCGAACTTCATAGTGGAATTTCTAAGAAATTGCACATTCCAGGTGAGTGGAACATCTGAACTGTCGTCTCCTAAAGAACTGGCGAATGGGACACCACAGGGCAGTACGTGTCACCCTCTTTGCCATGAAAATCAATTCACTGGCAAAAGTAGTTCCTGAGGAAGTGTTTGCTTCATTATTTGTGGACGTCCTACTCATTGCCTTTGCTGATCATAGTGCATTTAGGGTTCAAGAAACACTGCAAGCAACAATCAACAGAGTTCACCGATGGGCCAAGCATAACGGCTTCAAATTTTTAACCTCCAAAACCACAGCCATGTAATTCTAAAAAGGAAACCAACCAGTAATTATACTAACACTGAAACTGGAAGACCACATTATACCAAACGTAGAAAACTCAAAATTCTTAGGACTGGAATGGGACAAAAAAACTAAACTGGACCGCACATATCCAAAAACAAAAGCCAAATGTAAAAATGATTTGAATCTAATGAAATCTGTCTCCTCCTACACATGGGGAGCAGATCAAGAAATCCTCATGAAACTATACAGATCTTTAATCCGCCCAAAGATTGATTTTGGTTGCTTAGTTTACGGATCAGCTAACGCAACAACATTGCATTGAAAGAGCTGGATGCCATCGCTAATGAGGCCATGCGCAACCTTCATGACTACGCCCGTACAAAATTTGAACATCCTAACCAATGAACCTAAGCTAGAATTTAGAAGAAAAGAATAGCTTCTTCGGTACTACTTCATACTCAAATGCCACTTCATCTACCCTGGCTACCGGTGTATTCACAACTCAAACTTAGAATCATTCTTCAGCAGCCGTGAACGCTCATCGAAATCTGTCATGAAACTCTGTGAAGTCCTAAACCATTACAATATTCCTACACAATCTCTACAGCCATACTTCACTTCAGGACCGTATTCATGGATTAGAAGCGGCCTACCATCGTGGAAAATATAGTGAAGTTGAGAAAGGAAGATGTAACTCCGGCACTCATGAGACACGTGCATGAGGATACAGCGAGTAAATACGGTAACTGCAAGTTCATCATCAAGGACGGCTCGAAGTCTCAGACGGGGGTTGGTGCAGCGGCAGTGATGGGCAACATCATAAAAAAGATATCGCCACCGATGGTTGCAAGTGTCATGACAGCAGGACTTCATGCAATAAAACTGGCAGTCAGCATGATGAAAACGAAACACAATTTGATAACTTTGTAGTCTTTAGCGAATCTTTGAGCTGTATTCAGGCTATTGACAACAATACTGACCTCATTTAGGTAAAACTTTATTTCAAGGGGAATGAGGTCTAAAATTTTGGTTTTAAACCCAATAATTTCCCAAAGAGATCAGCTACTACGGCCTGCGTATTCAAGAACTCTGATGCAAGCAACTTCAGGGCTTTCCCGTAATTGGAGTCATTGACCTGTAGGTGCTGCACCACCTTCAATGCACAACCTCATAAATAAGTTTTAAGATAAGTAAATTTAGCATGAGGGGACAAAGTCGTCCTATGACCGATATAGGTTTCAAGTTGGGTTAGAAATGAAGTGAACTATAGTTGACTAGCACCGTCTCCGGAAAATTGTGGGCAAGTGAGGTGCGGTAACTTCAAGTCAAAATTTATTTCTCTGGACTTTCCACAAAACCCTATCTTCTGTAGAGCATCAATTTTAGAATTAATTTCAAAGAGATATAAACTTTGAGAATCTAGCTACTGCTCAAACTCTTCAAACTTTTCTTCCTTCTCGTCTACTGACAGAAATTTGGCATTAAATTCTTTATCATAATTCTTCACATCCTCTAGGTTATCGCGAATAGTTTTCAAGCCAGCACTTGTCGCCGAATCTGAAGCATCTTGTAACTGGTTAAACAAAATAGCAATCTGACGATTGTGCACGGCCCTGGCACGCTTCAGGCTCACAACCGCGGGATCTGGCGGTGTATTCAGTACGGTGGAATTATTCAACACAGAATGAAAAACCCTAACGTAGCTTAGCTAAGTGAGCAGAGGGAAACCCAGCAGCACGAGTAGATAAGGACTGTATGGTAATTTTAAGAAGGAAATGAAATTCGAACAATCAACATCTGTGTATTTTAGTTTCAAGACGACATCGTTCGTTCAATTCTAGGAATGGGCAATTTAGCGACTTAGTGTTACAATTTACTTGTTCAGTGAAAGGCTCGACGCATCCTGAAATGGAAAGACGAAAAGGAACTGAGCACTAATCAATGAAGCCAATCGTGAAGATCCATATTTTAGTTATAGGCACGTTGCTGTGTTCAAGAAAAGGAATCTCCCTCTGCTCACCCGAAAGATGAAAAAGGCCTATGCATATAAACGGTCGGCGCGTCGCCGCTGGACCTCCATTACCCTTTAGGAAAAATTTACCAAGCGCCACTGAAGAAGCAGAAATGCGCAGCGTATTCTTATCTGAACAATGTTCAGGTTTTAGTGTTACTTTTTAATAGTGCACGTTAAGATTACGTATTCATTCAATTTAATTAATTTATGACAATATGGTCAATATAATCTCGTTACAATAGGATAGTTTTACGCTCCTACTTATAGCCTGCAAAAGAAACCATAAAAAATACCTCCGAGAAGCTTTTAGGCAGAGGAAAATAGTTTAAGAAGTAGCTCCACTCTATTATAGTACGTAAAAAAATTATTTGTTAGGAATCATGCAAAATAAGCATGGTTTAATTACAATTAATTAATTAATTAAGGACGTAGCCTCAGTAAAGTAAATCTGCTTTTAGGCAGCCAATATATTAGACTAAGTTTAAACTTTTAATTCTGCGTACAGCAGCCGAAAAGGTAATCTGGCACACGGGCAGCCAAAAGGTCTCAGCACACCATTTAATTCATTTCAATTCATTAACGCTGAGTTAATTCGAACGGTTAAAACGGCATTAAGCCAAACTCACGACCTCATGAAAGAGTGGAACTATAGAAGCGCAAACATGCAAAATTATAACTGAACGGAACAAAATCGCATTCACACAAACTAAAGTTGAAGCGGAAAAGAAGAAACTGATGAACAGGAACTCAAATGCTGTTAAAATAGCTCTACCAAACCATCTCCCGCAGCCTGCGCAAGAACCTCCTATGACACCTCCAATCGCAGGTGCAAACCAATGACAGCATCAACGTGCACGATAAATTTTGCGTTTTAAATTTCATGGTCACGATTTGAAGAATTTACAGTTTAAATATTTGCAAGAATGTGAAAGTTATCACCTCTAACATCAAATAATACTACGGATTCACACAAAAACGTGTGGCAAACCGCCAACCGTTCGAAATAATGTCATATTCAAGTTCGTATTGAAAATAACAATTCTATGAGGAAACGCTCACCTCAGCTAGGAATGTCTCAAACGTCACTGCAACGTTTCATGAAAAATATCATGACTATCATCCTTACAAATTCAACTGACGCAAAAGTTACAGATGGCGGACCATCAAAAAGCTTAGAAATTTTGCATCCACATTTCTGCAACTTTCAGAAAATGAAAATTTCCTATCGGACACATTCATGTTTGATGAAATTCATTCACCCTTTAATTGTAAAGTTAGTAAGCAAAATTGCAAAATTTGGTTCACCTGAAAATCCCGCAGAAATTTTTCAGTCAACACTTGAACGTAGCTCAAATTACACTATGGTTTGGTATCAGATCTTCAAGAATCTTTGGTCCGTATCTTTTTGAGGATGCTAGCAGGGCTGCCAAAGCTGGGGTTTTAACCCCAGATCTTGGGTTTTTAGCTGTGGCCTAAGGTTTTGGGGTTTTTATAAAAAAATTGGCAAAAATCTGGGGTTTTCTATGCAGAGGTAACAAATTGAAGGTTTTATATATAATAATTTTTTTCGGCGCTTGATGCAATGAAAACTATGGTATTAAATTATCAAATTCGTTTAATTGAAATTGGGTGCATTAGTTGCTATTATATTCCTGTTGCATCTGCATTCTGTCGAAATCTAAGTGACGTCTGTTTACTGCCAGCAAAAAATATCGAACAATTTAAATGTTCAAGTACCATTCATGCAGTACCTGTTACTGTGGTACATGAAACACATAATTATTGAAAGCACCTACATAGTAATTGTTCTTTTATAAAATCCTCCCAGATACTGGAACAAACTAAAAGAAATCAAGGACGGTTTTTAAAATTCAAAATTTGGCCTCTTGTCTGCTTTTAGGACAAGTCTAACTATTCTGCCACATTCGTCTGCTTCGGTTGAACGAATTTTTTCAGTCATGAGTTGTGTTAAAACGAAACAAACCAGTTTTCTGAAAGCAGAAACTGTAAGAGATAGAATTTTGGCAAAACAATTAATTTCGAGGTACAACAATGATTGCACTACTTGGCAACCACGAAAAGAATTAATACGTGATATGGAAATCGGAGCAATAGGTCACCGATATTTGGAGAGGCAGAATGAGAAATTACGGAGCAACGCTATATGTTTGACGGCAGCAACTGATTCAGAGTAATACGAGTACAAAGGTAAGCAAATTACTTCATTAACACACTTTTTCGCGAATCTGGGGTTTTAAGCAGCAATCTGGGTTTTTTCTAGCGTATGCTGGGGTTTTGGTAAAATTCTCATTGGTAGCCCTGGATGCTAGAGGTAATGCAGTGACTGTTAATGGAAACCAGTGCTAATAATTCGAGAATGTTTTAAAACTGAGCGTAACTTGGTTTCAACAATATGGAGCTACAATCCGTATATACATAACAATGGTTGAATAAATTAAGAGCAATCGCAGTACAAATGTATACTGTTAGTTTGTCATTAAGCTAAAAAATCTGCACTCAACAGAGATACGAAGGCGAAAAGACGTTGAAACACTCCCCGTGAAAGACATTGCCTCCATATTAATATGCGATCTTGCATGACTGCAAAATAATGACCAATGCTGTCGAAAGTAAGATCAGCCAAAATTAATATTGCGCTACTAACGCAAAATGTTAACTGATTAGTAATTTAACTCTGGGAGTATACAATGTTCCCTGATCGAACTGAACGTGCTTACCGAATGACTAATTTAATATATCATTACCAAATAATTCCAGCATACATAATAATCACTCAAAGTAACTTACTAAAGCATTGTACAACACTCGCGTCTAAAACAAATAAACGAACATTTACGCTGATATCAATTTGCTTACTTGCACATTATAGCTTGCACATCACAGTGCTTGGGAATATATGTTTTTTCTTTGAGGAAACCGGCAAATCGGAACTCAAAGGAAGTTCTTGCGTCGGAAAAACATCGAAAACAAATGAGAACCCGGAGCAATATTATGGTGCTCTTGTTTTAAAATGAAATGACTGCTCCGTTTTCATGTTCAATGAAACTCTAAAATTCAACAACATGCAGCAGTTGATTGACAAGATTAACTTTATTCGCCTTATATTCCGTTTTGATGTCAAAAAATGTTGTACCAATTCGTAAAAATTGTGCAATTTCAATTCAAAATAAGTGCGTAAGTGAAGTTCATTCATTGAAACATTTCATTTTTTGGTATTTCTGCATTTACTTTGTCTTATTGGGCACCACAGTTTTCAATCTAAAAATGACCAACTAGCCATTGCATCATCAACAAATTGTGACTACTACAAGTAATTCTTCCATGTTTTCTGAAATTAAATCTCGGAAACTCATTATTTTGACTACTTATTTTTCGAAAGGAGCCACCATTCATTTTTTTCATCTCTTGTATTTGTCTCAATGTGGTCTTCAAAACAATTTTGAAGTGTGTAGATTAAAATCACCCTCACTATAAGCGTTAGGCAATTTTGAAAAACGTGCAACATGTGCTAAATATAAAAAATATTCATGTTGTAATCATGAATTTAGTTGGAAAAATGACATTCTATCGTTTGACTTACATTTTTTCTACTTGTTGCTGTAGAATAACCTTTTTTGCGAATAGCATGATTTATTTACTCCATTTTATAGAATGAAATTGGCTTTTCAATGGTGGACGATGGTAAGCTCTTTAATTGTATTGTTTCTGTATGGCACTTATTAACCCTTCTTAGAGGATTTACTCGTCACGAAAATAGTGAAAAACAAATGCATCATTTTATGATTTTAGGTTTTTTAGTTTGACTTCTATCGGAATTTATCCTTTGAAATAATCGACACATTCAAAAGTTCTCTTGCCCTCTTAACGTACACATTATAACCCACAATTAATTCTTAATTCGTTCTTTTACAACAGACTGTTCAGCTTACCATTCAGTCTGCTCTACAATTAAAGGAGATGCGCCATATGTCAGGAAACCTCATCAACTTTCCAATTAATATCCAATCAATCATCATCTCTAACTGCCGGAAGTAACTCGTGAAGTTGACAACTTCCATCTGTGGAGTCTAATTTCGTAGGCTTGTCATTAAAATCGAAATTAATGAAGAACGCTTGTCATACCTTCAACGGTCTTTCACAACAAGCGACTGCGGAACAGGCTTTCACTTTATGTATAACGGTAAAATTTGTAGAAGTGCTATCTCTTACTCTAATAATATCTTGAAAAGAATTCGGCAAACATTTCGCTTCAAACTCGTGCTAGGCACTGGCAAACAATGCCTCACCGTGATTTTGTATAAATTAATAAAATGCTTGATATTTTTCTTCTTTTTTATTTTCAAACCGGATATTTTTCACTCTATGAGAAACTGTTTCCGTTTAGAAATAAATGCAAAATAATTATTGCTAGCTAGAAATATAAGCGAAATTTTCCAATTTTCAGCATTGTTGCAGTGCTTTGAAGTCGTTTTTGGGCTTCACCAATATGACATCCATCACGGTTGAAAAAATTTTGCTTGCTTATTTGCTTTGTCAATCTGTAAAGATGAGAGCGGTATATATCACATTTTCACTTTTTCGTTTTATTGAAGTATTTGCGACTATATTCCAATTGTTATTAAACACTCCTTAAAAAATTCTTAGTTATTCTTGAATCAGTTGTAATTCCGAGCGAGAGATTATATTCAATGAACCTGAAAATAATAATTTTTTAATCACTCGTGTCACAGGACTGTTTCAGATCAGCTTTACCAGACCTAAGGCAGGTGGACTTTGTCTGGAGTCGTGACTGCTCTACCTCCTCTCCAGTCACAACTCATCTAAGCCAGGAATATTTGAGCACTAAGTTCGCTATACCAAATTGGAGTCAGCTAGGTTTCATTTGGACAAGATCGCAAAAGCGCTTATAATTATTTTTTCGAGTATTTTTTCCCGAGAATGAAATTTTTCCCGAGAATGAATGTCCGTAAGTCTCCCGAGAAAATATACTCTCAAAATTTTTCTTTGCGTTGACGTACTTCAACCCTAGGGGAAGTTTAATAATATTATAATGGAACTTCCTATTTTTCGTACACTTAATGTAGCTTCTGCACCGTCCTTATATTTTGTGGCGAAAATCGTAAGGTTACTTCAGTTTTTGTCATATCGCTGGTGATGCGCGCTCGGGAGAATTGTCTTTCAACGAAACACAAGGATATGGCCATTGTCAAGGTTCTGGAACTAATCTTTAGAAGTGCTTTCTAGAATTTAGTGGCTGTTATTTTTAGCACTCTTAGACACTTATCTTCTACTGGCACTTCGACATTGGGCCCAAGAAACAGTATTTCTATGAAAAGCAGAGCAATGTCAGGGTGTCGCGGGTTCTGTAAGAATTTCATTTTCGTGTCCAGGTTTAAAGACGACACTCGACTTACGTTGCTTCCATTGCTGTGAGAGGATGTTGTAGAGAGCTTTCTTTCCCTGATGAAACGATGCTAAGTCAGAATGAAACTGGAAGGCGTAACTCAGCAGTACATACGTTTGCCTATGTAAACAGGACGGGAATCAAATATATTCGGCCTCACAGCCTTTCGCTTTAATTAAGCAATTGCGGAGCGGATCACCACATAGCATGAGTACCGGCTCCTATTTATCTAACGTTGTGCTTAATTTCTGAAGGAAGTACATGCACGAGGTGAAGACGTGATGAAATCACATGCTATGTATGATTGGAAACTCCCAGAACTGAGCAAAGATGCATGGGATCGTGGGGAGATGGGACAGGAGAGGCGGGACCTTAGGAGACATTCAAATAAATAGTCGGTACATTCTTACTCTTTTCTTACCACTGGAGACAATGCATCTGCTAATAAACTATTGCAAACCTTCAAATTGAATCACAGAGGGATAAAACATATATGTCTCTGACAAAAGTGTACCTCAGTTTCTTTAAAAACAATTAGAAAAATTTGTGAACTTCTCAGCCAAAGTTGTGTGCATAGACAAAATAATTATGCAGCTCCTCTCCTGAAAAAAACTCGACTGGACCTTGACAACACCATGATTTCTCATTCACCCACCCTAACACATGTTTTCCTTTCTCTAACTTTCTCAAAGTAATACTAATCTCTATACCGAACAAAAAACGAATCTGAAAGATGATGTCTTAGTAAGCAACCGTTTTTCTGATCTGGGACTTGAAGTCGCCCTGTTTCAGGTGCTCTGTGGTAAGATAAGCGTCCTCAGTGTATAGAAAAGACCCAGCCAGAGCGGAAATCCACGACGACAGTGTCACTCTATTCTGTCTCTCTAGCATTTTTAATTACATACTGCAATATCTCATTGTTGTACAATGCTGAACTGACAAAATCAAACATTGCCAGTAAATGATTGAGTTAATATTATATGTATGTATATGAAAACGTTCGCTAGGAAGCCTTACGCCGAAAATGGTAAATTAAGCCTGAATAGTGCAGTACATTATAAAGCTTCAGATGTTCCAGGTTTTCGTTGCAATCTACATCTGTTTTTCATTCAATGTATTTTTGGGCCCAGTTTTCTTGGAAATTATGACAATACCCCAGATGATAATATTCAAAGTGTAAAATACACAAACAACAATCATAAGAAAACCAATATCAAAGAATGCTAGAATATTGCTATTTACAGTGACCAGTGAATCATTCTCTCTTCGTAAACTGATGCGATCTGGAGATGTCCATAATACCAATTTTTCTGTCTTCGTCAGGATACAAAGAAATAAAATTAAATATTTATTTCGTCTTATGGAAACATTCCTCTCTTCCAAGCTGAGACGTGCTATAGGATGTGACATTCGTATCAGAAACGAAATTTAAATAAAAACTTCGAATCAAATGCTATAACCAACGCATTCTAGTACAAAAGTTTCTAAATCTCAGTTCACAAATATTTGACCTCTTCGATTTATATCCCTGTATGTGTATACATTCATGGAGAGATGTTGCTAAATCCCTATACCTGTAACCTTTATTCATAATCTAAGCGTATAATTTTTGTAGCTTTTTATTACCACATAACAGCCATCTGTAGTAATATTTTCACTTAAACTTTCGCAGCAATGTCCGTAAGTCACTAGGAATAACGAATGAGGAGGAAACTTAAAACAGTTCTTGTACTCTCACATTAATTTGGAGTTTCCTATGTTTCCCAATTGAAAATCAAGGACGTGTCGCCGGTGGGTTAAGGACGCGGCAGTAGACCAAGGATGATTTGTTGGGCAGTTGGACGGCTCTGCCCTTAAACTATCTCTCCGCGCTCATAACTACGCACGGTCGAGCTCGGACGTGAAATTCATAGTTGGTCATGGAAGGTTTGAGGGCGCAAAATTTTCGGTTGGTTAATGGCCGTAATATTTAAAAGCGGCCATCCGTGGTTTACAGCCTCACAAATGTTTGCTGCACTTGGGGTGCTGCAGTGACGTGCTGCAGGTAGTGTGCTGCAGGTGGTGTGCTGCAGGTAGTGTGCTGCAAGTAGTGTGCTGCAGGTAGTGTGGTGCAGGTGGTGTGCTGCAGGTAGTGTGCTGTAGGTAGTGTGCTGCAGGTAGTGTGCTGCAGGTGGTGTGCTGTAAGTAGTTTGCTGCCGTTGGTGTCCTGCTGGTGGTCTGCTGAAGGTAGTTAGCTGCAGGAGGTCAGCTGCAGGTGGTCAGCTGCAGGTGGTCAGCTGCAGGTGATGTGCTGCAGGTGATGAGCTGCAGGTGGTCAGCTGCAGGCGGTCAGCTGCAGGCGGTCAGCTGCAGGCGGTCAGCTGCAGGTGGTCAGCTGCAGGTGGTCAGCTGCAGGTGATGTGCTACAGGTAGTCAGCTGCCTGCAGGCGGTCAGTTGCAGGTGGTCAGTTGCAGGTGGTCAGTTGCAGGTGGTCAGTTGCAGGTGGTCAGTTGCAGGTGGTCAGCTGCAGGTGGTCAGCTGCAGGTGGTCAGCTGCAGGTGGTGCGCTGCATGTGGAGTACTGCAGGTGGTGTGCTGCAGGTGGCGTGCTGCAGGTAGTGTGCTGCAGTGAATGATCGCCGTGCGTATAATGGACGGACGTGACCCATCAATCGTTTATTGTGATATTGTTACGTACACTGCATCAAGCTTGAAGCAATAAGTAGAATATTTTACTTAATATTTATTCTTCTCCAAAAGTGTTCACAACATAGTTAATGATCGCGTTACTATGCTGTAGAATGAAAAAGATTGGGACATTCACTTACGTTTATTTATGAGCTTACCATTGTAATGGGTATGGTTTTGCATCATTCTTCAACTGAATGCTACACATCAGCTGAATTAGTTTGACTAATCAAGCAGGTGTTAAAACAGTAAATTTACTTTATTTTACGATCAATGTTATAACTAAGTCTTTCCTAACTGTCATAAAAGGTTGTTCGTTTGATTTTTTTATAAATTGACTTTCAGAATTAGTATATTTTAGCACAGTCATCAAACGGTAACAAAAAAATGAATTGAGTCGTTGCGTTTGTTTTAGACTCACGTCTCATATCTCAGCACCCTCCAAAAAAGAACTAAAGAACAATTTTTATTCAAATTTAATTTAAAACGAAAACTTCATCGTCAACGAAATGTGTTGAAAATACCGAGAAGGCATTCAATAAGGTTGCGGCTTGCCCGTATAAGTCGGAGACCAATCGAGGATCATCGGAGACCAATCGAGGATCATCGGAGACCAATCGAAGTTCATCTATAAATTACCCTAGTCTTACCAGTTTGAATTAGAATCGAAGAACATAAAGGCATAATATAATACACTCTTACATTTTTGAATACACATGTGAAATATATGCCATATTTTTTCACTTAGTATTATGTACTCTTTCAAAAAACTGTTTCTAATATGTGACTTTTATTTTCCGTAATTCAAATTACCCTAAAAATTTACTAAAAGCACTCGTTGGTGACTCTCGATCTCTGAGTCACCGCATAGCGTGAGCGGGCCGGCTGCCGGCGGCGTAGTGCTTGCCAGGACGTGGTTTTTGTTGTGATTTCTTTCTCTCTATATTTGATAAGTTGTGAACTTAACATATAATGTAATGAACTTGTGTTAATTATTATTTTATTTTAATTTGAGTTCTGTGGAATATTGAGCATTTTGTGTTGACAGTGATTCATTTTAATCTTCCTCATCCGTAGGCGGGCTCAAGCTCATTTCAAATTTTTGTATTTAGTTATTTGAAGGGTGTTCCAGATGTTTTACGCTATATAAGTTGAAAATTTGTTTATTAGATGTGTAATATCTTTTTCCTCACGATTTTTTTCATTTTGTTGAATGATTGAAACAATTTTTCTGGCGCAAATATTTTTGGTTTTTAAACAAAATTCAGTCAGTGTTGAGTTTAATTAGCGCGTCAGCGATTTCGAATTTATTTCCGTATGTTTAGGTAAGGGGGACATTTTACGACGTTTTACATGAAATTGTATTTGCAAATGCTTAGTTTTCAAGATAGCATTAATAACGTTCAAGTAACAATAGCATTAACGGCAATTTTGAAATGGCTCCTCCGGTGATAGGTGGTTGCGGAACACGCGCAGGTTTTTTGTGCAAAAAATCGATCTTCATATGAATTCAAGTTTTTTAGGTTTATTTAGGTTATTCCATTTAAATAACCTAACTTTACCTAACCTCACATATTGCTGTAGCAATAGTAGTTACTGTATTTAAACTTATTTACATGTCCGTTTGTTGAATTTTATATATGACATTTCTATGACTTTAAAGGTAAATATTTCAAAAAGTAAGTATTTGCGAGGAAAATGTCATTCAAGATTAACATTTTAACTTAAAGTGTCATTTATTACCTAAATATACAATAAAAAGTTTCACAATCGTTGATGCGCTAAATTCAATTTTAACCCGGAAGTGAATGAGCTTCATTGTTATTATTATTTGTTTTGAGTTGAGATAATTTGGAGTTCGAAATTTTTTCTTCTTTGTATTTTTACCTGATTCCTTACTTAGATTGTAAGCATTGTATGGGGTAAACTGCTTGTTATGATTTATTCCATGAGTCTTGTAAGAAACGGGAGGCTCTGTCTCATTTATTCAAGTGTTATCTCTGAATGCACAGTACTCAACCCTATTGCAATGTATTCTATTTTACTGCATGCTGTTAATGCAATTAGAAAAGTTGAACCTAGAAGAGAGTTTATTTCCATAGTATTTATAGGTATGGTAAATGATGTACATGTATTAATACAAGAGGAATTAGAGTTCATTCTACACTCTTTCTGCAGTTAATTGCAAATTTTTTTTTCTAAAAGGCTGATAATCTGGGAAGTTTTGCTCATTGAAATGATTCATCCTCTACAGCTTGGCTTTTTTAAACCAATTAGTGTACTAGGCCCTACATGCTATTCACAGATTTGCAAGTTTTTAAATATATGAGTATTAAGCTGTAGTATTTCCAGGTTTGATTGCCATCATTGCATTCTTTATGGCTAGGTGTATGGCCTTGAGATTCATTAGATTTTGTTATTACAGATTGAACCTTTGACATAAACCGCTTATTACAATTCCAGTTGATTTCTCACCTGGTAGGTATTTATAACGTCACGAGTCTGGAAATTTGCAAAGAAGTAGCACCCAATGAAATTCAAATGGAAATGATGATACCCAAATGCAACTTTTTTTGTTGCAACTACTTTATTGCATACTTCTTGATTTTTTTTTGTCAGATCTCCTCAGGAGAAAGCAATAATTTTATCAATAGGTTGTGCACCCAGGAGTGGGCCAGAGCTAATGGTTAGGTAGGCCTTCTATTTGCTAAAATAGAAGTTTTTATTATGTTAAGGACCATCTTTTTCAGCTCACTGCTATTGTTGCATTAGGCACAGACCACTTCCTTCTTCAACCTTTTTCTAGATTGAACTTCCTTCCTGACTTTCTGTTTTATGATGCACTTGGTATCGTGTGTGGTGACGCATGTTGCCATGCAAGCATGTCTTTTGCGCCAACACACTTTGTGTATCGATTTCTCATGTATGTGTCTGTTCTAAATGGTCCCTTCATTATCCTCTATCCTGAAAATAACTTGTAGATAGAGAGGCTTAAATTTTCATTTGTGGATACTCCATTTAAATGAATATAAATTGCCATTTGTGTATATCAGGGGGATACAACTATTGTATCTATGGGAATTAGCACTCCCAGTGGGATTATGCAAGGGCCCGAGCTCAAGGTTAGGTAGGCTTTCTTTGTGTTTTAAAATAAAATAGGTTTTTGTTTTGTTAGGGACCATCTTTTTTTGGTTCACTATGGGGACCAAAATCTTTAATTTTGGAGCCCATTTCAGCCCCATATAAAAAGACAACAAAACGGGAAATGGAAAATTTGGCTATTTGATTTTGTTAGAAATGTTTCACGAATTTTAAAACTGCCTTTGTTAATCGTTTTTGTTCTAGCATCAAAACTGAATGAGGAGGTGCATCTTGAAATATCAATACCAGGGAAATATCAATACCTAAATACCAATATGTCAAATTTTTCCAAAAACTAAGGCCTAAATAAAAAAAATGAATAGAAGGAATTGTGTTTTTTTTCAAAGTTACATTTAATATCAAATTTCATAATAATCAGACTGAAAATAAAAAAATTCATATATGAAAAGAATTTTTTTTTTCTTGTCTTTGGAAATCACAATTCACAGTGTGAATATGAAGTTATGTATGGAAATTATCGAAATAAAAATGAAAACAGCATTCAATTACATAAATTTTCCATTATGTTACACCTCAAGAAAAAATTTGTTTATGGTGTACACCCAACACCTCTAACTTTCAACATTCAAAACATGACTCCTCATTGAGTTTTGATGCGAAAACAAAACCAAAGACAGTTTTAGAATCCTTGAAGATTTCTAACAAACTCAAATGAACTTTTTTTCAAATCCAAATTTTTCAAAAAAATATATAGCTCGTAACGCAAAAAATTATTGTTGGTTTAGAAATTTTAGAAAATTAGAAGAAAATAAAAATATGAAAAAAAACTATATTAGTTTGTTAGAAATGTTCCAAGGATTCTAAAACTGTCTTTGGTTTTGTTCTAGCTTCTAAACTCAATGACGAGTCACGTTTTGAAATATCCATAAAAAACACCTACAAACTAATTTTTTGTAAAAAAAACTAAGGCCTAAATTGAAAAAGTGACGAGTAAAAAAGGTTTACTTTCGCGAAATACATATACTGGTCAATTTTCAAACTAATTTGATGAAAAAAGTTGAAAAAGTGGAAAGATCCCTATTATTTTGCCATATCACGATGGATATTTTTTATTCTTTTTTTTGCTCTTGATGTTGGCTTGTCTGTTTTTAACTATCCTCATGTTGAAATGTTTTTCACAATTTGTATTTCTGTGCATTGAGTCCTGTGTAACAGTACACCCTTTTGGTTTCATTTGAGGATATAGTTCATTGTAAACACTTTTTTGGTAGATGATGACACCAACTAAAAATACTCGAGGTTTTTTCTGAACACCATCAGTAATGTAAAGAAATTCTTTAGTACTTTTCTCTGCTGTTATTTTGCATTGTGTTTTCTAATGGAATATTTTTCTGTGTTTGAAGTTGTAATAAAAAAAAGCTTTTCCCCATCCAGCAAATGAACAAGTATATTCAGTCCATTTTAAGTGTCTACTAATGTAGTTTATGAATGATGCATTTGTGTTGGAATGAAATTTTTTGTTGGTGATTATTCATTGGTCACCCAGCCAAGGGAGGGGTATTGCAAACTTATACACCGTATTGCAAATCTAAATTCTTTTGTTTTGTTCTTTTGTGATCTTCAACATGTTCCCTGCAGGCAAATCATTTTTATAATGTCTAAAATCGTTAGTGGAATTTTCTTTGCAGATGACTCTTGGAAAGTAGTGCCAACTAAATGGTTATCAAAAAAAGGAGGCATATGTGTGGCTTGGCCAAATGCGAGAGATGTCACAGTGCGTGCAAAAAAATAAAATGAAATAGAAACTACCTGGTCAAGTCCGGGAAGTTGTAGCATCTTCCGGTACGTGACTTCTTTCCATCGCTTTGCAGTTTGTCTATTGTTTGGTTATAATCCATTAGTTCACATAATATTAGGTGAGTGCACCAATTTGTCATTTGAGATATGACAATTACCTACTCATGAACTTAGGCATTTATTTTTTGTTCTTAGTGTGCATATATTTTTTATACGAACAGACGACGTGTGACTTAAACTGTATGATTGACAATCTTGACTAGTGTTCTGTGCTGAATACAAGTATTCTATAGTTAGTGATATTCATGATTTGTAATTTTTATGAGATCCTCAACTAGGATTAAACATTTCAAAGAGAGAGTCAATTTAAAAAATTTAAGATCACAATACAAATTAAAAAAATTAAAATCACAGTATTGAGGTAGTAGTTCTGTTTTTGAAGAGTCAGTGTTTTTTACAGTAAAATTTTAGAAAATACACATCATTGGTTATCATTTTTATAGTTAAAATACCTCATTCTTGCAATTTCATAGAGATCTAAATAAACTTGAGCCTACAAATTTCTTCAACCCTCTTC
This sequence comes from Morinoia aosen, assembly GCA_030386875.1. Lineage (NCBI taxonomy): Eukaryota > Metazoa > Arthropoda > Malacostraca > Amphipoda > Talitridae > Morinoia > Morinoia aosen. The sequence continues at coordinate 10,522,641 of CM059561.1, forward strand.
ATAATACATTCATTTGCAAGAGGTTTGAAGGTTACTCCAGTATCTCTGCATAACAGGAATTATAATTTTGTGGACCAATGCTGTAAATAATTACATAGTACAGATAGGGTAGCCAAGAATAATATTGAACTGAATTGTAGATTTCATGTTCATTTCACCTGATAACAAATATTCATTGAATTTGAAAAACTACTTAAAAGCTTAGTTCCCTCAGGGGGACACTTACCGTATTATGGGAAGTAAATTATTGAGCCCATGATTAGGTAGCCCTTTCTTTACCTGAATTTAATTTGTTTATTTCCTATCAAGACATACTTTTTTTGGAAACAAGAATACTTTTTTTTCAGCTCTGACTGCTTGATTTTCAAACTGTTTTCTTGTTTGAGCTTCTTTCCTGACTTGCTGTGCTGTGTCTATGCATTTGGTTGTCCAATCTGGGAATACACCTCATGGATAGATTGCCTGTGAATGTGTCCATACTAAATGATCCCTTCATTGTTTCTCTCTTGAGATAGTATTTGTTGTGACTAGCGAGTCTTGAACATGAATAATAAATTATTTAGATAGTATTTGTTGTGGCTATGGAGTCTTGAACAAGAATAATAAGCAATTTTACTTCTAGCAACACTTATGCTGAATCTATTGAATGAAACTGAATTTGAACCCTGATTCTCTGCTCACATAATGGACACAAGTCTTGGATTCATGTAGGTGATGTAATTATGCTGTATAGTACATTTTCATGACATGAATTATGAGATCGGTTTCTTGTTCCCAATTTATTTTGTTGAGAGAATTAAAAAAAATATTTGGAGTAATTCTCAGTTTTCTTTGTCATGTTTCTCTTGAACGTTTTCAACAAATTCTATGGGCCCTGTTTTTTGTTCACAGTACACGAGAGCAGCTCTGAAGAAGAGCAATCAACTCTACATACTCTGACCATGGCAACGAAAGAGTTCATCCAAATGCCGTGAGCATCCTAGATTAGTTTCACTCTCTATAGATTTCTCAGTCTCCCTCAAGGGATATAACTATTGCATATATGGGATGGGAATTAAATAGAATAAGTTTTTTATTCACTGACCATATTTTTCCTCGATAGACAGTTGTCATGTTCACCATTAGTTTCTTATTCAGCATTTACCGTGTTTCGTAAGCTCCCTTAATTCGTTGTTTCTATGTACGTGCAAATTTGTGGGTAGATTTCTCATACCCTTCTCTTTATAGTAGATGTTTTTTTCTTTCCTATCTTGAGGCATTTTGGTTGCTAGGGAGGCCTAAGCAGGGAATTATGATATTAATAGGAATAATAACAATAATAATAATGGTAGTGTAGTAAGATTTGTCAGTAAAACCAGCCAAATTGAATTCCACTTCCAATGAGTCAGTTTGTATGTGTCACACACTGTTCATAGCTTTAACTGTAATTGAATATCGCCTAACTAGATATTTTTAGCTTATTATTGTGAAAGCTCTAGGCAGCTAGGGGGGGGGGGATAAGTTTGAGAATATTGAATTTAAAAGTAAACATTAACTAATAGTTGAGAGTTTTCCTTTTTTGCAAGATGCGAATAGCTCCCATCCAAAGTTACATATGGAGTTCTATATTAAGAGTGTTTGTTCCGATAGAGGAGGGCTGCTGTTCATTAGCTTTTGCTTCTAGTAGTGACAATTAGGATGTGTGAGCTAATATGGCTCTCTTAAACTTGAAAGTTTTACCCTCTATGAAGTTCCTACAGTATTTTGCTTGACGATTGCATGTTATTGCTAGTACTCCATACAATTTTTATATATGCGCCCACAAATAGAGAACAGCCTCACATAATCCATGGAAGACTCCTCATGGGGATACAACTATTGTATCTATGGGAATTATGCGCTCCCAGGGGGAAAATGAGTGGGCCCAAGCTGAGAGTTAGGTAGGCTTCCTTTTTGTTTATGTGAAATGTTTATTGTTATGTTAAGGACCACTTTTTTCGGTTCAATGCTGTCCTGGTTTTCAGCACCTACTACTTTCTTTTTCTACTTTTTTCTTGTTTCATGAACTTCTTTTTTAGCATACTGTATCCATTGTGCATAGATTCTGCCTACTCTTAATTCCATACTAATTGTGCTTCATACTTTGTCTCTTTGAACATCTTTTTTTGTGGTAAAGGGAGGCTAAAACTTTCTTTTAATCAATCAATCAACCCATGGAAGGTTCTGATACTAATGAAAATCTCCTAGTGATGGTTTGGGAGCAGTATCTGCAATTTGATTTTACTCCGAATACTATGCATTTTGCTGCACGTTCAATAGCTATAAGTCTTTGATTTCAATAGTCCTATTTTTTCCATATTCTTTAGATGTAAAAACAATTATACAACTATTGTTTTGATTTCAGTGGGACGCCGAAAGAAACAACAACGGGTCAAGAGAAAGAAAAGTACTTGCGTCTCAAGTTGGACCAAATTCTGGAAGATGTAAAAGGAAATAACCTCCGCGAAGACATAGTACGTGAGGATGAGAAGAGGGCGCCCAGTGCAACTTCAGTTCCCCAGTGCTTACCAGTGCCAGCTGATACGCCTGATGAATTGAAGTCCCTTCTCAAAGATGTTTTGGTAAATACAATAGAACTAGATGTTGTAAGCTTTTCTGAAGCATTGCTTCGTTACGCTAGCCAGTTGTTATGTTCTGTCCAATATGCAACAGTTTGCTAATTTAAACATATAATAAAACTTCCCCTTCAGAGGGATACAATTATTGTATCTATGGGAATTAGCGCTCCCAGGGGAACAATGTGAGGGCCCGAGCTGAGAGTTAGGTAGGCCTTCTTTTTGTTGAAATAAAATGTTGTTTGTTATGTCAAGGACCACCTTTTTTCGGTTCACTGCTGTCCTGTTGTTCAGCCCCTACTACTTTCTTCTTCAACTTTGATCTTGTTTCATAATCTTCTTTCACAAGTTACTGTTTCTATGCCTTTCTGCGTAGATTCCGCGTTTCCTTAACTCCATGCTAAATGGTGCCTTCCTCCTTCCTCTCTTTGGATCGCATTTGTTACGGATAGGGAGGCTTAAACTACCTTACAATCTGTCTCTGATAGTGGTACTAGGCATACCAAAAATTAAATTTACTAGGCTACGTACCTGGAATGCCCCCTTCAATTTTTGCCCCATGTTCATCTTGGGTGTCTATAGGTAACGAGTTTTTTGAAACCACAAAAAAATCTTTGAATTTTTTTTACTAAATTTGGTAGGAACGTCTTTTCTACGGACGGGTGTCTACCAAGGAGTAAAGTAGTAAACAGTCCATTTAGGACGGGGTACTTAAGGAACTCGGGCAACTTTTTTGCAATAATGCTTTGGTTGCTCCATTTAGTATTAAGTATTTCAAGTATCAAGAAACTTGGATCTTTTTTTGAACCTTAGGTATTGCATGTATTATTGACTCAAACTGCTCATTATAGGCCGGTTACTTACATGTTGACATTTGGGCAACATTTATTATGTAAAAATAGGTAGTAATTTTTTGCTGTTGAGGGTAGTAAAAAGTAGAAAGTAGTTAAATTTGGAAATGATAAACCGCTCTGGGGGATACAACTATTGTATCTATGGGAATTAGCGCTCCCAGGAGGACTATTTAAGGGCCCGAGCTGAAGGTTAGGTAGGCTTTCTTTTTGTTGAAATATCATAGGTTTTGTTTTGTTATGGACCATCTATTATCGGTTCACTGCTGTCCTGTTTTTCAGCACCTACTACTTTCTTCTTCAACTTTTTCTTGCTTCATGATCTTCTTTCTTAGCTTTCTGTTTCTGTGCCCTTTCTGCATAGATTCCACGTTTCTTTAACTCCATACTAAATGGTGCCTTCTTCCTTCCTCTCTTTGGATAGCCTTTGTTGCGGATAGGGAGGCTTAAACTAACAATCACCAGAAATCCATGCTGGTGAATTCGAGACAATCGTCGCTCGGAGAGACGGTTAGCAGCATGCTGAGGATCCTTATGACCCGAAACCTTGCTGTCCAGTTCAGCATGGCGGGTTTGGGTCTCAAGCGACAGAAGTCGAAGTTTAAATTCGACAACTCGCCGGCTTGCTGCTTGATTGAAGGTATGATATTGGTTAGGCAGTTTACTCATTTATTTCTTAGAGGCTTGTACCTCATGCCGTATTATTGTGGCAGAATTGTGGCTTACATAAAATATAAATTACATTTTCTTAGCAATTAAATCTTCAAATAAGTTTACTAGATCGGCTACATTGTACCTACAGTTTAGTGTATTCATTCGGTTTTCATCTAAATTTTGCAAATAATAGAAAGCAGAGTGGCTGTAACTATGTACATTATATTTCGACATGAATGAAAGCTACACATTTTTGTAGCAAGCTTCAGGCTGTCGTAAAAATATTATTGTAGGCCAATCACAGGCTGTGCATGTAGGCTTCAGAATGATTATGGAACTCTTGTACTTTAAGAATAAATCCTGTAGGAGAAAGTGTCGATTTGTTTATGGGTGTAGTAGTCTTCTCTGTTGAGATATAAGTTTTTTTTCTATGTTGGCTTGTTTTTTCATTACAGGGGTGCATATAGTATAAATGTTAACTTTCTAAGGCAATCTTTCCATAGATGAATTATATTCTGAATAACTCTTTACAGGCATTCTCTCCAGCATGCCGGAATATGCTGCGGAACCTCGCTGCAAAGTGAAAGCAGCTATTCAAAAAGCTCTCAAAGGTGAGCTTCTCAGGCCAACGTTTAAGAATGAAATTCAAATATGTGTAGTAACTATTTTCTATATTAGAATATGGATTTTTCACTGGAATTTATAAGTTCCACACGACTCTACGGATACAATATCACATTGTAGGACACGTCACGAATGCCTTAGACTCGGTTCAGTTAATACCACAAAAACATGAAAGTTAGATGCATTTATGTATATTTTCTAGAGGTAAAAAACTTGACTGTAGTTTCGAAGTGTAGAGTTATGGAGAAGGCAGGTTTGCATGGTGTACAGTGTGCACGAAAAGTTCATACTCTTTCTATTTTTAGGTAATTTCAATATAAATTGATATTTATTTCAAAATAGCAGAGTGACTGTAATTTTGAGTGGCAGAGTTTACAAAATAGCCAAATTTTTACAATTTAATATTCAGTCAAATGCCCTCGAGCTGCAATTTCGCCTTTGAGACGCTTGGGCATGAAATAAGTAAGGTTTTTTTAGTTAGAGGCATCCATGTCCATCTTCCAGAGATTAAGTAGGGCTTCTTTCAATTTTAGGACTGATGTAGTATCTTGGTCATGGAGCTGACTCTTCATGTATGACTAGCAATTCTCAATGGGTTGAAGTCCGGTCAATTGCCTGGCCATTCAAACACTTCTATCTTCTTGTAAATGAGGAATTTTAAGACCTGTTTTGATTGGTGACAACGAGCCGAATCTTGCATAAAAAACTGACATTCATGGATCACAAGAAAAGAAAGCAAATGATCGTCTAAAACTTGTACGTAATAATCTTCATTTTTTGTTTGATTTTTAGATAAGAAGATAGGCCACTTCTGCCGATTTTGTCACTAAACCATCCCTATATCGTGACATAATCGGGTGTTTTACAGTCCGGCTGGTATACCTTGGGTCATATCTTAACCAAGGGGCTCACCCTCCCTTGACGTTCGGCAATGCACCTAAATGTCGACTCATTGCTCCACATAATATTCTCTCACATCTCAGGTGTCCATTTGATGAATTTTCTTTAGCAAAATTCAATGTTTTTTGCCGTTGAGAATAGCTTTCTGGCTGGAGAACGCAAGGGTATTTTAATTTTTTTTGGAGCCTTTCTTGAATAGTCCTCACCGAGACAGCTCCAAGAAGCACAGGATGACTTTTTCTGAGTTTAGAGGCACTCATTCAAAAGGGTTTCAACACTTCTCTCTCTAAAAGATGGTGTGTAGCTTTTGAGGTTTATCTTGGCCTACCTTTTCGAAGCTAGTAGGTAAGAATCTCACCCGGTTAAAGGGGGGGGGGGATGGGCTGGGCGACAACGCTTTTCGAACGTTTCGCAGTACCAATTCCTCATCCAATTCGGGCCGCTATTTCTTTAAAAAACACTTTTTCACTTACCAGGGCTAATGCAGTAGCCTTTTCTACTTCTGTGAGTACTCTCCTAGGTTTAATAATGCAATAACTTGAAAATGCATAAACTTGAAAATTACATGGAAAAAATGGCAAGGTATGCAAAATATGACAATTCTTCGAGTAACACTGGAGCATAAATGAGCATTCAACGGCAGCTCGAAACGCACTGAGTTCTTATGCTTCTCAATTCTCTTTCAAAATCTTAGCCCTCATGACATACGATGCTATTTATCGCTAAAGAACACGAAAATACTTGATACATTTACATATAGAGAAATAGATAGAGGGTATCATCTGTTTCCGCGCATCAGCGTTTAGACAGACGGGTATCATCTATTTTCGCGCACGCTGTATTTCCGGGGAATCTCAGTAGTTTGAGATGGTTTGAAAATTTGTGTTGAAATAATGGGTTGTGGTAATAAAGGGAGCGCGGAGTTAAGAGTATTGAAGACGCGAAAGACGACAGACCAATATCTGCATTAATAGGAGTCAGGTTTTTAGCTATTTTTTTTGTCTGCAGGTGCAGGCGACTGGGATGGTCACAGAGGGACTCGTGTGAAACCGCCATCGGAAGCGCACACCACTGAACCGGCAGAAGGCGAGGGCCATACTCTGCAAAAACCGGGAGTACCATTCCCCCACCCCCCAACTGTCTGAAGTAATGCTCTATTTAGACGACTTTTAGTCGAAATTGTTTACAGTTACGCATAACTGTTAATTGATTTTTCTTGATATATCAATATACAAAAAATATACATTAACCATATATTTTATGGCTTTATGTTCTTTTTTTAGTTTTGAAGTATAGATATAGATATCAAGAATAATATGTAGATGAGCGTTGAAAGATAACTCTGTAAACTTGATTTGATATATCTGTTTCATGAAATAAAACTGAACCATAACATATTGGTTTATGGTTTATTTTTAATTCTTGATATATAAATATATCAATAATTATTTATACATATTGTTGACGATGTTTAAAAGGGAACTCCGTATACTTGACTTGGTATACCTATATGTCTAGAAAAAAAACATGATTGATTTTATTGGTTTATGGTTTAATTTTATTTCTTGAAATATAGATATATCAAGTAATAAAAGTATACCATAAACCAATGAAATGTATATATGTAATGTAGACGAGCGTTGAAACTTGACTCTGTGTATCTATATATCAAGAAATTAACAATATTTTATTGGTTTATCATATATTATTTCTTGATATATAGATATACCAAGGAAAATATATATATGTACAGGGTGTTTGGTAATTTGATGCACTTATTTAACCCCCATACAGAAAAACGCTAAATAAAAAGATTTTCATGAGCAAACTTTGAAAACTCCTTCGTTTCCGAGAAATGATGACCTAAAATAGTTTTAGATTCCCAACGGAATAGCCTAAAACGCGCGCCAACAGCCTGCCCAAGAAGTTAAATTTTACTTGCTCTGCATGGTAAGCCTATTTTAACGGGACGCTTAAATTATTTCAAGTCACAATTTCTCGGAAACCGAGTTTTCAAGTTATTTGGTACTCGTGAAAATCGTTTTATTTTCCATTTTACTATGTAGATGGTTAAAATATGTGCATCGAATTACACAACACACTGTGTACATATATGATCTTTATAAGCGCTCTGTGATAGAGAATTAAATTCTCGTGCCTATTTTTATGTAGTGAATATATTTGTAACAGGAAGTATTCTAGTCGGACTGTGATTGCATTTTAAATTCCAGTATTATTCTGGTGTTCCAGTGATAGAGGGCTGTGATCTAGAGTATGTTTAATTTTTGCATTAAAAATTACTAACTGAGAGTGATTCCTTATCCTTTTTAATTTATTGTATATAACTCATGTGCTTGTAAACTCCCGGTTGTACGTGGTTTGGTCTCACTGGATGTACAATATTGTACGGAGTTTATTGGGTCAACACATTCACTATGCATTAAGTGTGAATGTATTGTAAGATCCTAAACTTCCAGTGCGATATTGTACAACCCGTGAGGCGAACCACGCGCAACCGGGAGCAATTTTTTTACCCATAATCCACGGACGGCCAGCCGCGATTCGAAATTGGGTTGAAGTTGGGTTAGAGGCGAATGTAGTAGATACGCGCGGTTCTGAGGCGGTAAACAGCCGTTAGGGTAGGGTGGAACAACGGCGATTCGCGTGAAGTTTTGTGTCCGAAAAAGTGGACATTTGACCCGTAAACCGCGCGTAATGCAACTAAAAAACGCATAGGAACCCGCGCGTATCCACCGGCGACACGTCCTTGATTTTCAATTGGGTTCCCTCCGGAAGTTAGAAACTAGCTAGAAAGAAACTAGCTTGAAACTAGATAGAAAGAAACTAGCTTGAAACTAGATAGAAAGAAACTACTTACTACGCTGTCATTATACTACAGGGTGGTGCTAAAGTCACTTCACCCTTATGAACATTTATTCCACGTCAGCTAATATGACCATTAAAATGTGTTCTACACGAAATGAAAGAAAAAAATTCCAGTTTCATTCTGTATTAATGATACGGATTAGAAGCATACTTTGTAATCAAAATTTGAACAGTTATTATATCCCAAAAATACTTATATACAGCAAGGACCTATGAGCAAAGATAGTGGAAAGTTAATTCTCGGACAACGGACCGTTAGTTGCAGTACAGAGGGACTCCGTAATGAGATTTAAAATCAACATTTTATAATTGCAATGATTTCAAGATTCAGAGATTTTGACTCAACAACAGACAAAGAAAGCTCTGGCAGACCGATACCGGTACGAAATGCATGTGTAGTTCGACGTGTTTCATTGAGTGCGCGCACCAGATTTTAAAACGTCGACTAGACAACTTTCCCTGAATCTTGAAATCACTGCAATAATGCAATATTTGGAAGGCTTTTGTAGATTAAATCTTCGAACAAAGTCCCTCTGTTCTTAAATTAGCATTTTTTTGTGAGAAAAAATTTTTTCACCATCTTTGTTCGTTGGTCCATGCTGTATTTCAGCATTTTTTGGATATGATAATTGCGTCAATTTTGATTACAAAATATACTTCAAATCCGTGCCATTAATACAGGACGAAACCTGAAAATTTTCTATTTCATTTCGTACGTGATGTATGTTTAGAGCTGTATTAGTTGTCGTGCAATAAATGTTCAAAATGGTGAAATGACTTATGCACCACTCTGCACTTTCATTTCTCAAGTACACGAGCAATAGAGTGAATTTAGTAAAACAGAATAGAGTTTTTCATTCCACTACAAAATTACAGAAAATTTCAATGATTACACTCCTTAACGCTTTGCGACTTGCAAGCATTAACTTATAAATAAAAAATTTCATAAAAATCCAATAGGTATAGTTAGTACATTGACCCTCAATTAAAAACCCTGGTCCTTCATGTGTGTGCCATATCTTTCTGTCTCGAAATATAAATAGATGCATAGAAGTGAACGGAATTCAAAACTTAGGATTCATCTACCATTCACCTCACCTATTCTTTGACATTGCACCAAAGGTGTGAAAACATCTTCGAACTAAGTTATTTATTATAGTGATATATCTATTTAAAGCAGGATGATATAATGAAATAAAAATCGTCCTCATATTAATTTACTAAATATCATGAAATCACACAGAAGTTCCTTTTTCAATGTGTCCTTTTTAGTTTTGATAACATTCGTCGATAGTGGCGTGGAATCATGCAGTGACTTTAGTCTCTAACACTGACCAAAAGCTGAAGTCCAGGGGTTCAAATCAGGGAAGCCAAATTTTCGTTTACTCATTGTCAGAATATAACAGAATGTTTTCACTATAAATTTTGTTTGAAACGTGGAAGCAAGACATTAGCAATTAATTGAGTGTTATTTTTTGGCAAAGACGGATATCAGTAGCTTTTGTTTCAAACGGAAAAAGGCTGGAGCTTTTACTACACCCTGCAATTGAAATCATAGACCACAATTTACTTTCAACAGTTTTAGTTGTAAATTTGTTTGACTCACGGTCAAGCTAATGGCAGTTTATTGATAAAATGGCATTCCTAACAAAAATGTGTCCGCGCAACAGCTAAAACCTGAACAAGTCAGAGCCATCGAACATTTCAAAGTCATCAACTACAGTCATCGACTGGTCTTTTTTCTACTGTTACTGCATATTCTATCACGAATCGAATATGATCTCCAGTTATTTCTTTCTCAAACGCAAATTGAAGTTGAGGCAAGGGTCTTCTTTTTATTGCACTCCCGATAGAGAACTGGGTTTTTATGTTTTTATGTACAAACTTTGGATTGTCAGTTGTCCGCTCAGATGAGATTTCAAAGCCGAAATAGAGCACAGAGCAAAGTCGACTCTCAGCAATAGAGCGGCAGCTTTCTGCTTGATGTAAACTAAAGGAAACATATTTTTAAGGTACGAAAAACACGGTTTCTGTTCTGCCCTAGTACCTTTCACTCATTTTAAGTAATTAATGAGTTTATAAAGTTGTGCTGTTGAAATGCAAATGCCGGTTTGAGTATTTGATCAAAATATTTTCCTACGCCCTTAATTCTTTTACTGTATTTGGTAGTGATTAAAGAGATGCACAACAAGTGAAGTACTATTCGTCTGAATACTACTCTGTAGTACTATTCCGAAGCCATTGACATGCGTAATGATAGTGGTAGTTATTAATGCATAAAATTATCTCACTACTTTTTAATCTGAATTTCTCATTTCCGGTAATAATTGAATTTTATCAGAAAAATTCAGTTTTATAAATTAAAATCGCACCTTTCCCCCTACCCTACAGCTATCTTCTCTCTTGACACTTGATCTGCGGCCAACAGCTTCTGAAATTCAGAATGTAGTAAATCCCACATCCAGGACGTTATTGTTTTCTACCCCCTGTGTCGCCGCTTTTAAACATATATATTTCATGCATATTTACCCAAACTTATTTTTAAGTATATCTACATATATATTCACTATTACACTACATATATATTCACTATTACACTACATATATATTCACTATTACACTACATATATATTCACTATAAACAGGGTGTTTCAGAACGAAAGATACAATATTGCACACAGGGTAGAAAATGGCCATATAAACAGTTTTTCTTCTGTGAAATTTTTCCCAAAAATTTTTTTTAGATATTAGTTCTTTATTTTTGTAAAGGATGAAATTTCGTGACACAATTACTCCCAATATTTATTTTAAATTTACTTCACAAAAATTGTTCAAAATGTATACATTTGCGCCTTCAGCATTTGTTAAACGGCTCATGTTACCGGCGTCATGGTTTCTTTGAAACTGAACAGTGCCAACAAGACAAACAAGAAACAACCTGGTAGCACGATGTGGAACATACTAAAGCTTTCTTACTGAAACTTTTTTATCGAATATCTCCTGAACTAAATTTTATTATTGAAAACTCTCATGGAATAGAAGCGTTTGTATCGTAAATTCAAAATAAGTATTGCGAGTAATTGTGTATTAAATTTCATTCTTTAAAATTATAAACAGTAAATATCTCAAAACCTGTTTTTTTCTCGGAAAATTTCGTAGAAGAAAAAGATTACTATTTTGCTATTTTTAACTCGGCGTGCAATTTTGTACCTCTTTTTGTGAAATACCCTGTATAAACATATTTGATTTGGACAAATATAAAACTTGGACAAAATGATGGAAAAAAATGTACTGGATAATAATAATGGGTTGGAAAAAATAATGAAAACACCTTGACAAACCTTGTCTTCGAGAGCAGCTCCTCCGGGAATCCAGATTTCTGTGGCTCCTGACAAACAGTTTTTGTGGAAACTCTGTTCTGTTTGTGTTCATTGAGCTCTGCAGTAATTGTATGATAGGAGCCGTAGTATTGCGATCTTTCTTACAATTCGATTTAGAGTCCGCCGGTCTCTCTCAGACAACTTCATCTTTCGGCCGGACCTGAACTTTACTTAGTACGTTTTTCCTTCTTTTTCAAAGCAGTCATTATTTTTGAGACAGTACCTTTTGAAACACCAAGCATTCGGGCATTTTCTGTCACATTAGCGCCTGCCATACGAGCACCAACAATTTGGTCTCTTTGAAAGTCCGAGAGGTCTGCCATTTTTATCAATTATTATAATCAACGTTTTCTTAAATATCTATAAAAGATAGTCAATTTCAATAACCTTATCAAATAATGAAAATATTTAACGACAAACATTAAAATATGTCACGTTTTGACTGTTGAAAACATGTTCATAGCTTATGATGCCAAAATATAAGGTATTTACATTAGTTTGTCCAACCCCTGTCTCTCTGCATCTGCTGTGCAAAAAAAATCAACCATGTTCTGAAACAGCGTACTGGTGCCAACCTTCTGCCCAAGTAATCCTTGCTTGATTAGCAGTCTTAAAAATCCTTCACTACGTACCAAAATGAAAGCATTTAAATTAATTATTAGTATTTCCGCACTCTGTCACATTACCTCATAAATACGAAAATTAAAGACTGTGGAAACATACAGTAAGTAAAAAAAGAACTGGACGATCGTTCTTCTTGCAAGTAAGTATAAGAAACCTGATTGCTCATAATATTTGGAGATCGTTACTCACTCTCATCAGTCATTAACAAACATCAATGAATCGGTATTCCAGGTTTTATCATTCTAAGTATACTAAAAAACTATTTCTCTCCCCTGGAAACATAAGATGATATAATTCGCCACTAAATTCCAAGAGAAAACGAGCAAAATTTATTTTACTCGTTTCTTTTAAATTTTCATCATTTATTAACCAGTTAAGCAACTCACGGATTACTAAGCCCCTCGCTTATACGATTTTTAAACCTAATCATATTATTTCTTCTATAAGGAAATGTAAAATTCTGAACTGTTTAATATCAATTCTCGAATTGTATTACGTCAATCTTCGTATCGTCAGACAACAAAATGAGATAAAATAAAATAAGCCGGAATGTCCATATCATTCGGCGAAAATTTAAATTGAAAAGTGTTCTTGTTGATAGATATAGCGTCCACTCAATGCTTCAACAGGTTGAAAATTTAATATTAATGCGAACTCTAAAAAAAACATATAATACCAAAGTTTGAGCTTACCCTCAGATTTTGAGCAACATCACATCCTTAAAGGGTGACCACATTGCGCCACCAACGTGAGTAGGCAAATTCGTGTTATTTTTTGTGACATAAATTCCTGAACGGTGTATCTAAAATTCCAACACTATTTCATTTAGTGAACATTTATCAAAAAAGTGATGAAGATGGTTGCTCGCACTTATCATTGATTACTTGCACCCAGAACGTGTTTCTTTTCGTCCAGTAACTACTGCTTTATATCTTCATAGGTATTCATTTCAAACATTTACCCACACAAAAACATTAATTTGCATCCCACTTCATTACTTCCTATTCCAAATGAACCTCCGCTGGTAAATAACAAGCCTCTGCAACCAGTCATACGCTTCCCAAACCTTTTTTTATCTATAAATACTGTGTAGTAAAACTACCGTGCGGTGACCAAAATTATGCAAAATAATCCAAACGCGAGACGATTTCAGAAAACAAAACTAAATCAGGGTATGCATTTTCAGTTAGTGTTGAGCCTACAATTCCATAACATGAGGGGTTACATTGTGGAGGAGTGCCGTTTTTGTTTGGCAAATCAGGGATCATTAGAGCACATTGAAAACCACACCCCACAAAATCAAAAACTAAGCCAACAACTCGAGTAACTTCCCGGATGTATGAAATTCATAGAAAAAATAATTTTATGATTTGATGCTGAAATTGTTGTTATCAACCTGCCATGAGGTAATTCAGCGACTGGGATTGCTTGCTAGGCTGAATTTCATAGACAGCACCGGAATGTTCATCGTGAATCACCCTCATTTTTACCTGGCAGCTCGTTATCATGCACCTGAATAATGTACAGTCTGCGTGTAAATGTCGATGAGCCTGGAACAACTGCAGAATGATTTCTACGCGAATAACTCTAAGACTCTCTTATCCCTGGCGGCAAAGTCTCCCTGTAGAGTCAGCCATGATACACAGAAGGTAATAGTAAACCAGAGACAAAATGTATACGAGTGAATAAGACTGCATAGAAAAAGTTAAATGCGATAGAAAATTCGCCCACAACAGACGAATTGAAAACACAGTTTTGATGGCATCTCTCTGAAGTTTTCGAATTTTCCTCTTCAAAAAACGTCTTAAGTCAATGGACAATGGAGAAGAAAAATAACTGATCTACTTCGAATTTCCAAATATCTCCTGAATAATACGAATGTTGCTCGTTACTACAAACTGTAAAAGCAGGTTGAATCAAAATGACGTCAGTCACGTAAAATATTAGTTGAAAGCTGGCAAAATATAAAAAGTAAAAGGTCCTGTATCGGCCATAATACGCGATAACATGACACTCAATGTTGCGTAATTAGATTTAAATTATTGTCGTCTCCCGACCGGCATTTTTAAGAGAATGCCTGTATTATAATGTTGATAATTACTTCAGCGTAGAATATTCAAAGAAAATTGAACATATTCAATAGAAAGATGTTTCGAAGTCAGCTCCATCATCAGTTCAGTAAAGGGTGATTATAAATCTCTGAAAATAATATCCAACAGCAGTATATTGCAGGCAGTAATAAACCTACGCGAAAAATCAAAATGAGCCGGTGTAAGAAAAGTTGTTTAGATGGGAAATGAGCGATGTGTGTTAGTCAGGGTGGGCTTCCGCCTAAAAATCTGTAAATTAAAAGATCTTGAGATTAATCTAAAATTTTGAAATCGGTAGGATACATATAGGAACATTGTTTATGTCAGCATGATTGCGTTCAGCTGAAAGGATTAGGGAAGTTAGCTGAGTCACAGAACGAGAGCTTCCACAGCAGTACTCCGCCATTCTGATACATCATTTCCATGACGTCATGCCGACGTTTGACGATTTGCGCTGCACAAAATAGTAATTTGAAGTTAGTAAGAGGACCACCTAGATAGACAAGTTCGACGTTGAGAAGATTGTCCGCGTTGTGCAGCCGCTCAACGAGATCAGTTGATGCAAGAGTGATTAAAATTTACCAGATACCTACTATAGAGTCTATCATAAGAGACTTATACAAGGGTGCGTAGGGTATCTGAGGAAAACTTATGCACTTTTAGAAAAACAGAAAATGAAACTGTTAATCGTTGAAACCTACAATTTCTTGTAACATATCAAATAAATATAATATAACCTATGTTTTATTCTATACATCCTCCATCGACTTCCATCAACGACTCAATTCGAGTTCGAAAGCCGCCGTGCGTTGTGAGGTGCCCTCCCTGCGCTCCCAAGATCTTTTCTGGATACATCCTCGAAGGTTGAGGCGCCTACTCGAGCGAACCTGGGCTGCGTTTAGAGCGACCTTACTTGCAATCTTTTCGTCAGGGTCCTCTAAAGGCTCTAAAGTCCAGTCGAAGTTTGAGAGGTTAGGAGCTCGTACGCTTGGCACTTGCTTATTGGTAATGCTATGCTCAACTGAATTTCATAACGATCCACACATGTCTGGTTTCTAACCAACTTACTGCTAGCCTACGTGCTCACTTTTAACTTAGAACTAGGCTGCATGCTTGCTATTAACTTACTACTAGCACACGTGCTTACTATTAACTTATAACTAGGTTACGGGGTTTCTAGGGTTTCTATGAGGCCTCTATGAGTGTCACACCTCAATAAGCCAGCACCCACAGCCCTCCCCCCTCCCCTCACCATCCTCTCCACTAAAAAGCATGCCCTACTTTGCTGGTAGACACTGCCCCCTTATAAATTAACTAAAGGAAAGAATGCATCATGTCCATCAAATGTAGCAAAGCTTTTCCTGCATACGGTGTTCCTTCGTCGACCTTCAGAAGGCGGTGCTTTTAAGTCTGAATGAGCAACTAGCCTTCACTCACATTTAATTAAACGGTGATGTAAGCGCAGTCTGCTTTTGGCTTTTTTCTCCGTAATTTGAATCGTCGAGTTTTGACTTAGGTTGGCGATCTGCGTCTGGCTGAGATCATTCTGCTTACGGATGGTGTGGAGGCAGGTTCAATATTCATTATGTTCTGGATAGTTTTCCTGTTTAATTGATTGAGACCGTGTTTGTGCCATACGTCAGATTTGAATTCATATTGCTTGTAAATTTAACATCTGTTCATTTATGTTTCAGCTCTTTATATTATACAAACTATTCGAAACAGTTTATTAAATAAAGCAATAAAACGAAGACGCGTATCGAATAAACTCCAAATAAAATTTCGATTCATAATGGCTGCGGCAGTTATAGGTGATCTTTCTAGCCATTGCGAAAGTTACCCACTCCATATCTTCTACTTAGTGAACAAAATTAAATTATTTCCATCTCTATTCATACACCCAACAATATAGTTTCCCGATGTATTCATAAAGGACTCGCTCATCTACTCGAAAAGCAACTTTATCTAGAAAATAACATCTCTTAGCTAAGCTCCGCATGAAAACTCTAGTACAAAAATGCGGAATATATCTGAACCATTCATAAAACGGAAACATAAACCACTTAAAACTTTACACGTAAAATCATTCGTTCAAAGCCACAATTCCTCAAAATGGCAGTGACAACCCCGGCGGTCAAGAAGAGTGACATCCACGAGAGCTTCAAAACCCTCGAAGTATCACCGGTGATGACCGCAAAATCAGAGTCGTCAGACACAGACAAAAATTGCCCGTGCACTGTATGCGACAATCAAGTTCTAACTCCAGCTACGTACGCATTAATTCGCAACAATTCCTAGCTAGTGCAAGGATGGAGTCCCTGATCCTCAACTCCACAGTTCAAACTGTGCTCGAGAGGATGCATCATCTACAAAGTCACCAAAAATTGCCTCGGCTGTGACGGGTAAAAATATAAATTTGTCAGGGGATGAAGGGGAAACTGCGATGCATAATGAGCCTAATGTTAGCAGGATAATTGTAGCGATCTCGGTTACTTGAACATTACATTAAGCAACTTGAAACCGCTGCAAATTTCAGTGCCAAAAATTATTCACCGGGGAAACAATAACCTGTCTCTCATTGCAGCACACTTAACAAGAATGTCAAAACAGCAAACGTCTCCGAGTGCTCGTTCGATTTCTTCCGCTGCTTCGAAAATTAAGTCCAAAATAGAGCAACTTTTTAAATTGAACTCGCATGGAGGTTATTTTGATTCTACGTCTGAGATCCCAGCTTGTAAAACTCTGTGTTTTGTATCAAATTGCAGAAAACCTTTGGACACTCTCTTGTCGGAGATGACATTCTCACGACTGTCAAAAGAAGTGACATTGACACTACGTATGAAATTCAAACCGTAACTTCCGGTCGTTTTAATAACCAACTTGACACAATTGGCAAAATGTCTCAATTTACTAACTGCATCATCTGCTTCAGAGATTTGACCCTCTCACTCCTTGACCTCGCTAAAAACAAAGAACTTATCATGTTGAAGCATGCCTTATCACGTATTTCTGTTGTAAGAACCTGTAGTGGTAACCAATTGTACCAGGCGTTGAGTTTGTGTAAAAAAACTGTATTAAACTAATTCCATTACGAACAAATTCAGTAACTAATCCCAAAGCTTGCAACAATGTTTGCACTTGCCCTAGTACCAGAGAAGAAACACACCATTTTCTTTAACAGATTGCTCTTAGATCGAGTCTAAAACTTGTTTTACAATCAAGCTCATGTATCAACAGCTCGCATGACTTGAATGACAAAACTGAATACTCCAACGTCAACGCAAAACCGCAATATTAATTGAAAAATTCTACTAGATCACCAGCTTTTTCAAGTGAAGTTTCTAGCAGCCTGAACCTTTGCTTGCCTACTGACTCTTCCCTCGATCTCTGACTATTGAACATTACCTACAAAAAATTGTTTTTCGTTCTTATCTGAGGTGGACACGAGGGTGATATGCCCTTCTAACATACGAGTATAAATCATCAACATCCGATCACGTACACTGTAACAGTAAATTCAATACGATGAAAAAATATGCGGCAAAATCTCAGTCCAAATTCGATGGTAAATTTACCACTCAACCGCATGCATAATCATCGCCAAGAAAGTGAAAATGACAAGAGCACCCCTCATTTCTCTGTCGATCCCTCTACCAATATTGGCCACAGCCAGCCAATTCAAAGCCAGGAAAACAAGAACTCTAAAAAGTTCTTGTCTTTTAAGGTTGAAAGTCAGACAAAATATGGCTCAAGCCCCATATGCACACTCGTCAGTACCACAATGAATGAGTTAAAACGATCATTGAAAATAGAGCTGCTTCCACGATAGCCGATGGACACTGCCACCATCATGCAGAAGCGAAAATGGTTTTACATAATTGTACGCATTAATTACGCATACCTGCTTAACACACAATCGTCTTCAAAATGAGAAAAAAATTCCTGAAAAGCAGTAATCAAAAGAGAGAGCATAGCGAAAGAAAACACGTACGTAAATTTTCTTGACAAGAAAAGCGGCGACCTACAAAGGCTCATAAATAAATACGTTGACGAGAAAAAATTTAAACATACTGCCGGAGACCATACACCACAAATCGTAGTTCTCATCTTCGATGAAAAAAAATCATTGTGTTTGGAGAACAACAGTCGACCCCTCACATGAATTATCGATTATAATAGCCCTCCGTTAATGCTTCATTGAAAAGACGACCACTAGAGTACCCTTGTTGCACAAGACAAAAACCAGACTGATATCCCATCATCTTCATGATAAAATACTGTTGCCCAGTTTTTTGATTCACAAACCCAAAGCTCGTTCTTCAATATTCCCGATTGTGAGTTGCACTGTTATGATGGCGTTAAAAATAGCCGAGGTAGTGGATCTTGTATTTTCGTGAAAGAAATTTATTTGTTGTCTTAACTTCTAGCTAATGAAGTGTGCAAAGGAATAGAAATGGTTCGGTTAAAATTGCAAATAAAAAAACATAAATCCATCGTTATCGGCAGCCTTTATCGGCCCCCAACGGCTCCTTATGTCCTACACTAGAGTTCATTGAGAAAACTTTCAAAGAAATTTTAGCGAGAAAAAGTCATTCGTAGCTATCGGAGATTTAATGTTGACTTAACGGTTAAAAAAATCAGCTTAGCAAACTGTTGCATGAACTAAACCTATCACACGAATGGTCAAAAAACCAACTCGTATTACTAAACTCTCGAAAACGCTCATCGATCTGGCAATCACTAATAATCCTACGCCAAGACTCAAGACAGCAATGTCACCTTCTGTTTCCGATCACCACACTATAGAATGTAAAATTAGTTTTGCAAAGAAAAGAAAAAATTATCGTTGCATGACGTACTGCTCGAAAAGTCACTATTCAGAGGAACTTCTTTATAAAAAAATACTAAATAGGTGCGCCAAATTTAAGAACATGATGCAACCTGATTATGTTGACATAGAAGTCCCAATCTTCAACGAGAATTTGACATCAGCTCTCAATGAATGCTCACCTTCTGAAGAGATGAGCAGAATAAAGAAAACTTACTTGCGAGGGTACAAAAATAATCGATCAAAAAGTACTTTATAAAAGAGATATAAAGAACGAGAAAAAATTCTTTGGAAGAAATCACAGAACCAAAACCAACTCACTTTCACCAGGAACTATTAACGGCAATGAATAACCCAAAACGAACTTGGGAAATCATTAGCGAGGTAGCCCAATATAAACATTTAGACTGCATAAGTAATTTTGAAAATCCCTCGGCGCATAGCTATACGGATTTCAACACATTCTTTTCAACAATAGATGCTCAAGTTTTCAATGAATTATTTAAAACGAATTTAAATCAACCGTCAGTAGAAAATTTGTGCCGACTGCCCCTTCAAGGGCAGGTGTCCCAAGTCCTGTTGATTTACCAGAGTTACAAAATATCTTACACTCTTTGAAAAACTCAAAGTCAGTCGGACATGACGGGATAAGCCTTCAATATATCAAAGACAGCTTTCCAGTCACAGCACCATTGATTCGTTTGATAATTAATACATCTATACCAACTAATAACTTCCCCAACCAATGGAAATACTCCATAATTAGACCGTTGCACAAAACCAGTGACATAAACACAGCATCAAATTACAGGCCCATAAGTATTTTACCTGTACAGTCCCCACTATTGGAGAAAGTGGTAAAAAGTTAACTGTCATCGCACTTGGACGAGTGAAATTTCTTTTACCGAAATCAATTGGCCTATAAAGACGTAACACTCTTGCTGCTACTCGACCTCTCCAAAGGGTTCGACAGCATCGAACAGGTACGACTTCTACGGAAAATATTGAACTTAGGAGTTGATACGCAGTGGCTTAAAAGCTTCTTTTCAAATTTTAATTTTTTCATTAACGATTTCACTTCAATGCCTTCTAACACTTGAATCTCTGTGTATGCAGATTATGTTCACATTGCAATGACATGCTCTGTATCGGAAATACAACAGACACAAATTAAGGCTGAAACCCTATTGATTAACCTGAAATCATGGTATGACCAAATTGGTCTCCCACAAAATGTGAGTAAAACGCAATTCATTATTTTTGGATCCAGAAACGAAATAAAGAAAAACAAATATTACTTTTTCGGTTGGGACTGATGAAATTAAGCCAACAGAATAAGTCAGACATTTAGGTATTTGGCTCGATAGAAACTTGTCCTTCAAAACCCATGTTAAGAAAACTTCTAACCAAATTTACAGATGTTTTCGATGTTTTCGATCTGTTTTCATCGAATAAAAATTATGCTCAATAAAAAATCTATACTATTTGGCAATTCAACCTTTATTTTTATCGCGCATTGACTATTGCAGCCTAGTATGGGGAGATATACCTCAATATCTTCAAAAAGAGTTACAAAAATGCATGAATTTCGCGGTGAAGGTGGTATTCACAGGTAAATTCATAAGGAGTGATCAAGTAACACCTCTTGTAAATAAACTCGGTTGGACTCCTAATCAAGAAAGGTTTTTCATGTACAAAGCCGAATGCGTATTCTCCTCTTATATCTTCCTCAGAGCAATGCTGAAATAGTACAATTTCATCCCCCACCGTCTCCAAACTAAAGACGAATGGGAGATATAATGTCTTAATGAACTACCGTTCATCTGACGTTGGGCAGAAAGCTATGTCAATATCAAGCGCCTTCCTTAGTGAAATATAGGATAATTAGCGATAGAAATTCGTAACTACTTTTCCTGTACGTACTGCAGCTTACAATTATTATTGTGTATAGACGCAATATAACGAGCTTTTTTGATTTTGAATTTTCTTAATATTTGAAGGATTTTGATACTCTGGAAAGTTTGTTACTAAACCACATGCACCAGATTTTGTTGTTTGCAAGTGCAATGTGATTGTTTGTATGCGAATATTTACGTACATGTATGTATACGTGTAGTTCGTGTATATATATATATATATATATATATATATTCGTATCCTAAAATGTTCTAGCTGGCCTTGTGGGGAAATTTGTCGTTTCTTACGCTCGTGAGTATATTATGACAACACTATTTTAGGTAGTTTAACTTTTCGTGTTGTCCAAGCTATGTTGTAAATGCTATGGTTAGCATTTTACAACAATCCCTCTCATATTTTTGATTCCGGTGAACTCTTTTGGGACAGTATTATTAGCGTAAGAAATATATCATAAACTTGTGTCATGTTAAAATATTTTGTTCTCTCCGAGCTCGCTGTTTGGCATAATAGTTGATCGGTAATAATGAAAAATTGTCCCGAATGTCGACCTCATAGTCTTAGACGTAAAACAATTCAAATCTGCCAATTTTATTTTCAATATTAATCCCTCACTTCACTAGTTCCTATGATTGTTTGCTCAAATTTCAATATAAGTACGCACTAACGAGAGTGTTTTCAACAATGTAGCACTAAAATTACGTTTCCTTCGGTAATTGTATTGATATGCATTGTCAACATCAGATAAACGCAGTGAATGGAATGCATGTTTTCGTGCTTTTCTCTAAATCATTAGTTTCGGCTATTGATATGGGTATTACGATACCCATGTGTGAATATCAACTAAGGATTCTTAATGTTAAGATAATTTGAAAACCGATGCAGTACATAACAAGCATCAACTTTATTGGGAATAAACTGCTTCTCATTCTTTCTTTATCTTTCTATGAACGTGTAACTAACGTAACCTTGCGATTGCTCTTTCCAATACTAAACACTGACCTAATTTGCACTTAACATTCGGGCAACGGGAGTTGTCGTAATGTTCGAAAGTCGTGAACCTTATTCTTTCTCCAGTAACACGAGAACTGCCAGTTTCTCGGTATTCGCTGGAGTCTTCGCTTCAACAGAAACTTTAGATTTTTCATATTCAGGTAATGTTTATGTTGAAGCTGTTTTTAATTAAGTTACTCCTGGCTGATGCACTCTGATTTCCTATTCCCTTCCAAAAAAAATCTTTGGTATCTTCTGTCTCTTCTAATATTGAACTTTGATCCATAGGTCATAATGATCTTAGCGCCAGAGATTCCGGCTAATAATCCTGGAAATATTAAGCCAAATCATTATGAACTTCGTGAAACTTTCTTCGCAGAGGGCAAGATTTTCACTGCAGAGAAAATGAAAGACTTTGATTGCTCTTATCAATTTCAAAGAGTCTCAATAACCTCATTGAGGCCATGAACCGAATGCTCCAATTCAAAAAACACGTCATCCGCTCCCGAGAATGTTTGCCTCCTGCCGTCCGGCCACACATAGATCAAAGGCCTTATCTTGGTCAAGCAGGTTTTTTCCCATATGCGTGGAGGCTAAGCAAAACATTTGGTTTCAAACTCCGCTTCAAACTGATAGTTCATCTCATGGGGATGTTCGCATTAATGTCCAAAAGCAACCTCGCATGCGAGATGAAATGCATCATTTTTTCGTCAAATTGATAATCGACCTATTCTACGACCCACAATACCATATAGATCCATTCCAAAATTTATCGTAGCATGACTGATAAAATCGACGACTTGAACGATGTAGAAAAACTGCAAAATGAATTGAATAAAGCTTCAAAATTCATCTGTTCTTTCAAATTAAGGTTCTGGATTCGTGCTCAACCGTCGCCATCAAATGAGAATCAGCATTATTCTCCATCGAATTCCCACTGTCACATAGTACAGACACAGATAAAATATTTATTGCTGTCTAACGTTACTATTGCCAAATGCGACGTATCAATCTATACCTTCTCGTTTTTGAAAATACAAATACTAAAAAAAATTATGTTACATTTAGATCTCTTAACATTGATGAAACTCAAATAAGAAATAAGGTCTCGATGACCAAAATCATAACCAAAATATAGAGCATGGGACAAAAATGAGTACTCAAAATTCATTGACAGAAAATAACTACGACCTTCTTCTTCTCATAAATAAATACATCAGCGACAAATATTTCAGACACACTGCCGCAGATCTCATCTCACAAATATTGTCAAATAACCAGCAAAAAAACTCCCATGTGCGTTGAAAAAGAATATAAATTTTAGAAGACAATAGCAGGGTTGCGGAGTCGGAGTCGGGAGTCGGAGTCGCCGGAGTCGCATGCTTTAGGGTGGAGTCGGAGTCGCTTTTGTGAGTGTGATGGAGTCGGAGTCAGAGTCGGCGTCGTTCAGTCGGATGTGGTGGAGTCGAGGTTGGAGTCACTATTTTTTGGCGTCTTCGATTCTAATTTTTTGTAAAAATTATTTATAATGATTTAAAACTGAACGTAGACAAAACAGAGTGAAAAAACTTCCCTGAAAAACTAAAAAATGCGCAATGTTTTTTTTACTATTTTGTTCGAGGTCGAAACAGCGTATTTATACCTGTTACCTAATCTGTCATTGATATCTGGTCATTGTGAGCTCGCTTACATAAGTATGTGATAACTACGTGTGCGACAAATAATTTTCATACTGGAGCTATTATGCATATTTTACAGTTGAAAAGCTGGAATTAGTAATCGTAAGCATCGCAAATTCGTTCTGTTCAAAGAAACTAATTAAATAGAAACTAGTAGTATATGTGTTGCAAGTTACTTGCAGAACAGCTGAGATGATGCAATACATTGTACTCCCATAAAGAGTGGTAACTCTGTACGCTCTTAATGTGTCTATACTCTATACCAGTGGTTCCTTACAACGGTCTTTTCTAGTCTTCCTCTTGGTTATGCTTTGGTTTATTGATTGATTATGACTAGTCTCTGCAGAATCTTAGAGTTATGTTGTGATCATAAATATTTCTAGTCTTTCGGCTATGATACATTGATAAGGACTAGTCTGTTAACATGTATTAATAATGAAAACTTCTGCTCATTTTTGAAGTTATTCCTCGAATGTTGTTTGGTTCTTTAAAAGTTATATTGTATTTCACCGGTTAATTATCATGTTTAATTTTATCTGCTGATCACGCCCGTTTATGAGTTTAAGCATACGCTGAAATGGATATTTTTATAATAATATTTTTACAATTTTTAAAACTGAAATAGTATCTGTTTCTCGGTATTATATCATTAATTACTTTTTATCAAGAAAGATTTGGAAACGTTGTTAGGTAATCAATATCGGTATTGAGGCACATGAATAAAATGCAATATGAACGAGCTGCAGTGAAAATAACAACACAAAAACTTCACTTCACTGGCAAAACCTTCGCTCAGTCACACACATATTGTAACTGAAAGCAATGTACTATCTCAGATCCAATTATTATTGCATTTATGCGATAGTGCAAATTTTCAATCTGAAAAAGTTCCAAATCGCACCAAGAATATAATTTGAAAATAACGTAGGCGTTTATTGAATAAAAAGTGTAAAATACATAATAAAAAGTCAGACGAGAATAAAAGACAGTATCATATTACACACAGGGAAGCCATAAGTGGCTTTTATTCGTATACAAGACGTTCCGAAAATGTCAGACCCCTGCGACGAAAGCAGAACAACTTTTGCCTATTATAGCCGAGATATAATATAGAGTTGAGCAATAATGTGACACCTTTTCTGCATTGACACCCTGCATAATGTAGATACAGGGAAGAAAAGTTAGTGTACAAATCTTGCCCACATTATCTAAATGTAAATTATAATTTTGGGGATTTTGAGCATAGTAATTAAATCAACTATTGTAATTTCGTTTAATTGGTGCATACTTAGTAATAGAAAAAACTGTAGGTGCTTATCTATGCTTCTCGGGGTAGGCACTGCCTACTTTGCGTACTCAGAAGAGACTTGTGAATAATATTTCATATATCCCACAAAAACTAGAGCCGAGTATTTATTTTTCTGTATCAGTAATACCATCATGAGAATACCATTAGCATTTAAGTTAATTTTGAAGGGTAATTTTGGTAAAAATGAGATGCTTATGGTAATCATATGATGGTGTTACTGATACAGGAAAACAAATACTCGGTTCGGGTTTTTGTGGTACATACAGTACATCGAGTGGCACGAGAGAATTTAACTCAAGAAAGAAGGGATGAAATTCTTCAGACTAAAGCCGAACAGCATCGACTTGCACAAGCGAATTTATCTCAAAAAAGAAGGTATGAAATTCTTCAGATTCATGCCGACCAGCACGTGTGCACTAGTATATATAATAGTGTACACGACTCATCATAAATGATGGGATTCGATTTTGTCTTTATACAAATCTTCCAGACGGGGATCATAAATAAATTCATCCATCCTAATGGTGCCCGCGATTAAAATATTCTCAAACTTGTGCACTGGTGAAACTCGTATCACAGCTACGATCATAAAGCATCCTTTCAAGAGCGTGAAAGGGAGGCAGACCAACCCATCAAGACGGATCAACCATATTTATTTGTTATATTCTGAATTGAACTTGTAATAACATAGAAGAAGTTATGCAAAGGAAATACTCAAATCTATTTATTTGTTTGTTTGAAGACAAATTTCGACTCCAAGTACAAAAACTCAAAATAAATCGATTTTTACTAATAATAAAATGCCAAATACTCCTTGGGTTTCGAGTTATAAGGATTTAAAGAAACTTTAAAACTTAAAGCAGGATACCACGTGCGCGCCAATGTTAACGCTAGTCGTGATAGTTCCTACCCCTCTAAAGAAGTTTTTTGTTATTTTTACAATAAAACCTGAAGCATTTTACAGTTACGAAATATTTGCAATCTAAATGTTCGTTAGGAAATTAACACTAATCCCTCAATGATAAACTTTAGTAATTATTTATTTAAATTAATAAAATGTAAAAACAATATTAAATGCTTAATAGCTTGAAAGTGCAGATATTTTTTCTATCCATGAAATGCTTGCACTTTTTATTGCAAAAATATCAAAAACCTGTTTTACGAGTAGTGTTGTCGGAACTATCAAGACTACACCTTTTTTCATTCAAATTAATCCAAGTCAAGTTCAATTTTATCAATGTCAATTTCAATTTGATCCAACTCAAGTTCAATTTCATCCAAGTCAAGTTCAAATTAATCCAAGTAAAATTCAAATTAATCCAGCCCTAAGTTGAGTTAAGAATTGACATTATCACTCGATGAGCGTTGTTTGTGTTAAATATGTTTCTGTTGGATGTGATGAGCAAGACAATCGTTTTTCCTTTCATCTAGGAATACATAAAATTTACGCCGGTGTTGCAATCTAAAGACAAGCTGTCGTAAAATGTGCTAAGTATCCAGCATCAGGAGGCAGAGTGTGATTCAGATCTCTGACAGTAGTAAAAGATACAAGTCAATCATAAAACTTCGAATTACACTACTTATTGAAGTTATTTTAAAATTCTTTATTGATGGCAGTATGCATCCATTCAAATATTCTTGTTCAAACAGGAATTTTATGTTACACATCCACATAGTAGTATCGAGGATCTATTTACACTCAAATAGAGATTTAATTGTGTGAAATTTATTTCATCACTTATATAAAATCATATCACCATGCAACTACATAAGATAATCATTGTACGATGTATAGATTTGATCTTCAATAGGAATATTGCAACGAAGTCCTTTTTTAGCTCGTCCAAACGACTTTCGTAAAAATGAGTTACAATTTATTTTATCGACGTAGATGATATATTTGCCTTGGCCTATAAATTTGATGGGATGGCAACATTTCTATTGTTAATGTAGGAATTTATCTGTGAGGTAATTTACCCTATAAATTGTGCTCAAACGGAATCGTACATAAGTACTAGGTAAATCGCTTATGTATATTTCTAATAAAAATAAAATCCACAAATCGTCCAATAGTAATCTTATGTAGTTGCATTTATATGTGATAAAGTGGAGTTTCACACATATAAATCTCTATATGAGTGTAAATAAATCCTCGATACCACTATGTGTAACATAAAATTACTTTTTAAATGTAAATATTTGAATAGATACATACAACCATTAACGTAGTATTTTAAAACAACTTTAATGAGTAGTGTAGTACGAACTTTTTATAATTGACTTGTATCTCTAACGCCGGTTAAAGATCTAAATCACACTCTGCCATTTGATGCTGGGTCCTTGGCACATTTTACGACAGCTTGTCTTTAGATTGCAACACCGGCGTAAATTTTATTTATTCCTTGCTGAAAGGAAAAACGATTGTTTTGATCATCACATCCAATAGAAACATTTTTAACACAAAAAACGATAAAATTAACGAGTGATTGTGTCAATTCTTAACTTAACATAGGGTTGGAATAATTTGGATTTGACTTGGATTAATTTGAACTTGTCTTGGATTAAATTGAACTTGCCTTGGATTAAATTGAACATGACTTGGATTAAGTGAACTTGCCTTGGATTAAAATGAACTTGCCTTAGATTAAATAGAACCTGACTTGAATTATATTGAACTTGACTTGAATTTATTTTGAATAAAAAGGGTAGCGCTCACATAGGTGCGCTCATGGTATCCTATTTTAGGTTTCAAAGTATCTTCAAGTCCTTATAATTTTACAAGGATTTTATTATTCGTGGAAAGTTATTATTCGTGGAAATTTAGCATTTTACGATGTATAGGTGGCGATTTTCTCTGTTGGGTATAGGAGAAAAATTCCAAGCACAATACCCCACTCTACCCAGGTGTCTGAAATGGGTACCGGTCTCGACCGGGGGAAAGCGTCATGGCGTCCTGGCGTTAGTTATAAGGCATTTGAAAATCCAATGTACAAGGTGATATGTATCAGGCTTGATTGGAAATAAGGCATCCGTAGATGCCTTCATTATTTATTTATTTATCATTCGTGGAAATCGATTTATATTGAGTTTTTCAACCTATGATTGGAATTTATCCGCACAAAAAAACACCTTATCTATATATATAATAAAACACCAGGGGTCTCCATCAATTTATCTCCATTTATTTAAATACATGTTTTTGTGCGCAATTTCTCCTATGTTATTACAATAGGAAACAACTTGATAGGATGGGATCATAAATACCATTCCAATAATATGAAAAACCTGACATCTGCTCACTTCTGTTTATAAGTAAAAAATATTGGGTGAAAATTAAACCTATATTATTAAGAAAGCGCAGCTTATCGTAGTAAAAAGGAAAGGCAAATATTTTAAAGCGCTTGGCTAATAATAATTTGAATTCTAAAACACAGTTGTTGCTCGCTTGGCTGGTGTGTGCGTCTGTGACGATCTTAAGGATGCTTAATGACCGTATCTGTGACAGGAGTTTCACCAGTGCACAAGTACAAAATTATTTTAAACTATTAGAATAGATAGATAATATATCAACTATTAGGAGAGATATATTGGTTTGTCATCTATATCTCGTGACTTTATTAAGGAAATTATCGAATATCGTCATTTTTGATGGATCATGTATACTAGTAGATTGATATAGTAGTAATACTTTATTTTAAATATTCTGTAGGTAATTCGAAGGTCTTTCGTCAATAAAAAATATACTAAACCTATGTACAGGTTGCAACACCTGCAAGTCTTAAGAAGTAAAATATTCATCTCACAAATTGTGAATAGGTGGAGTCGGAGTCACAAAATTGTGGAAAGGTGGAGTCGGTGTTGCAGTCGCAAAATTCTGGAAAGGTGGAGTCAGAGTCTGAGTCGAAGTCACAAAATTCTGGAAAGGTGAAGTCATAGCCGGAGTCGGAGTCGCCTAATTCCGGAAAGGGAAAGTCGGAGTCAGAGTCGCAAAATTCTAGAAAGGGGTAGACGGAGTCGCAAATTTATTCCTCCAACTCCGCAACCCTACCCAATAGTTGATCCTTTCTCAAATTGACCGATAGATGGCCCTCCAACAACGACCACTGCCCACATGCATTACTCCAATTGCCCAAGGCTGGAATCATACTGGCCTCACATCATTTCCGTGAATCAATAATGCTGTTCAACCAAGAAACAAAACCATAACCCTTAGACTAACTGTCAACTAAGGAATAACTAACAATCGACTAACGGCCACATGTAACAATCTGTAATTTCACGATAGATGAAATCACAAACGCTTTACAGGAAATATCAATTTCGCTGCCTCTGATAAACGCCTGTATTCAAATAATGTAATTTATAACCAATAGAAACAGATGGCTTCAATGAAGAATTAGAAGTCTTCAGAATAATGTCGGGTACTGAAAGAATTACAAATTATGCATATGCGAAACATAATTCGTTTGACGAACCCAAGTTTTTTTAATATTGTAAATTACGCGTCGTATCGTTGTGTACCGCATGGTAAAGTTAAAAGGTGTACTTTGATAAAGTACCCCAGGTGTACATTGATGAAAAAATGCAACAACATTCCGATTTTTATCTAATGAAATTTTTTATGGTATGGAAATTATCTAGTTCAAACTAAAAAATAATTAATATGAGTCCATCATCGTCGGCAGACTTTACAGATATCGATCGGCATCAATATAGCTAACATCAAAATTTAAGAGTGAGAAAAATATCCCTAGATTCGCTCAGAGGATCTCTGTCATAGCCTTGTTCTCGCTGTCCATTTGAAGAAGAAGAATTTTAAGGATGCTGTCCTTTTGAATTGGCGTCTGGCCGGCACTAAGTTGTCGATTTTCAGATGGTCTAGATGAAGTTGGCGAAGACAAAGCTTTCAGTGGTAAAGTTTTTTTTCATCACGCCAGAGTAGTATTTTGTTTTCAAGTTGTCCCCTTTATTGTAAGACTCCCCTTTTTTTATGCGAGGACAAGTCGATCGGGCTGCGGCAGTGACGAATCGTGGCGCAGTGAAGCGGCAGCTAGCGTTAGAGGCCGATTCTAGTCTGAGTCGAGGTTTGGTCTGGGAGTTTCTATAACTTTCTTAACTTCTGTTACCCTGTTATTTATTTGATGTGCATGTAATTTGTATATCTCTATTTTTTTGTTATATCGTATCGTGTTTCGTTTTCTTAAGTGCTTCGAGCTATTAAGTAAAAATTTGCGAATGAATTTGACCTTTAATTATCCACTACACAGAGATTGACAGCGAAGTCGTTTGTTTACCTGGTTAATAGCCTGGTTCTGGACGTGCTTCTAATTTAATTTTTTCTTCTCTCGCATATTGAAACCTTCTGATGTTCTATCTATCTTTACGCTTGAATGCTCTTTTCATTATTGATTTCCACTAATTTACGAAATTAATCTTCAGCCTGAACCTGGAGCCACAGAGTGCATTAAAAACTCAGGTTAGTGCAACAATTGGAACACGTGTTATTTTGCTTTTACCCCGGAATGGTCCAGTTCTTGATTAAATAGATGTTCTTCTGAAGTTTCCGAATTTTATGGAGTGATTCTAGTTTTCCTTCTCATTCTTCCTCTGCAGTTGGAATATTAAGAGTAGGCCGGCGACGCTGACTGAAATTGAACTTAGTCCACGTTCTATCTGAACTACCGAACCCTGCTCTCACCATCCTTGGAACACAGACGTAGTCGTAGCATAA
This sequence comes from Morinoia aosen, assembly GCA_030386875.1. Lineage (NCBI taxonomy): Eukaryota > Metazoa > Arthropoda > Malacostraca > Amphipoda > Talitridae > Morinoia > Morinoia aosen. Next base: position 10,553,698 of record CM059561.1, read on the forward strand.
GCCCGTCCACACTATCAATCTTTCGGCCGTATCTTACGTTTTTTGGCAGCCCGCGAACACAAACACTTATGGAAAACGGCCAAATATCGGTATGTTCGTGTTTTCGAAACAGTTGAAAAAGTCCTAACACAAACTTTCGTAGAAACAGCGTGCACTCGCTTGTTTATGTATTGTGCAAGGTGTTTTATGCCTAAATTTATAGATTTTAACCTTTATCAAGGGCATTGCAGAAGGTAGAAGTATATCAGCTGATTCCATCCCTGTGTGACAGTGGTAGTATTCAAAATGCTGTGAAAATACATTAGTGATTCTTAATATTTTCTGGTCACCTATGCACACACAGAGAAGTTATGTTTACTAACTCCCACCAAATTGAATTTAACCATAACATACATCAATTATCTAAAATGTAAAAAACACTAGAGTCGTAACAAGATTTTTGTATCATTTGACACCAATGGTGAAAATTTTAGAAAAAAAAATTAGAAAAATGACGGACTATGAAGTTTACCCTGACGGTCCCCTTTGGTTGTGGTCCTGTATTCATATATATGCAGGTTTTTATATGAGACCATTAGGCCTCTTTACCATTTTAAAATTTTATTTCGAATGTAATTGATAGGATGTATAACTCAAATTTGTTCTACTGTATTCAGTGATTATTCATATTTTTTACCTCATTTCATATACTTCTAATGTGTAACATTTGTTGAACGAAGTACATCAAGACGGTACTCGATTTCTTGCCATGTTTGGCGTGGCATAGCCCCATCATTTTGTCCATTTTTCTGCAACGAGAAATCAATTACTTCAAATGTTTCCCATGACCTATTAACTGAATATGTGACACCACATCTGAATGACCTTCACCCAACTATCGTTTTTCAGCAAGATGGTGCACCACCATTCTGAGGACTGCATGTTCGTGGGTTCCTTAATCAAACATTTCCAGACTGGTGGATTGGAAGGGATGGGCCAATTCCTTGGCCACCACATTCACCAGATATCACTCTACTGGACTTTATTCTAAGAGGCTATGTTGAAGATATCATGCATCCTAGGAGACTAATTGTTCCGTAATTTGATGCGGTATCGATGTGACGGGACTTCACAGACTCATGCAAAGGATTACTGATGTCATAGTCGCACTTGATGAGGCTAGGCTACAGCAAAAATAACAAGAAATCGAATACCCTCTTGACGTGCTTCGTGCAACTAATGGGGCTCATGTAGAAGTCAATTGAATGATGTAAAAAATATTAAACGCTGAATACTATAGAACAACGTTATTTCAACGTTAGAAAGTATTTATAAACAGTAGGAACTTATTACGCAGCAAACCACCTTAAACTGAGAGAGCTTTTTGTCTTAAGTTTTATGAACGTCAGCTATGTATGATTTTGTTCTTCCTACAATAAATTTTTCTACGAATGAATTATCAATATAAACAAATTTTTCCTCAAGAGAAGTAGAGTGTAGAACACGTTTCGATCTTCGTGACTGGAGGATATCGATGATATTGGAGTCCACCTTAGTTCCTTATTTAAGGGGAAGGCTGTATGATCCTTCCTCTTGCGTTTGCCCTTGCACATAACATTGGCTGCCAAGTTCATTCATTTTTGCAATTCGTTTGGAGACATTGATGATTTCTACCTCAACAAGACTGAAGTTTTCAAAACGCTATTATTCTATAACAAAACAACCCGTACTCTAGTTTCACTTCACAGTCCATTTTTAATTCAGTGAGAAAACTATAGGATTTCGCTAATTTTGTTCCATATTGTTTCCATGAGTTGTCTGAAAAACCTGTTTTTGTCACACATAATACATAGGTTTTTACTTTGTCCTCAGTCTCGATTTTATCATTTTTAAACATCAGAGTAGGTCATAGACATTTTTTAATCTCATAACAAGAGACCAAGAAAATAAGTGGTGTTTTGTGGCGTTTAGTTTGAAGCTATTTTACTTTTACCGCGCTTCTTAATTACTGAGGCGGCTTTCAGCGCTGACTTGTGTTTCTGATTATTCACTGATCAAATTTGTCATGGCAATTCATACTTCACCTGCACTCGTAAAAATTTTTGAGCTTGTTGGCATGGAGGATATTTAATGAAAATATCAAATGCGAGTGAGACAATAATTGATCCATGATGGATGCCAAAATTATTTATTAGAAATGACAACATATTGTTTTTTAAACGTATTGCATAGAAGTGATTTGTTTGAAATATTCTACAAAAGTATTTTATGCATGATGCTTTGAAACGCTTTAGAGAGATCAAGCAGCAGTAAGAAAGTTACATTTTATCGATGTCATTGCCTATTTTTTCTGTGGTATGAAGCACAGCATTTTGAGTTTTGGTGTCCCTCCGGGAAGCGTATTAATTTTGGTGAAGTAAGTGTGATGAGTTAGGAGCTAATTAATCACTGTGTTTTATTATGAATATCTTAAACGTAACTAGTAGGAGAAATTTATCCGTAATTTGATGCTGTATAGATGTCAACAGAATTGTGGAATGGCTTAATTATGGTCAGTTTGGACGGAGCAGGTCATTTGTTTAAGACTATAAATGTCTTTATAATCAAACGAATATGAGATGCTGCAACGCGAAAGTTGTCTTCAATGTAATGCAGGCTAGGCCATCCTGTTTGTATACATATGTATTTATTCTGAGCAAGCGACCTGTACGATGTACGATGCAGGCTGAAGTCATCGTACAGGTCACTCGCTTAATTCTCCTACTCATTCTAGTATAAGACAACATTGTTGTAATGGTTCCTCTGAACACATTATTGACATTGACAAATTTAAAATATTAGATACTCGTACCGCCAACTTAAACCTACCTATTTTGTAGTCATTATTCATTCATAAACTCAAATCTTCTCTCAACGAAATGCAGAGTGCATATACCCTCTGAAAATAGTCACCGATAAATTATTATTATTATTATTTTTGTGCTCATATTCTGTGCTTCTGTAATTTTGGGTTTACTGACTAGTCTATTATTTTATGGCGAACACTCGTAGGAGTTTAAAGTAAATATTTTTAAAGTACTTCTTCTCCATTTCTTACATTATAAATTTGCTTCGAATAATAGACTTTCCTTTGCTCATTATTAATTTATTGTTATTTATCGTAACTTTCATTATTTATTATAAATTTAATTACGATTGCTTTATGATTGAGGCAACCAGTAAACAATTACATCTAGGAAACACATGAAAGAAATTTTTTTAAAACATTATTGCATACTATCAGGATGAATGAAGAACATCATGAACTGCATTCTAACGCAAACGAATCGTAAATAAGAACACCAAGGTTGCTACTCTCAAAGTCAACACTGTTAAAATTATTTACTGCTGTTAGATATTGAAAAGTAAACGTTTCGAGCACCAGGCTCATCATCAGTACAAGTTGTCTGAAATGAACAAAACCAGGATGAATAGATACAAATATACGGTAAATAAACACAGAATTTCAGAAATACTACTATTAGTATAAGTATTTCTTAAATTCAAGAAATTTCCGGAGCATAATCTAATTGCATTGCGACATCTCGTAACTCAAGATAGACGATACAGCGACTTCTGGCAATGACGTAAAATCTGGACCAGTGCACAAGACGCATCCTTCACGTACACGGACGCTGCAACACACGTACATGAAAATGTGCGAACTTGACGTGGGTGCAGCCGGGTCGAGGAATTGAGGCGCAGAAAGACTGCTTTTTAATAAAGAGTAAACAGTTAAAGGTACCAGACCCACTTTTTAAATGGAGACATGGACATGGTGCTGAAGTAGAGTAAGTCAAGTTTAAGTTAATTTAATTTGTTAACGCGAAAACGTCACGAGTTATGTTAATTAATTTAAGCGAAAACGAAAAGAAAAGTTGCAGTTGCAAAACAAAAAAACGAAGAACAGAAAGAACTTAATTCAACGGATTCAAATATCTATATGGCAACTAAGCAAGGCGATCAGAAGAAAGCTTCTTCTTCCACAAGGCCGCGATCAGTAATACGGGAGATTTTCAACAATAATTGTCTCACTCGTATATGATATTTTCATTAGAAATCCTCCATGCCTTCAGGCTCAAAAATGTTTACGCATGCAAATGAAGTCTAAATTGCCGTGACAAATTTTATAACTGAATTACCAGAAACACAAGTCAACACTGAAAGCCGTTTCAGGAACTAGGAATCGTGGTAAAAATAAAAAAAGCCTCCAATTAAACGCAACAAAACACCCCTTATTATCTTGGTTTCTATTAATGAGATTAAAAGCTGTCTATAACCTACTCTGATGTTTGAAAATGATAAAATCGAGCTAAAAAAAAGACAAAGTAAAAACCTACGTATAACGTGTGACAAAAATATGTCTTTCAGGTCACTCAAGGAGACATTATGCAACAAAATTAGCGAAACCCTAAATGTTTTCTCACTGGATTAAGAGCACACTGCGAAGTAAAACTATGTAGGATTTTTTGTTTCGTTTTAGGATTATCGCGTTTTGAAAACTTCAGTCTTTTTGGGGAAAAATACATCAATGTCTCCGAAAAGAATTGCAAAAATGGATGAACTTGGCAGCTAAGGTTGTGTGCAAGAGCATAAGCAGGAGGAGGGATCATGTAGCCCCTCCTTTCAAATAAGGTACTAAGGTGGACACCAATATCAGCGATATCCTCCATTCACAAAGATCGAAACGTGTTCTACACTCTACCTCTCTTGAGCAAAATTTCTTCAATCCAGTGATCCGTAGAAAAAAATTTTCTCGCGGGAATAGAATCATACTTAACTGCCGTTCATTTAACCTTATACAAAAAGCTCTCACAGTTTCAGGTGTTTTGCTGGGTAATAATTAAGCTCCTCCTGCGGATAAATACCTTTGAATGTTGAAATAACTCAAATCTACGAATAACTCATACTCAAATCTGGACGAAGAGCAGCAATCACAGTACCGAGCTTAGCCATGAAATTGGTTAAATTAGGTTAGAATGGTTAAGATATGTTAGGTTAGGATAGGTTAAAGATATGTTAGGTTAGGATAGGTTTTACAGATATGTTGGGTTACGATAGGTTAGGTAATGTTGACCGATTTTTTCACGGGACCACGGTTTTTTTATGCTTGAAATTAACGGGATAGGTTCGGTTAGGATATGATAGGTTAGGATAGGGTAGGTTACCAAAGGTTAGGTAATGTTGATGAAATTTTTTAACGGGTCCACGGTTCTTTTTTGTTTGACATATTATCAGGATCGGTTCGGTTACTATAAGTTAGGATAGGACTGGTTAGAATATATTAGGTAAGAGTAAGTTAAGTCAGAATGTGATATTTTAGAATTGTTAAAGTAATGTTGACTGAATTTTTTTCCTGGGTCCACCTAGCTGAATGACGACTTTAGTTTAGGATGTTAGAATAGGTTTGGAAAGAATAGGATAGGTTAAGATATGTAAGGTTAGGATAGGTTAAGTTATGTTAGGTTAGGATAGGGGTATGTTAGGTTAGGATAGGTTAGGTAATGTTGACGAAATTTTATCATGGGTCCACGGTTTTTTATGTTTAACATATTATCAGGAACGGTTCGGTTAGGATAGGATAGGTTAGAATTTGTTGAGGTGGGCTAGGTTAGAAAAGGGTATGTTGCAATTGGTAAGGCAACGATGACCAGGTCCACATAGCTTAAAAATGGCATTGCCCGTGGAATTTCCACTGGTCCTGCTAGTCTATTTAATATTCTGCTAGTTCATTCCTTAGTTAGTTAGATAGTTACTTAGTTAGTCCATCCGTTACGCTTTAGTCCGAGTTTGCGGAATCATGGATACCGAATTCCTGAGTGTTACATTAAAAAATCGCCTGTACATGCATTGTTTTTTCACAATTTATGTCAATTTCTCCGAATTGTTAAGGAAAATATTTAACCAGAAGACCGTATCTTACATATAAATCTGTCATAATCTACGGTCCTCAAATCTGTCCTCATAACTATTACTTTTCGAAAATTTCGTTAAAACATGAGTCGTGATCTTATCGATCTACTCTTGTTCACTGTGAGAGTATTACTTTCAACACATTTGTCACATTTGTTTTCCCTCAGTAAACACTTGGTGAGGATTGATTGTTTACGTAATTTAGAACTCGAGTTCACACCGATAGTTTTCAATTAGTTTTTTTCGTTCTTTTTTGTCATGTGGAGTTAATTGTAAGGGACGTTATAAAATATTCATTGCTGAAGATTGATTATTTTCAGAGACTCTTCTATATGTTTGTGGATTGATATTAAGTGCTTATAAAATACAAGAACATCGACTTGTTCTTGTCTTAAAATCCTTGTGAGAGCACAGTGAAGTTAACCCAATATGAGCCCAGTATGCCCGCTTGCTTAGATGTAGACTGTAGGGTGCACTCACGACTTATAGGGTTATTCATAGGCGACCGTTCAGAGCACCGTTCAGTCTGCGAGTATCTCTGAGAGCAGTCCTCCAAGACGCCCTTGATTCACCCAAGTGAGTTCCCTTTGATGATTAATTCAGTCACCGCTCGGAATTGCGTGTCAGCCAAGCATATCCCCGTAGGAGCTCATGGAAAATTGTAGATTGAGATAGTTCGAGTGAGTAGCAATTTTTAATACGATAGTTATACAACGAGATTCCTTCTTTTCGTTTACAATATTCACTAGACATTTCTCTGACAGGAGAACGATGAATAAAGGTAAAATCTTTACTCTAAATTTCTAGTCGTAAATTGTTACCGTATCTGGAGGAGTTTTGGAGATTTTTGAAGTGCACGCCCCGTGTCCTTTTGATTGAGTTCTTTCAAGTTGTACTCGACAGGAGAAGAAGGGAGAGGAAGATATAGGAGCAATTTTGTAATTTTTCTGTACTTCTCTGCTCCTGAGTAAGTATCAGAAAGTCGATTTGTCACTGATAAAAAGGACGTCTCACAGTCCTTGAAAAATTCTCTAATTAAAATTCTTAATTTGCAAAAACTACGTCTTCGGTCATCCAAAATACCCGAACCACTAAGTCAAGACACGCAAAAATACCTCTGCATTAATTTCTGAAGAATTTGGGCTTTGAATTGATAGTATTCATCAGACCAGAATCTAAAAAATGTGATTCTTTCCCGTAAGATGATAAGATCCCAGGCATCTAGATTCTTCCACAAAGAAAGCCAAAAGTCCAACAAAAAAATGAAGGATTTCCGTACAATCAAAAAGAAATAAATCACATCATTTTGGAGTTACAAGAACCAACAGAATTTAACATAAAAACTTAGTCATCCGTAGGAAAACTTGGCAGGGGGAATATTCATTATTTATTCACAACTTATGACACTGTCAAATATATAATCACCTCTTCAATCTATACTGATAAGATGGATGAACTCGAAGAACTACTCACAGTAAAGGAAACGCAAGGAATTGTACCTTCAGTTGGTCCTTCCAAAAAATCAGTCAACCAAAAGTTAGACAGCATCTGCAGCTGTAAAAATTGGTGTAGATGCTAGTCTTACCCACAGCTGCAAGTGTGCTCATTATTTATTAGAGACCATTTGTAGGTCTTACCTTGCAATGTTCTCAGCCAGAGATTAGGACTCTCGGCAGCCATCTTTAAAGGCAGAATGAGATGTATTCTCTGAAGAGAAAAGTGCTTTAGGAGTAATTTCTCAGAACATAGTTTCAAGTGTGCAACCTGTAGAGGACACCATAAACCGAATTTTCAAGATGTCAGTTATACTTCACAAAGCATGCAAGATAGAGATAGTCCGAACAATCAAAAATCAAGCTTATCTAGAGGCACATACTACAGTCTTCATGGGGCTCGGCATGTGTATGAAGGAAAAATAACATGCAGCTCTGGTGGCATCACAAAATTCCTGCAACTCCTGTGTAAGACCTGCCACTTGCTTTACTACAACAGTACTGACGTGCATCATTTACTTGGATTCCGAGGTAAAACTCATTTTAGGATAAATCCATTAACTTACAGTAGTACCCTTCTAAACGATTCTTCTGTAATATCACCTTTAACCGTGGAAGAACGTAATAGTGAAAGAGTCCATCTGTACATAAGTTTAACTCAAACTGATGATAGATCAATTTATATGAGAGTCAAACACTTTTTATTCAAGCTGTATAAATGTCTGTTGGAACTACTTCAGACCTCTATATTATGAGAAGCTCTTCGAAATCTAGTTTTTCTACTTAAGAATGCTCTTACGCACTATTTCCAAGGTTTTGAAATAGAGAAACCATTTTCTGTTCACAGATGCGGCACTACTGAAGATAGAAATACTAAACAAAAAAGTACGAGGTAACAGTGGGATAGGTTTTCTGGAAAGGAAGATGGTCATGGTAGAGTATTGATCGAGGAACCAGCAGCGAAATCATTGTGGAAAGCAATTGAAAAAATGTCATGAGAAAAAGTGAACAAAAAAGTATAGATTCAGGTAGCTAACAGTAGATACAATTCAACTAAATTATCATACAGATAAGGACTATCTCTAGCGAAAGAAAAACACAGTAAATGAATTAAATGCAAATCTTACATTTACTCAATAAAACGCGGAAGCATTAACAGCAAATACGTAGAAATAAAATTTACACTATATAAAACCAAACACCATATCTCAGCCCTATGTGAAACATGGATATGTAACTAAGATCCAAAAGTTTTAGATTTCTCAATCATTTGGAAATACACTGTAGATCGGGTTTTACAGATTGTATAATGATTAAAAATGTTGTGCAGCACCAATATTTGAATTAAAATTATTTCAGAGGAGATAACCTGGAGTTCCAGACCGTGAGAGTGTATATGATGCACGAGTACCAGGAAACTACATTCAGGTGTATGTAACTAAAAAATCAAAAACTTGTTGGTTGAATTTTTGTCTTATTTTGTCCTATGTGCTCTCCGTGGCACAATGGTTAAGGGATCAGCCTTGTATGTTGGAGACGAGGGTTCGTATCCCGGCGCTGGCGCGGAGATTTTCCCCGTTGTGTATAAGGGAAAGCTCAAGCACAATACCCCACTCAACGCAGGTGTCGGAAATAGGTACCGGCTTTACGGGGGAACCGCCATGGTGTCTTATATATAGGGTTAGTTATAAGACATTTGAAAAACCAATGCTTAAGATCATATGTATCAGGCTTGATTGGAAATAAAGTATCCCAAAGATGCCGATGTTTGTTTGATGTTTGTTACATCCACCAATTAGGTGATCTTTATTCCATTATTGGTTCCCTAAATGCACACTTTAGCATTATAAACTCGTTCTGCAAACGTTCAAATTATACAGGTCATACCCGAGGGATCATGTTACATAGTAAAGATGTGTGTCTTTTCGATACGGCCAAAATATACACTCATATCAACGCTGCCAGTGCCTCACGATCCTGTCCTGATCGCTGTCAACTTGGTTAGTTTTTTCTCCCTCAAAATTTATTACGATGTCATTAAATATCATCTACCTTTCCAATCAACTCTTCATCTTCCTGTAACTTGTAACAGATTTACATCTCGTTTGAAAAGATGGGAAAAAGAAAGGAAATAGTTTATTTACATAGAGATGATACACAACACAAATCATGTTGATTTTAAAATATCTTAAGGTAAGGATCCTTAGTTGATACACACACTGCGTGGGTATCGTAGTACCCATGTCACTAGTCGATGCCAATGATTCTATTGTTGCTTAATCTCACATATATCACGTACACCAGGCTTCTACTCCCTATGAGAGGGCAGCCGAACGCAGGCCACAATCATCACCCTTAGTCCCTAGGAGGCGAGAGAGGCAACACTGGCCGCACCAGAACTGCCAGGATCAGCAGCAGCCCAGCACAACCATCTTCCACAGTCAGGCCCGGCAGCCATAGCTGGTTTGCCCCAACCGCTTCATTGAGTGTAGCTCCTCTCCCCGCACAGGACAGATCAACGCCATCACACGCGGGCAGGCTTCGAGTACCGTTCCAAAAAAATAAGATAACCTTATGCACTACTTCAACTCACTTCTGTCTGCAGTCACCCCTCTCGCCACGTCCACAGTCAGACCCCTCTCATACAAAACACGTTTCACCTCATACATCCAACTCATCCGTGGTCTACCTCGCGCTCTGATACCACTCACTTCCGGCGTATAAATCTTTTTAACCTGCCGCTCAACATTCATTCTTTCAACATGCCCAAACCATCCAAGCACTCTTTCATCCACCCGCCTGCTCAACTTTTTGACAACACCCGTCTGCCCCTAACCAACTCTTTCCTGGTCCTATCTCTTCTTGTTACTCCATACATGCTCCTCAAACACTTCATCTCCAACACATCCAGCTTCCTCCTCTCAGCTGCTCTCAAACCCCAAGACTGCTCCATGCAGTAAACTGGCACGATCACGCTCTCATACAGTCCCCTCTTAGCATTCATATTCAAACTCCTGCATTCAAAAACTTTCCTCATTGTACCCAATGTCTTGCAGCCTTCATTCACTCGATGCCTCACTTCTACTTCCATATACTGTCCTTCACAGGCACGTCCGACCCGAGGTACCTAAAATGCTTTACCTCCTATAACACTTCACCATTCATCCTCAGATCTGAAGTTCCAAACACTCCTTCTCATGAACATCTCATCACCTAACTTTTATTTCCATTTGCCCTCAATTTACGCTTCTCGCACACTCTACCAAACTCTACAACTAGTCTCCGCAGTTTTTCCTCTGAATCAGCCACAAGCGCTGTATCATCTTCAAACAACAGCTGACACACTTCACAACTCATACCATTTTGTCACACCAACTGCGCACCTTTATCCAACACTCTGGCATTCACTTCTCTCACTACACCATCCACAAACAAATTAAACAACCACGGCGACATCACACATCCCTGTCTCACACCTGTCACCACTGGGAACCACTCACTCACCTCATTCCCAACTCTCACATAGGGTCTGCTATCAATGTAAAAACTCTTGATCGCATTCAACAGTCTCCTACCCACTCCATACAAGCTTACAACTTGCAATACCGGGCACTCTGTCAGGTCACGGTCACGGTCCACTCTGTCATACGCCTTCTCTAGATCCATTAATGCCAATATACAACTTTTCCTTTTGCAAACAATTTTTCATTTACCTGCCCCACAGCAAACATTTGATCCACATAAGCTCTACTACTTCTGAAACCACAATGTTCTTCAGCAAGCGCACCCGTCATCACTCTCACTCTTCCAATTAAAAGTCTTGCATACAGTTTTCCAACGACACTCAGTAGACTACACTGAGAAAAAATATAGGGTCATTTTGACACACTTAAGTGTGTCATACGTTTGTCGCAAAACCGGCACACAATTGTGTGTCATGGAGGCGCCATGACACACTTTAGTGTGTTACATGACACACTTAGGGCAGTCATGACACACTTAGGGGAAATCTACGGAACCTAAAACATAGATTTAACTTACTCCTACCATACCCCTCTGTCTTGCCTCTGGATTAAGAAAAATGAGTATTTGCAGAATCAATGAATCATTCGAGGCTTATTTTGTACCACATTGACCATTAAGTTTTAAATTATCACAATATTTCAACAGGAAAAATGCACTACTTATAAAACCAGCGTATTCTGCAATTTAACAAAAAAACATATAAAAGACATTACAAACATTACAGAACAGATTAATTAAAATCTGTGAATAAATTAAAAGCGTCTACAAGATCTTCCTCACAACAGCGTTAAATGTATTTTAACATGACACATGAATTCGATTAATTGTGACGGTTTCAATGCCTTAACGTTTATCAAAAGAAGAAAGCACTGATTTCAGGCTAAATTGCATTTCAGATATCTTAAAATTTTTCACGCATTAAACATAGGCTTCAGCGCAACCACATCCTACATTCTCTGTTTAAATAAAAACAGCATAGGTTTAGTTCGCTCATTTTATTCAACACTGAAATGACACATTTTCCCTGCATTTTTATTCTCGAAAAATTTTTAGTTGGATTCAAAGCAATAAAAATGGTGGAAACAAATTCAGCACTGAATGTTTATCTACTTAGAACTGGAAGTGATCAAAATTATTCTACGTTTGTGAGCACATTTCCGTATAATCGAGAAATATTCTAACAATCAGAATCAATCTTATTTTCCCCTTTCAGTTCCATTTAACTTGAAAAGTAAAGGTCTCACGCTTCAGCACAAGAATTCTCCATTTTGAAACGAAAAATTCCAACACCTGTTATCACGCACAAATGAAATTCTAGTTTATCACAATACCTTAGAAATTTTAAATCTCATTTTTCACACGAATAAAATAAAAAATTCATTTATAAAAAAAATATTTATACCTGTGTGCACATTTCCATATAAGACTAGAAATACTCAAACGGACGAAAATAATTTAGTTCTGCGTTAAGTTTCATAATCAATTTCTCGTAAAATTAAGCATGTCTTTCACTATGATGAAAATAATTTCATTTGGAAAAAGAAAATAAATTTTCACACTTATCTCGCACAAATGAAATCCCGATTTATCTCTATAAAGAAAGATTTAATTTTAATTCAAGAAAGAACCTAAAAATGCTTATTTAGTTTTTCACTTTAATACAGGTAACAAAATGGAGGTGAAGAATAAAATATTTTCAAGGATTGTTTGAACGTTCACAAATAAATCCAGGACCTTTCGAATAAATGGAAATATTTTATTCATTTTTGAGGTCCATAAATAACGAGTTCTCACAAAGTTAGAGAAAGTCTTACATTAGAATAAATAAAATATTTTCTGGAGTTGTATCAGCCAAAAGAATTCTACCATAATTATCGCACATAAGAATTCTCATTAAATTACTATGACAATACAGCATAATAACACTATTTTGCTGTATGACAAATAGAACATTATATATTACTAATTGCAGTTCAAGGCAATGGACGCCATAAAATCAGATAATTCTAGTGACTTGAATTTTTTGAACAACTGTACGTACTTTTCTACAAAAATCAAAAAATATTAGAGCAGACGAAATAGTATCTTACTTCTATTTTACGTTAAGTTAAGGTCTCATACAACGCAAGGAAACATTCTCTCTATTCTGAAACTGTGGAATAATTTTTTAACACTTGTCATCTGAAAAACGAAATTTTCATTTACATACTACTACGCACATACAATGTGAGAGTTTCATTTGCACTCGAAGAAATTTTCAGCAATATTTATTTTAAAGTAGTGTACTGAAAGGTTTGTACGTTTGTCACAGCTCAAGCAGCTAAGTTAATTACTAACATATTTATATATAAAAATTAAATGGAAAATAAAATTATTTAATATTTGCATGCACATTTCTATAAGTCAGAAATGTTCAAACAAACGAAAATAATTTTAATAATCACTTTTAGTTTCATATTGAGCTCAAATTCTTGCTAAGTTAACAATATCTCAAGTAATTTAATATCTCAATATCTCGATTAAGTGAAAACATTGAAGCTTGTATTTAGAACTTGGAATCTCAAATTTCATGTGAACATAAAATGAAAGTAATCGTGTTCCTTTTGAACTATATAAAATAAAAAAAATTCCACGCAAAACTGGAATTCCATAACGTCGCTTTTAACGATGTTCATTGGTTTCACTGAGTCATAAGGCCGTCATTCGTGATGTGTTGACCGCCATTGGTAACGATACCGAGGTCGATCGGTGAAGATACTCTGACTCGCATATAAACTTGCATCAATAATAAATGTACGAGGATCTAATGAATAAGTTTAAGTCTCCTTGGAAAGTTTTGTTTTGCTAATAAATTGATTGTGAAATTAGCAAAACAAAATTCAGTACTTAATAAGTACAAAACTCAGCACTAAAAAAGTTCATGTTAATAACACCTCTTTCTTAATGGTTTTAAAACATCTGATATTCCTGGAAAGAGACCAATCAAAATTTCATTCTCAACTCAATCGACGGCATTCAAATTAATCAAATTTCAAATAATTTCACATAGTTTATAATATTTAATTAGTTTATCCAAATTCAATAGTTGTAAAAATTAGAATCCCCATTCACTTATCAAACTAAGAAAGTTTTGTTCCAGTTTATGGACAAAATTGTGAACTTATCGATAACAGGCTCATGCGCGACCACGTCCATCAAGGTCTGAAATAATGTCATTTGCTGTAAAAGTATCACTTATATTCCGCATAGAACTAACACGGTAGTTATTATATCTTTTAAAAAAATCAATTTCATTTCGAAAACACAAAAAAATTCACGATTTTATCCTACATCTTCTGATTTTATATTCAGAAGCAGCACACAATTAAAAATTGATTTATGCATAAAAATATAGCACATATTTTTGTCTTTAGAACTCATATTCTTAGCAGATTAGATAAGTCGTTAGTTTTACCCTCCCTACCCGCAGCAACAAATGCGATCCAAAGAGAGGAAGGAAGAAGGCACCATTTAGTATGGAGTAAAGGGAACGCGGAATCTATGCAGAAAAGGCATAGAAACAGTAAGATGAGAAAGAAGTTCATGAAACAAGATCAAAGTTGAAGAAGAAAGTAGTAGGGACTGAAAAAAACAGCACAACAGTGAACCGAATAAAATGCTCCGCAACAAAACCAAAACCTATTCTATTTCAACAAAAAGAAAGCCTACCTAACCTTTAGCTCGGCCCTCACTTTGTCCTCCTGAGAGCGCTAATTCCCATAGATACAATAGCTGCATCCCCCTGAAAGGAATCATATTCTTATCAGGTAGCAAAAGAACTACCAGTACCAGAAGTAAAAACTAAAGCTATTCAGCACCAGTTTAGACGTCCTTATGTAAATCCAGAAACTTGCAAACAAATGCAACGAATTTTGTTTCACACATTTGAGCAAAAAAAAGGAAACCGAAACTTTGCAAAGTTAAACAAGTCTACTACAATAGTAAAAATGTTCATTCTATTTGATACTGGAAAAAAATCCATACCTATTTATCCATACGCATTAATTCCCATCAAATCGTCAAATCCGCTTTAAATAACTCACTTTTATCAAGGAATAATTCCATTTTCATTTACATGAATACAATGATCGCTATAGACAATTACACTAGAAGTTCTTGGCTACCATTAGAAAAATTATATATTCGTTCAACACGTTTTCTGCTCCGAGTTTAACTGCAGTTCACTATTCAATGCAAATTTGAAGTCAATTGCAGTAACAAACATTGAAAATAGCAATCATTAACTCGATCTTACTTGTTTTTAGCTACTATTAACTATTTATAAAAATTAAGTGAGTGACCGGAGGTCGGTCTGCAGCATTATGAAAATCCCTTGAGTGACCACCGGTGGGTTCTTCGCAGGAAACGCGTTAAGCGAGAACGCGGTTCAGTGCACTGTAAAGAGGTGTCGTCACAATATATCCTCTGTGTATAGAAACAGTACGTTGGAGAACTTGGCTGTAACTTGCAAGTCGAACGCACTGTTGGGGCGAGTATCCAAAACACACTGAGACGAGGTAGGATGAGGACGACAACTGCCGAGGTTGTCGGAACTACAGGTTGAGACTTGAGACCACTGAGCGCCCTGACGCGGGTGTTGTGCTGAAACAAATGAGATAAGGTTTTCATTCTGAAATTCAATGCGCTCACACCTAGGCAAGTTTTTTTGAGCAGTGGTTTTGTGAAGTATCCATTTATTAAAGGTGCCCACTCAACTGCGTAACAATGTAACCAGGGTTGAGTTTGAAAATATTCTTAAACGCCTTTAAAATTCCTTCATAGATTTACTAATTATTTTACTCAAACTTGAATCCACAATGTGTAATCTAAAACAACCATCAAGTACCAAATATTACTAATTTACTCGGCCATGTGTGATAAGGCTACGAATAATTTCCTGACCTCAAGTGAAGATGAATTTTCAAAAATTATCGAGCTTCATCAGTCCACTGTATATTTTATACTCTGCTCTGCACATAACAAAATATTAAATGAATTTGGATGCAAGTTGATCTGAACCTCTCAAACTAAAACAAGGTTTCAACACTTATGAAAGGTGCTGTTGAAAATGAAATGAAGGGAACGGGGAATCTGTGCACATGGAGTGTCCCAACAACTTGTGCATGAAAACCACACAATTGAAAAGGGCTTCATGATAACAAGATATTAATTTCATTAAAACCACTAATATTGAAAGAAGCTTTAGAAACCGAATAAGAGTGGAAGAAAATAGCAATGAGCAACAATTAAAAACATCAACAGTGTACCGAGAAACTATGTTCCTCAACCATACAAAAATCCCAATTCATTTGTACAAAGACTTCCTAAGCTCTAGTTGGCGACCTCACCAATTGTGAAACATCTGTTCAATTGAGGCAAAACAGGATAAACTCACATTTAACTGCAGAATGAACGTGGAGAAACATCCTAGCTGCCCTTTCAGCAGCGGCTTCTTTCATGTTTGCTGAATTCTACTATTTAACAACAAGTTTACCATTTTTGTGCTATACATGATAAAAATGAATCAATCAGCACCAGTAAGATGTCTGAATATTCAAACAACATTTGTGAAGCACCTAAAGGTTCCATTATTATTATATAAGAAAGTTTCAGCCTCCCTTAATTGCACGACAAAAATGTTCTAAGAGAGTAAGGAGGAAGGCACCATTTAGTATGGAGTTGAGGGAACGCGGAATCTATGCACAAGGTGCACAGAAACAGGAAGCTAAGAAAGA
This sequence comes from Morinoia aosen, assembly GCA_030386875.1. NCBI lineage: Eukaryota > Metazoa > Arthropoda > Malacostraca > Amphipoda > Talitridae > Morinoia > Morinoia aosen. The sequence goes on from CM059561.1 coordinate 10,570,421, forward strand.
AGTTCATGAAACAAGAAAAAGTTGAAGAAGAAAGTAGTAGGTGCTGAAAAACAGGACAGCAGTGAACCGAAAAAAGATGGTCCGTAACAAAACAGAAACCTATTCTATTTCAACAAAAGGAAGCCTACCTAACCTTTAGCTCAGGCCCTCACATAGTCCCCCTGGGAGCGCTAATTCCCAAGATACACCTAGAGGTTCCTTACCTTCCTGAAAAGAGTTCCTTGAAATATTTCAAACCAAGCGTTGCTCCTCGCAGAAAAGGTTGACAAGCAGCAGAAACAAGTTAGCCAGACCATCATGACTGATGTCCCTCAATGATGCAGACCTCTTCCCAACATGCCAGTGACACAGACGTAGTTGTCAGTAAATAAGGCTGTCACAGATGACCACTTGTCACGGTACCTGAACAAACAAAAAAGAGGTGAGAATGTGGATAACATATTAAAAACACTAATAATTCTGCTTGTTTGCCTTTTTTGTTCAGTTAGCAATGTGCTAAGTGGCTTGCTTATCACCATCCACCCTTTTTGTTTTCAGTAATAATGAAAGAATGAGCCTAGGTAGTCAGCCTGATTTTCCAAAACTTCTACAAAGTGGAGGAGAATGAGAATACATGGACATGAATGAATTAAAAATTGTTAACAATTTTCAATTACTAATGTTCTTGATTAGGGAAGAATTAAAAAGAAAGGCTTCCCGAAATATCTCTGTATGTGCTATGAAAAAAAGATAGTGATCCTAAAATATCCTAGTGTGCTATGAAAGGAAATACAGCAATAAAATAATTTTGGTTTGTTACTGGAAAATTCAAAAAATTAATTCATTTCTATGAAGTTGTTACAAAATCCATATTTGTTTATGAAATTTGTTAACAAAAAGATACTCGTTTGAAAAGCACACATGGTATCATACTAATCCATTGCAATGTTTCCACAATTGATTAAAAAAAATACAAATACAACAAAATTATTCCCAGCACAAATGGATATTAATACTGGTAATTATGAAAAACAACACAGAAATACCGAAATAGCAAAGTAATTAGATAAGTTTCAATATATTTATTTCGTTAAGTGCTTTAACTATTTTCAGAACAGCACTTGATTGTGATATAATCATTTTACCATGCCCACAAAACAGGTAATATACACACCATGTACTGAAAGATGTTTCTTGGTGCAGAAAGTGTAGACCACTTCTTTCTGGCATGAATCTCAAGCAGATTTATGCATATCTCATTAAAAGCATACTCACTTTGTGCAAGACACAAAAATTTCAGGAACATTATGATACTAACAAAATATTTTTATAGCAACCCTGCAGAAAATCAGATCATATTTGGTATGCAAGTATACCAAGGCTTCAACAATTCTGAAAGTAAAAAACAAAAATAATTACCAATATTGTAACATTGAAACATTTGAAATCGTCAGCAACTGAAATATTGTAGTCATATTAAATGATCTAGTAAAAGGCTTTAAAATAAGTCTTTTGACCCACCCTTCCCATTAAATCAACAACAGCTTGAAAGATATTATAGACAATCTATGGATTACAGAACAGGTTTGAAAATATCAGATGACATGCAAGTAAAATAAAGTAATAATATTAACCACAAATCATATTTTAGAAAAATGACATATGTTATTCAGAATGAATTTATTTTTTCAACCAATCAAAGTTAAAAAAAACTTGAATTTAAGCTATCACTTTGACAAAGTCAAATTAGAGGATGATAAAGTTTACGTGTTATAAAAGGCCAGTAGTAGAACAAGAGAAAAAGTTATAAGATTGCCAAAAAAATACTTTCCATTAATTAACAGTGCAAAACTACTTACACAGTTTCATTTAGCCTTGTGTGTTTTGCAAAATCACAATGCTCAAGTTTTTAATTTGTATGTGCTACAAATTGCCATTGTTGATCATGAATCAGAAGCATATCCTTAAATTTTTACTAAGTTGAGTATGGAATCTTGCTAATAAAACCAGACATTTAACCAGTTATACTTTTTTCTGCAAGGATCAGTGGAAATTATAGATAAATTATGCTGAAACCTACATGCAGCAATTATGAAATGCTGAGATTATGTGGTGAACAGCTATAGTACGCAATATTTAGCTTCATCCATAATGTTTCAAAGAATATATTTAGGTATCAAAATTACCAAATTTCATTTCTGTCAAAATAATGTGAACTATTTTGCACTCAAGAGGGAAAAATATTTGATAAAATCCTATGATATAAATTTTAAATTTTATTAGAATCATTTCATGATGAACAGTATAAATATTTGCTCAAAGCTAAATTATGTTCGGAATATATTTTATTAATCATCTACCACAATCCCAACTGTCACTAACAAACAGCTACATAACATTTTAAATATATCCAGTAACAATATTTTAGCGCAAAAAGTAACAAATTCCTTAAGCTCATTTTACACCTACGGTGTGGAGCGACGGTATGGAGCGACGGTGGACTTGCTATAGCTCCGCCCACGAGAGGACTGAGCGTCAGTGCACACCGACTTGCTTTTACATTGCCGCTCAACACAACGCTCCTTCCCGAGAGACAGAAATCGCCACGCAGGGCTCTTCATCCTGGGTTTTCCACCGAGATCTTGTTTTTCGATCCCTCCTGGGTTGCTAGGTTTAATTAATTTTTGATCTATTGCTAAATATATTTTTTCAAGTCAGACAGTAACTTCATCATTAACTGAAGTAAATTTAATAATGCAGTTAAGAATTATTGTTTCAACACCGTATGCAAATGAATATCTGATTCAAAACCACGCCTATCGGATGGGGTACAACGTGTTCAATCTGTTTCTCGACCTTAAAAACGCGTAATGAGCGAGTACCTTACGAACTTGCAAGCCCGCCCAAGCCAGGGATAGCCGTCGCTCCACTTCTGTTTCTTCGATTTGCTTGGCACGTTGCAGTGAGGTGACGCGCATTTTGATCGTAAAACTGGTTGTGCGTTCTTTTAAACGAATGCCTAAACATTAATTATTTTAAACATTCAAATTTTAATATTTTTGCCGCACTAGTATTCAAAATGGCTAGCCCTTCGAAAACGATGCCTAAAAAGTGGTAAATGCAATCTTTCAATGAAGAATGGTTAATGGAAAGAATGAAAAACCTGTCACGGTTGGAAGCCTAAGCCGAAATTGGCACGAGATGTCATCAACAGAGCATGTCACCAGCGTAATGAAAAGCGCCTTGCACAACAGAAAAGTCGACTTAATATTGAAATTTGCGCTGAAGAAAAGAATTAGGATGAAATACAGGAATAAAATCAGCATTACCATCATTGTTTCTACTGACGTATAACTTTTACTTATTTCTTATTAAAGCTACACTTCTCCATTTATTTCAACGAATCGAGGTTTTTTCATGTTCAATCTAGGTTTATCTAAACATATTCAGTGTGAGCCCTGATCGTCAGTATTGCTCTTGCACTACTGACAGAATACTTGGCAGAACAATTTGCAGAATATTTTGCAGAAGTAAAAAGCTAATATTCTAAAAAACTTTAATACTACCCAATTACCTTCAAAACCACTAATAAAAGAAGGAAAAAATAAATACCAACTACTAATTTGTAGGTGTATTTTTTACTTCTCCTTTAATTTCAATAATCTTCTAATGACAACTGCCGAATGTTTTTCGTTTACTTGAAGTACTTTTCCTAAGAGCCATGCACACTGTACAATTTTAATTGCACTGTAATTAATTTTACGTTCACAGACGCTGTGTATGCTTCTTTGATTTTTTGAATAGTGAGAGCTGTTTCCTATCTTGGCCTATCAGTGTTTGAATTTTCATTTTAACCATTAAAATATTATAATTGTGGAAGTGAGATGCTATACTTTTAAAAGCATCTTCTCTGGACGCTCTGTTTTTATACTCTGCGAGCTTAACGTTCCATAAACATGGAAATTCTTTACATTTTTCGATAAGAGTTTTAATTTCTTCTTTGCTCCATAATATGCAAGCCATGACTACACATGCTCTCTATGGTCTCAAGAGAAACTGAATGCTGTTGACCGGCAGTGCACACCGCCAATATTTAGCATGCAGAATATTGTCGCTCCTTACCGAGAGCGTGGCAATAAGGGTCATTTTGCTCTGCTGTGGGCGGAGCTTATTTAGCTGGCGGGATGGAGCGACGGTGTGGAGCGCGAAGACACCGTCAGTGTAAAAGGGCCTTTAGTAGAATTCTTTAAAGAATTATTCGACAAAACATTGTTCATCACTTCCAAATCTCATGTTAGCTTCAGTCACATCTTTGTGCTCTAGTTGACATTCCATTCTCACTTCTCAACCTTGAACGGTTTTGCAGTTCTACACACAAACTGGCTCTAGCCACATTTAACACCAGAAAAACGCATGTTTCCTAAGCCTAATTAAATTTCCTTTCTTTAACAATTATGAACAAGCAATCATCACACAAAAGAAGCACATGTACCACCGTGAAAGGCACTGAACTGTTTTTCAGAACATATGAGAGTAATGAGACTGAGGGGTTCCTGGCGGCAGCCGAGGCACTCTTAATAATTTTCGCAGTAGTCTGTGACTGGCGGATGTTGGGTTGGGCACATGTCTGACGTACGACACGAAGCACCATTGAATGAGTAATTTATCGAATCCTCAAACTTCTTTAACCAACTGATTTTTCGAAGGCACCAGCCCATTGAAATCAGTCTAATCAGCGCATATAAATCACACTGAAGCTATCACTTGGTATGGAAACCAAATATTTAGTCGGCTGCAATCTAGTGCTTGACAATAAAATTTTTCCAATCTGTTATACACTCCCTCCAAAAGATGCACCAATTTTTTTGCAGAAGAAAAATATATACAAGGCTATTAGCAATTAAAAGCCTTAAAATAACAGACATGTTGAAAGAATGCTCCTTCTATGAATAAAAACAAAATATAAGATGAATACATTTCTTACAGATTTAAGCGACTAAAAGAAGAGAATCGTCAGAAGCCATATTTGTATTCCACGAGGAATCAGAGGACTAAATCATGCAATCAACTTGATCTCAATAGTGATGGAATACCTTTTCCTTGAGCACCAACCAGCATATTATGAGCTTTCTCTTCTGTGCTTAACGATAAGTTTGATGACCAACTGAATGGAAGAATTTTAGTACATTGTACGTCAACTTTAATTTAATCGAAATGGCGATTGATCAAATTTCCGAACGAATGATTAATTTTTATAACAAATTTTCTAATGATTGGTAACTATTTTTTAGCAGCTTCCATCGACTAGGTTCTGTGCTAAATAAAAAAATTAGGCTTTCATCTGCAAATAGTGTTCATTTTTGTGGCATATTTTACGAAAATTAAGGTTTCATAATTCAGGACGAACAAAAGATAACGTTAAATAGACCGAAAAATTCATGATTCTTCAATATTCTGTGCTCAGAACGTATTAGACGTGACCAATCCAGACCAAAGACCTGACCAGAGACCTAACCAGAGACCTGACCAGAGACCCGATCAGAGACCTGACCAGAGACCCGACCAGAGACCTGACCAGAGACCTGACCAGAAGCCCGACCAGAGACCTGACCAGAGACCTGACCAGAGACCTGACCAGAGACCTGACCAGAGACCTGACCAGAGACCTGACCAGAGACCTGACCAGAGACCTGACCAGAGACCGGACTAGAGACCGAACCAGAGACCGAACCAGAGACCTAGCCAGAGACCTAGCCAGAGACCGGACCAGAGACCGGATCAGAGACCGGACCAGAGACCGGACCAGAGACCGCACCAGAGACCGGACCAGAGACCGCACCAGAGACCTGACCAGAGACCGGACCAGAGACCTGACCAGAGACCGGACCAGAGACCGTACCAGAGACCTGACCAGAGACCTGACCAGAGACCTGACAAGAGACCTGACCAGAGACCGGACCAGAGACCTGAACAGAGACCGGACCAGAGACCGGACCAGAGACCTGACCAGAGACCGGACCAGAGACCGGACCAGAGACCTGACCAGAGACCGGACCAGAGACCGTACCAGAGACCTGACCAGAGACCTGACCAGAGACCTGACCAGAGACCTGACCAGAGACCGGACCAGAGACCGGACCAGAGACCGGACCAGAGACCGGACCAGAGACCGGACCAGAGACCTGACCAGAGACCTGACCAGAGACCTGACCAGAGACCGGACCAGAGACCGGACCAGAGATCGGACCAGAGACCGGAACGGGGATAATCAGACAAAATTAGATTAGAGTCGATTAAATTATGTTTTTAAGCCTCCTTAACCGCAATACAGGCGTTCCAAAGAGAGGAAAGAGGAATGCATTAATGAGTATGGACTTGAAGGGATGCCAAATCTATACACGAGTCATATGGAAATGGGAAGTTAAGAAAGAAATTCATTAAACCAGATCACGAGTGAAAAGGAAAGTTGTGGGTACTGAAAAACCGCTTAGTAGCAACAGAAAAAATTGACCCGTAACCAAATAAAAATTACCTTATTTCAACTGGAAGAAGGCCTATCTAACCTTTTGCTCGGGACCTCACATATCCCCCGGGAGCCTTAATTCTCATAGATACAACAGCTGTATTCTCCTCAGGGGTTTAAAATTCTTTCGTTTACACAATTCTAAGTTGGAAGAAGTAAAACTTTCATAAAATAAGCATAAATTCAATAATACCACACATTTGAACTCAATGTGGCCGTTAAAAATATTAATTGGCATTGATTAGAGAGGAAACACTCAGCAACGGCAACCTTGGCGACGTTCTATCGGTGGAAGCTAGTCTACGTTCTCGACCAACTTGAAGGATTGTCATGGTGACACACTTAAGTGTGTCATGATGACACATCCAGGTGTGTCAAGATTTCTCTGAGTGTAATACCTCTGGAAATACTGCACTCGTACCTCTCACCTTTCCCATTGTACAACGGAACTACACACGCGCTACTCCAATCTACCGGCACTTTACTAGCCTCAAAACACACATTAAACAAACGTGTCAACCATTCTACAACCGCATTCCCTCCTTTCTTTAGGCATTCAACCGTGCAGCCATTCCCATTTTACATCATATTCAACGCACCTTTCACTTCTTCACTTCTTATCCGACGGTTATTCATTTCTCCAAACACAGGCATTCTAACATCACTTCCAACAGCTACCACTCTCGCAACCCTATCATCCTTCACGTTCAGTAGTTCCTCAAAATACTCCGCCCATCTCTTCCCCACATCACATCCGTCTACTAACAGCCTACCATTTGCATTCTTCACTCTTGCCTCACTCTCCACCTGTCCCCTCCTAATTCTCTTCCCTTCCTTCCAGAAAACCTTCCTTCTCTCCATGAAGTCCCCGCCCAACTTCCTCCCCCACTCCTCATCAGCCGCCCTCTTTGTTCTCCTTACCATTCTTTGTACTTCTTTCTTCCTCTCCCTATGCTCTTCGAAATTACGCTGGCTACCCTTTTGCAGCCACCTTTCGAATGCCCCCCGCTCTCTTCTCGCATTCGCTCCTACTTCTCTGTTCCGTCATTCACTCCCCTCTCTAATTCCTCATCCAATTTTCCTTACCCCACACACTTCCCTCGCACATTTCTCCACCGCATCTTTAAATAACTTCCATTCCCATTCCACTCCACCAACCTTACTTACCTTCCTTCTCCCATACTCTACTTTCATCTTCTCCTGATACTCACACTCACGCTTAGATTCATGCAACTTGTTTGCATTTAACACCTCCCTTCCACTCCTCCTTTTTACACACACATACAAACGTCGATTAATCTACGTTTGATAATCTACGTAACTACAATTTGAAAAGAAGGCATAATTTATTTGATGATGCAATGCTGAGAACTCTCTGATAAGTGCACACTTATATTAAAATACGAGTTCAGGGACTTGCTGCATAAGGAATTAATTTTGAAGGAAAAACGGTTGGATTGAAATAATTCTGCGTCTAAGACTACGAGGGTGACATTCAGAACTAAATTTTCGCTTCTACGTATCGACTAGTATATAAGTAAAGGAGCTCTGGAAAATTATGTTTATCATTACACCACGAATTTATGATATTTCCATGCTAATAATAGTGGCACAAAATTATTTTCATATATATCTGAAACATGAAAAGGATTGTTCTACAACGGCGACAAAAATAAATATATAGCATACTTGAGGTGAAATGTGGAATTAATTCTCTAGAGAAAGCTGTCATGGTATACCCACGAGCGAAGGAAAAAAACAGAAAAGTGTAGGCCTACCTTATATAGCTAGTGGATTGAAGTTGAATGGTGTTTTTCAATTATGAATGCAATAAAGATAAATATAATAAACTCAGTGGAGTGAAAGTACTTATGACAGTTTCCATGTATATACAATTTATATATTGGCATATAAGTTTTGACTCTCTTGACATCAGGGAATAATATTGAATGTGTTTGTCATAGCAGCCATTTGAAAATATCTTTTCGAGCGAGTATAACAAAATATAAGTAAGTGAATTTCCTAAAATAACATGTTTTAGATCACACAACAAATTGACAATATTTCTTATTTAAATGCTTCACGATTATAGGGAGAAAAAATACGGTATTTACTGGACAAATGCAAGTCGCTTGATTAAAAATTACTATGTAGAATCGACTGTGTGTAAACGTGTGCTTGTATAGTATACAAGGTGTTGTGTAATTCGATTAACATATTTTAACCATATACAGAAAATTGCTAAATGAAACGATTTCCATGTGTGACAAAAACTTCAAAACTTTTAGTTGTCGAGAAATGTTATCCTGAAATGACTTTAGATTCCCGTATGAATAGGCCTAAGCGCGCTCCAACAGCCTGCCCAAGAAGTTTGATTTTATTCGTTGGCTGCATTGTAAGCCTATCCCTACGAAGTTTAAAATAATCTCAGGTCGTCATTTCTCGAAAAATAAGATTTCAGGTTTTTATCACTCGTGAAAATTGTTTTATTCAACATTTTTCTGTATATAGATATAAATTTGCATCGAATTAAACAGCACACGGTATATGTGCAATGATACTAGGATACAGGCATGACATTACAAGTTTCTTAAATAAATGTTTTAACATGAAGGTCCTTAGTTAATAAACATCTTATTAAACCACCCACCATTAAACCCCCCAATAGTATCATGACGGCACATGTCAATGCTTGAACAAATATTGTTAGAAAAGCATACAAAGTTATAACGTAGCAAATTATTTTAAATTTGATGATATTCATTTATGAATGTATTACGGGAAATTTGAAGAGCTGACTGGGGTTAAAGGCTTTTGATAGTCTCCATGTACATTGGCATATGAGTTTTGGATTTTGTGACATCAGAAAACAATGTTGAAAGTTTAGTTGATTACTCACTTGCAGAGACTAAATAGTCAAAATGGGAGAAATTAAAAAAATTTTCTCGTGCGAACATAACAAATTAGAATTCATTTGAGTGTCTCAAAAGACTGCTTTGAATCCCCCAACTTATTCGTATTTCTTACATAAATGCTTAACAATAATAAAAATTGATGTGGTTGTACGTAAATATCAGTATACAAGCAATCATACTGCATACGCATACTACAAATGTAGTATAATGTTTTGGAATATAGGATTATGAGCAAAGGACATTCGCAACTACTTTTCCCAATAGGTGTTGCGGCTTGCAATTATTGTTGTGACGCAAGATGACGTGCTATTTTGGCTTTGAAGTTGTTCAATGTTTGAGGGATTTTGATACTCTGAGAAAGTTTGTTCCACAGTAAGGCACTTCATATTGACAGAGCCTTCTGCCCAATATCAGATGAACGACAGTTGTCTAAGACATTATTGTGTCTATGCGGCTTTGTACGGGCACGTTGTATCTGTCTGGATATCTGTATTAGCAGTACATAAAAGCCGTTGCTGTCGAGGCTTAGTTGCTCATTCTGCTCTTGTCCTCCCTGCTGACCGCGTCTGCCAATAAATCCACCCAAGCCCACACTCTGAGTTTCCATACACCTGCGTAGACTGCACATTAAGTGGTGGCCAACGTACGAGTATGTTGCGATTCGAACTCACATTCGCATAAGTGTTACCTGAAGATCAAGTTCTCCGTGAAGATATTTTAGAGCAGTGTAATATCCAAATGTGTTCCAGCGAAAACAACCAGCTCTGGCAACCTGAAGAAACAGTCATTGTGTTTGGAATCATCGTCGCTAAAGAATTGTTGACGGAAGCTTACTGTAGATTTACAGTATTTCTTAATTTATACTCACCCCTGCGTACAAGAATTTTGGTCTACGAGTGTGAAAACGACACTATCGAATTGGTGTTTCAAGTCAAAATTGCAGCGTTCCCAGCGTCAACCATTGAGTGAATTTTACATCTACAAGAAGTGAATTCAAATCTACAAGTACTAAGAACAATTTAATTTATGTGAGATAAATTACTACGATTGCACCAAAAACAGTAGCAGTGACTGTAGCAGTGAAGTGACACGTACTTTCATTTTAAAAGTGTAATTTCTTCAACGTGGTGCACAGTATAAACGCAGTATCATCTTGCTGTACCAGCCGACAGCATCACAGCATCAAAGCATCCCATCATTGCTGCAGGAGACGCTGTCATCGTGTTTGCGGTTCAGCGTGTCAGCGTGTTCAGCTGTCTTCAATTTTTTACACAGTTAAGTCTCTTGTGGAAAATTTTTTTTTCTCTCTTTGTTTGGGGCTACCTCGCTCTGTCCCGGGCAGCTAGTCTTTTTTTGTTGCACTTATTGCCGTGGTTTTTTTTTACCACGCCCGCTTCCTGTATCGTTGAGTCGCAGTAGGTTGCACTCAAAATCAGTTACACTCTGAACGTCGTGTGAGAGACACGTAGGTCCAACGAATCTGGAACGTAGCTGGTTACCAAGTTTTACCGCGATTTGCATCGTAAGTTTCAAATTTTATTTGCCATTTGAATAGGAGTGTTAGTAGAAGTGTGTGAATCACCTTGATTTCAATTTTTGAAGCTTTAATGTGATAGAATTTCACGTTCTTTGCTGTGGAGGAGCAATATTTTTTTTAACGCCTTCACGAGCACTCTGCACGTTTTATTGAGAAGTCACGAAGATTTGCACTGATTGTGGTGTTTGAAAGTGCCACTATTTACTGAATTTAATTGGAAGTATTGGTTACGTAATTTTATTAGCGTTATTGGTGACTAGAGATTAACGCTATTTCATTTTTTATGTAGTTTGTACGTATTAGAAATGTTTTATTGATTCCTAGCTACTATTTGTGATTATTAATTCAAGTGGGATTATTAATTTTTTTGTGGTTCTTCAAGGTGTGTCTTTAATTAATTTTTGGGTGTTCTAAATGCATTTACGGTGTTTATTATCATTCTAACTGTTTTTAGGGTGTTTATTACCATTCTCGATGTACGATATTAATTTTTAAATGAATTTTAAGTGAAATTTGGTAGTGAATTGTTAATTTTTAGTAGAATAGGATATTTTTCGATGAAAAACGACACATGTCGGATTTCTCTGATTCTTTGGACAGTGAGGACGAAGTAGTTAGAACTAAACCTACTGTAACTAAGTACGGACGAGTCAGTACTCCAAGGGTGACTACGGAGCCAGTAATTAGCAAAATGACGACTCCTACGGCAGCGACAGCTGGACCTAGTGCTAGTGCTGGACCTAGTAACGTTGACGCGTCACAACTTGCACGTGACATTGCTGCAAATCTAAATGTTCCCTCTGTCGGTACAATAATGACTAATGCAGAGCTTCCAACCTTCCGTGGAAGACGCCGTTTGCATGATGGAGAGTTTCTAGAGAATAAGACATTTTCGACACATATACAAAATCTTAAGGCCTATATGAGCTTGTTGCCAGATGCCACTAGTGATGAGCGTAGAAAGGAATTTTTAGTACGATCTGCAAACAAGAACGTCGGCGACTTCAATAGTGTAGTAACTAAGCTCGTTAACGCCGACTTGAATTATTCTTTCGATCAGGTCGTTCAGATACTTGAGGACATTTACGTTTCGAGGGGAGAGAAGAGTATCCATGCATTGGCTTGCGATCTAAACGAGTTAAAATTAGTTAAAAATAATGCACTTGCTGCTCAGATCGTGAACGCGTTTTCGAAAATAAGGAAGCTAACCGAGAGTATTCTTAATTCAAACTCGTTAGGGTGGCAGCGCCACAGTTATTTCCAAAACTGCACGACTCAGTCTGAGTTAAAAAAAATTTGTAGGCGACAGCATGTCGTACAGTCTAGCTTTATCAATTTTAGGTCCACTCTTTGATGAGGCGTTCGCTAGAAAGATTTTTGAAACACAATTTTCAACGGCAGAGGAATTGTTAGCTAAGTTAATTTCCGCAGTGCGAAGTCAAAGCGAGTCTAAGAAAATTCTCGCACAAAAGTATCAGGTCAGACAGGACAGTGAGAGTTATGTAGGTGAAGTGACTAGTGAAGTCGAGGAAGTTTTGGAAGAGCAAGATCAATTCCAGGAGCACGAAGTGTACTACGGAGGTGTCGGAAATTATCGTAGGAATTTTCGATCAGGAATGAGGAGGATTGTTCCTAGACCTTGGCTAAATAGAGGACGAAGTAGAGGCAGAGAGTTTAACAGTTATGTAGGAGATAGAGGACATGGTTCCTTAGAATGTAACTGGGTTAAATCAGACAGCGGTAGTTCTGGGGTTGTAGGAAATTCCGGAGGAAATTCGGGCACGAAAAAGCCCGGGTTCCCGTACTGTAACTCCTGTTCAATGGTAGGGCACTTTGAGTGTCGACCTCAAAGAGGTCAAGTTCAAGGAGGTCAGAGAGGATGTTTTGCCTGCGGTGGAACTCACGTAGTAAAGAACTGTAGAGCGAGCGGTTCGGAGATCCGTAGCTATAGGGCGTATTTACGCGGCAGAGGTAGCACGAACCGTGGCCAAAATGAAGTTCATTGGGCGGAGAGCAAGTCAAGTGATTTTTTAAACTAGGTGAAGGTAGCAAGGAGGATTTGAAACAGATTGAGCCCGAGTTAATTAGCGGTACCAAACTCGTTAAACTGGAGACCGTGGCAATCCCAGATACCACCGAAATAACCAAATCGTATATTGACCCTGTGTTTAACTGTAAGAATAGATATAGTTTATTACAAGAAGAAGAGCTTGAAAATGACCATTGTCAAGGCAAAACGGTGGAATCATATTTTTCTGTGTCCGTTGTAAAGAATGTTGATAAAAATTCTGGATTAGTGTCATTTAAGGAGTGCAACAAGCCGACTATAATTATTCGAAATAACGATCAGTATCTAAATGCTTTAATTGACAGTGGATCGGAGAAGTGCCTTGTTAGTTACAGACAGATTAAAAATTTGAGTGATGAAGTCAAGCCGAGTAAATTAAGAGTCAAGGGAATAAGCGGAAAAAGCGACGTGACCGGTGAGGTAGAGTTATCAATTAAAATCCCGGGCACAAGTAAAGTAATTAAAACAAGTGCACTTATTGTTCGTGAAGCCAAATTTAATTATGATTTAATTCTAGGTCGTGACGTCTTAAAAGACGCCGTAATAAACTTCAGAGAGAAGGAACTTCTTTGGAATAATGTTGCAATTCCTTTTCAAGATCTAAATGTGGAACCTCTGTTAAGCAGAGAAGCTGTAATGCAAAAAATAATGAAGAGTGATTGTCTGTTATCAGAGATTGCGGTCGCCAGAAAGACCAAGAGTCAATTAAAAAATGCTGACTGCGGCAGAAACAATGCTGACTGCAGGAGAGAAAATGCTGACTGCAGGACAATGAAAGCTGAGGTAGCTCAGAGACAGAGCATGAGAGCTGCGGTAGCTCAGGCACAGACAATGAGAACAAAACAATTAATTGTTCATTGTAATCAGGCTGAAGTACCTGGTAATTCGCTTAACGTTGTTTATGGGTTCATTAGGAAACCAATTGTAGGAGAATATATGGTTCTCAAAAGATGTTTTGACAATGGTGCTTTAATAGCTGACTCAATTGTGCAAGTAAATGAGGACGGTGTGGTACCGGTAATGATTCTAAATGCTAACGAGGAGACGTTGTACTTCTCTGAGAACACGATGCTATGCCACGTGGAATTGATAAAATCTGATGATATTGAGAGCGAAATGTATTTAAAAAGTGTTGACACAGCGCTCAGAGATGCGTGTGAGGTTGAAGTAAATTTTGTTGCGGGGTCAGATACGATGGAAGTTAAATCGACATGTGGCGGAAGGAATGCCATAGTTGATAGGAAACTTTGTTCGGAAGCTGATACTCGTGGCAGAGGTGCAATTTCTGTTGATATTGTCGATAATGAGAAGTTAGAATCGAGTGGAGAAGGTGGAGAAAAGGAGTTAAGACGTGACTTAAGGGTAAATGATATTTCCTGTAATGAAGAAGACATTCAATTACCTTTAGTTAATTTGTTAAATAAATTCCGTGACGTAGTAACTTTGGAAGGAGAAAAAATAGGTGTAACCAATATTTTGAAGCATCATATTCAGTTGAAGACTGATGCGCCTGTGTTAAATTTAGCTCCCTACCGCATACCTCATAAGTACCAAGAAGAGGTAATGAGAATAACTAACGACATGCTCGATCAGGGAATAATAGAGGAATCATCATCTGATTTTAATTTCCCTGTCATTGTAGTTAAAAAGAAGTCAGGCGATTTACGGCCCGTTATCGATTTTCGAGCTTTGAATAAAGTTTTAATTAAACATTCATATCCCATTCCCCGCATTGACGATATACTAGCAACGTTAGGAGGTAACACGTGGTTCTCTAACCTTGATTTGCGCAGTGCATTCCATCAAATTGAATTAGAAAAAGAGAGTAGAAAGTACACGGCATTTAGCGTAAATTACCGTAAGTACCACTTCTGCCGGGTACCCTTCGGTCTTTCTACCTCGCCCGGAATATTCCAAAGAGTTATGACATCTGCCCTTGCACCCATTCTGGGTAAACTAGCTTTCGTCTTCCTAGACGATATATTGGTATTCTCGAAAAACAAGGATCAGCACCTGGCTGATATAGAAATTGTCCTTAAAATGCTGCGGTCCGGTAAATTATCCTTAAAGCTTGAGAAATGCCATTTCTTCAAGAAAGAGCTCGAATATCTGGGCCATATAATTGCCGCAGATGGAATTAAATGCAAATATTCAAAAAAATTACAAGAATGCCGAGCGCCAACCAATGTTAAAGAATTACAACAGTTTTTAGGTTTAGCGAATTATTTCCGCAGTTTCTACCAAATTTTGCGGAGATAGCAAGTCCCTTGTATACTCTTTTGAGAAAAAATGTAGTTTATACTTGGACTGCCGAATGTCAAAAAAGTTTTGAGTTTATGAAATCTCTATTGACTTCTGACACAGTTCTGAGGCATCCCGACTATACTAAAGACTTCCATGTTTTCACAGACGCTTCCAATTCGGGAATTGGTGCTGTTTTGATGCAAGCAGATGATTCAAGCGACAAAATTCTAAGACCCATAGCTTACTATAGTAAAAATTTAAACTCCAGCCAGCGTCGATACGCGACTACGAAAAAAGAATTCTACGCGATACACGCTGCCTTAAAACATTTTAGATACTTAATTACAGGGTATACGGTTCGCGTCTACACCGACCACCGCCCTCTTGCACCACTGTTTAATAAAAAATTACCAGACGATACCAGTATGTCACGCTGGTGCATTAATGTAAACTCCTATGACCCAGTGGTTAAATACCTTCCTGGTAAGGAAAATGTTGTGGCTGACTATTTGAGCAGATTACCTATTAATAACGAGAAACTAACCCTTAAAGAACTAAATTCTTGTGACGATTTGGAATCAGAGATTGAATCGGAAGTTTGCATTGCAGAGACACGTGCACGAAAGCGACAGACGCACGCCCGCATGACGACCGACGAGGCAGACGACCTGCCGGTTAGAGACAGTCTTGACCGAGACAAACACGCTTGTCCCAAGCTGCTTAGTTACGTACCAACTGAAGCTGAGATATCTTGGACGATTAAGGAATTTATCGACGAACAAAACAACGACGCTTTTTGTATAGAGATTAAGAATGCTTTGTTGCATGACAGTGTTTCGACTATTCCTGACTTAGATAAATTTCTAATGTTAAATAATATTCTTTATAGACGTAGAGAAATTGATAATCGACCGAGTACAATTTTGACTGCAGTTGTTCCTAATTCATTAATGAGTAAAGCTATCCTAGCGATACATAGTTTGTATCACGTAGATCACAAGCATACCTTGTTCAAATTTAAGTTGAAATATTGGAATCAATTAGAGAAAACAATTGTGCGCAAATTTGTTCAGCATTGCGAGGTGTGTAAAATTATTAAAGCAAGACCTTCAGTTCCAATCAAAATTTTAACAGCCCCAATAGCTACAAAACCTTTCGAAGTTGTATCAATTGATTTGCTTGGGCCACTTAAAGTAACTGATAATGGGAATAAATATATTCTTGTGGTGATTGACCTGTTTTCAAGGTTTTGTCGTTTATATGCAATTTCAAATCGAAATACAGAAACAGTGATTTCTTGCTTAAGCAACTGTTTCTCACTACTCGGGTATCCTAAGACGCTCATTTCGGATAATGCTTATGAGTTTAAATCGGTGGCTCTCAAACAATTTGCAAAATTACATGCCATTTCAAAAAGGGAAGTTTTGGCTTACAGCCCACATTCTAATGCAATTGTGGAACGCAACAATAAAAAAATTACGAATCTGTTGAAGCTCTATATTAATACACTTGTTAATGTAGAGTGGGACCAATTATTGGAAGTAGTAGAAAATGCCTTGAATAATTCTTTAAACTCTACTATTGGCGAAACACCAAGCTATATAATGTTCAATCGCGATACGTGTGCATATTATCAGTCTGACAGTTTCGATTCAGTAATTTACAGTTTTGATGAAGAAATAGATTTAGTGAATATTAGAGCTAGAGAAGCCGTTCGGACAGTAGAAAACATACGAAATTTAATTATTAACAACACAACAGAGCGAAATCTTTATAGGAACCTTAAGCGGCGCAATAAGGATATTCAAGTTGGGGACAGAGTCCTATTAAGGAATCATAACAAGACCCATAAATTGGAATTAACTTGGATTGGGCCTGCGGTCGTCCAAAAGGTTAAACGTAATTACGCTGATATTAAAATTGGATCTAAAATCGTTAGAAGTAACCTTAATCATCTTTTACCGCTTAAAAAGGTAAAATCTGTGAGTTAAAAAAACGAATTCATTGGACTATGTGACGTGCTAACTAATCGACGAGTAATTTTACCCTTTTACCATTTTTTAACCTTTTACCGTTGTTTTACCGTTGTTTATAACTAAATGTTAAGAGATATAATCATAATTTTAGAGGCGTTTTCTTGGCTAAATGCAATATGCTTGCATTCATATTAATCTCGGTAGTCAATGCGTTGTGTTTTAATATGTTAATCTTAACGTTGCTTTATGCTCAAGTAACTTGATGTAAATGTTAGGCATTTACCCCAGAGGAATTTGTACTGTCTCGTCTAGCTGTCGCTAAGACGTTTCATTAAATTTTTAATTGAATTCACTCAGACATCCGTTTTGCTAAATGGACAGTTTTAATCATGAACGGATGCGCCGACGGCGAATTGCAAATCGCTGAGGTTGCTGTTCACCTTGCGAGATGGGTTGTTTTGACGCTGCGGCCGTATGCTGCAGTCTCGCGCCGAGCTATTTTTTGTTCCGTCGGAATGTCCGGCGATCAGCAAATTTAGATTGCATTCATGAGAAAGGTGTCTTGTCACCGGAGATAGTTTTTTTTCAATACGATCAGCGTTTATTTTCTTTATGCGAGACTATCGTGGTTGTCAAGGACAGTTGTCAGACAACCGAGAGTTGATACCAAATTGTATGTTGTATTTATTTTATTTAAAACGGCCGTGCTAATCTTTCTGTATTTGTTCTTTGCAGAGCATGCGCGGGACGAGTCAACTATGGCTGAGGCGTTTGAGGGCGAGGCTGTCGCGGGTGCGGCGACGACCTTCGCTGGAAATGACGAATTTTTGGTCATCTGCACGTCAATGGCGTTTGACCAGAAGTTCAATAACATGGAGATCGCGCTGATAGCGATCCTCATCCTATTGTCGACATTAGGACTCGCCATGATCCTTCATACTCTTCATCGGAGATCAACAATTTTACTTAGTCTGCGCGATCAACACTAATGAACTGGGGTGATAAGTTTGCCAACGTGAAAATGATTTAATTCAAATTCTTTAGGATGGAAAATTTAATTGAGACACGTGAAACTTTATTAATTGAAAAAGTGGTTGAATTTGAAAATTAGCTTGAAAATTTTGAAATCTGGCGCGCAGTGATAAATTTAAACCTATGAGTTAATTTTAAGATGATTATTTTTTCATGATGACGCGTTCCTTCTTAAGATGTTCATTGAGGAATTTCATTATTTATTTTGGGTGTTAGACGTTTTGATGTTTCTAATGTTAATGTTTGTAAAAGGAAACAATCGAAACATGAAAATTTCTTGTCCCTAATGGTATTTAAAAAAATATTGCGATTAACTTATTTAATGTGTCAATTAATTCAAATAGGAGTTATTGCGAAAATGGGAAATTAGTTGCGATCATGTAGGATGTTGTTTTATTTTTTTCGGTCTTCCGTGGATTATTTTTAAAAAAAATATTCAATTGGCGTTTCAATATGACCCTTTTTACACCGTTCTTTACGACTGTCGACGTGCTGATTATATTTAAGCACGGTAAGTCAGTTGCTTTGCTTCTTTGCATATTTTTGATTGCTTTGCTTTTTGCTTTTAGTTATTAGGTTTTTTATGATAACATGCCTTAAATTTGGTGCTGAAGTCGTAACAAAGATTTTTTTTCTTAAAGGTTGATTGAGGTAATGAGTTACGAATTTTAATGGGTTGAAAAAGGTTTTAAAATTTTGGTGGGATGCGGTTTTTCTAAATATTATTTTTCTGCGGTGTATTAATTATAGTTTTAGTGTTCTAGAAAGTTTGATATGATCATTATGCAATCTTTGGCGTTCTATTGATTTTACAATGTGGATAACCTAACTGATTCGGCAGGGGGTGAATTGGTAAAAGTTTTAGCATGCGTTTTATTAATCAACGTGTTTGTTGCGTTACCCTATAATCATTTCTTGGTAATGCAACAGTGCTAGTCTGCGTAGTGTGAGTGACGGTAAAGGCTTCTTAGCATGGTTCCTACGGTTTAATTGGTTCCGTTGGAGCTACTGACATGTTTTTTTTTCTTCTTCCTCCGCGTTCAAGTTTTTAATGCATAGAATGCGTTACCTATAGTCTAAGTGCTTGCGTTATTCTATATCTTTTTGGTTATTGTAACCGTTCTTGCTTGACGTATTAGCGTGGCGTTTGTTTCAAGTTAACAGTATTAACCTTAGTATTTTTAGTGCTTTAGTTAAACCTGGTATGCATATAGTGTTCGCTGGAAGCTACCTTGTTAATGCTTATTTCTTTTGCGTAACCCTACAATAATGCTTGGCTGGTGCGATTTATCAATTGATTAATTGAAATTTTTTTTTATGATTATGGATGTTGTCACAGTTAACGTAAATTGGTTCCGAATACTTACGAAGAACGGGTTGTTAACGATGCTTGAGAGTATATTTCCCCTTAACATTTTAGTTTTGGGCAGAGATTGTGTTTATTTTGGGTCGAATGCGTTTAAATTGGGTTATTAGTTTTGCGGTTTATTTTTTTGAAAAGTGTAGCCTCTCTGGTATTAAAGGGGGGGTGTTATGTACGGGCACGTTGTATCTGTCTGGATATCTGTATTAGCAGTACATAAAAGCCGTTGCTGTCGAGGCTTAGTTGCTCATTCTGCTCTTGTCCTCCCTGCTGACCGCGTCTGCCAATAAATCCACCCAAGCCCACACTCTGAGTTTCCATACACCTGCGTAGACTGCACAGCTTTAGGTTAATGACGGTGGGGGATGAAATTGTGCTATGTCAGCATTGCTTTGAGGAAGATATAAAGAGGTGAATACGTATTGGGCTTTGTGTATTAAGAACCTAGCTTTCTTGTGACTCCAGTCGAGTTTATTCAGGAGAGGGGTTACGCGATCACTTCTCTAGAATTTACCTTTGCATACCACCTTGGGTTCGAAGATCATGCATTTCTGTAACTCTCTGTGAAGATTTTGAGGTATATCCCCCATACTAGACTGGAGTAGTCATATTAGAGATAACACTGAAGATTGAATGGCCAATAATCAATCTAAATTTTCCATCTGGTATACTTTAATTCCGATGATAAAATATTAGAGTTCTGTAAATTTTGTTGCCAGTTTTCCCAACGTGAGATTTGAAGGACATGTTATCGTACTATCAAACCAGATACCTAAATTTTAAATTTTTTAATGAAAGTTTAATTTCATCACTCCTACTCTAAGAGTCAGATTTAGAATTTTTGATTGTGTCTTTGATTCAAATATAATGCATTGCATTTTGCTCGCAGTTAATTTGAGAGCATTTTATTCATGCCATGATTTCAGGCTAATTAATATGGTTTAGCTTTAATTTGCGTCTGCGGTATTTCCGATACCGAACTTGTAATGGCAATTTGAACATCATTTGCATACATACAGATTCGTGTGTTATAAGGGATTGGAGGGAAATCGTTGATGGAAAAATAGAACAATAGCGGACCAAGAATAGATTCTTGAGGAACGCCAAAATTGTTTTGAATGAATGGGAACAATTTGTTTTCTAATCCTACTGCATGAGATCGATTTGCTAAGTAACTTTCAAACCATTGCGTGTCTACTCCTAAGTTCCATGTTTTTCGCAAAAGTCGATCATGTTCGAATGCTTTAGAGAGATCGAGTGGCAGCATGAGTGTTACGTTCTTTTGATCGACGTCACTGTATATATTTTCAGAAAGATTTAGCAGGACGTCTTGAGTGCTAAACCACACAAAGTCGTGCATCAGAGAGGAAGACCAAACTCTTGAACTTGTACGCTCAGAATCAAGTGCTTTAAGACTCTATTACCTTCGTCCAACAACCTCAGGAGGGCATGACAGGAGATGTAAGCAATGGAACACATCACTCATCAGTCTCATGCAGTTTTCAGCAGCAGTGAGCACTTGTTCTTTTATGTATCTAATTACTAAGGTATTTGGTGTTAGCCAATTTAATAGAGATTCTACTTCTCTTTGATCGTGGTCGTATTAACCCCCTTACGGTAGACGAGTGAATACACTATCGGTAAAAGACAGGCTACGTGGTGGGACAAGGAATGTACCGATATAATGGCTGCTGGACAACTAGCAATAATTGAAGCATCATCTTCTATGTACTCCAGTATCTTGTTGCCTGTCGTTTGCCTCTAAATTAGCTAGATCAGTCATCCAGAAGAAAAATGTAAATCTCGAAGGACATGCATCGAGCATAAAAGTATACGCCAACCATGATTGTGTGGCTAAAGATCAGAAGCATCGAACGAGAAATTTGTTGTTGACGACTGCAGAGAATATGACGGCCACGTTTGTTGGACATTTCTATGGGGCACTTTGCACGAGTTGGTACAAGCCAAGAAGATTTGTTGAAACTCTTAAGGCCCTATTACACAGGGTAACACTCAACATCGACTACGGCAACTGAAATGACGCACCTTGTGGGTGCGCTATCAGACGAGGCAACGTTGCCAATTGCAGAGGTAGGTTGTAGCTCGCAGTGACAGCAACATGTGACTTCATATTTCATCATTGAATGAAAAGCATCAAGAACGTATACAAAACTTAGATCCTGTTTTACGCTTTTAAATGTCCTTGCATTATTCATTGTCTTTATTCTCTAAAAACGGATGAGATTGAAGGGTCAAACGACTATTGATTCAATATAATTCTTTTGATGTATTATTGACTTCCAGGAAAATAATATTTAATTTGTGAGAAGCAATATTAAATGCACGATTACAAACATCATATTGTAATAAATTTTTAACATCTTTTTTACAGCTCATATTCGCATATCAATATAATAATTTGTGTTTTTATACCACGCAGAAATAAGCAAAAGGAACAGTATATTACTTAATTAACACTTTGACTGCGGCAACTTCATACAAAATTCAACACCAAACTCAAATTTTAAGTCAATTGTAGTAAACTATTTTGAGAATACCCAACATGAACTAGATCGTGCATTTATTTAGCTTCGATTCAATATTTATGGAAATTGAGTTTGCGACTTCTGGTCGGTCAACAGCATTATGAAAATTACCTCCGTATACCACCGGTAGCGCACGTCGCAGTCAAAGTGTTGAGCACATTCATTTGCTATATTGATATTGTTAGGTTCAAGTCTAAAAAACATATCAAATGGTTTGATCATTAGAAGCTGAATAAATTATTGCCGATTTTTCTCACCGCTACTTATGATAGAAAATTAAAATGAATGCACATTAAGTTACCTGACTTCGTAGAGTCAATCTTCTTTTTCCTGTCACTTTTGTGGCAGTTAGTAATGTTTTTCTATTTTTTATGGTTTCGATAGCTATATCATATTCAGCAAAACTGTTTAAACTTATAAACCCATGATTTTTTCTTTTTTAAATTACTGACTAATTTATTTATCATTAAATACTACCTGATAAATATTCCAAAATATGGAAAAATGACAGCATTTGAAAATGAAATGCCACGAATGTACGACTAATTATATGCCTAAAATGATACTTGATTGCTTTTATAACACTTGATAGCATTCCATATTACAGGACACTGCGCCATTTATTAACACTTTCACTGCGACGTGCGCCACCGATGGTACACGGAAGTAATTTTCATAATTCGGCTGACCGACCATTAGTTAATCAAAACTAAATACAGGCACGATCCAGCTCATGTTATTTTCAAATATTTTACTACAATTGACTTGAAATTTGAGTTTGGAGTTGAACTAAATACTTAGTTGCCGCAGTCAAAGTGTTAAATCCTTCGACTTCCTATTGAATGGCGCACCGAGTTTATATTGGCTCAGTGGGAGGCGGTGTCCCATAGCATAGGACTGCTTCGTTGCTCTGAGGTGCGCGAGGTTCCTGAATAAGCGCGGAAACCAAAACTCGCCCCGCAACTGCAGTCCGTTGCTCTCAGAAGCATCCGTCGCTGCTTTTTGGAGCAATTGTTGCCCCGTGTAATAGGGCCTTTACGCAATCCCTACAATCACAAACCAAGCGTTTTAACCAACCCCTATAAGGATGCGTGAAGTACTTGATACTTAACGATCATCAAAATATACATCTCTTGTCTCTGACAACATTCCGTACAAATTAATTTCATCATTATTATTTTTTAAATCATCTTGCATTGGATGTTGAATCTATTTAGCCAAAGCTGCTTGTTAGGAGTGCTCTCTGATACCTCGAAGCCGGGTTTGGTAGCCCCACACTCGAAGGATGTAAGCATCATGAACTCCCCGCATCGTATCATCCTATATATAAGCATGCTTTCTTGCATTTCTTATACTGACTATGGAGAAAATTGTACATCATCGCCTTGATTGCGCCACAGAAAATTTGAAGCCTTTCTCAGAATGTCAGTGTTAATGTAGAAAAGGTAGATCAATTTTAGGTAAATTGCTATGACTGGACGGGAAATCCGAAATGCTTACAAAAATGGAAAACTATATCTTGTACTATACTTAGACCATTAAGCCTTAGATGCAATTTTGGGAAAAGGCCTAACCTTCAAATTGATTTAATCCGGAATTGAGGGTTCTATAATTTCATTGTAACCAGACTGATGTATTGATCGCTAAGCCTTGGTTATGTTTAATGGAGCCTTTTCTCCAAAGACTAACATAGAGATGAGAACAGTTCGAGCGACCACAATATACCCTCTGATTTTCAGCCTCATCCTTAAGAATATTCTTGAGATTACGACGGTCATTTTGTATATCTATGTAGTTGGTATCACGATTTCTTGATAAACTTAAGCATAACAGAGTGCGCAAGTTAGACTCCAAACACAACGATTATCCTGGGTTGCCTTGAGGAGTGGGAACTAAAGCTCATCTCAAAAAAAGTGCTTGTGCCGATTTACCAGAAAGGAAATAGAGTGCTCAGTCACCTTTCTACACGACTGGTTGTCAATAACAATGGACACAAATCATGAAGATTAATACTTGACTCTTCTCTCTTTAAATAAAGATATCAGTAGTTACATCTCAAGATTGGTTGCAACCATAGAATGGTATACTCTAGGGAGTTGTTTTTCCGACTCATCTTTCGAATCTATTAACAAAATATTTATGGCGAAAAATTCAAGTATGACACGTTCTTACTCAAAAATTTCATCGCACCACGTCCACTAATAATTATTCACAAGACATGGGAGTAGGAAGTTGTCACGATGTTAAAGAATTCTTCAACGATGTTTAAAAATTTACATTTGAGTAAAACTTTGTAGGGACATGCTTCGTAATGTAAATTAGTGGGTATACAACAGGTGATGTTCATTCGTCATTTATAATGTTGACTAAATCTAAATACTAAGAAAGCATAGAGCCTCGCATGCCAGCAAATCAAATACAGAGTGTACGGGTGCAGTTTGCTGGAGTAGCAAAACTTAAGGCAGTTCATCTAAAGGATTTCACAGCAACCTATTGGAAAAACAAATTGCCAGTAAGGCAAGCCACGGCTTTGCACAAAAAAATGTGATATACAATGAATAGGGCAAAAAGAAGGAATTTCCGAATACATGCTTACGCAGCCAAAACATGTTTTCTTAAATAATCAGAAAGTTAGAGCATACATCGCAATAGAAGTAGTTTTTCGAACTTAGGTGAAACTGTTCGGTGCAGTTCAACGTACGAAGACAAGATACAGGCATGATGACGGAGTGTAATCAGGAAGTGGAAAGCGGTACGTTTTGAATAAATTTAAGAATACTGTAACCTAACAACTTTTAGGGGGGTACAGCAGTTAGAACAAAACTTTAATCACACTTACATTTCACTAGACGTTTACGTAATCTTAAGCTATGTTTCTAGCTTATGTTTCGACGGCTCACAAGTATTTTAATTCAGGTAAGACGGCGATTGTTTTTATTCCCTATGGAGTTGTGAAGGAGTCGCATTGAAAATCAAGCGGTAAAATTTCATCAGGAGTGTTTTTCCTATAATTTAAAAGCAAAAATTTCATTTTTTAATTTTTATTAACACATACGGATTTTAAATCAATTATATTTGCAGTGTTTGCGTGCGAGAAAAACCTTCAGGTATGAATTTGAAAATCTGAGCTAAAAGGGTGCATATTTATCAACGCAAAGTTTCATGAAAATTGATGGAATTTTTTTTGAAAGAGAAAATTCGGTTTCTATACTACATTGCAAGCTCTCTTCAACGTCGTGCTTTTTAATTTTTATAAGAACACTTCATATGAGCTTTCCTGATAAGAGCTTATATTATACGATCATGAGTGTAATTCAGAAAAAATAGGAAGTTCAATGAGTAGATATGGTAATTAGGTGTAGCACAAGTCTTATGTATTACCTTAGAAGCAAAAGTCACGTCTGGAAGGGAAATTACTGAGTGTGCGCTTACATGCTTTTGTCCAATCAGTGAAGGTCACGGCACGTTTTAGCCACACAGCTGCACTGCGGATCCGACAGGCCTTCATATCGCGACTGCAGGTACATTGTGGTGCAACGAGCGGTATATTGCCTTACAAACGTAGCTGAGGGTAAAACTGTAATAATCAACTGCAACATGCAGCATTAGAAAGTTAGGCCAGAAAAGTTCGAAACTAGAATTTGATGGAGTGCACATGCTGTGCTTCACCAGGAAGTCATATTGTAAATGCGAAATGACTGGAACTAAATATAGGAAAAAATGCAGTAACTCAAAAGATGTCAAAATTGAGTTCTGTTAGTGATAAGAAATCACTCTGTGCTTTTTATGTTACCAAAGTTAACACCATTACTTCCAGTTGACATCCATTACTTCCAATTGAAACGAAACATAGCCCGAAAGCGCGGGAAAATACAGCGTCGTTAAGGGAGAAGAGGAGTATGCTTATTCCTCACGAGGGAGATAGGAATGCATCAAAGGGGGAATGTGGTGGTTCCATCTAGCTGTGCGCGCTCACCACCACACAAGCTCATAAGCGCCACCTCACAGCCACGAAGTGATCCGGCCAAACAACCAATCAGCGATGAGATCTGGCGCTGGGGTGGCGGACCGAGCCTCTACAAGCCGCGCGCACCGAGCATCCAGGCGACACCTCTGAGCACTCATGTACGTTTAACTGAGTCTCAACTGCTTCATAAGCGCCACCCCGAGTCCTCTAACCAGAGGGCTGGCTCGCTTCAGTGAGGCCGCTACCAGCCCTATATAACGAGCTGCGCGCTATGCGCAGTTCAGGAGTTCACCAGTGAAAACCGTCTAAGAAGCATCTAATCTTCAACAACGACCTTCTCACTACCAAGATTTCACAACAGCAGCCGACTTTCTACCCCGCTTTCCGAGCCCTAACCTCTCAAGCGGGTGTGAGTAGATTTTTCTTAATTAGCTCTTACTTTTACCGACCGTTGAGCGTCGCCGGAAGGTAGTAGAGTCTGGTGTACCGAAAGGCCCCAGACCATCTGGGCAAACCCCATTATAGTAGGGGGGGAGCGGGTACAAGTAGGGCACCAGCCGCCTTCCGGACAAATCCGACGCCTGAGACTATACACCAACACTTAGGACTAACACCATGCAGCATCACCAAGGAAGTCGTGGATCATGGAGAGCTGGCTACAGCCAGTTTTCCCGCCCCTTACTACAAACACCCACCCATATAAGACCCAACACTATGCAACATAACACCAACACACGCACCAACGCCATCCCTCACAACAACACGCAACAACGAACGACCAAGCAAACTACCACAACCATCCCAGCACAGCCTGCCAACAAATCCAACACTACCTACAAAGTCCAACTCCGCAAGATCGACCCCAGCAAAGATACAAACCGAGAACAAGTCTTTGAAACTGCTTTCAAACACTTGGAAGCCCCCCTCATACGACTCACCAGCAACTCAAGCGGATTTTACGCCATAACTGATGACATCACTGCTATTGATAAACTGACCTCGGACAAAGCCACCAAACACTTTCAGAAAATAAATCTGAAACCGACCATCCCCCCAGATCTCAGAGCCAAAAGAACCATATTCATCAGACAACTGGACAGCAGCATTGGACAACGCCAACCGCAAGAAATACAAGAAGAAATAACACGCGTGCAACAATGGGCAAAAATCACGGAAATAAACAAAATCAAAAACTACACACACGTCATCAAAGTAACCTTCACCGACACCGCCATGACACAGCGCGCTCTCCAGAATGGGCTCCTCATGTTTAACACAAAAATCACACCATCGCAAATGGAAATAGAAAAATACACTCACCTCCGGATCTGCTTCAAATGCTACAAAATCGAGGACCATTCTACACACCAATGCACTGACAAGACACCACACTGCTCTGAATGCGCTGCTCACGACCACACCTACCAACAGTGCAGTTCACCGGACAAGAAGTGCCTCAACTGCCAAGGAAACCACCGAACACTCGCAGCCTCCTGCCTATACAGGAAAGAAGCTATCCGCAAGAAGAACGACGAACTCCAAAAAAGAGAAACCGACCAAACCAAGAGCACCTACATTGAAATCGCAAAAACGGCCATCCAACAAACTGCAAAAACAGAACATACACTCACACTCACCAGCGAGATGCACATAAAACTGGCCGCAATCATCATCGAGGCCCACATCGCAGGCCTCGTACAGGGAGGGGATTTCGGATCAATCTTGTCGAAGTCCCTCAAAGAAAATTACGGCGTGGACACCCAGTTCCCCAACCGTGATTCCCAAAAAATATTCAACATGTTCATTGAAAAAAACATACAACCCCAAGCAGAAACAACGGAGACTCCTGCAAATCAAGCAAGCATCGACACCAACGAAGACGCAATGGACACTAGCTACCACTCAACAGAAGAAAACTCGACCCAGGACGAAACAAGCGACGACAACTTGCAAGAAAACTGGAGGACGCAGTCCAGCCCGAAAAAGAAAACAAAAAAACGGAAAAAGAAGAAACAACCATCCTCTGAAGAATCTCCTAGAACGACAAAATAGGGGTTTCACTATTCCGCAGCGACACGCACTCACAGCATATCCCAAGCGAACCCACCAACCAACAGATAATAGAAGAACTAACAAAAAAACCTCCTGGCCTCAAAATCGCTGTCGTACACCCACACCCGGACAAAATATGGAAAGAAATCATTGACGGCCAATTCGACCTCGAAGCGGCACCCATAGCCACAATCCCACACGAACACTTCGACTTGATGAACACATGCTCAAAATCTGACATCCCCCACAAGAAACCCAAACACTCGACTCCATAATGGATACACACAATATGAACAAAACACTAACCGTCATCCAACACAACGTCCAACACTGGCAAAACAACAAAATCGCACTGTGCAACATCTACCGTCAATACAATCCACACATAATTCTGCTAAACTCGCACTGCATGCGTAACGACACCCCCATCAAAATTTGAAATTACAACACATATACCACAAACAAAGCAAATGAAAATCACGCTGGAGTAGCAATAGCAATTCGCAAAGACCTTCCATTCAAGCTTCACGATACCTTTCATACAGATATGTTGGCCATCACAGTAGAAACACCACAAGGCCCAATCACACTTGCCACAACCTACATACCTCCACGCATTGATTACATAAACTACATTGACATGCACACTCTCTTTAACAGAAAACACCCCACCTACCTCCTAGCCGACATGAATGCCACACACCCCACTTTCGGATACACATACGCAAACAGGAAAGGGAGACAAATCCACTCTCTAATAGACAGGAACAAATGTCACCACATCGGCCCCAATTTCCCCACGATAATCAACCACCGTGCCGCCACTAGTCCAGACATCGTACTAACAAACACGCAAACATTCCACAACATCATACTCGAACCAGGTCCACTAACACCCTCCGACCACATTCCCATCATTGCTACAATATCAGCTAACCCAATACAAATTCCCATCCGCCCACGACCCTCCTTCCACAATGCAAACTGGGAACTATACCGCAACCTTCTCGTTGAACACACAACACCGCAAGACGTAAACCCTACACAAGAGGACATAGACAACCACCTAATCACATGGGAATCCCATATCATCGAAGCCTCCAACCAATCTATTCCAACTATCACACACAGAACCACACCAGGCATCAAACCCACTCATGCCATACTAGTCCTTCAAACGAGACACAAACACATTTACGACCATCTCCAACGACACGGCCACTCACCCCACCTATACAGAGAACTCCTCAGCCTCAGACAACAGATAAAAACTGCATATCAACGCATCTACTCAGCGACATGGAACAACACTATCGGTAACATCAAAAAGATGGACAATCCCCAACAATTCTGGTCCGCCATCAAACGCATGTCAGGCAACAATAAAAAACAAAGCACCCCCTACATCAAAGAAAGCGGCATCTTTTACCACTCACCACAATCCAAGGAACCTTTGTTCCGACAACACTGGTCAAACATATACTCAGGTATTGATGACCCCAACAACGATTTCGACGCTGAACACATACACACTATAGAAACACAAATGAACGACATCGCTCCCCAAAACGAACCACACGAGACAGGAGACACATCCCGTCTTCCTAATTTCCACTACCCAGCAATCACAATCGAAGAACTAAAAAACGCACTTCGAACGTTTTCCCAAAAAGCTCCAGGACCAACTAAAATAACCACACACCACCTCAAACACTTACCGCAAAACATGCTCCAGTACCTTCTGTACATATACAACAACGCCCTCTCAGCGGGCTATTTCCCAAACAAACTGAAACACGCAATAATGATCTTTTTACCGAAGCCCTCCACCTCCCAACACGAGGTGCAAAATTACCGCCCTGTAGTGGGCCGTATTCTTAAGTCTGACAAAGTAGATTAAGCGACTAGGAGAATCCTAGTTCAAGCCATGGTAGCATTCCCTTGTATCTTGTCCTCCCGTGCCACATCGGAACGCCCTTCAGAGGTGTGTATGATACTTGAAACTTGAACGTGGGTTAGGTTAGATAATAGGAAAATGTCTTGTCATTTGTTCATATTTTGCAACAGCTTAGTCTTATCGTGTTTCCTTCTGTTTGTCCTAGGTGCGTGAAGGGACTGTTGCTGACGTTCTCTCTCCCTAACTCTCTATAGTAAATTTAGGTTAATGTTATGATTACTCAGCAATCGTGTAGCCCATTACCTCTGATACGTGGATGTTCAATAAATTCGTTTTTGGTTACTTTTCTTTTGGCCTTGGGAGACAAGTGGGGTGAAGGCGGCTTTAAACAAGATCAGATCTTGTTACATATGGGGGCTTGACCGGGATCTTTTTTCCGCTTCATCTCCTTATTCTACCTTTGGGGTCTACCAAGAATAGGAATCTATACGTATCATTCTATTCATCGTAGTCATCTGGGCGCCTCTTAAATTATTCTAAATGGACACTCAATACATAACTAATGGTAGGGACTTGGGATATGAGGGCGATGAGTTACGTAAATATGTGCTACAGTGTAAGGAGGAACATAAGCAGTCAGAGGAGAGGGAGAGAGAACGGAGAAAGCAGGAGGAGGATCTCCAGAGAGAAGCGAGAGCCCACGAACGAGAGATGAAGAGGATGGAGACGGAAGTAGAGATGGCGAGGATTAATGCCGCCAGAGTCGAAGCAGCAACTGGCCGTGAGGAGCTGAGGGGAGTTGGTATATTTCCACCACAGCGGAACCTAATTAAGCTGTCTACGTTCAACGACGGGGAAGACGTGGCAGTATATCTGCAGACTTTCGAGAAAGTGAGGGATGCCAACTGCTGGTCTCCGCCGGTTGCTATTTCAGCACTTCAGAACGGCTTCGTAAATTCAAGAGTAGGCACCTTCATAAACTCTATTCCGTCTGGTGAAGACTATGACAGTGTGAAAAGGAAGGTAATAAGTGCTTTCGGTTTGTCAGTGTACGATTACCAACGCAAGTTCCGGTTTGCCAATCAGGGTTCAGAGTCTTTCTGTCAGTATTCGTTGAGGGTTCGCCAGTATTTAGACAAATTTTGTGAATTGGCGGGTGTTGACAGGTCTTATGAGTCTGTCGTGGAGCTGATGATTAAGGATCAGCTAGTGTCAGCCGCGGATAGGAACTTGTCTGAATATCTCCAAGAAAACGATTTATTTCAGGTGCCTATGGAGAAAGTAGTTAAGTTAGCTGATAACTTCCAAGCGATTCATGGTAGGAATGATCAGAAAACTATAGGTAAAATTCCGTCAGAGTTTGGGTATCCTAAAGTAATCGCCTGTTACAAGTGTGGCAAGGTAGGGCATATGGCACGTCAATGTAATGTGAAAATTAGCAATTTTGTCGAGTCTGTAAACCAAAATGGTGAGGTAGGAAATAGGAATAGTGTGATGTTAGATTGTAAATTCTTTAAAGGTGATGTTGAAGTAGCTTGTATGGCAGACTTGCCTTTCGATGTTCTCTTGGGAAATATTCCCGGAGCTATTTGTGCATGTAAGTTAGACGAGGACGGTGATGATGCTCTTGCTGTACAGACTAGGGGCCAACGTGCCGCCGAAGATGTACCGTTACCAGTTACTCGGTTGTCTGATAATAAAATATTGTTTGATTTGACGAAAGTTAATGCCCAGGATTTAAAAGCTTTGCAAGAACGGGATGAAACTCTTCAGAAATGTTTATCTATGGCTGAAACTACGTCGGCTAGCTACCCTAAGTACGTAAAGGAGAAGGGTATCCATGTCAGGTACGCATTGACGAATAAACAATCTTGCGAGATTGTAAAGCAGATAGTCTTACCAAAGGAGCTAAGATCTAGATTGATTGAATTGGGTCATGATAGTTTAGCCGCGGGTCATCTTGGTATTAAGAAGACCACGGATCGAATTTTGACTCATTTTTTTTGGCCAGGCTGTTTGTCGGAGATTCGACGTTATTGCCTATCATGCGAGCTGTGCCAGAAATGCATGTCCAATCGTCCTCCTAGGGTTCCTTTGGTAAAAATGCCCGTTATTGGTAAACCATTCAGTAGGGTTGCAGTTGAAATCATTGGTCCTCTACCAAAAAGTACTAAAGGCCATAGATTTGCCTTGGTCATGATTGATTTGGCAACAAAATACCCAGACGTTGTAGCTTTAAAGCGGATAGACAGTGAAACCGTCGCAGAGGCATTGCTAGAAATTTTTTGCAGAGTAGGTTTGCCAGCTGAAATATTGCATGATCAAGGTACTCAATTCATGTCTGCGGTAATGAAAAAATTCTGTAACCTATTGAGGATAAAAGGTATAAACACCACTCCATACAATCCCAGATGTAATGGGACTTGCGAAAATTTTAACAAAGTGCTCAAAAGTATGCTTAAGAAAATATGTTCAGAGGAACCTGGCGTGTGGGATAGGTATTTACAGCCTCTCTTATTAGCCTATAGGGAAGTACCTCAGAGTTCAACCGGATTCTCCCCGTTTGAACTGTTGTTTGGTTATGAAGTTAGAGGACCATTATTTTTGATAAAAGAGAGTTTATTGGAGCCTGGTAGTGAGGAAGACATCCCAGTAACGGAGTACGTGATAGCTATGAGAGAGGGCATAAGAACTTTTTTGGAAATATCGAATGAAACTGAAACTGTGAGTAAGAGGAAAGAAAAAGTGTATTATGATAAACGCTCGCGTGCTCGTAGGTTCAAAATCGGGGAAAAGGTCCTTCTGTTGCTGCCAACCAGTTCTAGTAAATTGCTTTCAGAGCGGAAGGGACCGTATGAGGTTGTGAGACGTCTTAATAAAGTAGACTATGTGATAAGGGTGGGTGAACATGAGAGAACTTACCATGTCAATATGCTTAAGGTATTTCGGGAGCGCTTGCGAGAACCTGATTTGGAATCAGTGAACCTGGTGCAGGCACAGAATTGTCATATCGAGGATTCTCCAACAGTTGATTTCGATATAAATGACGAATTAAGTACTGAAGATAGAAAGCAGGTAGAGGAAGTATTACGCGAAAACGTGAAGTCATTTGATGATTTACCCGGAAGAGTGAATTTTATGCAGTACGAGATTGTCATTCCAGATTCTGTGAAGCCGGTGAGGAGTGCTCCCTACCGTATTCCTTTTCACATGAAGGACGCGCTTAAGCTGCAAATTGACCAATGGCTTCAGTGCGGGATCATAAAAAAATCGAATAGCCAATGGGCATCACCTGTTGTGATTGTGAAAAATTCGGACGGATCGTTAAGAATAACGGTTGACTATAGGAAACTTAATAAATATGTGAACGTCGATAACTTTCCCATGCCCAATACCGAGAGTGTCATAGAATCTTTATACGGTGCAACGTACCTAACGAAGTTAGACTTGACGAAAGCCTTTTTACAGATTCCCTTGTCGGAAGACTCGACTAAGTATACGTCATTTGTGTTGGACTTCGGTCAATTTGAATTTAATGTTGTGCCGTTTGGTATTAAATTTGCTAGTGGAGTGTGTAATCGGGTTATAAATGAAGTTCTGACTGAGTGTCGGTCCTTTGTTACGAGTTTTGTTGATGACTTGTTGGTCTTCAGTTCTAGTTTTAAGGAACATCTATGTCATGTAAATGTAGTTCTTACAAAATTGAGGAATGCTGGATTAACTGTGAATTTGAAGAAATGTAAGTTTGCTTGTGAACAAGTAAGATTCTTGGGTGTTCTGGTAGGATGTAATAAAATTTCAGTTGATCCCGAAAAGATAAAGGCCATAAGGAATTTTCCTAGGCCAATTAGTAAGAGGGACATGCGTTCGTTGTTAGGCTTAGTGAACTTCTATCGTAGGTTTGTTCCAAACTTGGCAATGACTATATCCCCCTTGAATGAAACTTTGACAAAGGGTTGCCCTGACCAGATTAAGTGGACTACAGATCTGCAGGGCAGCTTCAAGAAGGCTATAAAACTTTTAGAAGAAAGCGTGGCTCTTTACATACCGGGACCTGAAGCAGACTTCGTGGTACAAACGGACGCGTCAACTACGGGGATTGGAGCGGTGCTGTGGCAGCGATGTGAAGGACAAGACCGACCCATTGCTTTCATCAGCCGAAAACTTCAAGCAGCTGAGCGAAACTACGCCATAATAGAATTGGAATGCTTGGCTATCAAATGGGCCATTGAGAAGCTTCACGATTACTTTTACGGCCGGAAATTTACGATAAAGACGGATCACGCACCATTAAAATGGTTGAACGAAAATAAAGATTTGAAAAGTCGGCGGATGCGTTGGGCGATGTCATTGCAAAATTACTCTTTCAACATCGAATACATTAAGGGCAAGGAAAACTTTCTGGCCGATGTGTTGTCGCGTTATCCTTGTTCTTAGGAGAACTTCGCCTAAGAGGAGGGGATATGTAGTGGGCCGTATTCTTAAGTCTGACAAAGTAGATTAAGCGACTAGGAGAATCCTAGTTCAAGCCATGGTAGCATTCCCTTGTATCTGGTCCTCCCGTGCCACATCGGAACGCCCTTCAGAGGTGTGTATGATACTTGAAACTTGAACGTGGGTTAGGTTAGATAATAGGAAAATGTCTTGTCATTTGTTCATATTTTGCAACAGCTTAGTCTTATCGTGTTTCCTTCTGTTTGTCCTAGGTGCGTGAAGGGACTGTTGCTGACGTTCTCTCTCCCTAACTCTCTATAGTAAATTTAGGTTAATGTTATGATTACTCAGCAATCGTGTAGCCCATTACCTCTGATACGTGGATGTTCAATAAATTCGTTATTGGTTACTTTTCTTTTGGCCTTGGGAGACAAGTGGGGTGAAGGCGGCTTTAAACAAGATCAGATCTTGTTACGTTCACAGGAGATCTTGTATCTCCTTACTCGACACCCACGCTAAGCTCCTAGACAAGATATTAACCTACAGGCTAACAGACCACCTAACCATCAACAACATCTACAACAGCCGCCAACACGGATTTCGACACGGAAGAGGTACACACACCGCACTTGCCACGCTACATGAGACCCTCCACATTAAACAAACACAGAGAAACAAAACAGACATCATTCTACGAGATGTAAGCAAAGCCTTCGACAAAGTCTGGCACACAGGACTCAAATTCAAACTGTCGCAGCTACAAATCCACCCCCTATTCACAAAAATCCTGTATAGCTTCATCACTAACCGCACCGCAGCCATACGAATCGCAAACTACACTGGCCCACCCTTCCCAATCAAGTCAGGTGTCCCCCAGGGAGCAGTCCTCTCCCCAACACTGTACAACTACTTCACACACGACCTTCCCCCACCAATACCCAACACTGACTACATAGCTTTTGCAGACGACATCACACAAATCATATCCGCAAAACATTCATATAACATGGCAGCTCTTCTAACAACACGAGCCATTGCCCAAATCAACGATTACGAACGAAAATGGAAAATCCAAACTAATGCAAATAAATTCAAAATAATTGCCATCAGCCGCCGCAAACACCCAACAGTGCACATCAACAACACCCCACACCCCTACACAAACTCAGGCAAAGTCCTGGGACTCACAATCAGCACAACCGGATACGCACCCCATACCAGACAACGAGCAGCACTAGCACACCAAAACCTCTCACGCCTCTACCGATTCAAACATCTGAACCTAGAAGTAAAACGCCAACTATACATCGCTCTAGTAAGATCCACTCTCATCTACCCAGTCATTCCCCTACACACACTTCCACCAACATCTATCTCAACACTCCAGCGTGTACAAAACCGAGCCACGAGATACATAACAAATTCAGAATGGCAAGATTTCGCCACCTCTGCACAACTACATCGTCGAGCAAACTTGCAACCAATCAACATTACACTCCACAAACATGCGAAAAGAATCTGGCAAAACATTCACGACATGTACCCACAACTCTACCAACAACTCACATTCCCGCAAGACACTCCACAAATACCACACAGACAATTTCAGAGCTCAAAAATGAAAACACTCGCACCCCAACCCAGACCAAAATACACTTAACACGACTCTAACGACGGACGGACGGACAGACTCGACTGACCAGCACCGACTCAAGCGAATATTTTGTGATAAAGGAGACCTAACCAATACGGCAAGCCTAACCCCCCACGTCCGGTACTAAAGATGCCTACTAACTAAAGATGGATCATACAAAGCCCTGACGGGTAATTAACGTCTACCACCCCTAAACTACCTACAAAAAAATACCCACAACACTAACATCATATGCGCACAGCGCATCTCTATATTTTTCCTACCTATCCTTTTCCGTTTCACCCCTTCTCTTCCCGACACACCCTGTGTCAAACTCTCCTTCCGACTTCTCTATAAGCATCGCCAAGCCAAGCAGTTCAGTTCGCACAGTGCACTCGCAGGAACTCTGATATTCACACAAGTCTTCTTCCTGCGAGCCTCCTCACTGCAACGGCTCACACAAGTTTTCCAACGAGCCTCCTCACAGCAGCGGCTCACACAAGACTTCTCCCTGCGACTCTCCGCGCAGTGACTCCGGCATTCACTAGTCTCGGCTGCTCAGCAAGCTGTAGCCTCACGGCCTCCATCGCCACCTCGACGGCGCACCGCTACGGCACGCACGACGCGACTTACCGACAACCGTCGGTCCTCCAAGTCGTCCCTGTGTACTATACTACCTGCCTGTAATCATTTGCCTCATGTGCCACACTGTCGGCGATCTTCTCAATAATACGGCCTTTATTCCAGTTGTGTATTCCTTATCCTGTCGGGTTCGTTTGCAACTCAGGCACTCACTTCGGGCATAGATACCACAAAGTCTAAAGATATTTACATAGTCTGCCCGGAGTGTAAAGCAGCCTGAGGGAGAACACTACAGGAAAGATGAGTTTGTGGGTATGATTGGGGGAAGCGTGGAAAACCTTCTCAAGCTTCTGGTAACTGAAAGAGGGGTAAAATGGAAAAAGGATTCTTTGAACAGATCTTGTGGGCATAATTAAAGCGTGAAATTTAGGTAATAATGAGAAAAATTGAATTGAAGGGTATACAATGTCCAGAAATAAGTGTGATATATGTGCGAATAAAACCTAGATAATTACGCGAAGGAATTTTGATGCGCACCTGAGGGTTGCGGACCAGAGCGCGGGAAAATCTCCGGAGAAGAGGGGGTAGGTATTTAAGAAAGTCGAGGAAGTGAGAAACCTTCTTCTCACGTAAAACTGTCATTGTTGCTCACGTCGACCAGATGTAAAACTAAAATTGCTCAAACGGGAGGTGCGAAATCAGTTAAACAATTTCGAATGCTTCATCCAGGAGAAAATTGATCGAATGAAACATTTTGTGCTCTACCAAAAATATTGAGAAAATATCAATGGTCATATAGTCACCAACCGGTGAGGATTAGCACGCCATCTTGATCAGTTAAGACAGTGTTAATCCTCATTTATGTTTGCATTATTTAGGGAATGAGTTATTCATTTCAGTTGTAATTTAGTTCATTTTCTGAAACAGACAGGAATTGGTTCTAAATCAAACTCGTATATCAGTGAACATAGAAAGTTAGAGGATTAGGTTTTTTGCATTTTCAATTAACTATTGATTTTAAACGAGATTAAATCATAATGGAATAAATAAATACTACGATAGATTTGTACCCAATTGGGGAAGGTTCTGGCCAAAAGTTTGGGCGAGCGAACAAAATCGAAATACTCGTATAACGCATGGATTGTCCCACGGAACACCACAAGAAAGTCAAGGCAAAAAAGAAAGAAAAGAAAAACAGTTTATTTCGAGTAGAGATGATACAAAAAGCATATCATTAGTTTTCAAAATACCATAAAGTAAGGCTTTTTAGTTGAATTTTTAGTTTAGTTATGTATTTCCAAACATAACTTCATATTCACACTGTAAATTGTAATTTCCAAAATAAAAAAAAATAAAAAAATTTTTTACTTTTTTTATATATGAAATTTTTTTTTTCAGTCTGATTCTTATGAAATTTGACTATGATATGTAACTTTCGAAAAGAAACGCAATTTATTTATTTCGTTTTTTTATTTAGGCCTCAGTTTTTGAGAGAATTTGACATATTGGTTTTTACATATTAATATTTCACTGATATTGATATTTCAAGACGTATCTCCTCATTGAGTTTTGATGCTAGAACAAAACTAAAGACAGTTTCAGAATCCTTAAAACATTTCTAACAAACTCAAATGGGCTTTTTTCCATTTCCCTTTTGCTCTCTTTTTATTTGGGGACAAAAACGGGAAAAAATTGAAAATTTTTGGTACTTTTCACTGATATTGATATTTCAAGACGTATCTCCTCATTGAGTTTTGATGCTAGAATAAAAACAAAGACAGTTTTAGAATTCTTGAACATTTCTAACAAACTCAATTGCGCTTTTTTCCATTTCCCATTTGTTCTTTTTTATATGGGGTCAAAATCGGTCGAAAATGAAAAATTTTGGTCCCCTCACTTCCCCCCCCCCCCCCTTGGGGGGATTTATGGTCCGTTGCGCCATAAAATTTTAGGACTGAATATTCCACCAATTAAGGGTCCTTTCCCAACAAACACATGAGAAATGACCCCTGGAGCAGCAGGGGCCTCGGATGATCTCCTTAAAGAACTAGAGCCTGGTTCTGTTTTATAAATAAACCAGTGATTATAGTGAAGCTCAAGGCCCAGGTGAGTGTGTGTTCTTGTAGGTGTCGTGCGTTTCGGCGTCGGAGATCTGGAATTATTCGTTGGATGACTCAATCCGAGGAAAAAAACAGAAAAAACCGCAAGCACACCCTACCACTACAGTGAAAGATTCACACCACGGAAGCCCTGAGTTATTTTCTCCTAAGGTCAACCGCCAAGAGTTATTCTCCTTGAGGCTCGGACAGGTGAATAAGGGAAAGAAGAGCCATGACGGCAAAATATACCCTTACTACTCTCACCTAAATTCAATATAATCCGAACAAGGTATGAGAAATTATTTCGCATCAAGGCGTATATTCTTAAACGGGTCAGGAGAATTTATATGACATCGAGCATGTAAATCTTAAGCAAGCAATATCTCCTATCATTCTGTTGAATATATAATTACGTCACAATGGCGCAATATAACCATTATTTATGGCTACAAAGAGTCTAGACACTCACAAGGAGTCCTAGGTAGCAATGACACTGCATATCTGTGCTGACGATTAGAGAGTCTGACACACACTTACTAGCACGGCTAACGCCATTACCGAGAAACAGCCGGATCGATTTTGCAATTCTTCCAACCTAAACACGGAACTGAGAAATGCTAAGGACAATTATGATATACTAAGAGGCATAATGAGCACAGTGAAAAATACTACCAACACATTCACAATTAAGAGTTTAAAATACTAACACGAATTTTCACTTAATCTCACTTACGCGACAGAGCTCTTAACGACACAATATTCAGACAAGCAATGATGCCCAGAACACACCGTGTTCTGCGAGATGTTGCCACAACGCTTATGTCTACTCTAGCGATGTTAGGTAGGTATTTATTAACCGGCAGGCCTCAGCCGAGACGGTTCAAGAAACGGCTTATGTAGAGTACAGGAATTTCTGGAGAATTTCTTGAGTCCTACTTGCGCGACTTTAAACTTTAGTCCACCACTCGTAACTTTTGAAAGAATGCACCTATCGACTTCAAATTACTCTGAAACGAAAGAACAAAACATTTTCTACAAAAGTGTAATAAACACATCCAAAAAAGTTTTCTGAAAACTACAGAAATTCTTTAATGAACCTGTACGACTCACGCGCCGTCGACAGACCTAAGTCCACTACTCGTAACTTTTGAAAGAATGCACCTATTGACTTCAAATTACTCTCAAACGAAAGAGCAAAACATTTTCTACAAAAGTGTTATAAACACATTCAAAAAAATTTTCTTAAAACAACAGAAATTCTTCGATGAACCTGTACGACTCACGCGCCGTCGAAAGACCAAAGTCCACCACTCGTAACTTTTGAAAAAATGCACCTATTGACTTCAAATTACTCTCAAACAAAAGAATAAAATATTTTCTATAAAGACGTTATAAACACATCCAAAAAAGTTTTCTGAAAACTACAGAAATTATTCAATGAACCTATACGACTCACGCACCGTAGAAAGACCTAAGTCCACTACTCGTAACTTTTGAAAGAATGCACCTATCGACTTCAAATTACTCTTGTCGATATTCCGGCCATTACTCGAACGCTGAGGTCCTTTGCGGACTTTATAAGGCACAAAAAGGCCTTCCGCAATAAAGGGCATAGGCTGTGCTCCTTCTAATCAGCCTAAAATTAATAACGCTGATAATTTTACGACTAGGCGGAGCAAAGGCGGGGGTTCCCCACGTCTTCGGCGACAAATGTAAATCTAAATACTAAAACGTTCGTCTGAACTTCTTGTTCGAGTCCTAAGCCATCGCGACGGATTCGAGCAAGCTAAGGAGCGTGGCGACAGAAGGCGGCCACCTCAGATTGAAACCGCCCCTGAACGCGAGTGCACCTTCTTCTTGTGTGCTCCGCGGGACTCGGCATTCTGCCCTCGCTACCGGGGACTTTTGGGTCCTTGACAGCCGGCTACAGTGAAGAGTGTTCGCCTGAACATTGTTTTCGAAGATCTTCAGGTGAGACTCCCGCTAATGACGCTCCGCTTGTCCTTAATTATCTTAAATTTCAGCGTTACCGGCCCCAGATGAGTTACCGGTAAATTTGTGTGACGTAGGGCCCGTTAAATGCGGGGAGTTGAATCCACTTGTTAGGGTGGCTGCACACAAATTTTTATTCGAAAACAATTTTGTTTTTATAATCCTAAATCTCAACTCTCATTTTCGAATATTCAAATTCTAAAGATAATGTCTTACAATTTTTCTTCATAAAGAGACACCTCTTAAAGAACTAAAATGTTCTATGCCGTGCTGCTTTTGCGCAGTTTTTCCTAAACGGTAATTAAGCCGGCTTGATCTCAGTGCCATCTAGTTAATGGTAGAGCTTGGCTGGAATTCGGCAGGTTAAATCCTGGTATCTATCTATTCTCATCTTGAATTCTTTTTCTTTTTTTTCAAAAAAAAAAGAAGAGGAAAATTTATCGTGTCAATTTTTAATTGTGTCTTAGCGCCGCTGTCTGGTGTAGCGAGGGCCGATTTTCAGTCTCCTTAGGTGTATGTCGAGTGCAACCTGTGTTGTATTTTAGGCGAGGTTCCTTGTTGTGCTGCTTAAGAACCTTACGTTTTTTACAGGTTCTGGCCTTTTTGAGCCTCGTCTAACTTTTATTAGGTTCTCTCATTAATATATGAAACTATTCTATAACTCAACAATTTGAACAATTTTAAACAATTTATTTACCACAGGTGATACAGAGATAAAATGTTTCTTAAGTCTAGTACAATTGTCAAATTTGAGTATAGCTACCTGTGGACCCGAATAAGTTCAGTGACTTCTAGGGCATCCTACCATCAAGGTTAGTCTTAGGAGTACAACAATGTTTAACCTAATTCACTTAAACTAGAGACGCATTAGACTGATCAATGAGATAATTAACTCGAAATTAGATACTTCATTTCACCATATAGTTCATATGGACTAGATTTAACAGTATATTCGACAAACGATTCTAGAACAGGCAGAAGATCGGCGAAAATAACCAAGGTAAATTACATTATTAGGACCAGTTATATAGGGGACAAGGTTTGACTCTGTAATCTTACACGACTAGTAATCTGATAGGAAGTGAGACTCAAGATTTTTTTTTAATACCATATAAGAATTACTTTCACGGATCTCCGCAGGTATTGAGTTCCAAGTTTTAGTTCCAACGAAGAGGATACTGTGTTGTGACCGAGCCTTTGAGTAATAAGGAAGCATGAATTTACTTCTATTTCGGGTAAAATAGTCGTGATGACCAGTTTGCGCAGTTAATAGTTGTTTTAGGCTATTGTCGCCATCATTTGTTAATGTTATGTAAATGAAATTGCAAATGGAGATTTTGTTGAGATCCGAGAGCTTAAGTATTCGTAAATTTCTGAATGAGTCATTTGTGTGAGCATTATATGTATTCTAGATTCTTTACCGCTCTTATGGCTCTTTTTTGCAGGGTAAAAATTTTGTTGGTTTTATTTTTATCAGTTCCGTGCCATGCTTCTATTCCGTATTGCAAGTATGGTGAAATGAGCGTTTGGTAGAGCATTTGTAAGGCTGTTTCAGGCAGGAAATTTTTAACTTTATTTAGGATTCCGATAGATTTTGATAATTTAGAACTAATATGAGCGATGTGCTCTTTAAAGGTTAGATGTTTGTCTATTATGATGCCCAGGAATTTACTTGAGTTGGTTTCTTCGATTTCACCTTCGCCAATTTGAATGCGTGGGAGAGATATATTTTTCTTGTATGAGAATGTAATATGCTTTGTTTTATCGATGTTAAGGCTTATTTTATTAGCTTTAAGCCACAATGAAACCTTATGAAGTTCATTATTTATACGCTCCGCCATCCTAGCGGGATTTTGGTCTGGAAGGACCGCAGAAAGGGTACTGTCATCTGTATAAAGTATGAATTTGAAGAATGATGTAGATTTAATGATATCATTGATAAAAATTAAAAATAGGAGAGGCCCAAGGACAGATCCTTGTGGAACTCCATGGCTAATTGTCTATGGATCTGATTTTGCGTCGTCAATGACAACGTATTGTTTCCGATTTGCTAGGTATGATCTGAACCAATCATGGGCAGCCCCTCGAATGCCATAACAATGTATTTTCGAGAGTAATACGTTATGGGCCACACAATCGAATGCTTTTCGAAAGTCAAGAAATACGGAGAAAACATGCTTTCCTCCATCTATATTAGAATAAAGGTATTGCAAATGATTTAATACAGCTTGTGTCGTAGATTTCTTAGAACGAAAACCGTATTGTTTGTCGTAGAGGAAAGATTTTTGTTCAAAATACGAATACACTTTTTATGCACAATTTTCTCGAATATTTTGCTAATAATTGGTAGTACAGAGATAGGTCTATATTTATTAATGCAGTTTTTATCACCATTTTTAAAAATAGGGGTGACTCTCGCCATTTTGAAAGAGTTGGGGAAGATACCTTGAGAAAGGGATTGGTTGATAATATAAGATATGCATGGTGCTATTCTATCAGCTATAGCCTTAAGAACTTTAGCCGAAAAATTTTTTAATCCACTTGATTTATTTTTCAAGTTGTTTATGCACGTAATTACATCGGAGGGATTAGTTGGCGTGAAAAAGAAAGAGTTAGGTTTACGGACATGGTCCATGTATTGCAAGAGGTCTCTGGGTTCACTGAAGACACTATCGGCTATATTTTTTCCTATGTTTACAAAAAAGTTGTTAAACACAGTTGCAATATCTTTTTTCTCGTGGTATTTTACATTTTCGTGAACGACGGACTCAATTGTTTTCGTAGTATTATTATTCGGTTTATAGCATGAATTAAGCAGGCGCCAAGTTTTTTTAATATCAGTTTTGTATTCAGTAAATTTGGCGTGAAGTAGTCTCGTTTTGAGGTTCGTATTTGATTTGGCACATGATTCCTGAATCTGTTATACGTTACTTTAGATATTCGCCCTTCGTATAGTAAGGCTAGGTACGCTTGACGTTTCTTTATATTCATCACTATATCTTCAGTAACCCAGGGCTTTTATCTATTTTTCGGCGTAATTGTGCGGGTGATTATTGGACAACACTGGTTATATGCGGTCGTTATAATTTCAGTTAAATTTAGTATTGCTTCATCAATGTTAATCGCATTATTGTCAAGTACATAGATGTCTAATGATGGAAATAATTCTTCTAGAACAGTTCGCAGTGTTCCCAAGTTGTATTCGTTTACACAACGAAATGAATAAGTATCAGCCTGTGGGCTGGTACAAGGACTATAGACATTTTTCTTGATGAGAAACACCGGGAAATGGTCAGATAAGTCAGAAATTATTATTCCGGTAAGAAAATCAGTCGGATCTAACATAAAAATATTATCGAGTACCGTAGCCGATTCAGAAGCAACACGTGTAGGTTTCGTGATGATTGGAAGGAAGGAGCTAGACTGAAAAACATTTATGAAGTTTGAGATTTGCTCACAGCTATCATATTGTAGAAGATCGTAGTTGAAATCCCCGCAGATTATCATTTCATTATATAGAGACTTGTTGAACTGAGATATTATGCTTTGAAGCTCGTTCAGGAAAGAGACGTTACAGGCTGTTGGGGGCCTATATACTGTCCCAAGCATAATCCGTTTATCATTTTTCGTTAGTTCTATAAATAAAGTCTCAATATGTTCACGATTCATAGTTGCACTTAAAATGACTTTCGAAGATGATATATGTTTAGATATGTACGTACTGATGCCACCACCACGTTTGTTACTACGGAGTGAATGATGGCTATAATAGTTTTGAATTTGAATCAGGTCTTTAGATGAGTCGTCTAGCCAACTTTCGGTGAAACTGAGAACATCAAAATTGCTGTTCAGCTCAGTGATAGTACAAGATATTTCATCTATTTTCGGATGCATC
Organism: Morinoia aosen; assembly: GCA_030386875.1. Lineage (NCBI taxonomy): Eukaryota > Metazoa > Arthropoda > Malacostraca > Amphipoda > Talitridae > Morinoia > Morinoia aosen. The sequence continues at coordinate 10,615,155 of CM059561.1, forward strand.
GATCTACAGTTCCAACATAATAGAGAAAAATCGTTACAGGTCTTCCTCATCGATTCATTGAATTTTTTAATATTTAGGTATATACAGTTTCCAGTTTCATTTAGGTTTGGGTGCAGTCTATTCAAATGATTGAGATCTGGATCAATATTGTCGAATATATCAATATGGTCAGTCATTTGAATTAAGAGACAGTAAGTAAAATGTAACGTAAAAATAAATATGATACAAACTACAGGATCAAGGTAAAAATAAGGACATTCCTACTTATATTTAAATTAAAAAAAGAGAAACTAAAAACACACAGAGGTTATTAGTCTGAATTGTCTAAAACCTAGCATGATTTCATAAGGAGAGCGCAAATTCAGTCCATGAGCAGGAACATTAGGGATCATAAATGGCAAATAATGTAGTTACAAGGTTGTCGTACCAGTGGTATCCGCATATAACACTTATAAGATGTAGTAAGGACGAAATGGATTTAAAAACGAAATGACAGTAAAGTTATTTATGGAATTTAAAAATCTTGACTATCTAAATTGTTTCCAGATTTAGAAACAAATACACGAGACGAGTTAAGTCTGAGCAGCAAGTTCGGTATGAGCATTCGATAAAAAGGAGAAAAGAATGAAATTGAAAACCAACTTAGTAAGCAGCAAAACAAAGCTGCAAGGTCGACGTGGATGCCTTGAAGAGGTAAAGGTAATTCAATCAAAAATCAAGAAGAAAACATGTGGACAGATATCAAAATAATATTAAACTCAATACGTCAGTCCAAAAAAAATACTAATCACGAATAATTTCCTCGGAGGACTTGCCGAAATGTTGCAACAAGTACTTGTCTAGTTCTTCAGGTGTATTGATGGTTAGAGGTCTCTGAGTTACTTGTCCAGTTATCTTTGGAGAGAAGACGTTGATATTGCCATCCAAACTTCTTGCGGGTCCTATTTGTTCCGGAAATTTTCGTTTGGCCAATCTCAGAGTGTACATTATACTTGCTCGCGAAGGTACTAAGTATTCATTCACGTAGAGTTGTTCCGGTTTAGTCACACGGCAGGCTGTCAGAACTTCTTGCTTCTTTTCGTATTGTCGTAGCTCAAAAGAAATGTTTCTTTTATCGACGTTTCCGGGTGGAGGTTTTTTTCCCAATCTACTCGCTGTGGTGATGTCAGAGTTACTCAGGTTGATTTTGAGTTGGTCCTTCAGGAGCTGGCACACCGTTTCTATGCAATTTTCTTCAGGACGTGATTGCGGCAGTTCCCCTGATATAACCAAGTGCGTTTTTTGTTCTCCAATTCTTCACGTTCTTCTTTCCTTTCGAGTCGCTCTAGACGAGAGACTATGTTATTCATCTTCTTATCTTGCTCTTCAATCCTTGCATTTTGATTTGATTCTTTCTTCGTTAGTGTTTCAATCATCGTTTTCGAGTCACTAATTTCGCTTTGAAATTTCTTCATTACTGATTTGAAGAGATCAATTAGGATGGAAACTACTTGCTTACTCTGTTTTGGCAGGCATCGTACGTCTGGATAGTCAAGCTCCAGCATACCCTCGCTGCTGTTGTCCTTGGTTGTGCTTGTCGCCATCTTGTGAGAAGGGAGACACTCTCAAAAAAAAGCAAGGGTTGAGTGCTTGTTTTGATGGAATACCACACTTTTTGTTCGATTTTTTTTAAATTTGGTTAGATAAAATGTATTCTTGGATCCTCATGGTCTGAGTGGGCACTCTTTTTTGGTTAGAAATGCATGATCATTAACAAGTTGGGCACTTTGTTTCGGAGCAAAGACACAGACGTCCTCAATGCCTCACTGCACTCACTGCACACTCAATTTAAGTGTGTAAACTTTAAAAGTAGAAATGTTGTGAAAGTGAAAGTAAGTGGTGGGGAAAATGTACCTTTTTTGTGTCTTTCTTCTTCATTATTAATTTTCCATGTCATTTGTTGTGATGTAACTTGTCCACTTTAAAGTGTAGACGTGACTCTGGTTAGCTGAACTTTTTTCTAATAAGCCTTGAAATAGAAATTTGATCATTTAATTATGGAAACATGTACTGCCTTAGCCTTAAGCGTTAAATTACGGTGCATAAAGTGTAGCATTATATCTCTTAGAAAAAGGCTCTTTCTCCTAACTGTGATCCTGCCTTTCTTATTGAAGCTGTTCCTCAATTAAGTGGGCTGTTACAGTCCTTTCGAATTCTGTCCGCTACTATTCCTTCAGCTGTTAGTGAGGTTTCTGAGGAGGAGCTGGTTAGGAGGTCGGAGTATAAGGTTCAGGTCATAGAACTTATGGTAGAACTTAAAAAACTCATTGCCACTTCCCAGGTGCTAAACTCTAGTGCTACCGGTGAACCTTCTGTATCTAAGGTTTCTACTTCTGATGTTCCTTTGAAAATCTTTAGAGCACCTCAGTTGACACTGAAAAAAATTCAGTGACAATGAGGGATGCCCTTTCAACTTCCTTCACTTTCGAGAGTCCTTTTCTAATGCCCTTCAGGCTTATCCTAACATGAGTAAGAAACAAAAGCTTATCTTCCTCAAAAATCAGCTTCAAGGAAGAGCTCTCAGTCTTATAGAGGGACTTCCTAACGAAGAAACTAGTTTTCTACCTTCTTGGGCATTGCTTAAGCAAGATTTTCTTAACGCTGATAAGTTAATCGCATTAGCTCTTGATGAGACCCTGAGCTGTCCCAGTGTACAGAGTCTATCTGAAATAAATTCTTTACTCTCTAAGGTTAAATTTCGCCTTCTTGAGCTTTCCAAGTTGGGCTTGGATTTCTCTAATGAGAAGTCGGGTAATATACTGTTTTCTGTTGTAATTAAAACTAAACTTCCCGAATTTTTCCTGTTGGAACTCCTTCGCTATTTTAAAGCGAGTTTCTTTTCCTTGGAGATGTTCGAGAATGCTCATAAAGTGCTTTCTCTTCTCGAAACCAAAAGTAAATCCAAACCGTCTCATGTATTCCGTAGTAAGGAAACAGAAATGGTGACCCGGACTGAGGTGAGGGACAAAACGCCACATTTACCTAGGCCTAATAAGTCGCCCGATGTTAAGGTATGTCGATTCTGTAACCATGCTAACCATGCTTCGTTTGCATGCAAGCGCTTTAATTCGCACGAAAAGCGTGTGAAACTGACTGGTAAATTGAAATTATGTACTACCTGTTTGAGCAGTAAGCACTTGTCAAGTGCGTGTCCTTCCAAAGTTAAGGGTCTCCCGTTCCTGTGCTCTTTGTGTAAAGCTAACAATCATGTTAGCCCTTTGTGTCCTAAATTTGTTGAATCCAGTGCCTTCGTGCAACCTCCTCATGATGGTTAAAGGCACGTCTAAGGATGTGCCCTCTTGTTGCTCTTACCACCAAGTATGGTGGGGTAACTAAGCGTGTTAATTTTGTAATTGATGGCGGCAGTCAGTCGTCGCTTATTGATTTGGAGACCGTAAGTTTCGACTATTCTGATGTAGGCTTGCAGGAGCTAACTATTAACAATGTGTGTGCTTCTGTTCCTTTAAGCAAATTAGCATTGAACTCGTGCTTCCGGACAGTGAGAAGCATGAGCTTGATGTTTTCGCTATGAGAAATTTAAACCTCCAGATGGGTATGAAAGATTTGAAGACTAAACTCGAAATTTTAAAACTAAACTTCATTTGTCGACTTCCTATCCTGAAGTTCTAAATGATAGCATCCAAATTCGCGGAATTTTGGGTGTAGATGCTCTTCAAGCTTTTAAAGTAAATACTTGAGTTACAGCACGTAAATGGCTATAAGGCCATGCGCATTTCTAACGGGTTTCTACCCTTTGGGGAGTTAAAATGTTACAACTCCTCTTTATCTTCTCATGTTGTTTCTAAAACTAAGAACCTAAATAATGATCTTAAAACTTCCGTTGAAAGAAATATCAATTTTAAATTATGTAAACCTTCTCTGTCTTCTGACAATGAAACTAAAACGAAAGCTAAAAGGAAAGGTGCCAAATATTTGTTGAACGAAAATCGTTTCCGTAATGTTCTTGCTAACTTTTTTGAAACTCCAAAAGTATGTACATCATTATTAGACGTTTCTGAGCAGTGTGTAGTGCAGACTGGACTTGATCAGCTGCTTGACCTTGAGCTAATGGGTATACCCTCTAAGGAGAAAGAAAATGATAGGGAATTGGAAGATTTTAAAGATAGTGTTAAACCTAAAGAAGGTAGATATTCTGTCCAGTTGCCCTGGAATCGCCAACTTTTGGCTAGAGTGCCTAACAATTTCGTATTAGCAAGATATCTTGCTCGTAAAGTAGCGATTGGCAATGCCCAAAAGGGGATGGAGAGTGCCTATAACGACGTTTTCCGTGAGCAGCTTGAATTGGGGATCATAGAGCCGATTGCATCTATCAAAAGGATAGATGTGCGGGCGCATAAATGGATTCCGCATAGGCCCGTTATTAGAACGCATGTTGAAACTTCCAAAATCCGACCGGTTCTTAATTGCTCTTTGAAAGTCGGTGGTTTGCCCAGCCTGAACGAAGCCTCGTATTTAGGCCCCATTCTGCTGAATGATCTGTTGGGACTGTTGGTTTATTTCAGTGCAAATACCGTTGTGGTTCTTTCTGACATTTTTAAGGCATTCATGCAGGTAAAACTTGCTTGTGATTTTGACCGCAATCAGTTTAGCTTCATCCACTTCAAGGATGGCAAATTTTTGTATTACCGTTACACTACTCTGTTGTTCGGGTTTGTGGCGTCACCTTATATTCTTAACTATCTGCTCAAATTGCACGCCCAAACTATTACTGATTTGACAGTTAGAAACGTTATGGCGAAAAAGCTGTACGTCGATAATTTAGTGTTCACTACCGAGAGTCCTGAACTGGCGCTGTGCACTTTTCGCAGAGCCAACAGTACATTTGAGGAGAGTGGGTTTCCGTTACGCAAATGAAAGTCCAATAATTCTGTAATATAGCGAGTAATGTAAGTTCTAGTTAGAGAGACCTAAAGATGGCAACGCTCGTGACGGCAAGATCATCAGCCAGTTTCCGATTGGTGCTAGCCAGCTAAACAGTTCATGCTGACTGCTAGTGTGTATATAGATTGTCCCGGACGGCTAAGTAATACGTCTAAACTATTCTCTAACTACCTACTACTATTTCTATTCTACTCTTTTCTATATATTTCAAGCTATCTCCGCTCTACTCTCGCTGGCCACATGTCTGGTATTTGCGTATCTAAGTTGTAGGGTATCTAAGAGGTGAGTGAATTATTTACTTGTGATGTGTCATTGCATTGTCTATTTATGTCAGCACTATTACGGTGTTGTGTCTATGTGAAACCTACAATGTGCTCTAGTGTAGGACCACTAAAATTACTACAAATTCTGAACTTCTTTCCCAAATTGACCCTGCTCTATGTAGTGCCGAAGTGCACTCCAGAGTGCTAGGGAACGACTATAACTCTTCTACTGATCTTCATTCTCTGTCTGTAAAAAGGTTGGACTCCTCGTGTAAAACACGAAGAAAAATTCTTTCTGAAGTAGCGTCTATTTACGACCCCTTGGGAATTTTGTTGCCTTTTTCTGTGCGAAGAGATTCAGATCTTTGAGAGATTTCAGTTCCATAAGCGGAACCAGAAACAAAGGGAAAGCATCGCTGATTTTGTTGCTAGCTTGAAAGCCCTTTCTCATACCTGTAATTTCCAACAGGAAGGGCTAGAATAAACTCTTCTGGACAGGTTCATTTTGAGTGTGTCCAGTAATGAAATTCAAAATTGCTTGCTGAATGAAGCTGGCCTGACATGGCAAAAGGACATGGATCTAGCTACTGCTAAAGAAACCACACTGAGAGAAACAGTGGAGTTCAGGCAATCAAATCCTATTCTAAATGTAGGTCAGAGTAGAGTTCAGCAACTGCGTACAAGCCTCAGGGCAAGACTCAGGCACAAGCTAGCCCCAAATCAGCATGCAGCGGCTGTGGTGGTTTGCACTGGCGTAGAGATTGCCCCTATAAAGACAGTGATTGTAATGGTTGTGGCCAAAAAGGTCATCTGAAAAAATGTTGTTTCAAACTAAAAGGGCAGAAATCTGCTAAAGGCAACAAAAATAAATTTGTGCTTGCTATGCATGAAAAAAGGGGGAGGGAACACCACCCAAACCCTAATGGAACTAGCAATGGAACCAGTGCAGACTACCCGGGCCCCAATTATGGGTGTTTTGGGGAAATATTTTCATTAGCCGAGGAAATGAAACCCCCAATCAGAATAAAATTGTTACTAAATGGTGTGCCATGCGAGATGGAGGTAGATACAGGTGCTGCCAGGTCTATCATTTCAATGGCCACCTACTCTAAAATACCAATTAAGACAAGACCCGAGCTGAGATCCTCTGATGTTAAGCTTAGGACTTATGGGGGAACAGAACTGTTAGTTTCGGGAGAGATTAGGGCTAGCATCCAGCATGAAGCTAGTGGTAGGGCTCCACAGCTAGCAACTATTGTAGTTGTAGACAGGGAGGGGCCAGCTTTGCTGGGTAGGGACCTGATTGATTCCCTTGGGCTAACTATAGTAGCAAATGAGGTCAACAAATTGACTACCTGCCCTGAAGAGTTAGCAAATAAATTCCCCGACCTTTTTCAACCAGGTCTAGGTTGCTTTAAGGGAAGGAATTTCAAAATAGAAGTGGATCCCTCCGTACCACCAAAGTTTTGTAAGGCCAGGAACGTGCCTTACACACTTAGACCTAAGGTGGAGGCAGAACTTGATAGACTGGTGCAGGAAGGGATCCTCACCCCTGTACAGTACTCGAGATTGGCAGCGGCTATCGTTCCTGTGTTCAAGGCTGATCAAAGCATCCGCATCTGTGGCGACTACAAACTAACCGTCAACAGAGCCACTAGGCTTGATACCTACCCCACACCCAGAGTGGAAGATTTATTTAGCGGGTTAGCCGGAGGAGTTATATACTCCAAGCTAGACATGTCTCAAGCGTACGCCCAACTTCCGTTGGATGATGAATCCAAGGAGCTCACCGTGATCAACACCCATAGAGGTCTGTTTGCTTGTAATAGGCTAAGCTTCGGCATAGCCTCAGCACCTGTGATCTTTCAGCGTGCCATGGAGGGACTATTGCAGGGCCTCCCAGGAATGTTCTGCTACCTGGATGACGTCCTGGTGAGTGCCACTAATGAGCAGGAGCACAACAAGCGTCTCCATCAAGTCTTGTCTAAACTACAGGAGGCAGGGCTAAAACTGAAAATGGATAAATGCCAAATTGGAGTGCCACAGGTATCCTACCTTGGATACCAAATCGACAAGGATGGATTGCACCCCACTGCCGAGAAGGTAGCAGCAATCCAGAATGCACCAGCTCCTACTAATGTAACTCAGCTGAGAGCCTACATTGGTGTCAGGCCGCACAGGCCATTGGTGTCAGGCCCATAATCCCAAGTATTTTCTTTATGTGTCCAGCTCCCTGAACGCCGACTTGTCTGTTTTTCTGCGCTGATGTTGCGTCTGCGCATTTACTTTAGTTAGCCCTTAAATATCATTTGTATTACATGTCGATATTCCAATGTTTCTTTGATTACCTAGCTAAATAAGACTAATATTTTAAATGCAATTTTGAGTGTTATACCCTGTTATTCAGTAGCTCATGTCTGTACGCACTATTGTTGCAACAGAAAATAAATCACTGTCTTTGTTAAAATATATCTGTGTATGTAATAGGGACAGCAAAGAAATTCAGCATTAACAAGTCACACCCTAACGTCAAAAGAGTTTACTTTCTCCTTGTTGATACAGGCTTTAGTCTCATACGACTCCTTGCCTAATAAGGAGTTTAAGGAGCCACATCGGAAGGACGAACTATTTCGCATAGTTTGTCGATTAGGAAGACGCAGTCGCAGTTCGGCACTAACAGAGTTCACTTCTGTTGCCCTAGCGGTCTAATACGGCGCAGACAGTTGCTCGTCTTCCTAACAGTACCGCCGAAGTTCGACACATGACGGAATTTACTTCTGTTACCCTAGCGGACTGGATACGGCGTAGGCGGTACCCACACACACCTCACTCTAGCGGTACCACCGTAGTTCGGCACAAAACAGAACTTACTTCTGTTGCCCTAGCGGACTGAATACGGCGCAGGTGGTACCCACACAAACCTCACCCCACACACACACAACGGTACCGCCGTAGTTCGGCACTAACAGAATTTACTTCTGTTGCCCTAGCGGACTGATTGCGGCGTAGGCTGTACCCACACGAACCTCAGGAAGGGCAGCTGCAAAGAAAAAGCTAGCGCCCCGGAAAAAGGTAGCTGCACAGAAGACAGCCCCCATTTTTCACGAACCCTCACGTCGACCGCACGACGGTATCGACATATTCTGGCGCTCGAACAGGGACCCAGAAGCGTCGCGCAACTACCAACGTTGCCTGTGATTTCTGGGTTCTACACAACTACGCGGACATCGCACCATTAAAACAAGATGAACCTCGTCGCTCAAGCTCGAGAATACGTCGAAGCCCTCGGCCTCACTCCCACCGATGCGGAGTACAGGGAAGAATTTACCAGCCGCCTGAGGCATTTGGAAGAAGCGGAACGAGAAGCTGCGGAGCGAGAAGCCGCAGAACGAGCAGCAGAACGAGAAGCCGCAGAACGAGCAGCGGAACGAGAAGCTGAACGAGAAGCAGCACAACGAGACCACGAGCTCAGACTCAGACAACTCGATGCTCAAATCGCTCCTCAAAATGCTAGAGTAAAGATACCTCCACCGACTCCATTCGATCCCACAAAAGAAAGGATGGACGAATTTTTGCAACGCTTCTGCAGTCATACAACAGCAATGGGATTCACTGAAATCGATGCTGTTGTCATGCGTCATAACTTGATCACACCGAAGGAACGTCGACTCATCGATACCCTGCCCGCAGCAGATCGCTTCAAGCTTCCTGAAATCAAATTTCTTCTGCTAGATGCTCATAAAGTCACTCCAGCAAAACTACGCGCTAACTACTACGAACTGAAGCCAGAAGAAAGCGACAATATGTCACGTTACCTACGGCGACTAGAACAAGCCTTACACGCTTGGTTAAAAGGATGCAATATCGAAGCCAACTACGAGACTCTTCGTGACTTTCTTCTTGTTGACCGCGCATATTCCAGCTTGCCTCCCTTCCTCGCTACTCAATTGCGTGACAGGGGTGGTAACACAGTCGCAAGCCTAGGAGAGCAGGGTGATAGCTTCTTGCAAGCAAGACCTCATACATCGCTCCAGCAGCTTTGTAAGGGTCGCACACTGACATCGACGACGGATGCGGCCCTCCAGCACTCAAAGCATCATCAGCACCAGAGCGACGCTCGACATTTCCTGTCCGAGCCCCCAGCACCCCAGCAAGATCAACCAACTCCAGCAGCAACTCTCGAGGAACGCCACCAAGAACTTCTAACACTCGTGATGTTCCCACCAGCTCAAGATCGATCAACACTCCGCAGCGCGAGGAACAACGAGGACCTTACACTGGATATTACTGCACTTTCCATGGCCCCAACCGATCACATTCCAGTGATGAGTGCCGACAGTTACAGAGGAGGCAAGGTCATTGCCACAGTAGTGGAGCAGCCCATGCAAGCCCACCTATCTCCAATACTACAGCTCGAGTAAACAATCTAACAACGCATGAAGAAGTAGATGAATACGACGATATTCCCCCAGTCGCATGCAATCACATCGCCTCAAACAAACTGATCGAATTGGGACAACTGAAAACATGCTTCGGCACTGTGAACCAACAACCCGTCAAAGTACTACTCAATGGAGGAGCAACAGCGGTCTTCGTCAAGAAGGCTCTCGTCCCAACTGACACCATTTTGAAGAAAGTAATTACCGTTCGGCTGGCCAACAATCATTCCTTCGAGGCGCCTTTTGCCCGGGTAACTCTCGTGTGTCCCTACTACCATGGAGAGGTGACAGCCGTAGCCACGAAAGAACTCTCCCATGATGTCATCCTCGGCCGAGTTCCCGGAACCACCTCCTTCGAAGAACAGATGATCGACCATGAAGAGCAACCAGTTGCTGCCGAAGTCTCTCATGTTGTCACAAGGGCAGCAGCAAAATCGAGCGAAAATCCCCCTGCCGCACCAAGCACTGTCGATATGTTGCAGCACAACAAAGAAGATTTCAAGAAATTACAGCGGGAGTGCAAAACATTGCAGTTTTTATTCAAGAAAGTTGACACTGGTAAAGAAGAAACTCATAAGGATGGCAGAGTCATTACCTATGAACTCCACGACGGCATTCTGCACCGGAAAACGTTACGAGACGGTCAGGAAACTCATCAACTTGTAGCACCTGCAAGCGTGCGCCCACAAATCTTGGAAATGGCTCACGAAAATCCACTTGCTGGCCATTACTCCCAAAAGAAGACTCAGGCTCGAATAGAACGAGATTTCTACTGGCCATCCCTGGCAAAAGATGTGGTCCAATATTGTCACTCTTGTCACACCTGCCAGACGCACGCTCCATCTTGACCAAGGAAGGCACCAGTCTCAACCCCACCGATCACCACTCCATTCTCCGCGCTCAGTGTTGATTTGGTAGGCCCATTGCAACCAGCATCGGCACGTGGCCAGCGATACATTTTCACCGTGGTGGACCAAGCAACTCGGTACGCAGACGCAGCCCCGCTCAGACATATAGATGCAGAAATGGTCACCCAGGAGCTACTCGAAATCTGCAGCAGAGTTGGTTTCCCTCACACGCTAACGAGTGACAACGGCACTCAGTTCACCGCCGCAACCTTCGAAGCTTTCCTGAAACTCGTCGGTATCCAGCACCGATTGACGCCATTATACCATGCCCAATCGAACGGCATTGTCGAACGCTTCAATGGTACGCTCGAAGTGATGTTGCGGAAATTAGCCGTAGAACAACCGCGAGACTGGGACCTTTATCTGCCTTCCCTCCTATTTGCTTATCGAGACGCTCCTCAGGCCTCAACCGGGTATTCTCCTTTCGAACTCATCTACGGCCATCGCGTCCGTGGACCTTTAACCGTGCTCAAAGAATGTTGGACAGATGGGAGCTTGCAAGACGACACGAGCACTGCCCAGTATCTAATGAAAATGAAGCACCGATTGAAAGAAACATGCAAAATCGCTCGCGAGAATCTAAACAGGAGCCAAGAGAAAAGCGCCAAGTTCTTCAACAGACGTACCAAGATGCGAACTCTAAAACAAGGAGATAAAGTCCTCGTATTTCTGCCCGATTCTCGAAAGAAGCTACTTATGACTTGGAAAGGTCCCTATACAGTAAAATCACGCCTGGGAACCTATACCTATACATTGGACGTGGATCTAAACAACAAAGTTTATCACATCAACCTCCTTCGCCAGTACCACGACCGGGAGCTACAAAGTTCCGCCTCACCAAGCGAAAGCGATCGCGAGGAGGGCGACGAGAGAGTAGAGGAAGCTTTTGCAGCGGTTGGCCTCGCCTTAGAACCTACCTGCGAAGAAGAAGAGCTCGACCGGAAAGAACCAGAGATGCCGTCACCCGTCGGGGAAACCATTGAAGATTGCGTCATCTCCCCTACGTTGACCACAACACAACGCTCAGAACTCCAGGAACTACTCGGAGAATATCGCGATCTCTTCAAAGATACTCCCGGAAGAACCAGCACGGCTGTTCATGAAATAAAATTAAAGGATACTTCCAGTTTTCGACTTCAGCATTCGTATCCACTTCCCCTAGCGCTAGAGCCTGAACTGAAGTCAAGTTTAGAGAAGTGGATGAGGATGGGAATCGTGACGCCATCCACCTCACCTTACTATTCACCGCTCCTTGCCGTCCGGAAGAAAGACGGTACCCACCGATTTTGTTTGGACTGCAGGCACCTCAACAGCCAGACAGTATTCGATGCCGAGCCAATAGCAGACACCACTTCAATCTTCACCAATTTAGCTGGCAAAACAATCTTCAGCAAAATGGATCTCACCAGTGGATGGAGCAGGTACCTTTACACCCTGAGTCCCGCCAATACACCGCCTTCAAAACTAGGTCTGGCCTATATGAATTCAACGTCATGCCTTTCGGCCTAGCAAATGCTCCAGCCACTTTTTCCCGCCTTATACGTCAAGTCACTGCAGCACTGCAAGATACCGAGGTCTACATGGACGACATCTTAATCGCCTTGACTACTTGGGAAGATCATTGTGCAGCATTAGCTAAACTGTTCGAAGCTCTCTCTCGACATGGCCTTAAAGCGAAGCCATCCAAATGCGAATTCGGATTTGACAGCCTCAGTATTTGGGTCATCAACTGAGCAGTAATCAGATCCAGCCTCTGGAGAACCGAGTCGAAGCCTTAAAATCAGCTCCACTCCCAAAAACAAAACGGGAGCTCCGAAGTTTTCTCGGTACAGTTGGGTACTATCAACAGTACATTCCTACCTACTCTCAACTGACATCTAAACTCCATGATTTCCTAAAGAAGAACTCCCCAGAACAAATACCTTGGACCGATACAACAGAAGATCTGTTCGAAAGTTTGAAGACAGCTTTAGTCAAGAGACCGGTCTTACAGTTACCAGACCCCAGTTGTCCTTTCATTCTGAGGACAGATGCCTCCCAAACTGGACTTGGAGCAGCTCTCCTCCAGCCAAGCAAACGAGACTTCCGTCACTACGCACCCGTAGCATATGCTTCACGTCGACTGAGAGGAGCAGAAATAAACTATTCTACCGTTGAAAAAGAAGCGTTAAGCATCTACTGGGCTCTACAGAAGCTTGAGGTCTACCTGTATGGACGAGAATTTGTGTTACAAACCGACCATCGACCCCTCCTTTATTTGCAACAGACAGACAAGTTGAACCCCCGATTGAAACGCTGGGCTTTGTATTTCAGCCTTTTCAGGTTCCGAGCAGATCACCTTTCGGGAGTCGGCAACCACCTTGCGGATTTCCTGTCTCGGCTACCGTAGCAGAGACACCCTCCCCCGGGCGTGTCAGGCCGCACAGGGGTTGTCGAGCCTTTTGTGTTAGTTACCCATAATCCCAAGTATTTTCTTTATGTGTCCAGCTCCCTGAACGCCGACTTGTCTGTTTCTCTGCGCTGATGTTGCGTCTGCGCATTTACTTTAGTTAGCCCTTAAATATCATTTGCATTACATGTCGATATTCCAATGTTTCTTTGATTACCTAGCTAAATAAGACTAATATTTTAAATGCAATTTTGAGCGTTATACCCTGTTATGCAGTATCTCATGTCTATACGCACTATTGTTGCAATAGCAAAATAAATCACTGTCTTTGTTAAAGTATATCTGTGTATGTAATAGGGACTGCAAAGAGATTCAGCATGAAAAAAGTCACACCCTGAGGTCACAAGAGTTTACTTTCTCCTTATTGATAGAGGCTTTAGTCTCATACGACACCTCGCCTAATAAGGAATTTAAGGAGCCACCTCGGAAGGACGAACTATTTCGCATAGTTTGTCGATTAGGAAGACGCTGTCGCAGTTCGGCACTAACAGAGTTCACTTCTGTTGCCCTAGCGGTCTCATACGGCGCAGACAGTTGCTCGTCTTCCTAACGGTGCCGCCGTAGTTCGGCACAAGACGGAATTTACTCCTGTTACCATAGCGGACTGAATACGGCGTAGGTGGTACCCACAAACACCTCACTCTAGCGGTACCACCGTTGTTCGGCACAAAACAGAATTTACTTCTGTTGCCCTAGCGGACTGAATACGGCGTAGGTGGTACCCACACAAACCTCACCCCACACACATACAACGGTACCGCCGTAGTTCGGCACTAACAGAATTTACTTCTGTTGCCCTAGCGGACTGAAAACGGCGTAGGCGGTACCCTCACGAACCCCAGGAAGGGCAGCTGCAAAGAAAAAGCTAGCGCCCGGAAAAAGCTAGCTGCACAGAAAACAGCCCCCCTTTTTCACGAACCCTCACGTCAACCGCACGACGGTATCGACACTTGGGCTCTTAAATTTCTATAGGAAATTTCTAAAATCATCTGTAACTATGCTGGAGCCCCTAAATACCTTACTGAGGGATAAAACCCCTTGGAAATGGGATGCAAGTCAGGAGAGGGCATTCCAGAAGTCTAAACAAGCCCTCCTGGACTCCCAGACTCTGGTCCACTTTGACCCTCAGAAACCCATAGTGGTTGTGGCTGACAGTAGTGCGTATGGTGTGGGAGCGGTGCTGTGTCACCTTATTGATGGAACTGAACGCCCCGCCTATTTTGCCTCCAGAACTCTAACAGCAACAGAACGCAACTACTCCCAGACTGAGAAAGAAGCTCTGGCTATGGTGTTTGCACTCAGGAAATTCCATGGCTACCTGTGGGGACAGGACTTCACTGTGGTTACGGACCACAAACCTTTGTTAGGACTATTTGATCCGGGTAGAAGCATTCCTCCGATGGCATCCGGGCGCATTCAAAGGTGGGCTCTTCTGCTACAATCCTACAAGTTCACCTTGCGTCACCGGTCTGGCGTACTGTTGGGCACGGCTGATGCTCTCAGTCGTCTACCCTTGACAACTCCCGAGGAAGCCACACCTATTCCTGCGGAATGGACGTCCTTTGTAAACTTCCTCGAGTCAGCTCCAGTCACCAGCCCCCACATTCGCGACGGCACCCTAAGGGACCCAGTACTTTCAAAGGTATACAAATACTGCCAAGTAGGCTGGCCTTCGACGGTAATTGGTGACCCTGATCTCGCTCCGTATACTAGGAGGCGAGACGAATTGTCCACACAAAATGGCTGTGTGCTCTGGGGAGCAAGAATTATTGTACCCCAAGCTCTCAGACAAGCCATTGTGGATGAACTTCACTCTGGCCATGCTGGATCATTCAGGATGAAGGAGTTAGCTCGCAGCTATGTATGGTGGCCGCTGCTGGACAAAGATCTAGAAGAAACGACTAAGTCATGCAGCGAGTGCCTGAGCGCTCGAGCTGCACCAACGAAAGCTGAACTCCATCCGTTGGAATGGCCTGCGAAGCCTTGGCATCGCATACACATTGACTACGCGGGCCCAATGGATGGAAGATATTACCTAGTGATCGTGGACGCACACTCTAAGTGGGTTGAAATTTTTCCCACATCTACTACAACCTCTAGCGAAACGATCTCGTGCCTGAAACACTCTTATGCGACATTTGGATTCCCCGTAACAATTGTTTCGGACAACGCAACGTGTTTCACATCGGCTGAATTCCAATAATTTGTGAAGGCATGTGGTATGCGGCATATTACGAGCGCACCATACCATCCATCAACTAATGGACTGGCAGAGCGCAGGGTACAAACGTTCAAGAAGAATATAAAAAAGTCAACGGAACCCCTACGCCTAGCACTAGACAGGTTCCTGTTCAACTATCGGCTGACACCCCACACGACAACAGGTGTTACGCCCGCCGAACTGATGTTAGGCAGGAAAGTTCGCTCTCGTCTTGATCTGCTTTGGCCATCAGAAGCAATCGCGTCCAAAGTTGCTCAATGCCAGGACGCTCAGAAAAGATACCACCCAGGGTCTCGCGCGGTTGACATTCCGCCGGAGTCACCTGTGATGGTCCGTCAATACACACCGGGTTCCCCAAAATGGACCCCTGCTGGCCTGCTACTACCGTTGAGAAAACGGGCCCGGTGTCCTACAAGTGCCAACTGCAGGGGGGAGAGGTCGTTCGTCGACACTAGGACCAAGTTATTACCTGCTCGAACACCCTTTCCGGACCCAGGGACCAACCTACTGAGGAAACCGTGTTGATCCCACAACCTGCTCGTGATTCATACTCACCACCTCCGGCTAATGAACCTGACCACGAAACACCTGATTACTCGATTTCCACCCAGGAGGCAAAGATGCACGAGCCTCCAAGTGCTAGCATCTCACGCAGGTCTACCCGAGCTCGGAAGCCTGTGGTGAGAATGGACCTTTAGGATTGACTAAATGAAATAAGGGGATTGGGATACAAGGGGGTTTCTAATTAAGGGGGTAGGGGTGTAATATAGCGAGTAATGTAAGTTCTAGTTAGAGAGACCTAAAGATGGCAACGCTCGTGACGGCAAGGCAAGATCATCAGCCAGTTTCCGATTGGTGCTAGCCAGCTAAACAGTTCATGCTTACTGCAAGTGTGCATATAGATTATCCCGGACGGCTAAGTACTACCTCTAAGTTATTCTCTAACTACCTACTACTAATTCTATTCTACTCTTTTCTATATATTTCAAGCTATCTCCGCTCTTCTCTCGCTGGCCACATGTCTGGTATTTGCGTATCTAAGTTGTAGGGTATCTAAGAGGTGAGTGAATTATTTACTTGTGATGTGTCATTGCATTGTCTATTTATGTCAGCACTGTTACGGTGTTGTGTCTATGTGGAACCTACAATGTGCTCTAGTGTAGGACTACTAAAATTACTACAAATTCTGAACTTCTTTCCCAAATTGACCCTGCTCTATGTAGTGCCGAAGTGCACTCCAGAGTGCTAGGGAACGACTATAACTCTTCTACTGATCTTCATTCTCTGTCTGTAAAAAGGTTGGACTCCTCGTGTAAAACACGAAGAAAAATTCTTTCTGAAGTAGCGTCTATTTACGACCCCTTGGGAATTTTGTTGCCTTTTTCTGTGCGAAGTAAGCTCATTTTGAGAAAATTGACGCCCTTGAGGCTAGGTTGGGATCAGGATGTTCCGGAAGACATATGTAATGAATGGCAGAAATATTGTCTGGAATTTTCGGAATTGAGGGATTACGAGTTTCCTAGGATGACTTTGGCTGAGACTAAAACTACCCAACTTGTTGTATTTTGTGATGCTAGTGCTAGCGCCTTTTTATCTGTATTTATGGCGTCCAAGAGGATCGTAGCGCATTACTTTTCTCTAAAGTTAAAGTTTCGCCTTCTCGCCAGCGAACTCTTCCTTCCCTAGAACTCTTGGAAGTGTTTCTTGCCTATCAGTGTCTTGGATCTCTTCTGTGTGATGTTAATTTTCCTTATAAAGGGGCTAATGTAACTATTCTTACTGATTCACAGGTCACCCTAGCTTGGCTCTTGAGCGGTAAACCTCCTCGGAAAAATGTATTTGTAAGCAACAGGATAAAAGACATACAAGCCATGCGTAAGCAGCTTGAGTGTAAGGCCTTGGCTGCCTTTAGTTACGAGTACGTGCCCACGATGTTTAACGTTGCAGACATGCTGACGCGGGGTGTTAAGGTATCTAAGTTTCTAGAATATAAATTGTTATGGTTAGAAGGTCTTTCTTGGATCAGAGAAAGTAGAGATAAGTGGCCTAAGGGTCACTTAAGATGCATTCCGCAGCAATTTGTTTCAGACATGTGTATCGCAGTTAATGCTGCTCACCCAGGTGAAGCTTCTATTGTAACGCTTGAGCGCTTCTCCTCCTACCCAAAGCTGTTGGGTGCGGTGAAGAGGTGTTTAGGGCCGTAGCAATCTGGAAGCGCGCAGATCCGGGAGAGTCTAAACTGCGAGCGTTTCTTTACCTCATTTCCTCTATGCAAAGAGAGCATTTTGCCAGCGAGATAGAGGCCTTGGAAAACAAGAATCCTCGTCCGCCTTTGCTTGTTAGATCTTTCAACTTGTTTCTTGACTCTCGTAATTTAATTAGATCTATCAGCCGCATTGTCTTAGTGGAGGAATTGGATTTCAACACTAGGAACCCTATTCTGTTGTCTAGTTCTTCTCATCTAACTTGTCTTCTGATCTTGCATACCCATAAAACTCTTTCATCAGGGTGCTGAATCGACCGTGCAAAAACTTAAAATGGACGGTTATTTGATACCTCGCTATAAGCGTACTGTTCGTGGCGTTTTATCCAAATGCATAGTATGCAAGCGGGTGAACGCTAAGGCTTTCTCTTACCCTGACCCGCCTGCTTTGCCAGACAGTCGGACTAATTTTGTGAGGCCTTTTGCTAACACAGGAATGGACTTTTCAGCTCATTTCTGGGTGTTAGATCCGTTTGGCCATAAAAAAGTGTATCTTTTACTGTTTACGTGTTTTCAAACTAGAGCTATTCATATAGAGAGCTTCTTCCTTCCATGACGTTGGAAGAATTTTGTTTAGCCTTCATTCGCCTCACGAACGAAAAGGGTGTCCCTAACACCGTGTATTCCGATAATGCTAAAACTTTCGTAGCTGCTTCTGACCTTTTGGCAGAAGTTTTAACTTCTTCCTCGTATGAAGAACGTTTCCGCACTTTTAACATTAAATTCAAAACTATCCCAATCTATAGTCCACAATTTGGTGCGATCTGGGAACGCTTGTTTAAATCCATCAAGGAAAGTTTGTACAAACTCTTTGGCCGTAACACATACCCTTACTCTACCTTTTGTACTGTCATTTCTGATATCACTCTAAATCTTAATCGACGTCCTCTTTCCTACACAGAGACGGGGACACTATTTTGCCTATCATGCCTATTCAATTCCTTCAACTTTACCCTACTTCTTACTCTTTAATCCTTTCCGATGAGGTCCCTGACCTGGAAACCGAGGACGATGAACGTCGAGAGCATCTGCTCTCCGCGCTTGAGAGGCGCGACGTCATGGTGGCCAAGTTTAGGGAGCTCTGGTACTCACATTACTTAATCACCCTAAGAGGTCCATATCCTCTTAAATCTTTACCTCTTAATAATAAATTCCTGTCTATAGGTCAGGTTGTCTTATTAAGGCATCCCATAAAACCTAGACCGTTTTGGACCTTAGTCCGTATCATCGCGCTGCTTCCTGGACGCGATGGCAAGGTCCGGGTTGTTAAAATTATCAAAGCTGATAACTCAGAGTCTGCCGTTAAAATTTCCTTACTTTACCCCCTGGAGTTAGCTGTTTCTGATACTGCTTCAGAGGAGGGGTTTGAAAGCGCAGAGGGAAGCTCGAGTGAGGAGTTGCATCCTTTTTTCGAGCCTCCCGGGAGTTCCTTTTCTCGTGAGGGTAGTTCCTTTTCTATTGAACGCCCTAGAGATCAGCATTATTCTTCTGAATCAGACTCCTCGGAAACTTCCGAAGAACCTGAAATTGAGGCAGCTGCACGGCCTAGGCGACAGGCAGCTCGCCCACAACGTAGCAAGCTTGCCGACTTAATTAGGAGAGGTCACCTCTAATGTCATTCCCTACTTTGTTGCTCTTAAAAATTATATGCGCATAAGTGTAATTGGTGTTCTTTCTATGCTTCCCCTGGAAAGAAGCATTAATGAATTAAAATGTTTGAACGTTAAATCTGTGTAACGGAAATTTCTGATGAAAACTCCGTTTTTTCTCTTGCCGGGGTTGTGTCGCGATTCCGGCCATTGCTCGAACGCTGAGGTCCTTTGCGGACTTTATAAGGCACAAAAAGGCCTTCGGCAATTAAGGGCATAGGCTGTGCTCCTTCTAATCAGCCTATAATTAATAACGCTGATAATTTTACGACAAAGCGGAGCAATGGCGGGGGTTCCTCACGTCTTCGGCGACAAATGTAAATCTAAATACTAAAACGTTCGTCTGATCTTCTTGTTCGAGTCCTAAGCCATCGCGACGGATTCGAGCAAGCTAAGGAGCGTGGCGACAGAAGGCGGCCACCTCAGATTGAAACCGGCCGTGAACGCGAGTGCACCTTCTTCGTGTGTGCTCCGCGGGACTCGGCATTCTGCCCTCGCTACCGGGGACTTTTGGGTCCTTGACAGCCGGCTACAGTGAAGAGTGTTCGCCTGAACATTGTTTTCGAAGATCTTCAGGTGAGACTCCCGCTAATGACGCTCCGCTTGTCCTTAATTATCTTAAATTTCAGCGTTACCGGCCCCAGATGAGTTACCGGTAAATTTGTGTGTCGTAGGGCCCGTTAAACGCGGGGAGTTGAATCCACTTGTTAGGGTGGCTGCCCACACTCTCAAACGAAAGAGCAAAACATTTTCTACAAAGGTGTTATAAACACATCCAAAAAAGATTTCTAAAAACTACAGAAATTCTTCGATGAACCTGTACGACTCACGCGCCGTCGAAAGACTTTAGTTGACCCTTTCGCGCTCGCGCGTTGTCAGAACATCAAACTTTCCTCTGTTCTCAGAAACGAAATGAAAATATCCTCAACGTTACATCCAATCAACAGGCCATTTCATTTGAATTTGTTTAAAAATTCAATGCCAAATGTCAAGGCCGGAAACACGTCGAACTAGACCGTGACGTATAAAACGATGACCATATAAAATTTCTGAACAACATCATAGCGGAGGAGCATAAGTTTCATTTTTGAGAATACGTTCTTTAAGTGATTCAGGATATCACTATAATTTCATCATATAATTCATCAATTACAAAAATACAAGAACAACTATTTCTAACCTACAGCTACCAGTTGAAAAATAATACATGGAAGAAGCCCGTAAATACTCGTATTGACAGTGTTTCTTGCAAAGTAAGCGAACCGTAGAAGTTTGTTGACCTGCAATAAAATTTTCAAAAAATTATAGAACACTGAAGCATTCTGAAAGACTGTTTCGAGACGTCGAAACAAATACTTTCAGAATGACATAACCTCAAGAATGAAACATTAGCCTAGACAAAAAACTTACCGCGGAAATCGTACCGTGGGCAAATACATTAACACATAAATGACCTTTTTCGCCGGAGAAAATGTAAAAAAAGACCTACCTCACAAATATGAAAAACTTATATAATTTACAACTGAATAGTTCAACATAAATATAAATAAACATATTAGGATTTGAACAACACCAACCGAAGTGGACGAATAAGCATTTCAATGGTTGATCAAATAAATATCAAGAAAAGGAAGGTAACAGAAAAGCTTATTTTGAGATAATACCTATGAGCAAAAGACAAATACTCAGATTTTGCAAAAAAATAGAAAGAAAGACTGAAAGCGTATTCTAGCTTTGAAAATATTCATAAGCACTGGGGGAAATCAAATACCAACTACAACGGCGCGAGTCGAGTTCTACATAAACGTAAGTAGAACAGGGAAAAATTAAAGCACTTTATTTCAAAAGATATTGCTATGGGTAAGGATGACACTGAGACTAATGATTGAATATTTGCATGAATGAAGATTTATACCAAACACACAAAATTTTGGGTTTCGTGCTTCTATCTTTCCACATCTGGCCCTAAGATCTGTTTTGATTTTGTTACCGTGGATAATAAAAGGATATATTCACCTCGAAAAATTTCTCATGTGAATTGCTTTAGGAAATACGAAGTGAAGGAATCAGTATAGCTATCGGTTAGCAGCATTGTTCAGTACTACAGTCGAAAACCGAGAATAAAATTAACCTTGAAGTGTAGACAAAGATCCAGTATTTGAGTGAGTGAAGTGTAATACTTCAAGAAGGAATTTATGAGGTGAGAAATATATTATTAAGTGTTGTATTTGTGCACTACAGTGAAGTATTACAGTATGTAATTGCCACTAGGGACTCATGATATGCCATGGTGCATGCGACTTGGAGTTTTTCATTGTTGCTGAAATTTTTCGCAAGTTATTACAGAAAAACGTGGTAAACTTGACAATGATTAAAATAAGTCGTAGGAAAACGAAAACAGTAATAATTAACCTCAGTGTCGTATCCTCAATTGTATGGTCTTTTCTGGTCTTTTTTCTGATCACTCTCAACTCGTAACATTACCTAACTCGTCATCTCTTTATTATCGTAAAGCATTCACGTAAAAACCGTACATTTTTTGTGTGACCTCCATTTATATTTAAATAAAATGCTTATCAAGTAATGACCGTAATGTTAAATTGTATAATTAGAAATACAAAACTTGTAATTTTCGTGGTTCTCATACTCATATATATATAAATATATATATATATATATATATATATATATATATATATTTCATGCTTCCTTGAAATGAGATTTTTGAACAATCGGCCGAAACAAGCGATTCATATAGTATTTCCTGGCGTCAAGAATTGCAAAGTTTTATGTCATGTATATGTAAACTGTCAAAAGTGTTCTCACCCCACAATGAAAATGCATCGTCCATGAAAATGAGTTATCTCTTGTAATTATCATTACCTGTATCATCAAATGTTGATTAAGCAAGATTAGGAGTACCTTACTCTCAATCATTTTTTGTCGACTTGTGACATGGGTATATTACAATACTCGTGTTTACGTATCATCTAAGTCTATTAGCTGCAAGATATTTTAAAAACCAATGATGGTATTTCTGTTCCATCTATATTGGAAATAAACTTTTACTTTTCTTTCTTTTTTCTTGTCTAAATCAGTATCAAGTCCGAGGGTAGAAGCTGAATTTTTCCCTCATCTATCAAGATACATCTGGAGCTCCACTCAAGCCGTTTTACTGGATATTTGATTTCGTCATGTGCTTACGTACTTTTTTTAAAGCATAGAAAGTTATTTCTACTTCCCTTTCAAGCATTTGCCCAACCCTGTATTGAAGTATTTGTCTTTTCCTCGCGGTTAGTGTCTCAAAATGAGCTTTGTTACCTTTTTATTACTTTATTTCATTTAGGAGTTCAACCAATCAAATGTTCATTCGTACCCTTAGTTTGGTTTGGTATCTATTCCAAAATTATATAAAACAACCATTACGGTTAAAGATTTCTGATGAACTAATTTGTGGCAGCGCATTACAGATTATTATGGCATGTCTGTTTTTATTTCTTCTTCTTTTAATCAGGTCATTTAGGCGCTTTTTCATTCCTCTGCTACGATTTTTGCGTTATGTTTTCTGTAGAGGCTAATGCGTTCAATTGAAGTTTATGTCATTCTTCATGTCTCCTTCGATGCCTCAATGCGTTCTTTCAGGGTGCTCAGGTATTTTTGGCTTTGTTTTTTTCACAATTTCTTCCAGTTTCACAAGCGTTTAAGATGCGTCTAGTTCAAAGTTGACGTTTTAAGAGTATTCACGGGTTTATTGTATATTTGATTTAAAATTAAAAGCTATATGTAAAAAAAATTTGCGTTGGTATTGTTTTAGAGAGTTAAATAGATGAATTGTTGAAATCAAAAGTTCCCGAACCTTTTAAGAATGCAGGATATTTTCAGAAATAAAAACCATGCTCCTTCGAAATGAAATTGTTAAGAAATTTTATATAGTCACGCCCAATACGTCATTGTCTACTTTAATGTGTCTTCGGCCTTGACATTTGGTATCGAATTTTCCAACAAGCTCCTATATGAAGTGAATACTTTTCATTAATTTCCTCTCAGCTACCTCTCCTACAAGTGGCTTGGCAATTGCCTTGTGTTACAGTTTGTGTGCCACTTATTATTGTACAGAAATCTTACAGGCTATCCTGTAACCGTTCAGAGTTAATTAAATTTAAGCTTGTTTACTCATGAACTTAAAATTAAGGACTAAAATCAAATTACCATTTACCTTATAAGTAAAACTTAATCTCTGAATATTAAATCTAAAATTAATGAAGCAAACCCCATTACTTTAATATATAAAAATTTCTATACCCCAGCTCTAGGCTCGTCTTTGGTTTTTGAACTTTAGCTTACCATCCTGAATACAGCCAATTGAATACACCATTTGAGCCAAGCTGCACTGACCTCTTAAATTTTCTGGATGCCGATTCAGATCGCCTCCAGCCATTGACCACACAACTTGATTATCAACTTTATAACCGAGCCTTCGCAGCCTTCATCACTTTCACCTGCCTCCGCATCTCCGACGGAACCTCCCGTGCTGCCAACGCAGGGATCCCGGTGGATTATCATCCGCTTCGCTACGCTGCGCTTCTCCTCCATCGAGGACTGAGCGGCCGGAGGATGAGAGGCTGAGGCGCCTTACGTGCTGCTGACCGCTCCGCTCACCATCCACTCGCCTGACTCCGCTTCCCGGCACATCCTGATGCTCACGAGCTTATTGGAGAGCATGGTTTGCTTCCTACGACGGCACTGTCGCAGACCGTAAGTCCAGCGCCCGCCTGTCTACTTGAAGCCCTGCTCCGAAGAGTTTATAGTTTCTTGGTTCATTTAAGTTTAGCCGTTTGTCCTCTTCTTCCATATGTCGTTCCAACATTTGATCTAATAAATTACGGCAAATTTTCCCATTACGGAACTCCGCTTATTTCAATCTTCTATATATATATATATTAACCAATCCTTTTTTTCTATATGGGGGCCAGTATGGGGATACGTGTGTTGCCGGGAGCTCAGGTTTGTCGGCGGGTGTGGTGCAGCATCAGCGGCAGCGGCATTCTTCTCTAACATATTTTTCTAAACCTTGTAACTTTCGCGCTGATAAGCTTAACTTGAACTAATATTTACTAACTCATTACAGCTATGGCTTCCAAAAAGAAGCATCGCTGAAAGCGGCTAAGGACGGCGACCTCACTATTTTGACAAAAACCCGCAAGTACGAACGGCAGCGTGTAACTCGCTTACACAACACCGTTAAAGCTGCCATAGACGATTACTCGCAACATGACAACTTATAAACATTTCCAAAGTTACTTCTTTGCAGATTGAACTGAAGGATCTAGACAAGTCTATTTTTGACTTGCTGCTTCGCAGTGACGCTGCTGACGACGTGCTGGAGACTGCTGCCAACGAGCAGGAGTTCGAGGCGCAATTGTTCGATTGCCTGGCCCTCCTCCAGTCACAACCTTCTACCTCTACATCTGCCAGAGGTGCGCTGCTGGTACTTCCTCCGCCTCCACTGCAGGTATAGTAAATGTGCAGCAAAAATTAAAACTTCCCGATGTTCCCTTGCCAAAATTCAGCAACTCTCCCAACGAAAAATTTGAAAAGTTCCTATTCAGTTTCGAAGCAATTTTTGATAAATATAATTTAACCTCTTATGAAAAATTCGTGTACCTCTACAATCAAGTTTCGGGCTCGCCAAAAATTTTGTTAAATTCCCTAGATATAGCTGATCAGACCTACGATACGGCTAAAGACCTATTGCAAAAGGCCTTTGCGTCTGAAATTATTCAAAAATACAACGCTATTGAAAAACTTGCCAACATCAAACTAACAGAGTCTGATGATCCGTACGTGAACATCGGCGAGCTAAAAGCCACTGTTGCTGCTTCCAAAAAACTGGAAATTGACGTAGACACTGTCATGGCGTACTTTTTCTGGAACGCTCTTAAAGCCAAGTTTCAGAAAAAAAAACGTTTATTTCCAAGTTGCCACATGAGATACATGCCAACATATTGGCTATTAAAAGTTTCTTAATATAAGACGTCTTAAAACAAAAGTTCCATACGAGGAGTATTAATTGACGAACCATCCGAGGTGTACAAATAGATAAGCCATACGAGGCATAGTAATAGACAAACTATACGAGGTGTGCTAATATATAAACTACCAGAGGTGTACAAATAGATAAACCATACGAGGCATATTAATAGACATAATATACGAGGCGTACTAATAGACAAACCATACGAGGTGTGCTAATAGTCTAACAAAGTTCCATACAAGGAATACTAATTGACAAACCATCCGAGGTGCACAAATAGATAAGCCATACGAGGCATAATAATAGACAAACTATACGAGATGTACTATTAGACAATACTATCAGAGGTGTACAGATAGATAGACCATACGAGGCATATAGAAAAAATATACGAGGCGCACTAATAGACAAACCGTACGTGGCGAGCTAATAGTCTAACTTTGTCAAGGGTAGTTGAATGAGAAATGAAAAATATGCCCTAAAAATATGCAAAGCCCTATCACCATCAAAAAAATATTTCATATCTTCTCGGGTTAGGCTGTTTGAAATTTTGAGAAAAGTTGGTTTCAGCAGAAAAATAACAAATATAATAAGAATGAAGTAGTAGCCAACCATTATGGTGAATTCTTAATTCGAATTTACAGTAATCTA
The DNA here is from genome assembly GCA_030386875.1 of Morinoia aosen. Taxonomy (NCBI): domain Eukaryota; kingdom Metazoa; phylum Arthropoda; class Malacostraca; order Amphipoda; family Talitridae; genus Morinoia; species Morinoia aosen. Next base: position 10,640,973 of record CM059561.1, read on the forward strand.
TCATATACATAGCTTAATTATAATTCTAGCTAGAAAATTTCTAGCATGCTGAAAAAACTATATAAGTTTTATAGCTAATAGGTTTTATAGATAATAGTGCTCGCGATAGCCATGTGCTAGAGGTTCTGCCGCCGTGCGGCAGAGACCCGGGTTCGAAACTCGGCGCTGGCGGTGGCGATTTTCTCTGTTGGGTATAGGAGAAAAATTCCAAGCACAATACCCCACTCTACCCAGGTGTCTGAAATGGGTACCGGTCTTGACCGGGGGAAAGCGTCATGGCGTCCTGGCGTTAGTTATAAGGCATTTGAAAATCCAATGTACTAGGTGATATGTATCAGGCTTGATTGGAAATAAAGCATCCGTAGATGCCTTCATTATTATTATTATTACTAATATCTAGGTTCGAAATTTTACATCTAGGCTTCAGCAAAAACATCTAGATCTAGCTATATAATATCTAGAGTGGCAGCCCTGTTGAGCAGCGCGCGCTCCATGGCTCGCTCCAATGGTGTCTAGTGACTCTAGTCTAAACGCGCATGGCTCTTGTGAAGCTCCACACGAAGCGTCTACACCGGAGCCTGCAGCAAAATGTAGACCAGTGTAAAACGGCTCTTTAGAGGAGTGAGACGGGGCTGTACTCTGTCCCCCCTGTTGTATGGATTGTACACAGAAGAATTAGCAGTTCGGCAGGAGTGGCTTAGGACTGAAAGTTGGTAATGAGAGACTGAGCTGTTTGTTGTATGCTGATGATGTGGTTGTGGTTAGTGAATGTGGACATGAACTGCAAAGGATGCTTGACATTGTGAATGGATATAGTACAGATTTCAAGATGAACTTTGGTGCCGACAAAAGTAAGGTTATGGTTATAAATAGTGATGAGACTGATAGAGACAGACTGTGGAATATTGGAGAAATCAGAATAGGTAGAACAAAAGAATACAAATATCTAGGTTGTATGATAAGTGAAGATGGATGCACTAGAACTAAGGGTGAAAAAGTGGCAAAAGCTATGCAGTGGAGTGGACGGTTAAGTAGTGTGGTCAGATACAGAGCAAACAAGTATGAATGTGTGAGAGGAATGTGGAAGTATGTTGCTGTACCTAGTGTCATGTATGGGATGAGTGTTCTTGCCTGGAATGGAAGTGATCTTGAAAAGCTGGATGTAATACAAAATAAGGTACGATTAGCATTGGGTGCTCGGAAATGGACAGCTACAGAAGCCATTAGAGGTGACCTTGGGTGGAGCCTATTTTCAGAAAGAATGATAGAAGCAGTGCTGAATTATAAGGTGAGAATTGAAAGAATGCAGAATAACAGATGGGTAAAGCGAATTTTTTAATGGATACTGAGTGTAAGCTATTGCGAGAAAGTGTGTTGGGGGCATGCAAGGAAACTTAGTATGCAAAAGATTATTCATGTTAGAATTGGGAGACCTGTAGATGACTGGAGTTTAATAAATGCTGGAGGTGTAGGGCCTGAGTGGGACTGCAAGAGGTGGAAGAAAGAGATTGAGAGGCAAACAATAGAGTATGGAGTGAATAAGTGGAAGCGTAGCATGATGCGGAAGCCTACACTTGACTGGTATTTGAAAAAAGAAGCACCTAAGTTTGAGATGTTCTATGATGATAGTTTTGGAAGTCAACTCTTGTTTTCTGTGAGATGCAAGTCATTGAGTGTGAACAGCGTACATGGAGGTGGAATGAGAATAATAACAGATAATGTCTGCAGTGTATTAGTGGAGTGGAGGAAACAATTGAGCATTTTGTGCTGGAATGTAGTAAGTATGAGCAGGAGAGAGAAAGTTTCATGAATGTGGTGCTTGAGCAGTATTTAGAGAATGAGTGGTATGCCAGATGTGCTGAAGATGATTGCGGTATGAGCTGTCTTGCTGGACTGGATCAGGAGTGTAATTTGAGTATCATTGAAGCTATGAAAATGTTTCTTGTGCGTGCCTGGAGTAAGAGACAGTGACTGGAATGAGCCAGTCAGGTAGAGTGGTCAGTAATGACCCAATATGCCTGGGGATGGTGTTTGACACATTGGTTATCCCAGTTATGCCGTCCAATGGCAGCTTGTGACAAGGATTGGTAGGTTCTGAGTAGTTTAGTGGACAAGTCTGGTACCAGGCGCTGAACTCTTTGTGTGAAAATTGTGGAGGGAATTGTAGGCCGTTACAAAGGCCCCGACGCTGTCGGCCCTCAATTTCAAGTTCAAGAGTCTTTGACTTTGAATAATAGGGAAGCATGAATTTACTTCTATTTCGGGTTAAATGGTCGTGATGACCAGTTTTCGCAGTTAATAATTGTTTTAAGCTTCTATTGTCATCATTTGTTGATGTTTTGTAAATGAAATTGCAAATGGAGATTTTGTAGAGATCCAAAAGTTTAAGTATTTGTAAATTTTTGAATGAATCATTTGTGTGAGCATTATATTCTAGATTCTTTACCGCTCTAATTGTTTTTTTTTTGCAGAGTAAAAATTATATTGGTCTTATTTTTATCAGTCCCGCGCTATGCTTCTTTTCAGTACTTCAAGTATGGTGAAAGCATTTGTAGAGCATTTGTAAAGCTGTTTCAGGCAGGTAATTTTTAACTTTATTCAGGATTCCGATGGATTTTGATAATTTAGAACTAATATGACCAATGTGCTCTTCAAAGGTCAGATGTTTATCTATTATGATGCCAAGAAACTTGCATGAGTTGGTTTCTTCGATTTCACCTACGCCAATTTTCATGTTTGGGAGAGATATGTTTTTCTTGTATGAGAATGTAATATATTTTGCTTTATTGATGTTGAGGCTTATTTTATTGGCTTTAAGCCATAATGAAACCTTATGGAGTTCATTATTTATACTCTCCACAATCATAGTCGGATTTTGGCCCGGAAGGATCGCAGAAAGCGTGCTGTCAATGGCAAAAAGTATGAATTAGAAAAATGATTTAGATTTGATAATATTTATAAATATCAGGAGTAAGAGGGGCCCAAGGACAGATCCTTGCGGAACTCCATGGCTAATTGTCTGTGGGTCTGATTTTGTGTCGTCAATGACGTCTTGCATCCGATTCGTTAAATATGATTTGAACCAATCATGGGCAATTGCTCAAATGCCATGACAGTGTAGTTTCGAGAGTAATATCTTATGGTCCACACAATCGAATGCTTTTCAAAAGTCAAGAAAAACGAAGAAAACAAACTTTCCTTCATCTACATTAGAGTAAATGTGCTGTAAATGATAAAATACTGCTTGTGGCGTTGAATTTACAACTCTAAAACAACTTAGGCGAGCTTCCCGTATTGTTGGAACACCCAATCAACCCTCTCCTTTGACGCGCGGAAGCCTGTTATATACGACATTCCTATAACTTCTCATTTAAACTGTACAATAACGCATCAGCGAGCAGAATGTCATTCATGTAAAACGTTTTTAAATGGGTTCCTATAGTGATTCTTTGGAATCAAATAATTATTTTCCGTAATCGCATTAAACTTCACATGGACCGTATTTTGATCTAATTACCTAAATACAAGCACCAAAAATTGGAAAATAGATTATTGTTCTCTTTTTCACAAATACCGACCAGCTAAGCACTGATAATGAATGTATCAGGACTCTTAGTCCTCAACTTATTGCACTTTTTGTGCTTGGTATATTTTGTCTTTTTTGGGTCAATATCCAGTTTAGGGGATCCACTGAAATTAAGAATTTTATTCCAAAGAATCACTAAAAGAACCCATTTAAGAGCGTTTTACATGAATGACATTCTGCTTGCTGATGCGTTATTTTTTAATTATTCAACTTTGAAGTTGGCTTTTGCGCGCCAAGCAGAGTTTAATTAATAACGGAAGCTAACCCCCTATTACAAACGTAAACAGGTTGGGTCGTGAGGGGGAGCCACAGTTCTTCTAGTCAGAATTATAAATAAAGGTTCTGACCCACCCATTAGGATGACGTCCGCGGTAAATTAGTTACCGAAACTCAAGTCTTTGAAGCGGGAGCACGCGTAGGGCAACACTGTCATGGACGCTCGCTTCCGGAGCCAGCGCGCCAGGCAGCGTACCTGGTGGCCGCCCTTTTGTAGCTGATGTAAACAGAACCTTCAATTATAATTTTCACTAGAAGAACTGTGGCTCCCCCTCACGACCCAGCCTGTTTACATTTGTAATAGGGGGTTAGCTTCCGTTATTAATTAAATTCCGCTTGGCTCGCTCGCTGCGTTGTTGAAACATCCTGTCCTTAAGCACGAAAGACAGTTCATGAACGACGCTCCTATAACTTCTAAGTTGAATAACTCAAAAATAACTCATCAGTGAGTAAAATGTCATTGATGTAAAACGTTCTTAAATGGGTTCTTTTAGTGATTCTTTGGAATAAAATTCTTAATTACGGTGGATTTCATAAACTGCATATTGACCCTTTTTGAGAATCCAGACAAATTGTTCAAAATTTCTCAGTCTCGTTAGGTAAAGCACAGCAAAACTTGAAAATATTTGCATTTATTGCAAAAACATTGATACTATGTTATTGGCATATAAGCTGTGTACAGAAATCTTACAGGCTATCCTGTAATTGTTGAGAGGTAATTAAATTTAAGCTTGTTTACTCATGAACTTAAAATTAAGGACTAAAATCAAATTACCATTTAACTTATAAGTAAAACTTAATCTCTGAATATTAAATCTAAGATTAATGAAGCAAAACCCATTACTTTACTATATAAAAATTTCTATAACCCAGCTCTAGGCTCGTCTTTGGCTTTTGAACTTTAGTTTACCATCCTGAATACAGCCAATTGAATACACCATTTGAGCCAAGCTGCACTGAACTCTTAAATTTTCTGGATGCCGATTCAGATCGCCTCCAGCCATTGACCGCACCACTTCAACTTTGTAACTGAGCCTACACCTCCCGTGCTACCAACGCAGGGAAGCCAGTGGGTTTATGAAGTTTCGTTGGTGTGATTTTTAATATTTTCATTTATTTGTTTGAAGGATACCAGATTGATATGCTGGTATCAACAACTTTGATAATTAAGGTTTTAACAAAAGGGTCACCAGCATTTAGTGTGCCTATGGCAAGGCACATAAATGCACTTTTAAAATTTGCATATAAGATTGTCAGTTAAGTTGGCCCATGGACTCAGAAGGAGTGGGTAATCGGGTGCTCTACTGGCAACGAGGTCTTTCACTTCAACAGCACGAGTCTATCCTCTGAAGGACAGTGAAAACGATAACTCTCGCCTTATTTTTATTTGGTGTCGCCTATGGGTGCCGTGACTACTATTGGAGTTAGGTTAAGTAAGACGAGACACTTGGAGTTTGTATAATCAGTACACACAGCAGGACACACTTTACATCACGAAGGGTAGCGGTGGAGTGGGCTCCAGCCAAGCCCGAGAACCATGAGCTCAGTTCCACAAGAACCATGAGCGCAGTTCTCAACGCAGAGTACTGTCTAAACACATTCTAACACAAGAGCACTGCAACATTATCAGTATTATACACATATACATTCAAGGTGCTACAACAAAGGTTTCAACACTCCTTCTCACATTGAATGTGTGTCAGATGAGACCATTCCTAACTTCGTTCTCAGTCTAGAGAACTTTTCTATGGGCAGGTTTTTGGTAAATATGTCGGCGAGCATTTGGTCGGTAGGGCAATACACTACGTCTATGTCTTTGTTACTCACAACATCCCGTTCATAGTGAAACTTAATATCGATGTGCTTGCTCCTCCCATGATATTTGGGATTGTTGGCAAGACAGATGGCTGACTGGTTGTCTTCGTTTATAACCATTGGTTCCATAGTACCAAAATTTAGATCACTGAGTAAGTGCTTCAACCAGACAGCCTCTTGAGCCGCACCGGCAAGAGCAACGTATTCGGCTTCAGCCGTTGAAAGGGCTACACAAGTTTGTTTGTTAGATCTCCACGTAATTACCGAATTACTGAGGGTGAAACAGTAACCAGAGGTAGACTTGCGGTCATTTTTATCACCAGCCCAGTCAGCATCTGAATAACCAATGCAAGTATCAGAACATTTGCTATACAAGAGACCTAGTTTAGAGGTGCCTCTCAGGTACCTGAATATTCTCTTAACACACATCCAATGCTGTTCAAGAGGTTTGGAGCTGTATTTAGCAACATTATTCACTGCGAATGCAATGTCAGGTCGAGTTCTGGTTGATAAATCCAAAGGGCTACCTACAGCACTTTGATAAGTGGCAGGGTCAAATTCGACATCATTTGGGGAACATATCGGGTTTACATTTACGTCAGCGGGAGTTGCAACAGGTTCACAATTATCAAAGCCAAATTTTGACAACAAAGCCTCAGTGTACGCAGTTTGATTTAAGACAACATTGTTTTTAGATTGTACAACACTTACACCTAGGAAGTAACTCAGCACACCAAGATCTTTCATTTGGTATTGGGAAGAAAGACTCATCTTTATTTGATTTATTTCGTCACCAGACTCAGAAGCAATTATTAGATCGTCTACATACACCGCCCCAATACACAGTTTCTTCTCTTGAACACGAGTGTATATACAAGCATCACTCTTAGATTGTACAAAACCCAATTTCTTCAAATAGATATCTAGTGTAGTATTCCAACACTTAGGAGCTTGTTTTAGTCCGTAGAGCGATATTTGTAGTTTACACACAAGATTTTCTTTGCCTTTGACAATAAAACCGTCAGGTTGAACCAGGTAAAGTTCTTCCATCAGTTCTCCATTAAGAAAGGCTGTTGCAACGTCCATGTGATGGACTTGCATGTTGCATTTGGCAGCCAAAGCTAGTACTGTCCTGACAGACTCAAATCGAACCACGGGACTGAAGGTCTCGTCGTAGTCAATGCCATATTTTTGTGAGTAGCCCTGAGCCACAAGGCGAGCTTTGTACTAGCAAATGCTCCCGTCGGGTCCGGTTTTTCTTTTAAAGATCCACTTTGATTTGATATGTTTTTGTCATTAGGACACTCTACAAGAGACCATACTTTGTTTTGATTTATAGACTCCATCTCATTCTCCATAGCTGTTTCCCATAGTTTTGCTTCTGGTCCACTGAGTGCTTCTTGAACACAAGATGGTATATCAAGCTCATTTTTCATTAAATACACCCATTCACCAAACCTATCAGGAGCCCGTCGATACCTGGCTGATTGTCTAGGCTCCACTCCCTCCATCCCAGCATCTGACTGTCTATGCCCCACCCCTCCCTCAGAGTCTTCTGGTTCTGGATCCTGAGGAAGAAGAGTAAAATTACCATCATTTACTTCTGAAAGCTCCTTCTCAATTGGCATCTGCTGAGGTTCATTGAACATAACGTCTCTACTCAAAAATATCTTTCTGCTGCTTATGTCATACAGACGATATCCCTTGGATCCACTTCCATATCCTACAAGAACACACGGTTTAGATTTTGGATCAAGTTTTTCCCTCTCATCTTTGGGGACATGAGCGTACGCACTGCAGCCAAAGGTTTTGAGGTGCTGTACATTGGGCTTGTGTCCATTAAGGGCCTGATAAGGGGTCATATCATTCAATGCACTAGCAGGGCTCCTATTTTTGACATACACGGCAGTTGATATAGCTTCACCCCAGAATGATTTTGGTAACTTTGAACCAGACAGCATAGCTCTGACAGAGTCAAGAAGAGTTCTATTCATTCTTTCTGCAACTCCATTTTGTTCAGGCGTCTTAGGCACAGTTTTTTTCATGGATAATTCCTTCCCTTTTTAGGAATTGTTCGAAGTCATTAGAGATATATTCTCCACCGTTATCGGAGCGCAGGATTTTAATTTTGTGATCGTAGTGATTTTCTACCAAAGATTTGAACTCCTGAAACACTTTAAAAACATCACTCTTATGTTTGATAATGTACACCCAAGTATACCTGGAGTGGTCGTCTATGAAGGTTACAAAGTACCTTCCACTCCCAAGTGATATGGGATTAAGCTTGCCACACACATCACTGTGGATAAGTTCTAAGGGTTGGCGTTCCCTTTTGTGATATGTTTTGGGGAACGGAAGCCTATGATTTTTGCCATCACAGCAGTTTTCACAAAAAATGTTATCTCCACTCACAGAGCAATCAAAACCTTTAACAAGATTCTTAGTGGCTAATTTCTTAAGATTATTGAATCCTAGGTGACAGAACCGTTTATGCCACAGAATTTCAGCAGAGGAAACGTTCATACATTTAGCAGCTGAATTAAGGGTGCAACTAAGTTTATACAATTTTCCTACTTCACTGCCTAAGGCAATCAATTTGTTGTCTTTATTTACAATCTTACATGAGCTTTCGTCAAAGCAAACTAAGTTTCCGCTTTCTGTAATCTGAGGCACAGATAGTAAATTGTAGGCTAAACCAGGTACATATAGAACATTCTTGACAACACAGGAATCTACCAGACCTTTAGGCAACAACACCATAACTTCAACATCACCTACACCAACACCTTGCAAGTTTCTACCATCACCAACTTCAATGTTAATTGGACTAGATAGCTCATTCATACAAGAAAAATCATTCCTATTATTACACATGTGTGCTGTTGCACCGGAATCAATTACCCAACAATTATTGATATTTATCACAGACAATGCACTGATATAATTGGTTTTACCTGCTACAAAATTTTTCTGGTCTTCTGTGTGGTTCCCATCTTCTTTCTTCAACTTTTCTTGATAGATCCAGCACTTGGCGCGTAGGTGTCCCGTTTTTCCCCATTCGAAACATCTTGAGTTTTTGAATTTGGAGGTCACAAGGGATTTTTCACTGAAGTCTGAAGCACTTTGGTTTTTCAGTTTTGCTTCTTCATTCAGAAGACGCTCTGTCACAATATCCCATGACGGTAGTTTTTCACGAGCTTCCAGTGCAGTCACGAGTGTGGAGAAACGGTCGGGAAGTGACGACAGCAAGATTATTACACGACTTTCTTCATCAACAGCGTCATCAATCACACTCAAGGACTCAAATATTTCGACAAATGCTTTGAGATGAGTTTGTAAGTCTTGGTCTTCTTTTAGTTTCATGTTGTAGAGTCTTTTGCGTAGTCTGAACTTGTTAGACCAAGTTTTCTTTCGGAATGTATCTTCAATTTTGTGCCACAGTTGCACAGGGTCAGTAGGATCCCCCAGTAAATACAGTTGACTCGTTTCTACACCAAGCACAATTGTTGCAAGTGCACTGTCACGTCTTTCTTCAAATTTTCTTCGAGCAGTCTCGTCCGTAGTCTGTGGCATGGTTTCCGTTCCTCGAACCAAGTTCCAGAGCTTTTCCTTCATTAGGAGCATCTTCATTTGCAGCTTCCACGTAGGATAGTTTTTATCATTAAGAGCCGTGAGGCAGTACTTTGCACTTTCACTTACGGAGCCTGCCATGTTTCTTTCTCTTTCACCGTTTCTGTCTCACACAGCACTAACAAATAACCAACGTCTGTTCTCGCTGTCCCGGGCTGTTTTTCGCTTCGGGACTTAGGATAACCTCACTTGATATTGCTTTATCGGAAGGTTTTCTGGGCCCATAACCTATTGGAGTTAGGTTAAGTAAGACGAGACACTTGGAGTTTGTGTAGCATTAGCTACATAAGAGTAAAATGATAAAAATTCCCATTCGCACGTAAATAAAATAATTATTAGCATTAAAAATCTTACTCTAAATTATCATTAATTATTTTCTACTTCTAATTCGTAATCATTGAAGTTTTTGTGTAAATACATGAGAGATAAAATAATCATTCGACATTTCGAGTTTTAAGCCGCCGGAAGTGGCAACACCCAAGCGCGATGCATGAATTCATTCACTCACTCACTCTCTTTCGTGACTCTCTAGCGTGCGTACAGCTCTCGTAAGTGAAAGAAATTAAGTGTGAGAATAGAGAAAACCTGGTAAAGTATACAGTGTAAATTCTCCGTGTGCATGGTGTTAAACTTAAGGATCTGTTCATCGTCGTGATGTAGAGATAAACTTGAAAATAGTGTTAAAATTCTTAGACTAGCATGTTTTATTTCGAGTGCTACCTCAACGTGACAAAGCGTATAAATTTGCGTGTCACGATTCATTTCCTGTGTCGAGTTATTAGTATATCCAACTACGTTTGTGCCTTACTACAAAGTTATACACCTTGCAGCTGTCATATTAATTCAAGATCTGTTCACGGAATACTGGTGATAGAGCGCGGCTAAAACGCCGGCGTCTTTGTTGGTAGTGTCTTTGTTGCCGGTGTCTTTGTTTTCCAAAACCTTGCGGAGCACAAACTGCCGTCTCGTGTCATTACTCTGTGATTTAAATCGCACTTTATGCATGTGGAATAATATTTCTTTTTACAACATACTTGCAGTAGTTTTCTTAAATGTGTTTGACGGGTAAATAATTAGGAATGCTTTTTATTAATTTCGTACGGATTATAGAGTACGAAGATTATTCATGTATATGCCTGCTAAAGTTTTAGTTTTTTTCATATTTCATTACTCCTTAAATCTTGCGTTTAATCGCATTTATTTCAATATAAATCACTACCAACAAATTAAATCATTTTTTCTTTATTCTTGCGGCAAAAATACATACTAGCATCTGCCATCGTGAACGCGTACTACTCGTGTACAAAAACACTTCGTGAATGCGTACGATGTTATGCCGGCGGTTTATTGCAAATGGCGAAGCGTAAAAACCGCCGGGTCATTGTCACCTTGACGTTCATTGTTCGTTTTGCGAATATTTTCTTTCTGCTGCAAGCGACACGTTTAGTGTTTCTTTTCTCAGTGTAGATATTATTTTTTTTATTACAAATGATACTTATCAGAGTTTTTCAGTATGATTGATATCAATGAACTTTAGGATCTTCTCTTTTATTTCTCGTACAGATATAGAGATGTTCTAGAGTACGAAAAAAGCATTAATTCTCATTCTATGCATTTTAGCTATTTTATATCTTTCCTTTCTGCTTCATGAATCATGTGTTATTCAGTCACACGAATTTGCCATAATTCCACAAAATGGAATCACCGATATTGTTGCTCTTTAAAAAAATCACAAGTAGTTCATTACCAAAAATTTCCCTTAAATTTCATGCCTCTATTTAAAGTAAGAGCAGTGGTAAAAGAGTTTTGCCCGTTCTAAATTGATTCTATCCTACTTTGAGCTTGACAAAAGTGAGAACAATTAAATTAGCTCGTGTCGGATCTGTAGGATTTCTCAGAGAGTCTACTTTGTGGGAGTTTATCATTTACGATGTGGGGACTGTCAGTGGTGGAATTTTTCCTTGATGTCTCCTGGGACTGCTCATCCAGCGTTTTCGACTTTTGCAGAACCTCAACGACATCGCCAAACGCCACCACACACACTCCCTGGGCCTGAGGGACTTCATTTACAATCTATTCCCTTTGCAATTCATATGGGTTATTTTTGAAGCTAGTAAGCCTAAGACTCCACTCCCCGGCTAGCTAAACTACCTGCTTCGACTACGATAACTCGCTTGTCCAGCTTGGGATTAATTGAGCTGATACCTTAAAGTGACTCCACCAAACGTCACGGGTTTTTCAAAGGCGTATGCTACTAGTTAGTCTAAATTGGGCTTATATAAATTCCCAAAACACAACTCATTACATCCTGCCGACACCATCGCGCGCCGGACCTGGCTGGGACGGAGAGGCTCACCTAGAGAAAATCTTCCAGTCAAGCTCACCGCCAGTCAGCCTGGCGTTCCTCCGAATAAAGACCGAGCTGAGTTCCCTCGCCTTATTACCCTTCTCTCACGGTTTAAGAATACTATCGAGTGATTGATTAGCGTTTGGAAGCGGATAACTAGCATACCCACCAAACCCTAACACTGGTGACCCCGAGTTTAAAACCCCAAAGATTAAAACCCCAGCCTTAAAACTTAAAAAAAAAAAAATATTCAACTCGATAAGTGTTTGAAAAATTGTGAGAGAGGATAATTTTGGCATAGCATTGTAGTGATAAATTTTCCCATGTCGTAGTCTTTGAGAATTTCTATGGATTTAACCGTGTTAATGAATGTTCTCTGAGCAGCTCTAACAAAAATATTTTTTCTAGCGCTATCCTGTCCTTTTTGTCTCATTTGCCACAGTAGGTAGGAAAATATTTTTCTCACCTGTTTTTTTTCGTGCCCACGCTAATTGCTGCCTACCGCATAAATTTTAGTTTCCAATTTTATATTTTCTTCTTTCCGTTTCAACTTTATTTGAATGATTGAGTAGGTAGAGTAATAACGCAAACCTTTGTCACTTTAATTCCAAGTCATAGGCGTTGATTACGCAAATTCCTTGCCGTTATAGCTTAATTTGTGCATTCCAAAGAAAATTACTAGCATGCCTGACACAGATAATGAAGATCGAGCGCGCACAAAACCTCTTAGTCTGCCGCCCTTCATACCAGAAGACAGCCTCACTTGGTTTAACCAAGTGGAGGCAATATTTAGGTATAATAAAATAAGGGACGAAAACGATAAGTTTTATGCCCTTGTGTCCGCAGCTCCCACGAAATTATTAAACGACTCCAATCAATTGTTAGAAAACCCTCCGACTGTTAATCCCTACGGCATCTTAAAAGGGAAAATTATGGTGAAATTGCAGATGTCCGATGCGGACAAATTCCGAAGCCTTGTAGACGCATCAGCAATTCCACCTGTCTCTGTCTCTTTCTCTCCCACTTCGTTAGTTAAGGAGTTGCGAAAACTTGCAGCGGGTGTTGCCGTAGCTGAGGAATTTCTGAAAGAAGTTTATATGAATAAACTTCCTTGCAATGTGCGTCCATTTCTATCGTTAGCAAGCCCTGACCAAACTTTAGAGATGCTTGCAGAGTCCACTGAGACAGTGATGCGCAACCTAAACGTGTCACAAGCACCGCAGGTAGCTTCTTTGAACGCATCAGCTGCGAATTTTAGCCCGGCAAAACTGCTAATAATCAATCCTCAGCCACAATAGATAAGATGCAGCAAGACATCGCTGAGCTAAAGCAAGCTTTCCAGAATTGCCAGTTAGGGCATAGTGTAGCTCACATCCGGCAAGGCCCAGGGAGATTCCAATGCTACCAAAATGCCTACGACTATCCCTATGACTACCCGCCGCCTCAAAGTTTTGATAGAGGTAGATCTTATGATAGGTCAGCTCAAGACCGCCGCTTTAGGTCGCGCTCTCGTGATGCTAGTAGTAACTTATGCTGGTATCATCAAAAGTTTGGTGACCAAGCGCGCAAATGTGCCTCACGGTTTTGCCCCCGTTATACCGAAATGACTTCGGGAAACGCCAACAGCGACGCATAGTAGCGAGTACTGCGTTATCTAATTCTCAGACCACTCGCCTCCTTGTCGTATTCGACCCAATCACAAAGCTTCGATTCCTAATAGACACAGGATCGAGCGTGTCTATAATACCAGCTTCGGCGAAAGATAAAAATAATACTCGCTCAGCAACACTGCGCGCAGCAAATGGCACGCCAATAGCTTGTTATGAGGAGAGAGCACTCGAGAGTAGTCTGGGATTGAGGAGAAAATTCACATTTACCTTCATGATAGCTGAGGTTCAAGAGCCCATAATAGGTGCCGATTTTCTAGCCAAGTTTCGCATAATTGTAGATGCGAAAAACCATAAAATTAGGGACGAGGAGACACAGATCTCAATTCCCGCTTGTGGCATGGCTAAAGATAACGTTTTGCATTCCTTCGCCATCGCTTTCAAAGATGAGTGCATGTTCGAGCAGGTCCTCGCAGAATACCCTGCACTAACAAACTCTAACTTAGCTTCTAAAAAAATGCAGACTAGCACGAAACACCATATTGAAACCACTGGACCGCCAGTCTATTCCCGAGCTCGGCGACTACCGCCTGATCGATTGGCTTTAGCCAAGAAAGAATTTGCGCGCATGCAAGAATGCGGCATCATCCGCAGTTCCAAAAGTCCTTGGGCTAGCCCTCTTTTGCTAGTACCCAAGGCTAACGGTGAATTCAGACCGTGCGGGGATTTCCGCAGGTTGAATGCCGTTACTCTACCTGACCGCTACCCTATTCCTTACCTTCATGATTTCAGTGCAAATTTAGAGGGAGCTCAAATTTTCTCAAAGATAGATCTCCAGAGCGCCTTCCATCAAATTCCACTTGAGGAGAGCGCTATCCCTAAGACCGCGGTAATCACTCCGTTTGGTCTCTTTGAATTCTTGAAGATGCCTTACGGCCTGAGGAATGCTCCTCAGACGATCCAAAGGCACATGACTGAAATTTTCTCAGATCTCACTTTCGCCTATGTCTATCTAGACGACATCCTAGTGGCATCCACAACCCCGGAGCTGCACAAAGACCATCTTAGGATCGTTTTTCAAAGATTGTCCGACAATGGACTCCTGGTAAATCCTGCAAAATGTGAGCTCGGAAAGCCATCACTGATTTACTTAGGTCATGAAATCTCTAGCCTAGGTCTAAAACCTTTGCCTTCCAAAGTAGAAGTGATCAAAAACTTTCCTCTTCCACAGACCCAGAAGGAACTGAGAAGGTTCCTAGGTTCTGTTAACTTCTATCATCGCTTTATACGCAATTGTGCTCAAACCTTAGCTCCTCTTTCAGACTTGCTGGAAGCCAAGAAAAAAGGTAAATCTATTGAGGTAAAATGGACGGAGGATGCGCGCAAAGCTTTTGACGAGATTAAGCATAAGCTAGCTACCGCGACTGAATTATCCTACCCTATTGCTAATGCTGATTTCAGTTTGGTAGTTGACGCCTCAAGTACTGCCGTAGGTGCCGTTTTGCAACAGAAAGTAGGAACTAACATCTCTCCTCTTGCCTTCTTTTCCAAAAAGCTGTCGCCCACTGAGCGTGCTTATAGCGCGTTCGGTAGGGAACTCCTTGCTATCTATCTGTCTGTAAGACACTTTCGCTATGCTCTAGAGGCAAGGGAGTTCGTGATCTACACAGACCACAAACCCTTGACATCAGCGACCAAGATGCCGTCTGAAAGACATTCCCAAGAGAAGCTCGACACCTTTCCTTCATTAGTCAATTCACCACTGATATCCGATATATCAAAGGTCTCGACAATACTGTCGCTGACTGTCTATCTAGAATCAATTCTGTCCAAACCAGTGGTGAAATCACTTTCGGCAATATTGAAAACGCGCAGAAGGAGGATCCTGAACTCCAGGATCTTCTCAAACCTTCTAACACTTCCTCTCTGAAATTAACCTTGGTTGACGGCGTGTACCGTGATGCCGAGCGACTTTCTCGTTTGTATCTTCCTGCGACTCTCCGCAGAGTAGCTATTCTTCACTATCATTCTCTCTCTCATCCTGGTATTGACCGTACATTGCGTTTGATTTCCGATCGTTTCGTCTGGCCAGCGATGCGTAAGGAGGTCAAGCAAATTGTGCAAAATTGCCATGCATGTCAGAGTAGCAAAATTGTGAAACATAATCGTGCAGCGTTACAGAGCTGTGCTTTTGCTGGACACAAATTCGACTCTGTACACCTAGATTTGGTGGGTCCTTTGCCTTTATCGCGTGGTCAGTCTTATTTGCTGACCATCATTGATAGGTTTTCTCGATGGGTTGAGGCCGTGCCTCTTCCTGATACCCAAACTGAGACAGTAGCGCGCGCTTTCATGAGCAACTGGATTTCCAGATTTGGGGTTCCCTTAAGTGTCACGCATGACCGGGGATCACAATTTACCTCCAAATTTTGGAGTGAGCTTAGCACCGCCTTAGGTTGTCCTAACACCAGCACTACCGCTTACCATCCGCAGTCGAATGGACTTATTGAGAGAGTCCACAGAGATTTAAAAGCTTCGCTGCGCTGCCTTAATTGCAGCCACGATTGGACTGACAGACTTCCAGTAGTACTGCTGAGTATTAGGAATTTATATCGGCAAGATCAGCAATGCACAGCAGCAGAAATGTTGTATGGGAAAACACTTCGTCTCCCCGGCGACATTGTTGACCCAAAACCCTTGCCTGAATTTTCATCTTCTGACCGTTCCGCATATGTAACCTGTCTCAAAGATTGCATGCGTCAGATCAAGTATGTTGCTCCACGAATGCCTCAAACAAAAGACAAATTAGATCCTGCTTTGCAAGACTGCACACATGTGTACGTCCGTAATGACGCCATCAAACCTACACTCACGCGTTTTTATGATGGCCCATTCAAAATATTGAAAAAGACGCCCAAGTATTTCATCCTTGAAAGATCTGGTTCACACGACCCTGTGAGCATTGATCGATTAAAAGTCGCGTACACTTCCGATCATAGTGTAACTTCTAACTCATCATTCTCTCCACAGAATTCCCTTTCCACTGAGACTCGATCATATCTACCTTCTCAGCTTCCTCAGTTGGCTGCATTGTTGCCTAGTCAACTAGAGTGTAACCCTTTCTATGTGTCTGTACATTCGAACCCTATCCCTAAGCCTAGCGTAGACTCTAACTCTAGCCCTCTTACTGAAACAGCGACAAGTCTGGAGAGACCAGACGAGCCCGCTGCAGTAACCCCTGTTCCTAGAACTCTTGCCGACCTAAATTTGCAGACCCGTTTGGTGAAACTTCCCCGCTCAGTAACTTTCTCCGACTGCCAGACCCGCTATGGTCGCTTAGTTCGACCTCCTTCCCGCTACGAATGATGATAGCGGGTGGACCTTTCGGTCTGCGCCTTGGGGGGTAATGTAGCATCAGCTACATATGAGTAAAATGATAAAAATTCCCATTCGCACGTAAATAAAATAATTATTAGCATTAAAAATCTTAATCTAAATTATTATTAATTATTTTCTACTTCTAATTCGTAATCATTGAAGTTTTTGTGTAAATACATGAGAGATAAAATAATCATTCGACATTTCGAGTTTTAAGCCGCCGGAAGTGGCAACACCCAAGCGCGACGCTTGAACTCATTCACTCACTCACTCTTTTTCGTGACTCTCTAGCGTGCGTACAGCTCTCGTAAGTGAAAGAAATTAAGTGTGAGAATAGAGAAAACCTGGTAAAGTATACAGTGTAAATTCTCCGTGTGCATGGTGTTAAACTTAAGGATCTGTTCATCGTCGTGATGTGGAGATAAACTTGAAAATAGTGTTAAAATTCTTAGACTAGCATGTTTTATTTCGAGTGCTACCTCAACGTGACAAAGCGTAAAAATTTGCGTGTCACGATTCATTTCCTGTGTCGAGTTATTAGTATATCCAACTACGTTTGTGCCTTACTACAAAGTTATACACCTTGCAGCTGTCATATTAATTCAAGATCCGTTCACGGAATACTGGTGATAGAGCGCGGCTAAAACGCCGGCGTCTTTGTTGGTAGTGTCTTTGTTGCCGGTGTCTTTGTTTTCCAAAACCTTGCGGAGCACAAACTGCCGTCTCGTGTCATTACTCTGTGATTTAAATCGCACTTCATGCATGTGGAATAATATTTCTTTTTACAACATACTTGCAGTAGTTTTCTTAAATGTGTTTGACGGGTAAATAATTAGGAATGCCTTTTATTAATTTCGTACGGATTATAGAGTACGAAGATTATTCATGTATATGCCTGCTAAAGTTTTAGTTTTTTTTCATATTTCATTACTCCTTAAATCTTGCGTTTAATCGCATTTATTTCAATATAAATCACTACCAACAAATTAAATCATTTGTTCTTTATTCTTGCGGCAAAAATACATACTAGCATCTGCCATCGTGAACGCGTACTCCTCGCGTAAAAAAACACTTCGTGAATGCGTACGATGTTATGCCGGCGGTTTATTGCAAATGGCGAAGCGTAAAAACCGCCGGGTCATTGTCACCTTGACGTTCGTTGTTCGTTTTGCGAATATTTTCTTTCTGCTGCAAGCGACACGTTTAGTGTTGCTTTTCTCAGTGTAGATATTATTCTTTTTATAACAAATGATACTTATCAGAGTTTTTCAGTATGATTGATATCAATGAACTTTAGGATCTTCTCTTTTATTTCTCGTACAGATATAGAGATGTTCTATAGTACGAAAAAAAGCATTAATTCTCATTCTATGCATTTTAACTATTTTATATCTTTACTTTCTGCTTCATGAACCATGTGTTATTCAGTCACACGAATTTGCCATAATTCCACAAAATGGAATCACCGATATTGTTGCTCTTTCAAAAAATCACAAGTAGTTCATTACCAAAAATTTCCATTAAATTTCATGCCTCTATTTAAAGTAAGAGCAGTGTTAAAAGAGTTTTGCCAGTTCTAAATTGATTCTATCCTATTTTGAGCTTGACATAAGTGAGAACAATTGAATTAGCTCGTGTCGGATCTGTAGGATTTCTCAGAGAGTCTACTTTGTGGGAGTTTATCATTTACGATGTGGGGACTGTCAGTGGTGGAATTTTTCCTTGATGTCTCCTGGGACTGCTCATCCAGCGTTTTCGACTTTTGCAGAACCTCAACGACATCGCCAAACGCCACCACACACACTCCCTGGGCCTGAGGGACTTCATTTACAATCTATTCCTTTTGCAATTCATATGGGTTATTTTTGAAGCTAGTAAGCCTAAGACTCCACTCCCCGGCTAGCTAAACTACCTGCTTCGACTACGATAACTTGCTTGTCCAGCTTGGGATTAATTGAGCTGATACCTTAAAGTGACTCCACCAAACGTCACGGGTTTTTCAAAGGCGTATGCTACTAGTTAGTCTAAATTGGGCTTATATAAATTCCCAAAACACAACTCATTACATCCTGCCGACACCATCGCGCGCCGGACCTGGCTGGGACGGAGAGGCTCACCTAGAGAAAATCTTCCAGTCAAGCTCACCGCCAGTCAGCCTGGCGTTCCTCCGAATAAAGACCGAGCTGAGTTCCCTCGCCTTATTACCCTTCTCTCACGGTTTAAGAATACTATCGAGTGATTGATTAGGGTTTGGAAGCGGATAACTAGCACCCCCCAACGTAACCGTAACATTTGTATAATCAGTACACACAGCAGGACACACTTTACATCAGGAAGGGTAGCGGTGGAGTGGGCTCCAGCCAAGCCCGAGAACCATGAGCTCAGTTCCACAAGAACCATGAGCGCAGTTCCCAACGCAGAGTACTGTCTAAACACATCATAACACAGGAGCACTGCAACATTATCAGTATTATACACATATACATTCAAGGTGCTACAATAAAGGTTTCAACAACTACGGCAACTGTGGGGTGGATCCGCTTCTTGTGGAAGGAGATCCGGGTCCAGTAAGGCGACGCACTCCAGCCGCTGCCGTGGCTCGAGGGAATCCGTTGTGGATCCAGGCGAGAATGTATTGTTGGTGTAGCTATCTGCAGATGCGAAGATAATTGGTTTAATTATGTTGTCTCAAAAGAGGCAGTCCCTGGGGGGGGGGGTGACTGCGTGTGTGGAGCCCTGTGGCTGAGTGAATCAGATTGTGAGCCGTGTGGCAGAATGACTCTTAGGGACGTCTCAAGTGGGTCTGAGGAACGTCAGATTTTTGGGCTCAATGACTTTGGGATTTGAGGAAGGTGGTGGTGTGTTTGTGTTGGCTTCGTAGTTTCTTCTGTACGGGAAAGAGGATTTGGGTTACTTGTTCCAGCACAATAAAAAAAGGGAGAACAGTCGCTGCACAAGCCAGGTTGCCTCGGAACGAGGAGTCTCTATGCAGGTACCCCAACCGTATTCTGGCGCCCGAATACGGCCGATGGCAATCGCACAATTGAGTACATCGTATGGACATTCATGAAATTCCCAGGTGCAATTTTTCCCATTTCTCTAACCCAAGACTATACTCAGAGTACTACTAAAAACAGAGTCGTTACTGGATAAGACTATGTAAGAAAGGTTTGGCTGATTTTATATAAGGAAGTTGCAGCCAAATACTCTAGGGTACCTTAATAGAATACACAAGTGCCTTAGGATTGGCAGTTGCTATATTAGAACCATTTACACTAAGCGAACAGTCAAGGACTGTCTGCACTGTAGATTAGGCTTTTTTGATAGCAAAAATTAATCGTAGTTTTGATCACAATGACTCATAAGGGATAGGTGAGATAGAATATGCTCCATTTGCTCACTGGGTGACTATCCAATATATACAATAATTGAATTAACTTGGGGGCAACTTGGAAAACTAGAATTTGCCTATTAATTACAGAACATGCCGGAACAGGACTGAGATGACACAAACAGTATACAACTGAGTATGAATTGCAAAAAAATAAGGAATTTAGACAACAATTATGAGAAGAGGTGAGGCCTCTAAATATGAAGGTCCTAGGAGCAAGACTAACTATTTCAGCTTGACACCTAACTACTTTCAAGAAAAAAAAGAGTTGTGATAGCTGAATTCTGGCTTCAAGAAATAGCTGCTTCTCCAGCACATCAGGCAATTTATTGGCTAACAATTATTTAATAAAAAATGTTACTAAGTTCCTCCATGAATAGAGTATTTATATGAAGAATACCGGTTCTATTTAAACAAACATGTTGTCACATGTAATCCGATAACTATTGGGATAGTTCTGAGCAGGACTTCCTAATTAATTATTTATGTCAATTGATTAACAATGAGCAACTAAAGCAACGAAGAAACTCTGTTAGCTGCGATAACCTATCAACGCTTTCTACATTTGGACTTTAATCGTTGACTGTGCAAATAACAACAGTTTATAATTAATTCAATACCTAAACTTAATTAAAAAATGCAATAATCGAGATCATGAGATTAATCATAGGCTGGGAACACACAGGAAAAGCAACAGTGACAAAATGATGTAGTAGGTTTGAACAACTTGTGCCCGCCTAAGCGTTTGCACAGAATGACTCAAAAGAGAAAATGTTCCTAATAACTTGACTTGACATGAATTCCTTAACCATTCTTCCCGCTAAAAATCACTGCCTATTGGCAAAAGATCCAATCAAATTACCAGCTAATTTAACTGTCCAATTTAGTTAGATAAAAGTGAGAATCGGATACTAGTAATGGATGCAACAGAAATGCATCTAATTTTGCTCACTACTTCTTGAGCTAACAAAAATAATAATACTAGGCACAATGGAATAACAATCCTATCTTCTCGCTCCTAAAGCACAAGGCGTATTTACATTAGGATTATGGCTTCCGAGAAGTTGAAGCGGGAAAGGTGTCGCCATAAATAAGGAACAAAACTAAACACACTGCTCGTGACATACTAAAGACATGACTAATCATTGACGAAATGGCGTACTCACGGAACAATTGTACCCAATATTTAACCGTAAAGCACACGAGACACAGAACAATACAATTAAGAATCTCACCCGAGGAGACAAAGACACGTGACGTACACACACACCAAGTCAGTTTGTAAAAATGTGAGCTTGTTGGCGACTGGTGTTGCCACCGTGCGTCTCTGAGAGGTCTCTTACTTTTTGAACTGGATTTTCCAGACATATTTTTTGTTACACCATTTTAAAAGATTATGGGTAATGTTGAGTAAATTTCTTACTCTAAAAATAATGAGAGTGATTATTATGCGATTCTTGGATTTTCAGATGGACGTTTTAATAATTCGTAATTTTTGGCTGGTGAGAGGCTGGAAGCGATCACTACAGGTTTTCCTTCGCTTCGCTGCTCTTCTCCTTTATCGAGGACTGAACGGCCGGAGGATGAGAGGCTGAGGCGCCTTACGTGCTGCTGACCGTTCCGCTCACCATCCACTCGCCTGACTCCGCTTCCCGGCACATCCTGAAGCTCACGAGCTTATTGGAGGTTGGTGAACTATTATTTCAGTAACCAATTACTTCCCATGCCGTGAGCTGGGTACTTAGGACGACGTTTCCCCATGCATTCTTAATAACTAAACTTAAAAACTTATAACTTACCTTAAAAACTTATAACTTACCTTAAAAACTTATAACTTACCTTAAAAACTTATAACTTACCTTAAAAACTTATAACTTACCTTAAAAACTTATAACTTACCTTAAAAACTTATAACTTACCTTAAAAACTTTTAACTTACCTTAAAAACTTTTAACTTACCTTAAAACTTATAGCGTATAAACTTACCTTAAAACTTAGGTAAATGTTGAGGACTTGACCATAATTGATTTTCTAGTTTTGGATGCCTGAATATTTTTAATGAGATGAAAATAAATAAGTTTTCTTTAATGCACTTTCCGTCGGAAATGAGTATTTTATAAGTTATGGTGGTAAATGAGTTACCGGAACTCCAGTGTTTGAGGCGGGAAAAAATATACCGCGTGGTCCGACATGAAAGTAAACAGGCATTGCCCGCGCCAACCAAGCCGACTTTGCCATTACTCCACTGCTTGAGGCGGGAAAAAATAAACAAGAGAAGTAAATCCCCTATTACAAACGTGAAGAGGTTTGGTCGTGAGGGTTAGCCACAGTTCTTTTAGTGAAAATTATAAAGAAAGGTTGTAACCGACCCATTACGTCGAATGATACGAAACACATGTAGCCATCACCGCTGCTTCGACGTAACTGGCGGCCTTGAGATGACCGCATGTCCGTCCGTGACTTCAACCCCGGTTTAGTGTGGGTTCGACGCATTTGGGAACATTCGAATTAAGTCTTTCGCATCGACAATATAACTCGTCATCTCATTAACTATGTTTATGCATAGTAGAATTTCAATTGATTTATAATTTTCACTAGAAAAACTGTGGCTACCCCTCACGACCCAACCTCTTTACGTTTGTAATAGGGTGATGCTTCCCTTGTTTATTTATTCCCGCCTCAAACACTGGAGTTCCAGTGACTCATTTACCGCTATAACTTTTAAAATACTCATTTCCGACGGAAAGTGCATTGAAGAAAACTTGTTTCTTTTGATCTCATTAACATTATTTAGGCATCGAAAATTCGAAAATCAATTACGGTCGAGTCCTCAACATTTACCAAAACTTATAACGTATAAACTTACCTTAAAACGATAAACTGTATTAAACCTAAGACTAAACACTAAGCCTTAAGGGGACGGTTCGGGGTAAAAAAAAGTCTGAAGTTCTCGGTGGATTTTTCTGAGATATCTACCGTAGGTGTAAATTGTTATTAATAACTTTTTTGATTTGTGCGTATTTTTCGTAACCATACATGAATAAGATATTTTTTTAAAAAACATGAAAAAACATGTTTTGCGGAAAATCCTACTCCTCCTACAATTTTCAACTCACGGAACTCGGAAAATTTTCTCTAGATAGCAAATCGTCTTGTCTAGACATAGCCATTTTTCTTCTGTATAGTAGTTAACAGTGCAGACTGCTCCTGCATTAATACTTCATAAATAGACCCTTTTGAAACTTTCTCCTTAAGAGCCCTGCCCTTAAGAGCTTGCTCTCTAATATTGATTTTCACCTCCTGCCACAGTGCAGGTAGTCCAGAGCCTCCAGGTTGAGCGGCGCAGGCTGGAGGCTTGACAATTAATTTAGGGGCTCATAAGCGGCACAGAGTCGGGCATGCCTAGATTTACTAACCCGGGCATTATTTCCATAAAAACTAGTAGATGTTGCTCTAAACCTTATTACTCTTATCTGTCTGTGTGAATAGAAATTGAGATTAATTAGGATATACTGAAATACTGAGCACATACTGGGATAATGAGGATATGGAGAATTACTTAGCAATGTGAAATATTGAAGTATACTACACTAAATCACAAAACTTATAAATGTAAAACTGTACTATGTGTCCTTACAGGTACAACAAGAGTGACCCAACGAGGAAGGTGCAGACAAGGGGCTACATGAGCAAGATTTCAAAGCTCCTATAAACAACGATACAAAAAAAAAAAAAAAAAAAGACATAGCCATGTGCTAGAGGGTTCTGCCGCCGTTCGGGAGACCCGGGATCGAATCTCGGCGCTGGCAGTGGCGATTTTCTCTGTTGGGTATAGGAGAAAAAGCCCAGCACAATACCCCACTCTACCCAGGTGTCTGAAATGGGTACCGGTCTTGACCGGGGGAAAGCGTAATGGCGTCCTCGCGTTAGTTATAAGGCATTTGAAAATCCAATGTACAAGGTGATATGTATCAGGCTTGATTGGAAATAAAGCATCCGTAGATGCCTTCATTATTATTATAAATTATCTAGAGATCCAGTGCAAAAGTATTTCGATTATTTGATTTTTTGAATTTTGAGAACTTTTTTCCCAAAAATTGACCTCTTCCACTTTTTTGAATAATTTGCTTCTAATTTTCAAGGTGAATTGAAATTTAAAAAAACTTTTGCATCGGATCTATTTTCCTTTTCAATCGCTATTGATTGGTATGCTCGCCATCCCTGTACCTTCAAAACTGTGGGAGGAGTAGGTTTTCAAAAATCAAGAAGGTGAGTATTCAGAAAAGCCATTTTTCAAAAAAAAAATTTTCGTTCTGTACTAATTTTTTAATTGAGTCTTATCAGTGATTCTGTACCTTCTTATGTACCTTCAAAACAGTGGGTAAGGATCCATATCAAAAGTCAATAAATATAAGTTTCAGGGCAGGGTTAATTTTTTAACAATTTTTTTTCAATGCTGATTAAATTTTTTTTTCAAAAACCTGTACTGCTTTGTAGCTCTTTTTAATCCCTTGGTCAATATTGAATATAATGTTGTCAACGAATTTCATAATTTCGTAGGTATAGATAGGTAATATAGTCGATTTTAAGACGTTTTACACAAATGACAATGTGCCCGGAAATGCTTATTTTTGGAGATATTTAACTTTGAAGTTATAGGAACGTCGTTTATAAAATTGAACAAACGGAGAGGTAAATAAGCAGAAATCCGGTTCTGACGTAACGATAGGTAAGGTTAGGTTTGGTAAAGTTAATTTAGTTAAGTATCCTAACCTAAGTAAGCCTAAAATATCTTAATTTAACTCAACCATACTGAGGCCGATGACTCCCGCCAAAAAACTTGGCGTGGTCCGCGTCTGCAAAACGCCGGAAGAGCCATATCGAAACTGCCGTTAATGCTATTCTTACCTGGCGTTATTTATCCTATATCTCCTAAACTAAGCATTTCCGGGCACATTGTCATTCATGTAAAACGTCTTAAAATCGACTATATTACCTATCTATACCAACGAAATAATGAAATTCGTTGACAACATTATATTCAATATTGACCAATCCCTTTTGATTGATGTAATTGCCATTCCTGTAGCTTCAAAACTCCGGGAGACCTTTATGTTTACATAGCCAGCTAATTAGCTGATGACTCAGCAGCCGGACACAAAACAAACACTCAATTACACCATCATAATTTATCACTGAGTAATAGGATGTTTTGTTTGAGTACGAAAGCATTTCAAGTAAGGCCATGAATGAACTCTCTTGCTATTCCAGTAGAGAAACGCTCAATACTGGCTCGTAATGGGGGGGGAAGAGGGAGGTCACCCATCCATTGGCGCACCCCAAGGTCACACTAGTGCGCATCTTTTACCCCGTCCAGAAGACTAACCAATTGACGTACTTGAAAGCCAATTATATCGTTGGATGCGCAAGAAAAATCGGTAAATCTGAAGGAGATGACAGTTGTTGATTTTCCACTTTTTGGTGCCTGAACCTAATTAATTGAATCGAAATAAACAAGTTTTCTTCTATGCACTTTTCGTCTCAAATGAGTATTTTACGATTTATAGCGGTAAGTTTAGTTTCGTCATTGATGACGAATGCGCTCGAATAAACAGCTACTCATCGATTTTCAAATTTTTGTTGCTTGAAACATGGTAATAACATCGAAATAAACAACTTTTCTTCTATACACTTTTTTCGTCAAATGAGTATTTAACGAGGTATAGCGGTAGGTTTGGTTTCGTCTTTCAAGACAAGAGCGCTGGAAGCGAGACGCCATTGCAGTATTGCCATACAACTCGATCAAGGAATTTCTTTCCGCTTCAAAGACTGGAGTTGCGGTAAGTCATTTACCGCTATAACTAATAAAATACTCACTTGAGACGAAAAGTGCAGAGAAGAAAACTTGTTTATTTTGGTGTCATTAACCATGTTTAGCCATTACAATTTGCAAAATCGACAACTGTCATCTCCATCAGATTTACCAAAAAATCTCTATAAGATGAGTTTATAAACTGAAAAACGACCATAATCTGAAAATAGACCCGAACCGTGCCCTTAACTAACTGCAACTAACGCCACAGAGCACGGGTGCTTGCTTCCTACGACGGCAGTCACAGATGGCAAGTGGACCGCCCACCTGTCTCCCAGAAGACCTGCTCCGAAGGACTCATACTTTTGTTGCCCTTAGTTTTCGTGCTTTGGTCATGTTGAAATGTCGTTCCGACATTTGACGTAATATATAACGGCAAATTTTCCCATTACGAAACTCTGCGTATTTCAATCTCCTAAATATAATATTATTCAATCCTTTTTTCTATAAGCTGTTACTTACAAGAGCTTGTTGAGTCCGAGATGATAAAAATCAATTTAATTATTGAAAAAAATTTGTATGCATAGTTAATCCTCTTGAGCAAAATAAAGCTAAAGAGGAAACAGAAAAAATGATATCTCCAGAATTCAGCTGTCATGGTGAAGCTTTGTTTTGATGTAACTCAAACTACTACGGCTGCAAGTGATGAGTTAATGGAGTGTATTTCAAACTAACCTTTTATGCAATAATATTTCATTCAAAACCAAATAAAATATTTTACAGGAAATAAAACAACCAGCAAGCAAAACCTCAATTGCACTGCAGAAATTGCCAGTAAAATGAAAGTTTTTAAATCTTGTTTCCACTGTGGTCCTTGGAACACCAGGCTATACACCAGCATGTGTATATACATATATATAAAGACTGCAAATCTTTAAATTATTTATACAACTTGTGGTGATGAAAAATTGGCCGCCGCAAATCCCGAGAATTGGGGTCTGGCTGTTGGCTGGCAACTGGCTGACTGGCTGGCGCAGCCTTTCCTGGCTGCCGCCACTGACTGGCGGCGGGCGAGTGACGTCAGTCTTCGAATGGATCTTGTCGAGTGCAGTCGCGCGTGTGGTTTCGCTCTTCGGTTTTTGCGTCGGTTGTGCCGGCGTGTTTTCTTTCGTTACGTCTGTGAGCAAGGCGGGTGCCTTGCTTTCGGAATTCCTCTGGTTCTACGAGGAAGGTCATCTAGCTGTGGCAGCTACTTGACGGGTCTGCTGGCGGTGAAGGCATCGAGCAGATTTTGACGGTAAGCCAACAAGCTATCTAGGCTTTTTGGCGGTGGTAGCCTTCTTGTGGGCATCAAGATGGCGGCGGCTGGAACGGCTGCGTCGGCTGAGGTGGCTGACGCAGCTGGAAAGGCTGCGGCAGCCGGAGCTGGCGATGCGGCATCGCCAGCGCCGCCGGCGGGGAGCATGTCGGGTGGTGTGCTTGTGGATGCTAGCCTGCTGGCGAACATCCTGACTCAGGCGCGCGGGCCGATCCTCGACCGTCTGTCTAGGCAGTTGCCTAAGCTGACGGGCGATGGGTCGGTCGACGCGCTTGAGTGGCTGGAGAGCTTGGAGAGGCTCTGCCAGCTGGAGCGGGTGGCTCCGACCGACATCATCGGGTTCATGCTCGACGGCAACGCCGCTCGAGTGTTTCGCTCGATGACTGTCGGTGATGCGGGTCAGTGGCAGGCAGTTAGGGCTGTGTTGGCCTCGCAATTTGCTTTGCCTATGCAGGAAGCATATAGGCGGCTCACCGACCGTCGGCTTGGGGCCGGGGAGTCGGTGGACGTGTACCTGGATGACCTGGCGCGTCTGGGTGAGAGG
Organism: Morinoia aosen; assembly: GCA_030386875.1. Lineage (NCBI taxonomy): Eukaryota > Metazoa > Arthropoda > Malacostraca > Amphipoda > Talitridae > Morinoia > Morinoia aosen. The sequence continues at coordinate 10,668,677 of CM059561.1, forward strand.
GTGGGGTCGACCAAGAAGGATTTGATTTTTAGGGTCAAATTCTATGAGGGTCTCCCCACTACTCTGTATACGTGGGCAGTTTCGCGGGGGGACGCGTATACTGCGCCGTTCGACGATGTAGTGTCGAGAGTGCGGGAGAGGATGGCCGCACAGAGGGCTGCTGCCGGGCGTGGCCAGGAGGTCAGGCGCGGAGCAGACCTTGCTGCTGCGGGGAAGCAGGGCAGTGGTGGCAAGGGTGCTTGTTACCGCTGCGGCGGTGCACACCGCGTGCGGGTTTGCCCGCAGAAGCCAGGCGCGGCGGCGCCTGCTGGCGGGGGGGCCAGGAAGGCTCCCGCCGCCAAACGGAAGTTTGCATGCTTTGCATGTGGGGAGGTCGGGCATTTTGCCGGTGACTGCCCGGCAGTAGGTAGGCCTGCGGTTGGTGGGTCGGGTTTCGCTGCGGAGGACGCCAGTCGGGGCGACGCGTCCTCCTCAATGGAATCCGCGTAAGCCAAGCTTACCGGAGGTCTCCTCCCCCCGAGGGAGGTGACGGCGCCCCCTCGGAGAGAGGGACCTTGAGCGGCACGGGTGTGTCGCTGGGTCGGGGCGATCTAGAATCGCTCGGAGCGACTGGCGTTACGACGGGGCGTCGGTTGCCAGTCGTTCGTGCCATCTTGAATGGGCATTGTTCTTGGTGTCTGGTAGACTCCGGGAGCGAGCGGACGGTGGTTTGTCCGCGGGTGGTGGTGGGCCAATGCCCCCGGCCGGGGCGGCCGTTGCTAACGGCGGACGGCAGGACTTCCCATGTGGGGAAGCACTGTCGTGTGGTAGTCGGGTTGCAGGGGCATTGTTTCGGTGTCACTGCGCTCGTCATGCCGGAGTTGGGGAACCTTGGCGTGGACTGTCTTCTCGGGAGTGATGTTATCGATCACATGGGGGGCGTCACCGTCAGAAGAGGTCCTGACTCGAAGTATGCGGTTGACTGGGGGAGATCCCGGTCAACTGGATGCTGTGGGAGGTCCAGCAATGGACTCGCCCGTGCCAAGCTGGGAGCCGGCCTGGTGGCAGGGGCGGGGCCGGTGGGGTCGAAAGGCGCGCCAGCGCCGATCGAGATCGTCGACCCTGACTTTGTTGCTAGGTTCGCTGACGGTCGGTGGACCGTCAGTTGGCGGTGGTCCGAGAAGCCGCCTGAGGGGCTGCAGACTCGGGTCGCGGAGTACGGATGTACTCAGGCGCCTCACGTGCGGGAGCGCTATGAGGCGGAGATTCAGAGTTGGATCTCAAAGGGTTGGTTGAGGCGATGGCATGGCCCCATCCCGGGCGTCATTCCGTTGCTGGCCGTCGTGCAACCAACGAAGGACAAAGTCCGTCCAGTCATGGATTATCGTGAATTGAACGGCTTTGTCGAATGTCATACTGGTGATGACATGGTCGCTGTGTGTGGCGACAAGATTCGGAAGTGGCGGCAGCTGCGGGGCGAGCTTAAGGTCGTTGACCTTAAGTCCGCGTACCTGCAGATCCACGTTTCCGAGGATCTGTGGCGGTACCAGATCGTGAAGTTTAAGGGTGTGCCTTACGCTTTGACGCGATTAGGCTTTGGCCTCTCGTGTGCGCCTCGAATCATGACGGTGATTCTCGGCAAGGTTCTGTCGCTGACCGATCGCGTTCGTCGAGGGACGGACCACTATATCGATGATGTAGTGGTGTGTGAGTCCATTCTCAGCGCGCAGGAGCTCCGGGAGCATTTGGCACGGTACGGACTTGTGTCAAAGGAGCCTGAGTGCCTGGATGGAGGCCGGTTGTTGGGCATTTCCTTGCGGAAAGATGCCAACGGACATCTTCGAATGTCGCGGGGGACTGCTCTCTCAGAGTTTGGCTCGGTGAATGCCGGCCTGACGAAGAGGGGGCTGTTCTCCCTGTGCGGTCGGTTAGTCGGCCATTACCCCGTGGCGGGGTGGCTGCGCCCTTGTTGCAGTTTCTTGAAACGGCTGGGGTGCAGCGGCTCTTGGGACGACCCGGTTGACGGTTCTGTCAGCTCGTTGGCGGCGGAGCTGTTGGCGCGGGTTCGTCGGGACGACCCTGTTGGGGGCGTGTGGGGTGTCGACTCGCACGGCACGGTTACCGTGTGGGCCGACGCCAGCTCTATCGGAGTGGGTGTGGCCCTTGAGGTCGATGGCCGCATTGTGGAGGATGCATCCTGGCTCCGAAAAAAGTCGGATCACCTTCACATCAATGTGGCCGAGTTGGAAGCGGTGGCGCGGGGTATCAATTTGGCGATTGCGTGGGGTTTCGAGACCTTCACGGTCGCCAGCGATTCCCGGACGGTTGTCACATGGATGGACAACACTGTCGATGGTCGCAGTCGCGTTCGCACGAAAGGCGCGGCGGAGATGCTCGTGAAGCGACGTCTTGGGGTGATCCGCGAGACGATCGCCGAGCATGGTCTGGTCGTGACTGTTCGCTTCGTCTCGACGATCGAGAACAAGGCCGACCAGCTGACCAGGGTACCTAAGAGGTGGCTTAGTTACCACGATGGTGGGGAAGCCGGCGCAGAGGTGGCGGCCGTGCTTGCCACTGGAGAGAGTGTCGAGGATGCCATTTGGGCGGCTCATTTGCCGCATCATTTGGGCATCGATCGGACGCTCTACTTGGCGCGTCAGATCCGCAGTGATCTGTCGCGCGAACAGGTGAAGCGGGAGCTGGCCGGGTGCGAGGCCTGCCAGCGGATCGATCCTTCGCTACGGGGGGAAAATCTCGTGGAGCGCGGGGATCTGTCTGTGGAGGAGAGTTGGCGCCGGGTTGCGATCGATGTAACCCACTATGGCACTAAGCTCTACCTGTCATTGGTTGACTGTGGTCCCTCGCGGTTCGCCATCTGGCGACGGCTGCTGAATGAGTCAGCAGCGAGTATTGTCGCTCACTTGCGGGAAATCGTAATTGAGCGCGGGCCGTGTGACGAGTTGCTCCTGGACAACTCGACGGCGTTTCGATCAGCGACTGTGGCACAGTTCGCTGATGCATGGGGGATTTCGCTGCGATTCCGTGCCGCCTACGCCCCGAGCGGCAACGGGATCGTGGAGAGAAATCATCGGACGATCAAGAGGATCGCCGCCAGGGGAGGTATTACTCCTGAGGAGGCTACATTTTGGTATAATGTGACGCCCCGGAAGGACACTGAGGCGGGCTCAGTCCCTTCGAGCGGTATTTTTCGGTATCGCTGGCGAGTGCCGTTTGACGTCAATCTTCGGGTGATTGATGGCGGCGCGAGCAACAGTTTTGCTGTCGGCGATGAGGTGTGGGTGAAGCCCCCGCTGCCTTCATGCACGAAGCAGTGGACGTCAGGTGAGGTCACCAGCGTCGTGTCAAAGTACGTGGTCTGCGTAGACGGCATGCCCAGGCATGTGCGCGACGTCAGGAGACGACGCATTGGGGGTGATCGGGGCCGTGTACCCGAGAATCACCGGGGCGCCGAGGGCGCTGCGGCGCCCGACGTAGTTATCTTCGGCGGAGGTGGCGGCGGTGGCGCAGCTCCTCTTGCGTTGCCTGAGAGGGTGGTGGTGGACGCATTAAACGCGGCGCCAGTGGCGCCGGCGGCAGAGAATGAGTTTAGTGAAGACTCACTTGAGGAAGAGGGCGAGGAGCCTGCCGCTACTGATGGAGAGGCAGAGCAGCCCCAGGGGGAGCCGGCGCAATTAAGGCGGTCACACCGTGAACGACGGCGTCCCTCGTACCTAAACGAGTACGAGTGCTAAGCACTGGACACCGGGAGTTTCGTGAGAAACTGGAGGAGATGTGGTGATGAAAAATTGGCCGCCGCAAATCCCGAGAATTGGGGTCTGGCTGTTGGCTGGCAACTGGCTGACTGGCTGGCGCAGCCTTTCCTGGCTGCCGCCACTGACTGGCGGCGGGCGAGTGACGTCAGTCTTCGAATGGATCTTGTCGAGTGCAGTCGCGCGTGTGGTTTCGCTCTTCGGTTTTTGCGTCGGTTGTGCCGGCGTGTTTTCTTTCGTTACGTCTGTGAGCAAGGCGGGTGCCTTGCTTTCGGAATTCCTCTGGTTCTACGAGGAAGGTCATCTAGCTGTGGCAGCTACTTGACGGGTCTGCTGGCGGTGAAGGCATCGAGCAGATTTTGACGGTAAGCCAACACAACTGCTGCACATTTTGCAGAATATCCCCTTCAAACATCAGTTATAAATGAATAAAAAAGAAAAAAAACTACAATTGACAAACTTACTGAATCAGAATAAAAGTAAGGAAAAATGCTTCAGCACACCCACACCTTTCAACCCTCTGTAGTTTACTAAGTACTGTCACGATGTGTTATCAGCAAATTGGCACAATGAGCAATGACTACTGCAGTTATGGTATATAACGTGACTACAGTACTGTGGCAATGGGTGGTAGCTTGAATGTGAGAGCACTGGCAGCAATTATAAATGGAAACTCTATGTTGCTACTAACTGATATGCATGTTTATAATTATTGACAGCATTTATTTCAAGCAATTTTACTCCTCTGGTATTGTGTTATAGTCCTACTATAACTGCTCTGCGTCATGTTTAAATAAATGCTATAAAGAAGGGTTAGCCTAGCCAGCAACCATCATCTTCTCAAAAAGATCCGACATCACAAAATATATTCTCGTCAAAAAGCAGCATATGCTGCGATGTTTGTTAAGCAGCTTAAGCTTAACTCTACAAACATCGTGTACAACCAGTTATTACAGCATCAACCGGCGTTGCTTGAAAGCTAGATCCACCCTTGTACCCTCACTCTGCGAGTGCCTCATCGCCGAGCGTCTCAAACAAGCTGTATTGCTAGACACTTCCATTTCTCTTTGTATTTCAATTCTTTCTTTAGAGACTTAGGATCTCATTCATTCTATATAAATTACTTGTTAATCAATTTTAAGTCTAATCCATTTTAATTATCTGACGACACTTGCAAGTTCCTATAAATAATTAACGTAAAGCTTTGTCATCTAGAACATGTATGTTCTCAACCGCAACAGAGACACAAAGCCCACTCCTTGAGAGTGTTGGCAGGACATTAGAGACCTAGCACTGTTTGGTGCAGGGTTGCCAGATGCAGGGAAATTTCCCTGTTTTCGGGAAATTTTGGGTCTCATAGGGAAAAAGGGAAAAAACTTCAAAAACCGTGTGAAAACAGGGAAATTTTGCTATAAGGTTTCATTTTCATGTGAAATTATATCCAAGTGATTAGCCACTTAGCATTTTGTGCTAAGCTACTAAGTATTTATAATTTTCAAGTCTTATCGGGCATGTTCGAACTTTGATACATGTACTGTACGCGTACATACTGACTTGGAACAGTCAGAGGCGCCAATGCATCGCGGCCGCACAGCGCCAGTTCAACTTCACGTGATTCACGCTTCACAGAGTCGCAGATCCTTATCATCACAGTTACATAAGTCATTCTAATGATTGTAGTGAGAGGAAATTGAAGCGACGTGCTTCAGCATTACTGAAATTTTGAAGTGAATCAACGTAATATGTACAGTAGTGGGAATGAAACGCCAACATCAAAAGTACCTAGAGTTGTGGGAAACTGAATCGAAATTCAAAGGGTGGCTCAGTAAAAATAAAAAGGAACAGAATATTTTCATTGTAATGTATGTGATGTAAATAAATGGAAAAGCTGGCAAATCAGAGATTGAAAACCATGCGGGAAGGAAAAATACAAAAATATAGAAATTAGAAAAAACATCAAAAAGTTCTTTGGATGCGCACAGTGGCAGTAAACGAAGAAAAATACACAAGTAGATGATAGTGAAATTAGACTTTTTCAATTCCTATATGATCATAATCTTACGCATTCTATTGTTGAACGTTTAGTCCCAGCTTTTCCTGATTCGGAGATTGCGAAAGGTTTCAAATGTGGTAGGACTAAGTGTATTGCAATTGTGAAGAATGTTTTAGGAGGCGTAGTGAGTGATAACATTTATGAGCTCTTGACGAATCATTATTTTTGACTGATAATGGATGAATAAACATATAAACGCAGTACAAAGCATTGGGCATGGGTGGCAAGGGTTGTTACAAAAGATGTTGTTAAAGATCCATTTGTGGCCAACATCCACTCATTAGTGCTAAAGTAACATGCTTGCATGGAAAATCAACGAGATATTCACTGAAATTGATATTTTCTATAAAAGGAATATGATTCTATGTATGTTTTGTGAGTTTGGAAAACAGGGAATTTTTAGGTCAAAAAGGGAAATTTTGAGACCAAAACAGGGAAATTTAGGTTAGACCATCTGGCAACCCTGGTTTGGTGTAAGATGTGCTTTTACCTCGCTACCCCTGCGGGCAAGCGAGGGTTATTGATTGAAGTTATGTGTTGACTTCTTGGTTGCCAATCTGGAATTGAGTGGCAGCTAAGTATCATTACATGTAATCCATATCCTCATCCATGTCCAGTAATTTCACGTGTTAGTTCAGCTAGTTGACGTTTGCCATATGTGTGCGTGACTGATGTGATGTGCACAATCATAATAGTATTGAACATCAACTAAATCAGTAATGTAGGAAAGTATTTTGCCAACCTTTGTACTGGAACTTCAAAATCTATCATCGTAACTTGCATATATCATGCAAGGTAATGAATCAACTGGCTTTACTGGACACAAGTGTGCCAATCAAAGATTGTATTTTACCATGATTGCAAATTTCAATTTTCAAAGTATGAAATGCTATCAGGTTATTCCATCAAACTTCATCAAGAAATATCCACCAAAAACTTGGGTATTGTAGTTTTATTGGACATAAAATATTTTTTATATATATACTATCAATTATATGCATCAATATTGCCATTATCTTTGTAATGAACTTCATGGTTTACATAAGTCTCATTGTGTACTGGATACTCGAAAGCTATTCATTGCATTTTATTTATGAATATTAACAAAGGCAGAAATTTATTCCTAAATACCTCTTGCAAATGCCTAGTGCCATTTGGAACATATCACATTATTATTCATCATACATAATATTTCATTTCAAGTTGCCACATTGATTTGGAAAAATATTTTTTCTTCAACTGAATGGTCCCATCAAATTGTAATCAGAAATTAAAATGTCTCTCAAAATGCCCTTCAAAACAAACTATTATGCGAATATTTGCATACACAAAAGGCAAAATGGAATTTACAATATAACTACTTGCAGCACAGTTCAAGCTTTACTATGCGTACAAGCTGCCATGGAGCTGCGGCAACAGAGATCTGTTCCTTTTTGATTTGGGAGCTGAATTGGTGTTTGGAACCAGGCTGAAGAGCTATTAATTCTCAAAGAAACACGCGTATACATTCTGCCCCTGCTCGTTTACTATGAAATATAATGATTTACTATTACTTTGAAATTTTTTTTTACCAAAAAGTTTACCGTATCATGAAGTTGAACGTTTTATTTTTTTAATGGAAAGATTTAAAGGCTATTTAAAACAAGATAGTGGTATAAAATTGTCTTTTATGGTTAGGAACATTTTGCATCATTGTAAAGTAGAAACTGTGTTAGCAATGTAGTGTTGTTGCTATGCTGGAGATGATTGTTTTTATTTCCTCTATTGCAGTTGTAGCAGGCTTAGAGAATTAGATTCTCTAGGCATGTTGTTTGCTAACCTTACTCTTGCCCTAGCTTCAGGAAAAACTCAGGTTTTCTTCTACAATCAGCAAGCATACTTTGTTGTCGGCTACATAATGGAGTCACATTTTGGTTTTGGCTGACTGAAGTCTCCTGCAGCTTGGACACGTTGGCACAGCTTCTGCGGAGGAGCACTCTGTGTAAGTGAGGTCTTTTTTTTCCCCAGTGTTCGCATGTACTACTTGTGCTGGTACATTTTTGCTGAAAGTGGCCGTACACCTGCAGGACTTTGTGCACCCAAGAGGGCTGGATGTGAATTTGCCAATTTTGTAGCTGCTGTATCCCATTGTAATTTTCTCTAGTGAAGTTGGGCTCAAGAATGTGAGCACATAAAGAGGTAGGTGGGCTTTATTTGGGTCTGCAAGCATTTTTCTTACAGCTCCTGTTTTTAGGTACACAAGCAGGTCCTCAGCGTGTCTTCCTCAAATTCGCGAGCCCAAATCTTGCCAGTGTTGACTGGTCTAGGCAGCAGATGCAGAAATTGGAATGTTGTCTTGGTTTAAATGAATGAACTTAGCTTTCAGTAGTGTTAGCACTTGTTGAGAAGTTTTAGTTATTATTAGGCTTCCAGTTTTTTTGTGCTCAATTTTATTTACTGAGCTACAGAGAAAGTTTACAGCTTTGCTTATTTTGTTGAGATTTATCCTGGCTAGGCTGGATGAACCGGAAGAAATATGAATTATAATTTCCTTTTTTTATCAGGGATATTTTCCCAATTTATGTCACTGCTCAGATCCAGGCTAGCTGATTTGTTTAGAATTTTTGACTCTTCTTCTTTTCCAGTGTTAGTTACCACAGTTGGAACTTGCACAGATTGTAGAAATTCCTCATCAGAGTCAGATGTCATTCAACTTCCAATGGAAATAGACTTCAGCATTCTTCATCTTACTCTTCCTTTGTAAGTGCTGGCTGAGGTGGCGGTTTTTGGTGGTCCAAGGGCAGGGTCGTGTTCCTCTGCTCTCCCTTTTGATGAGCTTCTTTCAAATTTTTCTATTGGAAGGGGAGCTGTGGATGAGATTTGGCTTTTTGCTTCTCAGCAGCTTGGCCACATTGGGAGTAGAGCTTCCCCCACTTGTCTCTGGTATGCCTGGTCTTGCTTCAAAGTCAAAATCATCACATTCTCCACTCATTAGTTCTGCTAATCACTTCACACTTGCTACAATGACCTCACGTTTTTACACAACACTGCCACAAGCAATCTGTCCATGGAATTCAAAAAGTGTGTACCTGCTATTGTCCATGTACCTGCTATATAATGCTATTTTGGTATTGTTGCTGTCCACTCCAGGTTTAGCAAGGCATCCTCAAGTCTTGACCACTTTGAGTGTAGGCAATACTGATTAGGCAAGAAATTCCTGGAGCAACCTAACCAGAGCCACACTAATGAGTTAATTGTTTCACGTATCTTAGTATTGAGGATATATCAAATCTGAAAGAGGAAGACAAGAAACAAAAGAAACACAACACCTACCAACCACCCACTTCCCACCTTTGCACACACTCATCTAAGAACCTGATATGCCCTTATGCCAGGGAAGAATTTCAGGGAACCCAAGTTGGAACTCAATGTAGCAGTCGACCAAATTTTTGTGAAATAGGTGCCATAAGTTATAACAAATATAACCTAAAATTAGTGTATGAAAAATTTTATCATGAAAATAAGTTATCCCTCTTTCCTTTTTATGAGGAAGAATAAACTTAGACTGGATCGAGTGTAAAGAACGTCACACACCTCCTCAAACTACGTTTTGTTCACAAACTGTTAAGTGAGACTGACTGAACGAATTTTGTTCCTATTAAACGTCATTCATCATATAAAAGGAGATTGGATTTTTGTTGCTTGGATTTTTTATTGCTTTGTTCCCTGAAGATAAGCTTACTGCACAAGCTGTTAAGTTTGCAGAACAATCTGAGCACCGTAAGTGGGGGAAATAGGCTTGGAAAGGGGGGAGGGGTCCAACCAGCAAGTGCATGTGCCACGCCCCTGAATTTTTTTTTGGTTTTTATTGCTCTATTCAATACAGAAGCCCTTAGCTTACAAGCTAGGAAAGGTTCACATTCTGTGCTGCGAGAGAGTGGGAAACGATGGGGAAAGGGGTGGATTGGAATGCAGCTTTGTGGAACAGTCACCGCATTAAACATTAAGGCAACCGGGCTCCCAAAAAATCGAGAAATTGTTGAATTTCGTTTATATTCATTAAAATGTACGTATATATGCAGCGCACATGTTGGTGACGTTTTACACCCAGAAGACCACAGGAAGTTGGTCAAAAGGGGGGTGGGTTAAAATGTAGGTAAACATGTTATAGGTACCTTTTCTTTGAATAACATGTTTTCTGTGGAGAAAAATGGAAAAACACACGAGTCCAATCTTAATCCTTATTCAATTTTACATACCTATGCCAAGTTTCATAAAGATCGGTCGAATAGTTTGATTTTTTTGGGGGAGTACGGTGCCCCTTTCTCTCCTGGCTCTCCTGAACAATTGGCTCTTATGAACAATTGAAATTTACGGCTTCTACACCTAGGGTAGTTTTCAGTTTTTGAGCTACAGTTATGATTTTAGTATCAAAAGAACCGGAATTTAATCTTCTACAAGATGACGTGGGCTTTTATTCATTTTCGGAATAGAAAATTAGCTACATTTTCTTTTGTCGGGAAAAGTGTGAAAATGGGTCAAATTTTTGTATTTTTCATTTTTTTTCAAAAAGTATTTCAAAAATTCAACATAACTCCACGTCACGTTGTAGAGAATACATTTCTGCTTCTTTTGATACCAATATTATCTCTGTATCTCAAAATCTGATTATGTCCATAGATTTTCTCCAGACCCCTTATTTTGACGTTTTCTTTGAATAACATGTTTTCTATGGGGAAAATGGGAAAAAACGCATGAGTCCAATCTTAATCCTTGTTCAATTTTACATACATATACCAAGTTTCATGAAGATCGGTCAAATAGTTGAGGATTTTTTTTTTTTTTTTGGGAGTACAGTCCCCTTAACCAGGAATATCTGGATTATGTGTTGTTGGTCTATTTGACACAGAACTTCTTAGTTTAAAAGCTAGCAAAGCTACACAATGTTCTTTGCTCCGTGAGAGAGGGGAAACAAAGGTGGGAATGAGTGTAGCATGTTGAGGAGGATTCCTTCCATGAACAACAAAATACTTACAAGTATAGGTATTCAAATGTTCAAATAGCTGTCAGAACGTCAACCGCATTAATTTTTACAAGCAATATAGCTAGCAAATGATAATGAAAAATTATTGAGAAAATACTCATCCTGAACAGTTGGAGGTAAAAAGTTCAAAAGCTAATCTCCTCCAAAAGGTATTATAGTAGAGCAGTGATTTAGGTCTCATTAAATGCGGAAAGAGTTGCTGCATGGCTGGACGTGGGCTCATTATAAAATTCATGATTATTTTTTAGTGACATTGAAAAATCTATGGAAAAATGCCTGACTTTTTAATTTTTTCAAAATTTCATTAAAAATAAACTATTGGGAATTTCATAACAAGCCCACATCCAGCTATTCTGCAACTTTTTGGGCATTCAGTGAGACCTAAATCATTGCTCTAAGGTAATAACTTCCAAAGGAGATAGCTTTTGAAAATATACTTTTTTCACCCATTTTCCCCATTATCCTTGCAATTATGGCAAAAATGGGAAAAAGTCTTGTATACAAGCCCTATTAACTTCTGAAAAACACGTATGCCAAATTTCATAGATCTGTATCCCATAAAACAGACGTGAGGGCCATTTTCTCGATTGCATCTGGACATTCCCCTTAATTCAAGAAACATAGCTCCCTTCTGGAGTGGAGCAATGCTGACTCCTCTTCAAAACTCCAGTGATTCTCAATTCAACATCAATTTAAATGAAAAGGGTACTAGTGGCACTGCATTCTGTGAAGAGGACTTCTACCCTCCATCTACATCATTGATAGCAATAAATTAATTTCTTCTTAGTTCCTTGAAGTCCTGTCCTCAGGAGTTTTCTTTGTTTTATCAGTATCAGTCAGTAGAGTTAATATTTTTGGGTATGGTACATTGGTATTAAAAAGGTTCATATGTGCACCATGCCAGGGTGGAACTATAGTTAAACCTGAATATCCATGTGCAACACAAGTTATGTCATGTCTTACATGCACTTACAGCTACCAACACACCAAAAGACTCAAATACAATATTGGCCATTTTGGTGAAAATAGTGAAAGAGTAAAATGTGCTGAGGTGGAAATGAAACATTGAATGATTGTGAATAAATGCAATATGTATATAATGGAATGCTACTGAATGTCCCTTGCTGATGCTATTCTCTTTTTTGGTAAATTAGAACAAACTTTTGCAAGAGAAATTCAAGCTCAGTTGTGGAGTTGCAAGGAGCCCTCGAAGCTCCAATAACTAATATAGAAGCTCCTTTAGAAAAAAATGTCAGTCTCTCGGTGGTAAGCTGTGTCTGTGTATCTTACTTGTGATCTATTGTTGAGCATTTCATATGTTTGAGCTAACATGTAATTTTTTCTTAAGCCCATTTGTCTTAATTTAGTTGATCTTGGGCTATTTTTCCATTAAATTTGTTACTAGTGTCACCTTATTGTAGAAACATTCATAGATTCTCCTTGAATGCATTTGAATTGTACCATTGCATTCAGTTATTAAATTTTTGCTAAAAAGTATTATGATGTTTTTTGTGGCGTTCAATATTTTAAGAATAAATGACAATATATTGATTACACATTACTTCTCATGCATTTTTCCATGATAACCTCATTTGAGACATTACATTCTTTCAATCATGTACTTCTAAATCTATGCGTTCAGATGTATAGATAGAAACCTTATTTGAGGCATTCAGTTATACTAGTGCTGCCAGTAACTTTTTAATGACTCAAAAGTAAATGCTTTTATCTCTCCCATCATGCCTATATTTTAACACGTTCTCTATGCTTCCGTGTTTTCTATGGTTGGCTTGGACAGGTTCGAATGTGCAGAATTTAAAGTCCATCTTTACTTCTTGACTACGTTCTTATCCGTTCTAACAAGAGTAGAAAATATAATTGTACGATAACATTTTAACTTGCATGCCATAGTTAACACTTTGACTGCGACGTGCGCTATCGGTGGTACACGGAGGTAATTTTCATAATGCTGCTGACCTGCCAGTAGTCGCAAACACAATTTTCATACATATCTAATCAAAGCGAAATGAAGGCACGATCCAGTTCATGTTTGGTATTTTCCAAATAGCTTCCTACAATATACATTAAATATGAGATTGGTGTTGAACTTATTATTTAGTACTCGCAGTCAAAGTGTTAAATTTAAATAAATGTAGGGAAATCTGTGAAATGGTAACCATTGTAACTATTACGCCAATGAGCAATTAAGGGGAGCGTCCCCCATAAAAATGGGGAAATATGTGAAAAATAGGTTTTAGCTGCAATAGGAGAGGGAAAAGGTCAGGTACATCCTGTGAAAAAATTAATTTCTTAAGTTCGCTCGTTTGCCCGCTACGGGGGTTTGAAGAATGGGGGGGGAGGAGAGGGGGAATTGGTATTTTATCATGTTACACCTCCCCCTTGGCTCTTTCTTCATGGCGCAACTTTGTTTGCTATGTCGTCTTCTATGTCTATTTATTACTATAGCATGATTTCAATGGTCCTAGCTGGCCCCATAAATAATAACAAAGAATGATTTAGATTGTTTATGTTTACCTAATTTGCCTTATTTTGTAGGTTCGGAATGCGGGGCTTCAAAATGCATCTCCTCCTACAGTTTTCAAGCTACAGCAATGATTTTGGTATCATTGGATGCGGAAAATTGTGGAAAATAAAGGTAACTATAAGGGAATTTCGAGATTTGTTGCAAAAAAGAGTTGTAATGTCATAAACGAAAATAAAATAAAAAAAGTGAAAAATGAAAAAAAATTTAAATATTTTTTCTTAGTGTGACTTCAGAGATTTCCCTTATAGTATCCTGTAATGTCCACAATATTCCAATTCTAATGACATAAAAATCATTACTGTAGCGTGAAAACTGTAGGAGGAGATGCATTTTGAAACCCCCCTCCTCAAACTCCGTTTTCTACGAATATAAAATTTTCTTTGAAGAAACTCGCATATTTTCATGGAAGACAAACGATTTCAAATTGCATTTCCTATCAGTATACCAAATTTCATTGCTCTAGGTTCAATAATAAAAAAAAATTTTGTATGGCGGACGCTCCCCTTAACCAAGGGGTACACACATCTGTACCACTACGTAGTGAACGTGTTTGTAAATGGATGGAGACCTAGAACTCTTGTAATAAGTGTTTTCCAAATTAAGTGAAATACCTAATAGAGTATAATATTGGTTTCTATTGTCTCTCTTTGAAGGATTGATGAGTTGATAATGGCAGTGCACTAGTACAATTGTTGTTCAGTGCTCCTCATGAATATCCCCTCAGGGGGGTACAACTATTGTAGTTATGAGAATCAGTACTCCCAGAGAGAGAAAAAGTAAGGGCCTGAGCTAAGAGTTAATTAGGCTTTTTGTTAAAATGTTTTTTTTGTTATGTTAAGGACCACCTTTTTGTTTCACTTCTGTCCAGTTTTCTAGCATCTACTACTTTTTTTTAAACTTTTTTCTGAACTGTTTCTAGCCCCTTCTGCCTAGATTCTGTGTTTCCCTATCTCCATATTAAATGGTGCCTTCCTCTCTTCAAAATACTTTTTTTTAGTGGTTGGGGAAGCTTTAACTAACATATCTTCAAATAATCTACCTCCTCATGCACTTAAATTTGTGTATAGTTTTGCTTATTTCATGAGTTCTGTTTGTCGTCTTTCATTTCAATTTATTAGCATTTAATTACCTCTCTGCCTGAAAGTTCTGATGAACTACCCGTGTTTTTTTGAAAATATTTTTCTCAAGAAATATGCTTCACATACACTAGTGGAACATCTTCATAATGAAAATTATGATATGCATGAAACACTTCATTAGTTGTTCAATGAGGCTCAAAAATCTGATATGCAAATGGATATGTTATGGATGACTTTTATCCTTCTCAACTCTACGGAGTTATTTGTGGCTATTTTAATAATATTTATTCCTTTTTCTGCTACAGGAATTTTGCACATATTTTTCATTTAATAGTCGTTGCTTCTATTTGAGTTTCTTCTGCCATGACTTTATCTGATGAAGGTGCCTCAGAATGCAAGTTGTTCACCAAGCAAATGAGAGAAGCAACTCGAGATGTTCACTCTCTCAGTGATGCTCTCATCAATGCAAAGCTTGGTATTGGTAAGTACATAGACAATAATATCTAGATAAGTTTATTGATGATTTTGAGGTAGATAATTTTGGAATTTCTGCTAAATTTTAAAAATACAAAAAATTGTGCAGGATTTCATCATTTCTTATGGTAAAATTGGTACATGTGAAATATTACTAATCAGAAAAACATTTAAAATTACTTTATTATTTATAAATTGTCTGTTAGCTGTCAATTCCATTAATGTTTCTGTCATGAGCTCAGAATTGCTTGCTAAAAATTAATAGTAAAAGTAATTTCATGTGCCATGAAAAATAGGTTACTCATTTATGCTGCTGATGTTTTTTGTAAGCAAGCACAACAATTAGAGCTTTAAACATCAGAACTCCTTTGCTGATTTTAAGTTCCATATTTTTTAAATTTGATTGATGGACCAACATCTCATGGCACTACTTTCAAAGAGTATTCATAGATTCTGTCAGATTGATTCAATTGGGAAAGCTGGTGGAAAATATTTTTTGATTTGCTATCATTATTTTCCACCTAAATATTGGTTGCATTCTGAGCACATCTTATCTATCTAACTCATGTAATGACCTTTCCTCTGAGATTCTGATTGGGGGTAGACTATCACTGGGCCAAATAAAGGCTCTTTGCATTGAAATATGAAATTTGAGCCCATGTCAATCCTAGAGCAAAGATTGCTCCAACTTTAATTGTAAACCTCACTTGTTACTGGGATTAACCTTGTCTCGCAATGGATCTGAAAACCACTCATTGCCTGTACTATTCAGCTATGAAAAGCTTTTTAAAGTGTGTGTGTGTTCTTTGGTAATTCTTCCAATTTCATTTGTGTGGTGATGCTCTTTTGAAATCTGTTGCAAGCATTTTACTCGTTCTAATTTTTCACTGTACTATTTTTTTTCGTTTTATTGGTCAAGGCAAAATCCTTTGTCTGCAGTGGGGATTTTGTGTGAAAATTTATTTTGGGGCTAAAGAGAGACAGCTAATAAAGCATGTAAAAATCCAGGTTGGTAGGTTCTCTAAGTGAGGTCATAGAAATGTTCACTTTTTATTTTTATAAGAATTTTCATGAAAATGTGACACATCCTTTAATCATCAGAGTTATAACCTTTCATTTAACTCTCTTATTAATTCCTTGATGCATTCTTCATAGAATAAGTTTTATTTATTCCAAAAAACTTTATTCAAAGCTCTTCTCAAAAAGTGAGTCTAAGTTTTTAGAAATCCCATGTGCTCTATTAAGATCATGTCGGCTGCTCAAGCTGTTGGTGAAGTATAAATTTAGACCAATCCAATCTCATTCAAGGTAGATTCTTGTCTGATTCTCAATTGTGTTAACCAGGGTCCCTAATTATTGAATAACTCTCTTTCTCTTTTTAAATGTGAAGCTTTTTCTTGCAAATTTTAAATGACTGAATAATTTTCAGCACTTGGAAGCAATGCGGTGTGGGCCGAGGGACTGCTAGTCTTCTATGAAGTGTTTAAGCAGCTGGAGAAAACTATGGACGAGCATCCCGAGTTTCTCTTGGCCCAGTTTGACATTGATGGCATCAGAAGGACAGCGCTCTTTGAAAAAGTGAGATGAGTATGCATGTGAGTGTTCTGTGCCTGTGTGAAAGAATCCATCTTAACATTGTTGAATACAAAGGTTATAGCAAAAAAGAACTTCAAAATCATTTTAATGAAACGTTTCAAGACTCTGCTCATCATCAGACATATCTGCAAGTACAAAATATACATCCATTGAATAAAAACACCTCATAATCACAAAATTGCTCATCCTTCATGTATTTGAAATGCATGCTCATCCTTCATGTTTGAATACATGAAGGATGAGCAATTTTATGATTTTGCCATGTTTTTATTCAATGCATGTATATTTTGTACTTGCAGATATGACTGATGATGAGCTGAGGCTTGAAACGTTTCATTAAAATGATTTTAAAGTTCCTCTTTGCTATAACCTTTGTAGTTAAACTGCTTAGCAGAGAAGATGTCCCTAACATTGTTGAATATTGTAGTGTTTTGTACTGTCACCAGTTTGTCTGTTGTACATGAATGTTGGGAGCTTGTATTTCTTAGGATCTCTGCTCCTTGTAGCCATTTCTCTACTTTGTTGTTAGCTGTGCTTTTTTAAGGACATGTTCTTTGAAATAGTTTCTCCTGTATAAGTCTGTGTGTTTTTATTGCTAATTTGTTTGTCTTCTGATAGTTAAAATAGTGTATTGTGCAGGAAAAGCTGAGCCATTGTAAAATATCTAAGAATAATGAGCACTGTATGAAATGTAAGCATTCATCGTATTTTGTGTAAAGGCTATCATTAAGTAGATATGATTGCTCATTGCAGTTTTAATAAGTGTATTTTTGTTGAGGGATGAACATCATCCCCAATGAGTTCTGCAACTTGGTGTTGCTGAAGTGTCTATCACAAGTTTATATAAGCCCCAAAAACATGCCTTACCTGATTGAAATTTAATGCATCTTAGTGCATGTGCTAAAGAATAGTTCTAATTATAAGTGTTGAGATCATGTTAGTAAATGAAATTGAGTTTATGTTGAGAGTACATAATAGATGGCTTCTAGTAGCGCAAATTCATATGCTGCATGTCACAAGCATTATTCTTTTCATTTTGTTTATATCAAGTAATTTTACTTTACAATCTTATAGTTAAATTGTATGAAAACTTGTTAATATTTTGGATATACTGTAGTTGAGCTAGCGCATCTTTTGAAGATGGGCTGCATGTAATGTGCGTGAGCGGTGTCAATACCATTCCTGTGTGTTCATTTACTGATCCTGCATCTAGACTTCAAAAACTTATATTATAGCCTATGTCTTCATGACTGGTGCCAGAGTTTAATTTTGGTTCAAAAGAATATTCCTCCTTCCTATGAATTGATTTTTGACTCTGTGCTTGATTGTATTCTTCTTAAATTCATATCAAGTGTGATAGAATTTATTAAGCAATGCTAATGAGCATTTGGCCATTTCTAAAGAAGCATCACTAACACAACTCGCGATAAATTTTATTCACTTTTACTGTTGAAGTCTCCTGCCACAGTTTTGCTCGTAAAAGAGGACTAATTTTAGTCTTGCAGTTAAAAAATGTGAAAATGTTAGCAGATGCGGTCATTCAGTATAAGATACCTCTAAAAATCAACACTATTGTAATTTTGGAAGTAATGCAGTCACTTGCTTAGGTCATTTCATGAGTGAAGAGGCAAATTTATACAAACGTGTTGCTCAATTTATATAATGTGAAGGTTTGAAAAGAGTATAGTTTGAGTTTGAGTATAATGTACGATTCTTCCAGCCCACTCGTACTACGCAGAAATTGTCAGAGAACAGGTTTTGAATAATTCAAAGATATTTGTGTGCCCAAGAACAACATGGACTTTTTGCATTGAAAGACATTTTTCAAGTTGTCAGAAGTAATAAATTATTTTGTGTTCATATTGAACAAGATGTGCTTTCTTGGTAGTTGAATTCTATATTACATAACAGTTATATATAATAAAAGGTGCCTAAGGCTTTTACTAACTGAATTTTTTATTAAGGGGTTATCATACTTTTTCTATTCCTACCAATTGCGAGAATGTGCATCCAAATCACACAAAATTGCATTGAACCATTGTGCTAACAATATTCTTATAAATTAATTCATCAATTTAAAAATCATGTTCCTCAGGGGGATACAACTATTGTATCTATGGGAATTTGTGCTCCCATGCCCGAGCCCGAGGTGAGGGCCCGAGCTAAAGGTTTGGTAGGCTTTCTTTTTGTTAAAATAGAGTAAGTTTTTGTTTGGTCATAGACCATCTTTTTTCGGTTCACTGTTCTGTTTTTCAGCACCTACTACTGTAATGTTTTCTATCCCACATCGCTGCCGACATTGTAATGGTTTCCGTCGTTGTTGCTTCATCGTTACGTTTTTCTTTGCTTCGTTGGCGTTTGAATACAAGGTTTCTATCTCTATTGCTACTGATGTTTATCCGTGATGTTTATTTTTGTGACATTCACAAATATTCTTCACTTTATTATATTTTCTAGTCTTTATAAATCCCGATAGCTTATGAATGCTGCCACCAGCCACTCGGGCAAACAATATATATTTATAAGACATATTTTCAAGATCTTCGGTAACGTTTGGTATTAGAGTGGAAGGCTATTATTTACGTATGTGCATCATTTCATCCTCTTTTATCATCATCATCTTCACTCTTCCTAATTACGAAGGTAATTAATAGTCATAAGATTTAGACATTCACTATTAACCATAAAAGGAATCAAGATGTTATTGGTTACATATTGTAATCGCACGTATCCTATCCTACATACTTAGAAATTCTGAAGGGGGAACATTAAACACATGGTGGATAAGGAATGACACTTATCTGAGATCCGCCGGCCTTTTGTTGATAGGTTGGGCTCTTGCAACCCGGTCGCCATTTTGGAGCGCCAGGACCAACCGTTATGGTTATTCTTAAGTTAACAGTTGAAGTGATGTTATATATCACGTGATTGAATTTGAAAGTAGGGCACAGTTACGTTTTGCTTTCAAGTGGATACAATTCAGTTATTAAACACATTTAATAGTGGCACACGCCCCAGTCTATAAGGACCAAAGTAGTTGATGTTCTCGCAGCTCACACCTCTTTCGATTCCTTGCCCGTACCTAACCGACTCCCCGTTCCAAAGGCAACCCTCACGGTGACGCTACCGCTGTTTCTCTAGATGCCGACTCCTAATTATAATATCGCAAGGTTGATATATGAACATAAGATATTTCCTGAAACAAATTAAATACATTGGTATTTGCTTCTGCTAAGAAATTTATGCTAAATTTCCCCATAAAACACTATTAATATTAAGTAAACCTTATGCTACTTTACATGTTGAAGTTTGTGGCATTTTCTGTTGGCCGTTCCTTGTTTCATCGGCGTCCGGTCTCGGTTTCTTCTCGAAGGTATAGATGACATGACGCGCTCCTTCTTTGATTCACAGACTTATATGGTTCTTTTAGAATTTCTTATGGACAAGAACGTTGGCCAATCGCTTCATCAAATTCTTAATGTTGCTTCTCTTACAGTCATGTTTTTGAGACATGACACTACTTTCTTCTTCAACTTTGATCTTGTTTCATGATCTTCTTTCCCATCTTACTGTTTTTATACCTTTTCTGCATAGATTCCACGTTCCCTTAACTCCATACCAGATGGTGCCTTCTTCTTTCCTCTCTTTGGATCTCATTTGTTGCGGATAGGGAGGCTTAAACTAACTAATAATCTAATCAAAATCATCGACTCAAATTTAAAGTAATTTGTAGTAAGCAATTTTGAAAATAGCAAGCATTAACTGGATAATGCTCTCATTTAGCTTTAATTATTGGTAAAAATTGAGTTTGTGACCTCTGGTCGGTTAGCGGCAGCATGAAAATCCCCTCTATTACCCCCAGTGGCGCACGTTGTGGTCGAAGTGTTGAGTAAGCCATCTTTTTGTTGAAATAGAAAAGGTTTTTTGGTTTGTTACAGATCATCTTTTTCTGGTTCACTGCTGTCCTGTTTTTAAACACCTCTGACTTTCTTCATCAACTTTATCTTGTTTCAGGCCCTTCCTTTTCAATTTTCTGTTTCTATTCGCAGGGGATCTTGCGTAGGGATGCACCTTGTGTATAGATTCTGCATTTCCTTAATTCCATACTGAATAGTGCCCTTACCTGTCCTATCTTCAGAACACATTTTTTGTGGCTATCGAATCTGACGCTAACTACTACTGTAATCTAATATTATGAATGATAATTATAATTAGCGCATACATATAATGCTTCGAAGATAATTTTTTTATATCTTGGATACGTTTAGGTTAGTAGAGATTTCAGGAAAATTTTCATCCTTCCTGCTCTACTTTCATTCACTTTATCCCATCCCCTTGGAGTGAGGAGGCCCGCAGCTCTTGGGTCATTGCAGCGCTTTGGGGAACGGTCACTCTCCTGTGATAACTTTAGCTGCTCATCGCATGATGAGCAATACTTGCGAGTCTGTTGTGGGTTTTTATTTTTTGTCACATTATCCTTATTCTTCATTCTTTGCTTCTGTTTTTCTCAGAGAGAACCGGCGTACTGTGCGAACGACCTCTGTCGCGAGTTTTTTGTGTGTTATTCTTTATTTATTTTTCTTTTAATTAATGCTCACTTCTTCTTTTGCCAGTCTAGAGAGCTGTGGCAGAGAGACCATATTTTATGCCCTTGAAGTATTGCATAACTTAGAGCTTCACTGTGATGATCACCTATCAGAGCAGAAAGGGACCTTGAACATGACAATAGTAATGCTTATTCCATGGGTACATTTACATTTCGTTGCTTTTGTGACTGGCCAAGGTTTGTGTTCGGTGACCTTAATTCCAAGCTAAATGGTGCTTTCCTCCTTCCTCCCTTTGGAATGCCTTTGTTGCTATTAGAAAGGCTTGAAGTAACATGTAATCTAATCTTATTTCTTACTGGATGGACGCGTTTAGAAAGATGATCTTGCTGGCAATCTTCCCTAATTTTTTTCAATGTTTGTGTCTCATCACTATTATAAAAGGAGCCGCGTCCGTCCGTCCCTCCGTCTGTCCGTCTGTGTGACCCCCTCTTGATTATGGTATCCAGAATATGCAATTGGCTTATTTTTACTAATAGAAATTTTCTATGGAGCTTTCTCTGTTGAAATTCATCATGTTGCTTTGATATTTTTAATTGATAATGCGAAAATAAATGTTTTAAATTCGTTTGACCAGTAACCTGGCTACCACTTGGTATAAAGGGCAAGATTTTGGAACTTGAGTTATTGTTTTCGAAATTGTGATTTTCTTGAAAAGCTTTGAAGAGATCAGAGACGACATTTCAGAATAAAATTCCAGCAAAAGGAGCCACCATGGATAGAAATGTGTCCAACCGCAAGAGAGAAGTAGCAAGATTTCGACAGCAAGAAAAACGCCTAAGACGATCGAATGAACAACGCGAAATGGCAAGACGAAGCAATGCTGCTCGCTAACGAGAAGCTAGAGCTAAATTGACCCTTGAACGGCGTTTGGAAATTCTACGGAATAATGCAGAGCAACACCGAGTTGCTAGAGAGCTTAACACTTAACACATGAAAGAAGCAAAGAAATTCTTTGGCATAGCACTGGACAAGATCGAGTGGCACGAGAGAATTTAACTCAAGAAAGAAGGGATGAAATTCTTCAGACTAATGCCCAACAGCATCGACTTGCACAAGCAAATTTAACTCGAGAAAGAAGGGATGAAATTCTTCAGATTAATGCCGACCAGCACGTGGGCACTAGTAATCATAGCTATTCATTACTCTCTACTTTCATACCCATTGATGTATCTGTATCTATTTTTTTGCTGCATAAGAGGTTCAACTGGTGGGTAATTCGACTTAAATACAAAATAAACCAATAAAACACACGTAGAGAGACCAAATGCTGACAAATATTCGTGAGCGCATTTCTCTTGATAACTAGAAATGAGCAGCTTGGTCGTCTACTAACTTTCCTCTCAGGGAGATAACAACTATTGCATCTAAGGGAAACGGCACTCGTTGGAGGAAATTATGAGGCCTATATTTGAGAGTGAGATGGCCTTAATTTCTAATGAAATAGAATAGTTTGTTGTGTAAACTATTTTATTTTCGTTTCACTGCTCTCCTGTTTTTCGGTGTCTTCTACTTTCTTCTTCAATTTTCATATTTTTTAAAAAGTTCTTTCATAACTCTCCTCAGGAGGATACAACTATTGTATCCAAGGGAATTAGCACTCCCAGGGGGAAAATGTGTGAGGGCCCGAGCTGAGAGGGAGGCCTATTTTTGTTGACATAAAGTTTTCTTTTTGTGATGTGAAGGACCACCTTTTTTCAGTTCACTGCTGTCCTGTTTTTCAGCACCTACTACTTTCTTCTTCAACTGTTATCTTGTTTCATGAACTTTTTCTCAACTTACTGTTTCTATGCCCCTTTTGCATAGATTCCTCATTTTTTATTATTTCTATACTAAAAGGTGCTTCCTCTCTTTGATAATCTCTTTTTTTGTAGCAGTTAGGGAAGCTTGTGCAAACGACCTCCGTCGTTTGCACTGATAACTAATCTGACTTATAATCTATAACTTATAATCTTTTCTAATTTTTCATAACTTTCTGTTTCTATGAACAAGGGAATATGTATGGGAACACATCTTGTGCTTTGATTCCACGTTCCCTCAACTCCTTACTGAATGGTGCCTTCATCTTTCCTCTCATTGGTGTACCTTAGATGTAGTTTATGACCCTGGAACTAGCTTATAATCTAATTTAACCAGCTAACTTTTGTGTATTGCCTTCAAAATTACCTAGCAGTGCGTGTTTGGAAAAAGATCGCAGCTGGTAATTATTATCAGTTTAAATCTGACGCCATGATGAATCTCAATCCGTGTATTTCTTAAAGTATTTTTAGATTCAAAGAAATCAACTTTCACTGAAATTATCCTGGTGTCTCGTTCAGTAAGCATCTTTGAGATATAGCTGGAAAAGAGCTTTTCCTCCGTGCGCAAAGTAAGAGTGACTTAATTATATGTAACTGAATCACCTCGACAGGGAATTGCTTTGTACAAGGATGAGCTATGCTCTTCATTCAGCTGTACAATGCACCAAGTGTTTCTACTGATGTTTTATGTGAATTCAACGCTGCCGGTGCATCGACGTAGCCGACACTGTTTGCATTGCGCTCTCTATTTCCTTTATAACACGCTTATCTCAAACTGTAATTGACCAGACCTGGAAGGTAGCCTCCAATTACTTTATCTCATTGAGTGGCCGTCTCTCAATGAACGTTACTTGGTCCTAGGGGCAAAGAACATTCGCCTTTCACGTGGAAAGTCGTAAGTTCTTGCCATCAAAATAAGTCTCGTGTGTTTAACCGTAGGGAAAGGCACGTCATTACTCCCCTCTCGTCCGAGGTAGGAAATGAATGCAGGCTCGACTGGTGGTGACTGTCGTTACGACTTGGCTTCAGCTATTCATTTAAAACTTCAATAAAGGCATGAATCAGTTCGGTTAACATAAAATTTTTTTCTAATATATTGGTAACTCAATATAATGCTTTAACCAAATATTTGTTTTGATTCTGAGTTTCCAGAATCGAGGAGCTTACCATATAAAGAAAGCAGTTTTATTTTACTGTATCTTACTATCACTGAAGACACTTTCCACCCTAACTTGCAGCTGATGTATTTCTTTGCCATCACTTTCTTGTCCAGGACCTGGAATTTTACCTTGGGAAGAGCTGGCGTGACACCTACGTGCCTCGCGCGAGCGTTCTTGAGTACGTGGAGCACCTGAGGGAGCTGGAGCGCTCTGAGCCAGAGCTGCTGCTGGCCTACGCCTACCACATGTACATGGGGCTGCTCTCCGGTGGCCAGATCCTCAGGAAGAAGCGAGCGCTCATCTCCCGCCTCAAGTTCAGCACAAAGCATTCGTACGAGGGCCTTGCTGTCACTGAAGTCACCTCGATGCCCGTCTTCAAGATGAAAAAGCTCATTGCCAACAAGATGAACGAAATTGCTGAGCAATTCGATGAGGAAACGCGAGAAAAACTTATACTCGAGAGTAAGCGCGTGTTTGAGCACAATGATAAAGTGGTACGCAGTATTGAAGGTACAAATAGTGTCGTTTTGTGGCAATTTGTTAAACTGTCTAGTTGTACCATTTTTATTGGAATTTCCGCTTATCTGCTTAAAAGACTGTGGCTTAGTTTTTTGAAAGAAATTAACTGAAGTTATTTTTATATTTCGTGAAATTCTCTTGAAATTTAACGTGGAACAACACTTGGTCAACTATAATTGTCTTTTTAACTAAAATTTACTTCGTGAAACGCACGCGCTGTGTCAAGCTCAAGTCACTCTCTCCGTTTAAATGTACATAGATTCCATAAATCAATTTATAGAGTTATTAAAGCTTATCGTGTTGTATTGCATCTCGAGACGTAGTGCGGTTCAAGGTAAATTAGGACTACCAAGTTTACTTCTGAAATCATGTCGGTCGTGCGTGACCTCGCTGCCATATCGCCGTGTGGTGTGACCGCAGGCAGCTCAGCACAGAGTCAAAGACTTCTCCATTGAAGATGACGTGGGATTACTTCTCTTGGCAAAGATGCCTGCCTTCTCTTTCCACTGTCTACGTCCCTCTTGTTTGAGGAGAGGTCGCCTTTCGAGAACGAGTTCCATCCTAGATTCTGAACAAGTCTCGTGCATTATGTGTCTACGTCGTTGCTTATTTTCCTGGATGTATATATATGTGAAAATATCAGGAAACTTGAATGTGACATAAATATGAAATATTTCTAGATTTGACACTTCGACGGCTGCACGTGAGACACCGGTGGCCACCAAGAGGATTTTCATAGTGCTACTGACCGACCAGTAGTCACAAACTCAATTTTCACAAATACTTAGTTAACGCTTATTGAAGGCACGATCCACTTAATATTTACTATTTTCAACTAACTTATAAAAATTGTCGTTGAATTTAAGTTGAATATTGAACTTCAGTTTAAGTGTTGAGAGAAAATAAATCTTAGCACTTTAACTTACCGTTTCTTTGTGCGAGAGAGGTCTTTTTTTGAAACCCACCTTGTGCATAGATTCCCCGTTCTATAAACTTCATACTTAATGGCGCCTTTCTTCTTCTTTTCTTTGGAGCACATTTTTTGAGTTTAAGGAAAGTTAAACTATTGTACCTAATCTAATCTACCTCTCTCAGAAAGAGGATGCTAGGTCGTCGAGTTTTAGGCTCGGTTGACGTACTTTTTGATGAAGAGGAAACTTTTTTATTGTTTCGCTAAAGGACCGTGTTCTTCTGGTTCACTGTTGTCCTGTTTTCACTGTCTATTACTTTCTCCTACAACCGTTGGCTTCTTTCAAAAACTTCTCTCAGTCATTTGGTTTCTATGCGCAGTGTGGGACGCACTTTGTGGATAGATCTCTCTTTTTTTTAATTCCATAGTATAAAGTACTTTCCTCTCTAAATAACCTTTTTCTTGTTCGTGAGGTTTAATGTAACTGAACTGAAGGGAAATAATCTGTGCACTTGTATTTTAACTGTTACTTACTGTTACCGAAAAGTATTCGATGTTTTTGCTTCAGGAAGTTCTGCAAAGAGAGAAACAAGAGGCAGTTGAATGGCTAAGTATTGGGAGCAAATGGTGGATAATGAAGTAAGAGATCCGAGCCGAATATTTTACAAGTGGCTAAAGACAATATAGTCAAGCAATTTCTTGTTGGAGTTCTACCTCCTTCTTCTGCTTTAACTCCAGTCGCTTTTGTTTGATTTTGTTATTGACAATTGACTGCCGACGACGACTGCATGCATCAGAGTGAATAGTTTAGTCTTGTGATAAAGGCTTGTTCCCATTAAACCCAGGACATGGATATCGTATCCAAATCGAACACTAAAGTTATTCACGGCGTAAGAAAATCATTTTTTTTTAGATTCTGAAGCTACATCGCTGTTCTTATTAAATGAATCTCAATATTGTTCGACATCATGTACTCCAACTTCAAAATCGGTATGAATGTTCCAGACCGCTTAATATATCCCCTTTAAGGTTCTGTAGTTGTGGTAGAATAAACACAAGTATGACATCTATGGAATCGGAGTGTGTTATTAGTTCAATTCGAAGAGTGGCCTTGTGTTACATATCAGAAACATGGGCTTCAGTCTTAACTGTGTATTTAGCTAAGTCTTCCCTTAAAATTATCTCCCTAGATGGGACAGCTCGGGATGGGATCTGGAACCCACGTGAGGTGCAACCATTTCAGTTTAAGGGAAGTGCAGGTCCCGGGGGAATTACTTGTTCATTCCGCTGTAAGAAAAACATTGGGCTTTACTTTTGATTTGAGTAAGAAGTGCGTAGCAAGTTGAGAACTTTTATCCAGTACACCTTATTGTCTTTTAAGTCTTTTAACGATAGTCTCTATTTCAATCGTCTCTGATTCAGGTCCTCATTAAACTGCTACATGCTTAATTGCTGCTGTGAATCTTTGAGTTCCTATGTTTAGTCTCACTGCACTCATTTGGGTGTTACAAAATGGAGTATGTGCTTACGACATTACATTATGAGTAAGAAATTTGCAGTGTCATATTGATATCTCTTTCTGATTAGCGTGTGACTATTGGGTGTTCGAGCCTTATATCCACTGCTCGTGCAACATGAACAGCAACCTGAGCTCGTGCTCAGCAACCTGGGGAACGTCAGAATTATATGCCAATTTTAAGGTTAGTTAGGTAGGCTTCTTTTTTATTGTAATAAAATAGGTTTTTGTTTCGTTACGGACCATCTTTTTTTCGGTTCACTGCTGTCCTGTTTTTCAGCGCCTACTACTTTCTTCTTCAACTTTTTTCTTGTTTCATGAACTTCTTTCCTAGCTTACTGTTTCTGTGCACCTTGTGCATAGATTCCGCGTTCCCTCAACTCCATACTAAATGGTGCCTTCCTCTTTCCTCTCTTGGAACATCTTGTCGTGGTTAAGGGAAGCCTAAACTTTCTTATATAATAATAATAATAATAATAATAATAATAATAATAAGCCAATTTTCCGTTTCCGTGTGATACGTTGGGGATGATTATTTTTCTGTAATGTTAGGGCCTTGTTAGCTTCATGAGTTACACTCGAGTGGTGAAGGGATACTGACACAGCTTGTATTCTGTTCTGTGTAGCAAGGAGTTGAGGTCGTACCTAGTTGTCCATAAAAGGCTTCAGGTAAACTTCAGCCGTCTATGTTACCTATGAGTTCAATTCAAAGGTAGGAGACTTCATTTTTTCTAGCATTGGAGACCAAAATTTTGCGTCGCTTATTGGCTGCGCAAGTGTATTCGATGTTCATCTGCCTTGTTGATTTGTGTTCTGACTGCTAAAACACCTATCGTGAGCCGTTGGTTGAACTTATGTGGAGATTTGCATAGTAGTGATAACTATAACATTGTAAAATACCATAAACGTTTTATCAAGTGAAATTGTACAGTCATATTCATGTTATTTTAGCAATGAAGAATTGAAGCAGTCTTGTTTAATTTACCTTTCTTTTATAATGTCCCGCCGTCCGACCAACGGCGCAACTTCCAGCAAAAGCTAGCTCAGAAAGACATAGTCTTGCCAACTGGCCTCAAGAAGGTCAGGGAACACTGCAAATAAACGCTTAATCATGACAAAAGGAACAAAAAATAGGAGGCTCACCTTAAGATCTTCGAAGATAATGTCTCAGGTGACACCTTCTTCAATATAGCCGGCTGTCCAGGGCGAGAGGCCCGTAGAAGCAGGGTCGAGACCGGTCAGTCAGAGCGCACATAAGCACGTGCGCGCACGACCGAGGCTGGTTGGAATCTGACGTGGCGAGCCAGGCGCAGCTCCTACGTCATCTTGCCCAAATCCGCCGATAGAGGTTTGGATTCGATCAAGAAGAACAAATTATTTATGTTCACGATGATAGTCGCCAGGAAACGTGAAGCACTCCCACTATTGCCCCGCTTTGTCATAAATTAGCAGCGTTTACTATTTAGGCTTGGTTTTAATGAAACCAAAGCCCTAGTCCCTTATTATGCAAGGTGTTGGGTGACTTGCAGGACTTTAGTACTGAGCAATGGCTGGATTTGCGACACAATCCCGGCAAAAAAAAAACGGAGTTTTCTTACGAAACTTCCGTTACACAGAAACATTTACATATTAAGGTTGCCTTCCAGCAAGAGCATGGTAAGGACTTTTATACATTTTATGCGCATTTAACGTTTAAGTTTAGATAGTTAGGAAAGGAAATTATAAATGACCTTTCTTGATCAATTATGCCAGCTTACTACGTTGCCGGCTCGCTGCCTGCCTTTTAGGCCGGGCAGCAGACGCAGCTTCGGGTTCCTCGGACTGAGCCGAGGAGTCCGATTCAGAAGAGAAAGAAGAAGAAGAAGAGTATTGCTGACCTCTAGGGCGCTCGAGAGAAACCGAGCTACCCGCACGAGAAAAAGAACTCTCGGGAGGCTCGAGACGAGGATGGAGCTCCTCATGCGAACTCCCGTCTGCACTTTCCCACCCTTCCTCTGAAGCAGTAGTAGTAATAGACAACTCCAGAGGGTATAGCAGAGAAATTTTAACGGCAGTTTCAGAGTTGTCAGCTTCAACTATTCTAACAACACGGACCTTGCCATCGCGTCCAGGCAACAGAGCGATGATACGAACTAAGGTCCAAAATGGGCTAGGTCTTACAGGATGCCGAAGTAGGACAACCTGACCCACAGATAAAAATTTATTGTTAAGAGGGAGAGTTTTCAGCGGATAAGGACCGCGTAAAGAAAGAAGATATTGAGTGTACCAGAGCTCCCGGAACTTGGCAACCATCACGTCACGCCGCTCTAGGGCTGAGAGCAAATG
The DNA here is from genome assembly GCA_030386875.1 of Morinoia aosen. Lineage (NCBI taxonomy): Eukaryota > Metazoa > Arthropoda > Malacostraca > Amphipoda > Talitridae > Morinoia > Morinoia aosen. The sequence continues at coordinate 10,698,029 of CM059561.1, forward strand.
CTCCCGGCGCTCACCGTCTTCGGTCTCCAAGTCCGGAATCTCATCGGAAAGGATTAACGAATTAGAGGTAGAATACAGTTGAAGAAATTGTATAGGCATGATAGGCAAGATCGTGTCCCCCGTCTCAGTGTAAGAAAGAGGACGCCGATTAAGATTAAGGGTGATATCAGAAATGGCAGTAAGAAAGGTAGAATACGGATAGGTACTGCGACCGAAAAGTTTATACAAACAATCCTTGATGGATTTGAACAAGCGTTCCCAGATCGCTCCAAATTGAGGACTGTAGATCGGGATAGTCTTAAATTTAACGTTAAAGGTACGAAAACGATCTTCATACAGAGAAGAAGTTAAAACCTCTGACAGAAGATCAGGAGCCGCTAAGAAAGTCCTAGCGTTATCGGAATAGACTATAGTAGGAACGCCCTTATAGTTGGTGAAACGAATAAAGGCGAAACAAAATTCTTCCAATGTCATGGAAGGCAGAATTTCAATATGAATGGCTCGGGTCTGAAAACAAGTGAATAACAAGAGGTATACCTTCTGTTTATAACCAAAAGGGTCTAATACCCAGAAATGGGCAGAAAAGTCCATTCCCGTTGTAGCGAAAGGCCTCACAAAGTTTACACGAGTATCAGGTAAAGAAAAGAAGAAAGAAAGAAAAACAGTTTATTTCCAATAGAGATTGTACAATATTACAATCATTGGTTTTTATATATCTTAAAATTAATATACTTAGATGATACACACACACGAGTATTGAAAAACTCGTGTCACTAGTCGAAAAGAAATGATTGAGGGCAATGAACTCCTAATCTAGCTTAATCTACATTTGATAATACATGTAATGATAATTATAAGAGATAACACAATTTCATGGACGATGCATTTTCATTGTGGGGTGAAAACACTTTTGACAGTTTACATGTACATGACATAAAACTTCGCAATTCTTGACGCCAGGAAATAATATATGAAATCGCTTGTTTCGGTCAATGTTCACAAGTGTCGTTTCAAGGAAGCACGAAAAAAAAATATATATAAATATATATCCATATGCACACATATGTACATATACGTATGCATGTGTGTGCATATCCATACACACACTCACACACACACACATACACACACACACACAAATACATATATACATATAAGCATGAGGACCAAGAAGATTATAAGTTTTGTATTACTGATTCAACAATTTTAACATAACGGTCATTAGTTAACAAGCATTTTATTAAATATAAATGGATGATCGCACAACAAAAGTATAGTTTTTACATGAATGCTTCACAATACTAAAGAGATGACGAGTTAGGTAATGTTACAAGTTGAGAGTGCACAGAAAAAATACCATTATCTCTGGTAAAATGCTAGTTATCAGTCTAGTATACACATATGTGCACGTATACATGTAAATATATACACATACACATGCACACATATACCCACGCACATACTTACACCAAACTCGTAAGCAAACACAAATGCATTTCTATGCATCGAGGCAATACATACGCATTCTACAGAGTGTCATACGCATAGCGTGGACACGTACACATATACACAAGTAAGCATGTGCGCAAATATCAGCGTAAACTAGTTCGTATAAACCAGAATTCCAATCGAGGGAAACGGAGAAAATATCTTTTATTATAGCATGAATTTTATAAAATTTCGTACTAAAAATAGTGGCACAAAAGCAGGAGGATCAGGATAGGAGAAGTGTTTAGAGTTTATCTTTTTGCAAATTGTGCACTTAGATAACACGCTACGAACAACACGCTTACAGCGTGGTATCAAATAACCGTCCAGTTTGAGCTTCTGCACGGTGGTATCAATACCTTGATGGTTTAAGCATTTGTGCGTATGCAAAATTAACAGATTAGTCAAATGCGAAGAACTAGCCAACAGAATCGGATTTCTAATGTTGTAATCCAACTCTTCAGAGGCAACAATACGGCTACTAGATCTGACTAAACCGTGAGAGTCTAGAAAAAGATTAAAGGATCTAACTAGCAGAGGCGGACGAGGACTTTTGTTAGTCAAGGCCTCAATCTCGTCTGCGAAATGCGTTTTTTGCATAGAAGAAATGAGATACAGAAAGGCTCGCAGTTTAGCCTCACCCCCATCTGCACGCCTAAAAATAGCGACAGCTCTAAATACTTTCTCCATCGTACCCAATAGTTTGGGATATGAAGAAAATCGTCCAAGCTCCACAATCGAAGCTTGCGTGGGGGATTAATATTAACAGCAATACATGCATCTGAAACAAATTGGTGCGGAATGCAACCCAAGTGACCCTTGGGCCACTTATCCGTACTTTCTCGTATCCAAGAAGGACCTTCTAACCATAAAATTTTATTCTGCAAGAACTTAGCAGCTTTAACGCCACGTGTCAGCATGTCTGCCACGTTAAACACAGTAGGAACATACTCATAGTTGAATGAGGCAGAAGTTTTACATTCTAATGTTTTACGCATATCTTCTAAGTCTTTAAGTCTATTGCTCACAAACACATTCTTTCGTGGAGGTTTGCCGCTCAATAACCAAGCTAAGGTGACTTGGGAGTCTGTCAACAAAACTACGCTCGAGACCTTATAAGGGAAATTGACGTCACACAGCAGAGACACGAGACACTGATAGGCAAGGAATACGGCCAAAAGTTCAAGAGAAGGAAGAGTTCTTTGACGAGGAGGCGAAACCTTAACTTTAGAGAACAAAAGCGTACTGCGTTCTTCTTGGACCCCATAAATACAGGTACCAAAGGCGCTAGCACTAGCGTCACAAAACACTATAGTTTAACATTTTTAGTTTCGTCTAAATTCATTCTAGGGAACTCAAAATTACTCAACTCAGAAAATTCCTGACAATAATCCCGCCAGTCCTTATGTAACTCGTCTGGAACATCTTGATCCCAGCCCAGTCTCAAAGGCGTCAACTTTCTTAAAATGAGCTTACCACGTACAGAAAAGGGAAGCAAAACCCCTAATGGGTCATACAAAGACGCAACTTCAGACAGTATGCTCCGACGCGTTTTACAGGAAGAATCCAAACTTTTTACGGACAGAGAAAGAAGATCAGAAGAAGAATTATAATTGTACCCCAGCACTCTGGAGTGCACTTCGGCGCTACAAAGAGCAGGGTCAATTTGCGAAAGAAGTTTAGAATTATTGGATTGCCATTTGCGCAACGGAAATCCACTCTCTTCAAATGCTCGGTTAGCGCGTTGAAAAGTGTTAAGCGCCAGCTCAGGACTATTAGTGGTAAAGACTAAGTTATCGACGTACAGCTTATTGGCCATAACGTCTCTGATTACGAGGTCAGTTAAAGTGTCAGCATGAAGTTTAAGAAGATAGTTCAGAATATAGGGAGATGCCACGAACCCGAACAACAGAGTCGTGTATCGAAAATATTGAAATTTACCGTCCTTGTAAAGGACGAAGCTAAATTGGTTACGGTCAAATTCACAGGCTAATTTTACCTGAAGAAAAGCTTTAAAAATGTCAGAGAGCATGACTATGGAGTTAGCACGAAAATACACCAAGAAAACCAACAAATTGTTCATAAGATTTGGACCTACATACGAGGCTTCGTTTAGACTTGGTAAGTTTCCTATTTTCAAAGAACAGTTAAAGACAGGGCGAATTTTAGAGGTTTCAACATGCTCACGCACGACAGGTCGGTGGGGAATCTATTTGTGCACTCGCACGTCCAAAGTTTTGAAAGGCAAAGGTTCTATTATACCCAACTCGAGTTGCTCAAGGAAAACATAATTATACTGCTTCTCAATCCCCTTACGAGCGTTATCAGCTGCAACTTTACGAGCAAGAAACCTTGCGAGCCCGAAAGTATGGGGAACTTTAGATAATAAATTTCGATTCCAAGGCAGACGAATTGAATACTTGCCTTCCGCATAAGTGACACTACTTTTGAAATCCTCTAACTCCTTGTCATACTCTTCCTCTTTCGAGGGCACCCATATGAGCTCCAAGTCTAATAACTTATCTAGACCTGCCTGTACATCACAGCGCTCGGTAGCGTCCAACACGGAAAAACACACTTTAGGAGAGTCAAAAAAGGTCTTCAGCGTACTTCGGTAACGATTTTGGTTTAGTTTACATTTAGATCTTTTTCTTTTAGATTTCGGTTTAGTTAAGAAAGCAGAAGAAGTAGAAGAAGAAGTTTTAATCAAACGAGTGTTTGTATCCTTGACAACAGGAGCAGATGTGCCACTATCTATTGTCTCGGTTTTAGAAGCAACAACATGAGAAAGAGAGGACTTATAACACTTAAAGTCCCCGAAAGGTAGAAACCCATTAGAAACACGCATAACCTTATAGTCGGCTACGCGTTGTAATTCAAGGACTTTAAATGCTTGAAAAGCATCGACACCTAAAATGCCGTTAACTTGAATATTATCCTCAACTATTTCCGGAAAGGAAGTGGATAGAGGAAACTTAGTTTTAAACTGAGTAATTTTAGCTTGCAGACCCTTAATCCCCATCTGCAGGTTTAAGTTCTGCATAGCAAAAACATCAAGCTCGTACTTCTCACTGTCTGGAAGCACGAGTTCAATGTTAATTTGCTTACCCCTTAACGGGACAGAAGCTCCTACAGTGTTAACAGTAAGTCTCTGTAAATCAGCTGTAGAACAATCAGGGATAACAGTAGCTAAGTCGATTAGCGACATCTGACTACCTGTATCGATCAAGAAATTAATTCTCTTAACTACCCCGCAATGCTTAGTAGAAAGAGCTACAATAGGGCACATCCGAAGACGTGCCTTTAACCGTCATGAGGAGGCGGTAGCAAGGGTAGAAAATGCTACAAATTTAGGACACATAGGACTAACGTGGTTGTTAGCCTTGCATAAAGAACAAGAAAATGGAAGACCCTTAATTTTTGCAGGGCACTCAGAAATTACATGTTTGCTACTTAGACAAATTGTACATAGTAATAACTCACCAACTCGTTTTACGCGCTTTGCATGCGTATCAAATTTCTTACAAGAAAAGGACGAGTGGCCAGTTAAATTACAAAAACGACAAACCTTAACACTGGGCAACTTATCGAGCACAGGAGAAGGTTTAGTTTTATCCCTAACTTCCGCGCGAGTAATTCCCCCCATCCTCTCATTTCGGAAGGGAAGAGATGGTTTAGGTTTATGATAATTTTTTGTTTCAAGAAGAGAAAGCACTTGATGTGCATTCTCAAACATTTCTAATGAAAAGAAACTCGCTTTAAAATAGCGAAGGAGTTCCAAGAGAAAGAAGTCAGGGAGTTTAGTTTTAATGATTGAAGAAAAAAGTAGGTTGCCAGACTTCTCGCCACAGAAGTCCAACCCCAACTTAGATAGCTCAAGTAGCCGAAACTTAACCTTAGAAAGGAAATTCCCTATTTCGGCCAAGCTCTGAACACTAGGACAGCTGATCAACTCATCAAGAGCCATAGAAATAAGTTTATCAGTATTGAGAAAATCTTGCTTGAGTAAAGCCCAAGCAGATCTGAAACTAGACTCTTCATTAGGAAGACCTTCAACAAGACTGAGAGCCCTCCCTTGAAGCTGATTTTTAAGAAAGATAAATTTTTGCCCCTCACTCATACTAGGATAAGCTTGAAGGGCATTAAGAAAAGACTCTTGAAAATGAAGGAAAGCAAAAGGACATCCCTCATTGTCGCTAAACTTCTTTAACGTCAACTGAGGGGCTCTAAAGATATTCAAAGGAACATCAGAAACTGAAACCTTAAAAGGTTCAGAAGTAGGAATGGTATTACTTAAGTTAGACACCTGGGAAGTAGGAATTGAATTTTTTATTTCAGACAAAAGTTCTATCACCTGCACCTCATACTCGGCACGCCTATTAAGTTCCTCATCAGTCACTTCGTTCACATCAGAAGGTATAGTAGAGGATAGTTGTCTATAGGCCTGTAGAAGGCCACTCAACTGAGGAACGGCTTCCACACGAAAAGATAGGTCACAACCAGGAGACAGAACTTTCTTCCGAATAGCAGTTATACTGCATTTCAAGCCCCGCATTTTTATGCCTAGGGCTGCAGCATTATTATTTTCACACATTATTATAAGAAATACAATTATCAGGCTTATCAGGAAAACGTTTATCTAAAATATAGGTCTACACTTATCAAGTGGACAGATTACATCCCATTAGAAAGCATAGAAAAATATTAATGACACATAGAAATATACAAAAAATTCAATTACCCCACCAGGCACTTTTAAGTTTCACAACATTATTTTTTGTTTACACTTACACTTTACACAAATTTCAAATTTTTTAGCCTTAAATATCTCAGGCTTACACAAATTAATGAGAGTGAACCTAAAATGTTTAGGCAAGGTAAACAAAGGCTAGTACCTTTAAATGTAAGGCTAGCAACGCAAATACCTTGCCCAAAAAATACAATAAAGGTAACACTCAAAACAACTTAATTCTAGTGAGATCCAACAGCCGAACCCCGGCTATCCGGACAGCACAGCTATATCGATTTAATGTAAAAAAAATATTTGGTTTTTATTAGTTTATTATGAATAAAATTTATTAAAGAAGGAAATGAAAATTTACAAGAAGAAGAAACTAAAATAGGTACCAGGATTTTATCCTGTCGAACTCCAGCCAAGCTCTAAAGTCAAAAGCACGGAGAAAGCCGGCTGAATAGACTTTTTTAATTAAAACTGCTATTAGCAGTGTTGAGAGAATTGATTTCTTTAAGTGAAAAGAGATATTAATTTAAGAAAAAAGCTAATAAAGTTTAACTTTGAAAAGATGTGAAGATAATTATCTTTCAAAAATGGATGAATAATTATCCTCGAAAGAAGAAGTCAAAGTTCAACTTCAAATAAAGAAGTCAAAGAATTATCTTCGAATAAAGAACTATGTCCCGCCGTCCGACCAACGGCGCAACTTCCAGCAAAAGCTAGCTCAGAAAGACATAGTCTTGCCTACTGGCCTCAAGAAGGTGAGGGAACACTGCAAATAAACGCTTAATCATGACAAAGGGAACAAAAAATAGGAGGCTCACCTTAAGATCTTCGAAGATAATGTCTCAGGTGACACCTTCTTCAATATAGCCGGCTGTCCAGGGCGAGAGGCCCGTAGAAGCAGGGTCGGGACCGGTCAGTCAGAGCGCACATAAGCACGTGCGCGCACGACCGAGGCTGGTTGGAATCTGACGTGGCGAGCCAGGCGCAGCTCCCACGTCATCTTGCCCAAATCCGCCGATAGAGGTTTGGATTCGATCAAGAAGAACAAATTATTTATATGTTCACGATGATAGTCGCCAGGAAACGTGAAGCACTCCCACCATTGCCCCTCTTTGTCATAAATTAGCAGCGTTTACTATTTAGGCTTGGTTTTAATGAAACCAAAGCCCTAGTCCCTTATTATGCAAGGTGTTGGGTGACTTGCAGGACTTTAGTACTGAGCAATGGCTGGATTTGCGACAATAATTAAGTCGCAGCTAGAAGATCTAGAACATGGAGCTGTTGGAGAACTCACTCAAAATTGCATAATGATTGCAATTGCAATTGCAAGAGGTAACAACTGTTCATACATGTTTTCCCCTCTCCTACACCGATGAAATTTAGGTACGGAATGTAACGCTCGGTATGTTTTTTACTTCATGATTTTATAAAGCGTTCAACGAAGCCTGAGTGCAAGAGGCGATACAAAGTTCTCTCATAATCCGGGACTGTTTTGACTGCAGATAAATAAGTCCTCATGTTGAGGTATTCGTCAATCTGAACATGCATAGCCGCGTTGAGCTGCTCGACAACTAAGTTTTTATTTGCATATTATTTGATGGAAGAGAGCATGTTCGGTTGCCCTGCCTTTTAGGATGAAAACTACCCGGGGCATCAGTCCACCACCGTCAGTAATTAAGATGACTGTCACTCAGAATATACCAGGCATTTAAATTGGTTCGCTTTAACTCAAAGTGCGTCGATTAGCATATGGTGGATACATGGATTAAATGTGTATAAATTAATTTAAAAAGGAAAAATTATCTCGACATTTATTATCTACGATTTTTTGTAGAGAAAGGAAGATGTAAGAGGATGGGGTACTAGCACTTACCCATCATTACACATTGCTGTTTGTGAACCACACTGTGAGGGGATAATGAAACTGGTTTTGACGAATGATGGTTTATTGTGATTGAGTTGAACAGGTGATTGGACATACAATTACAAGTGACATGCTGCAGTATTCTATTGCATAGTGTAGTTTTAATTTACTCGCATTCGTTTTGTTTTGTCGCAGAATTCTTTTTTCTTTTGCTGATGGTGAACTGTTTAGTTCGAAACGTTCAATTTTATTCATTTTGACTTTTACTATTTGTAATAATAAAATGGCCATTCGTAAAGCGATTTTCGCCTTACTTTTCATTTTAAGAAGAAGACGCATCAATGCGGATTAAGTTTTAGATTACGTTAAACAATTTAAGCAATTTATTTACCACAGGTGAGGTGATACAGAGGTAGAATGTTTCTCAAGTATAGTACAATGGTCAAATTTGAGTATAGCTACCTGTGGGCCCGAACAAGTTCAGCGACTTCTAGGGCATCCTACCATCACGGCATCAAGGCATCAATACTGTTTAACCTAATCCACTTAACCTAGTTTCGCATGAGACTGATCAAAGAGATAATTAATTCGATATTTGATGCTGTATTTTACAGTATAGGTCAAATCGGCTATATTTAATAATATATTCAATAAAACGATTTAAGAGCAGACTGAAGATCGGTTATCTTACCCATGGCAAGTTACATTATTAGGACCAGACATGTAGGAGGCAAGATGTGACTAGGTGATCTTAAACGACTAGTATTCTGATAGGAAGTGAGACTCAAGATGTCTTTTGAATACTTTGTAAGAATTGCTTTCACGGATCTCCGCAGGTATTGAGTTCCAAGTTTTAGTTCCAACGAAGACCAACGAACTGCGTTGCGACCTGGTCTTTGAATAGTAAGGAAGCATGAATTTACTTCTATTTCGGGTTATATGGTCGTGATGACCAGTTTGTGCACTTAATTGTTTTAGGCTATTGTCGCCATCATTTCTTAATGTTTTGTAAATGAAATTACAAATGGAGACATTAAAGAGATCCGAAAGTTTAAGTATTTGTAAATTTTTGAATGAATCATTTGTTTGAGCATTATATTCTAGGTTCTTTACCGCTCTGATAGCTCTTTTTTGCGGGGTAAAAATTTTCTTGGTTTTATTTTTATCAGTTCCGTGCCATGCTTCTATTCCGTATTGCAAGTATAGAGAAATGAGCGTTTGGTAGAGCATTTGTAAAGCTGCTTCAGGCAGAAAATTTTTAACTTTATTTAGGATTCCGATGGATTTTGATAACTTAGTACTAATATGAGCGATGTGCTCTTTGAAGGTCAGATGTTTATCTATTATGATGCCCAGGAACTTACATGAGTCGGTTTCTTCGATTTCACCTTCGCCAATTTTAATGTGTGCGAGAGATACACTTTTCTTGTATGAAAATGTAATATATATCGTTTTATCGATATTAAGGCTTATTTTATTAGCTTTAAGCCACAATGAAACCTTATGATGTTCATTATTTATACTCTCCGCAATCATAGCGGGATTTTGGTTCGGAAGGACCGCAGAAAGCGTACTGTCATCAGCAAAAAATATGAATTTTGTGGTGTATTGCAACGCCAGGCATGCATTCCTACGCGCGGCCAAGCACTGGGCGGCACCCGTCGGCGGGTTGCTTGTGTACACATCGTATTTTGTGTTCACGGACGCTTTGATGTTCCAATGTGTTCATTCTGTTTAGAATTACACATGCGACATTTTTTACGTTGTAAGCTGCTCCGTTTGAGTGGCAGGAGGTATTTTGTGGGATCTACTTCCTGACGCGTGGAGCGTCATCTGTGCGCCGGCCTTGGGATTATTGCGTGTGTTGCTGGCGAGTGCGGTTGTACGTGCTTGAGCTTCCGGTTTCGCTCTTGAGGTATCCTTGCGAGATACTTGTGAAGTGTTTTCACTAGCTTGGAGCTGGTGTGTGCTTCCTTTCTGCCGTGAAGTGTTTTCGTTTTCACGGCAGCGTGTGTTCACACTGGGTGGGTCCTCTGACACACGAGCTCAGGTGTGTGTCTGGTGTCGGCTGCAGGGGAGGTTAGGAGGCCGATCCGAGCTCTGGGAGCTCGGCTTTGAGACCTGGGGTCTCGGGAGTTGCACATCCCACAACAAATTTGAAGAATGATGTAGATTTAGTAATATCATTGATAAAAATCAGAAATAGGAGAGGCCCAAGAACAGATCCATGGCTAATTGTCTGTGGGTTCGATTTTGCGTCGTCAATGACAATGTATTGTTTCCGATTTGTTAGGTATGATCTGAATCAATCATGGGCAACCCCTCGAATGCCATAACAGTGTAGTTTCGAGAGTAATATGTTATGGTCCACACAATCGAATGCTTTTCGAAAGTCAAGAAATACAGAGAAGACAGGCTTTCCATCATCTATATTAGAATAAAGGAATTTTAAATGATATAATATAGCCTGTGTTGATTTTTTTTGAGCGAAAGCCGTATTGTTTATCGTAAAGAAATGATTTTTGTTCAAAATAAGAGTTCACTTTTTTATACACAATTTTTTCGAATACTTTGCTTATAATTGGAAGTACGGAGATAGGTCGATAATTGTTTATACAGGTTTTTTCACCATTTTTAAAGATAGGGGTTCCTCTAGCAATTTTGAGGGAGTTCGGGAAAGTGCCCAGTAAGAGAGACTGGCTAATAAAACTGGATATCAGCGGGGCTACAATATCAGCAATAATTTTAAGTACTTTTGTCGAAAACGTTTGTAACCCCCTCGATTTATTTTTCAGGTTGCTTATGCACGCAATTACATCGGAAGAGTTGGTAGGCGTAAATAAAAAGGAGTTGTGTTCTCAAATATGATCCATGTATTCCAGGTGATCAGTAGGTTCACTTGGAATACTATCAGCTATAGTTTTCCCTACGTTTACGAAGAAATTGTCAAAGAGATTAGCAATTTCTTTCTTCCCATGGTATGCTACATTTCCTTGAACAACATGTTCAATTTTCTTTTTATCGGCATTATTCGTTTTACAGCAAGAGTTAAGGAGGTGCCCAGTCTTTTTAATATCAGCTTTAAATTGAGTAAACTTGCGCGTAAAGTAGCTCTTTTTTGATGTCCTTATCTGATTTGTCACATAGTTTCTGAATCGGTTATATTTTTCTCGAGATATTCGCCCTTCGTAAAGGAGGGTTAGGTTCACTTGACGTTTTTATATATTTATCACGGTGTCTCCAATAATCCAGGGCTTTTGTTCATTTTTTGGGGTAACTGAACGAGTTACAACTGGCAACACTGATTGTATGCGACCATTATAGTTTCAGTCAACTTTACTACTGCTTCATCAATGTTCGTAGCATTATTGTGTTGAGAGATGTGCAATGTTGGTATTGATTCTTATAGAACGGTGCGCATTTCTTCTAAATTTGATTCGTTTACTTTACGATATGAGTAAGTTTCAGCCCGTGGCTTGGTGCAAGCAATATAGACATTTTTCTTGACAAGAAAAACTGGAAAATGGTCTGATAAGTCAGAAGTAATGATTCCAGAAAGAAAATCACTTGGGTCTGTCATAGAGATATTGTCAAGCAGCAAAGCAGACTCAGAGGTAATTCGTGTAGGCTTTGTGATGATCGGAAGGAAAGATTGAGACTGAAAGGCTGTTAGGAAATTAGAGATTGGTTCATAGTTTTCATGTTTCAGTAGATCATAATTGATGTCACCGTATATTATTATGTCATTGTATAAGGACCTGTTGAACTGAGAAATAATACGATTTAGCTCATTTAGGAAGGATATAGGACAGGCTATAGGAGGCCTATACACCGTTCCAAGCACAATGCGCTTACCATCTCTAGACAGTTCTACGAAGAGTGATTTTATATGATCCTGATTCATTGATGCATTTGCTATGATTCTCGAGTCTATGTGGTTAGATATATATGTGCTGATGCCTCCGCCTCGTTTTTTTCGTAGCGAATGGTAATTATGATAATTTTCAAATCGAATCATGTCTTTGGTCGATTCATCTAGCTAGCTTTCGGTGAAGCTAATCACGTCTAGGTTATATTTAAGTTCAGTAATAGTACATTGTATCTCTTCCAATTTTGGAAAGAGTGACCTACAGTTCCAGCAAACGAGTAAGAAATCATGGCGATTTATTCGTATAGTTGCGTTGAATTTTGATATATTAGTATACCTACAGTCTTGCGAGTCGTTTAGGTTTCGATATAACCTGTTCAAATGATTGAGAATAGGGTCGATTTCTTCGAGTATATCAGGGTGATCAGTCATTTAAAATTAGTAAACAGTAAGAAGTAGGTACCATATAGCTTAAAAAAAAACGAAGTAAAGTGTGAAGCTTAAAGGGATATTCCTGTCTGAAAAGTAGCTCATTAAGCAAGAGAGAATGGAGTAAAAAAATCTAGCGCGATTTCGTGAGTACACACAAACTCAGTCCATGAGCGAATAATATTGGGGTTTGATATCACAACATTGGTGCAAACAGATTGCTGAGGGCGTTTTCACAAGTTCACATACAACAGGTAATAAGTTTTAAAGTTTATGACGACAATAATACAATCAGCTAATATGGTTTACGCGTAATAACTGTGGTGGTAAAAAAGAAAAATTTACAGTAATATTGGTAGGTGAAAAATTGCTGATTGCGTTGTTACAAAATTTCACACACAGATGTCATAAATGTTTACACACACATCTGTTATACATTTGTGAAGTTGTCGCGATACGAGAACAGGGGTCGGCTTACGGCCTGGGGCTGCCGTCCCCCTCCCGTACGCTGGAGGCCTCTCAACCTCCGCAAATAAATAATATTACACATTTGTATTTGCGTACACCTATATAACAGACATGGAAAATAAAAGAATTGAAAGAATAAAACGGGTTTTATTTTTAATATAGAATGCGTGGACAAAAAGCACAGGGAAATGTCGCAATATGTGAATAGGGTTGTCATTAATCACGTACGCATGAGGAATTGCAACCTCCACAAATAAATATAATGTACACCTTTGTGCTCGCGTGAATACCACATAAAAGCATGGACAATAAAAGAGTAAAGATTGAAATTGGTTTTATTTTTACGAACACGTGGGTCAAAATACGAGCACACAAAATACTTGAATGCAATGATTAAAGCACAGGGAAATGTTTGAATGAAGTGAAAAAATGCGCACAAGTGCACTAATGCAAGATGCTCATGATTTTTAACGACATGACACTACCATACGACACAATAAGAAAACCACACCTTGGCTGTCTAGGCAGATGACTGCCACAAATCGTACTTTACGTCCGCTTCGTGGTGGCATGACTGGGCCAACTGGAGCATGAAATGAGCGGGTTAACATGAGCAACATAACGAGACACACAAAGAACGAGAAATTTGCTCTCCTTATTACAATGAGCGCCAGCACAACAATTTCCGGATTACTACAAAGTAACTTCCCGCACTATGCATAAAATCAGAAGACATAGTCGATGAATGGGCTAGCATGAACACGAAACATTTAGGGATAATGCAATATAAAAATTAAAGAACTTTGCTTACCACAAGGTGTTCAAAAATTAGTTAACACTTCGCATCACGTACCATCTGAACTCTTGTTTGGGACCGAAACACATCCTCCTGCTAAGTGCACAACACCATAGCAAAACACAATTTAATTCTATAATTAGCACGCCCAACAATGACTCAACACCTAATCCAGAAAAGGGGCCATATACGAAAATTAGCGCATTGAATTTGAACACACTGCTTTCACCTATTACTTGACTTGCAATTCACTGTATGGATAATTTTCAGAGTCCTATAAACCAATTATTTCGTGCTACACTTTCTTGCAGCATGTCGATTTCGATGACCTAATACATTTCCTATACTGCCTGAAGAATACACGTAGAGTTGATCTGCCCATTTTTCTTTTGTGGTCTTCTCAAGCGCCTGCTTCTCCCGGGATGTTGCTGCAGACCGCCCGATCTGACGTAATGCCGACCATCTTCACCGGTTTGCTGCCTCAGTGGTGTTACTCCCGTCCAGCGCTCTCAATTGAGCACCTCTCGTTTGAGGGCCAAGAAGATTGAACTCTGAAGATCTCGCTGCTGCGTAGCATCGTCGCAAACTTCGTCACTGAGCAGTTATTGCTTGCATGTGGGAGTTATTACGATCTTGATGTTGAAGTCGAAACATTTCTTGAATATCCCTCCGTGGAATCGTTGTTGAGCGGTCGTTAACGAACATCGCCGCGATGCTAATATGCTTCAAGGAGATTATTTGTTCTTGAAACTTTGACGTTAACTTTCCTCCGATGTAAGTTTGTTGTTTGTGTGAAATGCATGTCGGCTGCGTGGCGACATGCCACGTTCGCCTGCCCTTAGATCACGTGTACTTCTCTCGCGACCTCGAAACAAAAAGACCTCTCCAATGTACTTGTACGCCGCTTATATCTTCTCGCTTGTTTTTTTTCAGAACCTTCGCGACTGTTCCTTTGCAAGGATCACGTGTTTCACTCGCGATTGGTTGAGCCTTGCTTGTTCCGGGTGTTCTGAAATGTAATTGGTTCGCGATCTGACACACCCATAAGCGTGATTCCTTCCAGAGCTCTGATTGGCCGACGGGATGTGCTCCCCTTCGAGACTGCCTCGTCCGGCGTTCCCACGCAACGCATGTGTGTAGTGCGCTTTGTGTTGTGTGTGTGCCTGTGTGTGTTTATTGTGTGCTGGCTTGAGATTTGTGTTCGTGTACAAGACTGTGTGTTTGTAGAAGCCTGAGCCTCAGCAAGTTTGCTTGAAAGCTGACCACTTGAGCTCGACCGATATTTATGGCCCACCTCTTCGAAACCCGAGAACAATGCTGTCCCTTTTCTTAGAACAGAGAAAAATCGCCCTTACGCAAAGCCAACGGTTTTCCACATTCCTGTTAAGAAAATCCTGTTAAGAGAAATGAAATATCATCTAACATGAATATATCTTTACGTGATTTAGCCACAAAAACATGTCATGTGATATGAACATACATATTTCGTAACAGAAATATTTGAACGAAATAATGAAAATGCGCACCCGAACACTAATGCAAGATGCTCATGATCTTAACGACATGAAAATTCCATCCGGCACAATGAGAAAGCCTCACCTTGGCTGTATAGACAGACAACTGACACAAATCGCACTTTGCGTACGCTTCGTGTCGTAATGAATGGGCCAACATGAGCATGAAATAAACGGGGTAAAATGTAGTATATAACATCGAAACCTTGCTCACCACAAGTTATTTAAAAATGAGTTGAACCCTTCGCATTACTCACAACATGAATCCAGCACCCTGATAAATTTAACACATGAAACCAATTTCATTACACAGCGCGCCAAATTTTGAATGCACTGTTCAGTGTGCCACTTTGATTTCCAATATTACACTTTAAAGCACTGTTTCAAAGTTCTCTATAACACAAAATTTCAACTCCTCTGTGATGCGTTGCAGGCGTCACCTAAATTTCGCTCCCGTCAAGTCGAAGGGTGCCCACTATCAGGCTCCTTCGCTGCGGCCGCTCCATCGCATGCGTCGGCCGGTGCTGAAAATCGAAGATGCTGCGCCCAGAGCTCCATAGTTTGAGCACCGCCCACTGAGTGCTAGAACAGCTTAACCACTGTAGAACTCGCGGTTTCTGGCGTTGTTGAAGACTTGGCAGCTGTGCGAGTTCAATATGCATGCTGGAGTGTTCATGCTAGCTTGAAGTCGCCGTAGAACTGACATTTACGTTCTCTCGGGAGAACGATTGACACAATTTTCTACGTGCCGGTTGTCACCTCGAAGTTGTTGCGTTTCGAGCGGAATTTGTTGCCGGTGATACTTTAGTGTCTGCTGGGGTCCGTTGCTAACTTCTGGAAATTCGATGTAGTCACATAAGCGCTGTATCGAGTGCACTTTTCTTGATGTTTTCTTCTCGAGTAGCTGTTCCAACGGGGATCACGGCGGCGGCCGGATCCCCGATCCGTTCACCAAAAAGACAGTCTCTCCTCGTGTAACCAAGCGAAAAATCCCTCTCGATTTCTCCCGCCAGCTCCTTATAAGTGTTTCACTTGGCATCTTCCAGAAGATTCTCGAGTGTTCGTCGTTAGAAGACAGCATTTTTAATCCTGATTGGCGTAGTCTTGACCTGTTCTCTCGTCTCGAAATTTAACTGGTGGGTACACCGACACACCTCTAGGCGCTTCACGCTCATTCGTCCAGACTATGCGGATCTGCATGCTCACGTTATTTTCATCGCGATGAGTGGCTGTGCCTCTGAGTCCTGACTGTGGCCACGCCTTTCGTCCTGCGCCGCTCTGCTGGGCCTCCGTGTGTGTTGTGTGAATGTGCGTTATGTTCGTGTACGTGCTTTTGTTTGTTGTGTTCGTGAATGTTTATGTTTCCTGAGCCAGCCGTTGGGTCCAGGCGCAGGCCACTACAAGGGTGACAGAGATTTATGGCCAGCCTCTTGTGCTTTCGAAATATGAGAACAACGCTGCCTTGTCGTAACTGCCCAAGCAGCCCTTTTCACTTCGCGGCGCTGCGTTGATCTACACCCCACATCCTACACATTCCAATGTTTGTAGCCAGCAGAATGCTTACATTTCTTAAATCTGTTGCAGAGTTGAGTTGAGGCTGCGGTAGTGAGAGGAGGTGAGGTGTCGCGCGCTGCTCCAGCGAGGAGTTGTTGGTGCTATTATTCAAGCACTTCAAAATGTGATGGAAAACTGAGCATTCGTGAATGACTTTCTACATCATTTAATCGTGAAACTGGAAAAGTCATCAAAACAATCAGCTGTGAAAAGTGCTGAATTTCATCGTGCAAAACTGAATGGCGCTTTCTGTAAAATATGTTTAGACTCGAAGTGTGTGTGCAACAGACCCCGGAAATGGTCACTTCCGCCTCCCTCCCTGGTGAACCGCAACAACTCCCTCCCTCCTCCTCCGCATCCCCTGTCACTCGCACCGACTTGAACCGGAACAAGCTTACCACGAATACTAACGTGGAAGCAAAAAAGACCTGATGAAATAGCAAAGTTGAATTTTGTGAACAAAAACATAAAATACAGTGATAAATTTATGCAATTCTCATCTGTAATTGCGAAATTTATGTTGAGTGTCAGTGGATATGAATTGAGTGTCTGTGGGTTTCTTTTCAACGCCTGACAGTTTATTTTTCATCCCATTTTAAAAGCAATGTCACCTATGTCTCCTATTTCTCAAAAAACCACGGAAACCAAAATCGCAGCAAAATAGATATTTATCGTTCTATCATTTATCGTTCTGGGTTACTTGCCATATTTTACAGTCAACGAATAAACTAATTACGACCGTAAATTGAATACTTGAATATAATTCATGCGCATATCTGGATCATTGATTTTATGAAAAAAATTATTCTCTCAATGTTTATATGAATTAGAGCATCGCAACAAAATGTAAATGTTATTAAAATCAAGTGAATCTGATTCTAATTCAAAGGTCATACCGCTCTGTCATTATCTAATTTCCAACGCTAGTATGTTATTAGAAATTTATGTAGTCTTACTTTCTGCGATTCATGATTTTCACGTACTGCCACGTCTAGTTTAAGATTGGAATTAAATTAGGCTTATGTCCTCTTTGTGAACGCGAAGTAAAGTGGAGTGAATGAGGTGAACATGATATGGATACGAATGCGAATGACTGCAACGAGGGAGTGAAAATCTCGGACTGATAAGGTCATTAAATAACCAAAACTGAACTTTCAGTCATGGCGTCAAGGGCAAGTCATGCGCGGGCCGACAACGGGCATCACAAGGACGCGCTTGCCTTGTGTGGTGCACAACCACGTCGCACAGAGCACCGGCTCAACCACAACCGCACCGCTCAACCCAGAGGGTAGACGGCAACGCCTGCGCACACCGTGGATGTGGACGAGTGGACATACACGCACACAGCGCGGCACTTGAGGCGGCGGCAGCAACAGCGGCAACAGCAATAAGAATGGCGTCACAGCTCGGGCGTCGGCGCTTGAGGGATACACACCTACTCCTACACACCCCTACACGCACGCACGCGCATACGCTTCGCGTACGAGCATCAGCTGGTCAGCACGCGATGCGACGCAATCTCACAACTCCCACAGCAGGTAACATCGACGACGGAAGACGTGGCGGCGAGTGAGGGGAGCGACGTTATGCTGTAATTACCAGCGAGACGACATATGGGACAGCAGCGCTCCAAAAGATGACGACATCCCGCATAAGAGGAATACGTCCACCTTATATCTCAGGCCCCGTGGAGTTATTTAACTCGAAAATTTCTGCAAGAGGAATCAAGTAAATGGAAGCCCCTTGGACCCTAGGCGGCCAAGGTATTTAAGGGATTTTATCCCTGAAGTTCTTTAGCTTCACGACTGCTGTATACGGCGGTCATGACGACAAGAGGGGACGTCGACATCCGTCGCTAGGGGACTAGGTTCTGCCCAAGAACGACTGCACGGATGTTTTCACAGGACTTCCCCGTATCAGAGCACTTATTTGGAGCAAATCTTGTCGTCAAGCTTCACATCTGTTTCCTCGGAACTACGCGTCATTCCAACGTATAGTCGCACACGTTGAGGTCGAGTGAAGGAGAAGAAAAAGCAGGAGCTTTTAAACAAAAAAACGCGACGGAGGGATATTTGTCATAGTTCTACTGTGACTACTCTACGCTGTGTTTGAATGAGCGTTAAGAAGAAAAAGTCAGCCTAGCTAGCGACTGAAATTTCCTCGAAAAGACTGACTTCCTTCTCGTCAATAAGGACTGCATATTCTGGTCTCCACATCTTCGCCTAGACATCGTCAACCGTCGTCTTCAGCTCTACCAACCGTCGCATTCAACAGTGACATCATCCCCATCGCTTGAGAGTCGCACCAACACACCCTCTGCGAGCGACACGTCACGAGGCATCGACAGCTTGCCGGGCTGCCAAATGTTTCCGTTGATCAACGTATATTCTTTCCCTTCCTTAGAGACTTAGGATCTTATTTACTCTGGGTAAATTAACTGTCATCCAATTGTAAATCTATTCTCTTTTAATTATATGACCACACTTGCCATTTCCGATTGAAATAACTAATGTAGAGCATTGTCTATAAGAACATGTTTGTTCTCAATGCGAACGGCGTCTCAGACTCCTACGCTTGGTAGGCGACGGCCCGGGATTAGCTGGCCAGCGATCGAGAATCACGGTCGTGTCTGCTTGTGCTCTCCTACCTCGCTGTCCTGGCAAGCCAGCCAGGCAGTGAGGGTTGTTCACTGTTATTCACTGGTTATTCACTTGTCATTCACTGGTTATTCAATGAGTCGTGTGTTGACTCATAGGCGCTATCCATGACTGAGCTAAGTATCCTAATGTATTTCATACCGTAACTTCAAGCCACTTTGCTTCGCGTGGTAGGTCTAGATTCTGTACCCAAAATGTATTGCGCTAGGTTTATTGATGAGTTAAATGTTCTGTATGTTGCAAACTAAATGATTCCGCGGAGGCTTCACCTCATATAAAATGTGCTTATCGTAATTATCAATGTATTAATGGTCAAGTAATGAAGGCTTCACCTGCTTATTTTGAGATCACGATGCGATTTCCGGTAACTGTATCTTCTGACAGATTAGAGTAGTTTCTGAGATTTGATGGTGTCACGATCATCTAGATTCTTTATTACGACATGTACATCGCAAGTCAATCACTATCCGAATGTGTAATCCATTGCTATTTGAAGGACGTCAGCATTATAACAAAAATTTACGTTGTAACAGTATCGTCAATTATCTTAATGAGGCCCTATTCGATTTGCTATAATGTCATGTTTAATTACAACTAATGACATTGAAAAGTCCCAGTCTATTTCGAGGAAATTTCAGTCGCTAGCTAGGCAGACTTTTTCTTCTTAACGCTCATTCAAACACAGCGTAGAGTAGTCACAGTAGAACTATGACAACGATGTATTCATATGAAACTCGCTCTGCTACTCGTAAAGCGGCTTTATCTGGAGAAATAACATCCCTCACAATGCCGCTTGAAAACTCAAAGCCAAATAAGCAGAATATATCTGAACCGTTCATAAAACAGAAACGAAAACCACCAAAAACGTCACGCGTAGAATCACTCGTTCAAAAGCCTCAACCGCTCAAAATAACAGAAGAAACCCCGACAATAAAGCAGTGCAACGTCAACGAAAGCACCGCAACACATCCGCCATCACCAGAGCGAACCGACAGAGAGTCGACAGAAGGTCGCCCGACTGAGAGTCGAGTCTCTGAGTCACCCGCCACAGACAGAAATCTCCCAAGCGCTGCTGGTAACAATGAAATTTTCACATCGGCATCGCAAGCTGTCAAAACAAGCCCTAGCAAGAGCAAGGAAGAAGCCCCTGAGCCTGGACTCCACAATCCAAGCAGTCCTCGAGAAGATACACCAGCGAAAGAATCAAGCATTCCACGGGGTATGATGAGTGAAAATGTAAATTTGTCACTAGCTATCGAGAATGATGCGATGAATGAGCCTAATATTTGCGATTCTAATATTTCTTATATTTTTTATTCTAGTGATCATGATTACCTGAATATTACATCAAACAGCTTGCACCCGCTTCAAATTTCAATGTCTTATTTCATTCACCAGGTAAACAATAACCTGTCTCTCACTGCAGCCCACTTAACGAAAATGTCAAAACAGCGGACGCCTCCAAGTCCACTTTCGATATCTTCAACCGCTTCAAATATTAGGCTCATTACAGAACAACTTTTCAAATTGAACTTGCATGTAAGCTCTTTCGATCTTACGCCAAAGATCCCGTTTTCGACAAGCCAATTTTCTGACTCACACTGCAAAAAACCTCTGGATACTTTTCTTGTCGAAGATAAAATTCTCACGACGGTCCAAAGGACCGACATTGACCCCTCTTGTAAAATACGAACTGTAATTTCCAGTCGCATCGATGATCTCCTGAACGTAATTGGCCAAATGCCTCACTTCACTAACTACATCGTTTGCTTCAGAGACTTAAGCCTCTCACAATCTAACATTGCTAAAATCAGAGAACTCATATTTTCTAAGCATGCCTTAGCCCGTATTTATGTCGTGAGTGCGTGTAGCGGTAAGCAATTGCATCAGGCGTTGAACTTGTGCAAAACAAACGGTATTAAATTGATTCCGCTCCAAACAAACGGTGCAACTGATCTCATAACTTGCAATGATGTTCGTACTTGGCCCGGTACAAGAGAAGAAACACACCATTTTCTTCAACAGATTGCTCTCAGATCGAGTCTAAAACTCACTTTAAAATCTAGCTCATGTATCATAAACTCAAATGGCCTAAATGACAAAACTGAATGCTCCAGCATCAGTGCAAAACAGCAAAATGAATTAAAGAACTCTACTCGATCACTAACTGCTTCCAGTGAAGTCTCCAGAAACCTGATTCATTGCTTGCCTATTGGGAATGAACGTTCCCCTCCATTGATCTCCGGCTACCGCAGAGTACCCACAAAAAACAGGTTCTCGTTATTATCTGACGCGAACTCAGAGAGCGATATACCCTCATCACAAACGAGAACAAATCATCAAATACCAAACACGTACTCGGAAGCAGTAAAATCAATACGAAGAGAAAAATTACAGCAGAATCTCGGTCAAAATCCGATCAAATATTTACAGCCAAACCGCACACATAACCACCACCAAGAGAGTGGAAATGACAAGAGCACCCCTCATTTCTCAGTCGCTCATTCAACTAAAACTAGCCACAGCCTGCCAATTCAAAGCCAGGAAAGCAAGAAATCCAAACAACTCTCGTCTGAAAATGCTGAATATCAGCCTAAATATCACTCAAGCCCCATGTACTCACTCGTCAGTACCACCATGGATGAATTAAAACGATCATTGAAAGTGAAGCTGCATCCTACCATAGCCGATGGGCACTGCCTCCTTCATGCAGTAACTCACCAGCTTAAAACAAAATCGCCCTCAAAATGGAGTTACAATTCCTTAAAAGCAGCAATAAAAAAAAGAAAGCACTACAAATGAAAACAAATATGTCAATTTCCTTGCCAAGAAAAGCGGTGATCTACCTAGGCTCATAAGTAAATACATTGACGAAAAACAGTTTGGTCATGATGCTGGGGACCTAATACCACATATCATATCAAAGATCACTGGTAGGAGAATTTTCATCTTCGATGAGCAAGGCGACGGTATTTGGAGAACAGTAGTCGACCCCTCACCAGAAGTATCAACTAATAACCATCCGTTGATGCTTCACCGGAAAAATTATCACTACAGTACTCTTGTTGCACAAGACAAAAACAAGACTGATACCACATCATCTTCATGACAAAATACTGTTGTCCAGTTGAATGGCAGTCTCTCAAACACACCAGATGCTAGACTTGACACTCTGGGCAACAATGATAAAATCAATAAATCCGCGAAACAGTCCCTACCAAAAAATCCCTCTGATGCCACAAATAATCGGCATAAAATAAAAAACATTAAAATTAAACATATCAATGCTCGTAGCCTCTTTAGTAAGCTGGATGACGTTAGAGTAATGTTGGTCACAGAAGACATTGACATTTTATGTGTTTCCGAGACATGGTTCGATTCGCGAACTCAGAGCTCCTTTTTCAATATTCCCGATTACGTGCTGTACCGCCACGACGGAGTTAAAAATAGCAAAGGTAGTGGTTCTTGTATTTTCGTAAAAGAAATTTACCAGTCGTCTTTACTTTTAACAAACGAAGTGTGCCTGGGCATAGAAATGGTCTGGTTGAAAGTGCAAATAAATAAACATGAATCCATCATTACCGGCAGCCTTTACCGGCACCCATCAGCTTCTCCACCAAGTGATTTTAATATTGACCAAGCGGACGAAAAAAATCAGCTTAGCAGACTGTTGTACAAACTAAACCTTTCACAAATGGTTAAAGAACCGACTCGCGTTACAAGAGTATCTAAGACTCTTCTCGATCCAGCAATCACTAACAAACCTACGGCAATACTTAACACAGTAGTATCACCCCCTGTCGCCGATCACCACTCTGTAGAATGTAAAATTAATATTGCAAAGGAAAGACAAAACTATCGTCTCATGACTTACCGCCTAAAAAATCAATATTCGCCGGAACTATTTAATGAAAAACTCCTAAACAGGTTCACCGAATTTCAGAGCATGATGCAATCTGACGATGTGGACATTCAAGTTTCTATCTTTAACGAGAACTTTACAGCAGCTCTAAATGAATGCGCTCCTTATATCACCAAAAAAACTAGGCCAAAACGCACTCTGTGGATTCCCAGCGAAATTAAAGACCTAAGCAGAATAAAGAAAATTTTCTTGCGAGAGTATAAAGAAAACAGGTCAAACATTACTTTATACAGGAGATATAAAGAACTTGGAAAGATTCTTCGGAAGAAAAACACGCAAGCAAAACAAACTCACTTCCACCAAGAACTATTCATGGCAAAAAATAATCCAAAACGTACATGGGAAATCATTAGTGAGATGGCTCAATATAAAAACTTAGAGCGCAAAAGTGATTTTGAAAATCCTTTGGAAAAAGCCACTGAGTTCAACACTTTCTTTTCAAAAGTAGGTGCCCAAGTCTTCGATGATGTGAGTATCACCAGTCCGAGGAAATTGGCAGTTAAAGTTCATGCCCTACTGCACTTTTAAAGGCTGGCGCCCTGTGGAAGCCACGCCCTATCGATTTACCAGAGTTAAAAACTATTTTATACTCATTGAAAAACACAAAAGCAGTTGGACATGATGGAATCAACCTCCAATACATAAAAGACAGTTTTCCAGTCACAGCACCATTGATTCGTTTGGTTATCAACACATCAATAGCTAAAAATAAGTTTCCAAAACAATGGAAACACTCTTTAATTAGACCGTTGCAAAAAACTGGTGACATAAATACAGCGTCAAATTACAGGCCCATTAGCCTTTTACCTGTCCTTTCCAAAATATTAGAAAAAGTAGTAACGAATCAACTGCCATCTCACCTGGACGAGTCAAATTTACTTCATCGAAATCAATATGCCTATAGGAAGAACACTAGCACTCAAGACGCCCTGCTTAACATCACTGAAAAAATATACAACGACATCGATCAAAAAAATGTAACACTTCTGCTGCTACTTGATCTCTCTAAAGCATTCGAGAGCGTCGAACATGATCAACTCCTACGAAATATACTGAACTTAGGAGTGGATACACAGTGGTTTAAAAGTTACCTTTCAAATCGGTCTCATGCAGTCCTCTTAAACAACAAGTTGTCCCCATTCCTTCAAAATAGCTTTGGTGTCCCTCAAGGATCAATTCTGGGCCCACTACTGTTTTCAATTTTCATTAACGATTTCCCTCCAATGCCTTCTAACATACGAATCTCCATGTATGCAGATGACGTCCAAATTGCAATGACAAGCTCTGTAGCAGAAATACCACAGACGAAAAAAGGAGCTGAAGCTCTATTAATCAGCCTCAAGTCATGGTATGACCAAAATGGTCTCAAGCTAAACGCGAACAAAACACAATTCATTATTTTTGGGTCAAAGCATTCAATAAACAACATTCGAAATCTAGATCTAACTCTTACAGTTGGAAATGATAAAATTCACCCATCAGAAAAAGTAAAGAATTTAGGTATTTGGTTCGATGGAAACATGTCGTTCAAATCCCACGTTGATAAAACCTGCAACGGAATTCACGGGACCTTATTGTTTTTCAATCGTATAAAAAATATGCTTGATGAAGAATCTAGATTGTTGGCCGTTCATTCTTTGGTCTTATCACGTATTGACTACTGTAGCCTGGTCTAGGGAGATATATCGAAAGATCTTCAGAAAGACCTACAAAAATGCATGAATTTTGCAGCAAAGGTTGTATGCAACGGTAAATTCAAAAAGCATGACCACGTAACACCTCTCCTGAATAAACTTGGCTGGGCTCCGATTCGGGAAAGGTTTCTGGCGCATAAAGCCCAATACGTTTTCTCCTCTCTATATCTTCCTCATAGCAGTGCTGAAATAGTGGAATTCCACTCCCCTACCGTCACGAACCAAAAGCCGAACAGGAGACGTGATGTCTCAATCAAATACCGTTCATCTAGCATCGGGCAGAAAGCTCTGTCAGTATCAGGCGCCTTACTGTGGAACAGACTCCCCCAGAGCTTCAAAACCCCTCAAACACTGAGAGAATTCAAAACTAAAATGGCTCTCTATCTTGCGTCAACACAATAAGTGTGAACTGCAGTACGTGCTGGAGGAGTGCGTATATGCAGTACATGTGTGCGTATATGCGTATGGATATAGGTGTACGTATGTGCGTGTCTGTATGTTTAGAACATATTCCCCTTAAAAATGCTCATGTTGATCCTGTTGTGACGCAGTGTCGTCCTTTACACTCTTCCAGTATGCTTCGGCCACACCATTTGAGGTTGTTTTGACTTTCTCGTTTTGCCCCAGAAATCTTGATAATGTTACGGTTGGCATTGTACATCGGTCCCTCTCATCTATTTTGAATCCGGTGAATTTTTCTGTGCCAAAGCTTGTAGTATACGAAATTTAAATTTTTCCGTTATTGTAAAATCCTTCATTTCATCCATACCAGGTATTTTAGCTTACTAATTGATACAAAACAATGTAAAACTGCCTCTAGCATCAACCTAGCAGTCAAAGATGCAAATTAATTTTGGATCTACCCGTTGTACTTTCAACCTTTAATCCCTCATTTCACTATTTCCAACGTTCGTAAGCTCAAATTTCAATATGGAAGTGCACCAACTGGAGTGTTCTTAACAACGCATCACATGTTCAATATTTTCTTGACCCCTTGAAATAAAATCTAGTGTTAAAATCAGACCAACACAACGGAGAGAATGCATTTATCTACGTACTTTTCTCCTAATTATTTGTTCCAAAACTTAACCGATAGAAATATTACAATCCTCATGTATTTGATATCAACACAATGGAAGGAATGCGTTTTCTTTGTACTTTTCTCCCAACCATTTGTTTCAAAATCAACCAATATAAATATTAAGATCCCCATGTATTCGATCTCAAGTCATGGTCTTAACTTTAAGATACTCGTAAGTACTTTTCGCTCATATAGAAGCTTTTTGAACATGCGACGTAGTTCATTAGCAATTTTTTACTTTCCTGCGCTCGTGTGTACATTGGTGTTCCAGCTATGTAGCAAATATTACGGACTCGTGTTCCCATAACGCGCACCCTAACAAGAGTATTTTCAGCTATGTGTCACAGGGATTTTGTGTTCTTAGTGACTCACTTTCATCTTGCATTTCCAAACCCAAATTAATTACCGCAAAGAGAGAGAGGATGTTAAATGTGAGGGTATTTTAGTACATACTTTCTCTACTTCGGTCTCATTGAAACATTTAAAAAAGGCCTCGGATCTGACGAATGTCATAACTTTAAAGATCATCATTTAAATCTTCTTATTCTGGTCTCAAATTGCTGTCGTAAGCTTTGTGTGGTAAACTCTTCTTACCTTTTTATTCTCGTGAATACACTACGACAACACTAATTTTAGATAGTTAACTTTTGTACGGTTCCACCTATGTTGAAAATATTACAGCTAGCGATGTAAAACAATACTTTTCATATCTTTAACCCCGATGTACTCTTTGTGCCAGTACTATTAGCGCAAGTAAGAAATATCATAACCATTTTGTGTTTTGTGATAGCAAATATTATCGTTGGGACACCTTGCATAGGGATGAAAGATCGGATGTGGGCTTTCACCGGATGTAAGATATAAACAAATGTGAAGCGTAACCAAATGTAGAGGCATGACCGGATGCGGGGCATCACCGGAAGAGGGAGTGAAGTGTTGTCGGATGGGCGAAAGGAATTTTTTGGATTTTGGAGTTGATAATTTATTAGAAAAAAATAAGCTTCATTTCCATTTCCGGGCACCACAGATGAAGTACTAGTAATTGTGGAAAGCAACCTCATTCCCGTGCATGGAACCAACAGTTGTGATGCTCGTTTTATTCGACAGGAATAAGTAAGATCAATATTAGAATGACTTAGCGCACGTACAATAAGATAAATTTTCACTTCCTAGCAAAAATTTCAGAAATTGAAACTTAAAAATTGAAACACAGAAACTGAAACTTGGTGCCGCATTCCAAATGCAAACGATCCTCTTATACATATTATTGTTTATTTTTTATTAACTTGTGCTTCTCCCTAAATCCTGTGTCGACAACTATCATGTGTATTACGATAAACATGTATGAATAGCAATTAAGGATCTAAATCATATGTTCCAACACTTAACATGGGTATTACGATAACCATGTATAAATAGCAATTAAGGGTTTCTATGTTAAGGTATTTGAATGCATTTTTCGCTTTCATTTTTCAATACTTGTGCGTACTAATGAAAGTGTTTTTCAAATGAGAGTCGCGAGGATTGTGCTCTCTTAGTTCAAAATCAGATTAGGCAAGGAAAGGAACTCAATTTTGTTGTACTTTTCTATCAATCATTTTGTTTCAACATTCTACACGGGTATTACGATACCAATGTGTTATAATCATTTAAGGATGTTAATGTTAAGGTGTTTTAAAAACCAATGTATCGACATTTCATGTTTTTACTTTATTGGAAATAAAATGTTTTTCTTTTTCTTTTCTTTCACGGGATTTAGCAAAAAAAAATGTCATGTAATATGAATATAGATCATATATCGTAACAAAGTCTAGTCACCCACGACCTGTTTCGATGACATGTTCAGTTGTTGCATCAGGTATTTCTCGAGGTCTTCCGGCGTGTTGATCTGAAGGCGTCTTGAATCTGGGTTTCCGGGGTTAGATACGAAGATGTTTCCGTCCTGTGTTCTTGGGATTCCAATTTCTCCGGGAATTTCCTTTTGGCCATTCGAAGGATGTACACAGCGTTAGCTCGTGAAGGTATGAGGTTTTCATTTATGAAAAACTTTGGTTTCTTTTCTCGGCGGGCAGTGAGAATTTCACGTTTCTTGTGATTATGTTTTAGTTCAAATGCAATGTTTCTTCGATCTTCGTTCCCAGTTACTGGTTTTTTTCCCCATTCTGTTATCTGATGTGATGTCAGTGTCGCAGAGGTCGATGTTGATATTGTCCTTCAGGAGCTGGCAGACGGTTTCCTTGCAGATTTCGTTCGTGTGTGATTGCGGTAGGTCCCTTCCAGAAATGACGAGAGTACATTTTTTGCCTTGTACGTCTCGGCGCTGATCACTTTTTCCAACTGGTCGAGACGGAAAGCTAAGCTATTTATTTTCTCATTTTGTTCTTTGAATGTTTTCTTGTGCTCTGCTTCTTCTACCGCTATTGTTTCAAATGGTGTTTTAAGGTGGCTTATTTCATTTTGCATTTTATCAATATCACTCTCAAAATTTATCATAACTGAGTCGAAGTATTTTGTTAGGACAGAAACTACTTCCTTGCCGTCTTTCGTTAGGCTAGACACATCAGGATATTGACCAAACTTCGGCTGAAACTCACTGCTGTTATTGCTGCTGTTGCTGTTGTTGCTTTGCTTCTTAGGCTCCATCTGGTAGATTGAGGGAGTTCGCTTCCTTGTGTAAGCGAGGGTTGAACACTTTCACACTTTTTGAGGGAATATTTTACTCTTAGTTTGATGATTTTTCATTTGTGGTGTGTTTAAATCACATTTGAATCCTCATGGCGAGAGTGTTTACCATTCAGGTTAGAAGTACATTCTTTCTCACGTTAGGCACTTTGTTTCGGAGCGAGCGCAACGCACGTCCTCACCACACAGAGTCACTGAGGACACTATGTTATTTGGTGTGTGTAATATAGCGAGTAGTGTAAGTTCTAGTTAGAGAGACCTAAAGTTGGCAACGC
Organism: Morinoia aosen; assembly: GCA_030386875.1. Classification (NCBI taxonomy): domain Eukaryota; kingdom Metazoa; phylum Arthropoda; class Malacostraca; order Amphipoda; family Talitridae; genus Morinoia; species Morinoia aosen. The sequence goes on from CM059561.1 coordinate 10,727,062, forward strand.
TCGTGAGAGCAACACTCGCATCCAGTTTCCGATTGGTCGTAGCCAGCTAAACAGTTCATGCCGACTGCAAGTGTATATATAGAGTATCTCGGACGGCTAAGTACTACTTCAAAGTTATTCTCTAACTACCTACTACTAATTCTATTCTACTCTTTTCTATATATTTCAAGCTATCGCCGCTCTACTCTCGCTGGCCACATGTCTGGTATTTGAGTATCTAAGTTGTAGGGTATCTAAGAGGTGAGTGAATTATGTACCTAATGTGATGTGTCATTGCATTGTCTATTTATGTCAGCACTATTACTGTATTGTGTCTATGTGGAACCTATACTGTGCTCTAGTGTAGGATTTCTAAGTCTACCATGTTGGCGACGAGGTGTTGGTAGAACTGCTGGGAGTGACTAAGTAGTAGTGACTAGTGAGGGAACATAGAATTTGCCTAGTGAATTTTTTTGTTGTTGTTCTGCTCACTGGTGTTGCTAGACTGGCTAGACTAGTGAAGAAACTCAGAATTGATCTAGTGATTGTACTATTTGTGCTGTGATTTTTTTTTCTACTTTTCACAGTGTGTTAAACTTACTAAAAATTCAATATGCCATTGATAGGTTCAGTGGGAGAATTTAATCCTTTAGAGGAAGAATTTGGAGACTATGAAACTAGATTACACTGATATTTTTTAATAAACAAAATAGGAGACCAGGAAAAAGCCCCCACACTAATTTCACTAGTTGGTCCAAAAGTTGCTAGGCTAATAAAAGTCCTAGTGTCTCCTAAAAGAACCCTTGATGCTACTTATAACGAGATTGTGGAAGCGTTAAGACGGCATTTTAAACCAACAAGAAATCAGATCTTTGAGAGATTTCGGATCCATAAGCGGAACCAGAAACAAGGGGAAAGCATCGCTGATTTTGTTGCTAGCTTGAAGGCCCTTTCTCATACCTGTAATTTCAAACAGGAAGTGCTAGAAGAAACGCTTCTGGATAGATTCATTTTGGGTGTGTCCAGTAATGAAATTCAAAATTGCTTGCTGAATGATGCTGGCCTGACATGGCAAAAGGCCATGGACCTAGCTACTGCTAAAGAAACCACACTGAGAGAAACAGTGGGGTTGAGGCAATCAAATCATATTCTAAATGTAGGTCTGAGTAGAGTTCAGCAAACTGCGCACAAGCCTCAGGGCAAGACTCAGGCACAAGCTAGCCCCAAATCAGCATGCATCGGCTGTGGTGGTTTGCACTGGCGTAGAGATTGCCCCTATAAAGACAATAATTATCATGGTTGTGGCCAAAAAGGTCATCTAAAAAAATGTTGTTTCAAACTAAAAGGACAGCAATCTGCTAAAGGCAACAAAAATAAATTTGTGCATGCTATACATGAAAAAAGGGGAGGGAACACCACCCTAACCCTAATGGAACTAGCAATGGAACCAGTGCAGACTACCCTGCCCCAAATCATGGGTGTTATGGAGAAATATTTTCTTTAGCCTAGGAAATGAAACCCCCAACCAAAATAAAATTGTTACTAAATGGTGTGCCATTAGAGATGGAGGTAAATACAGGTGCTGCCAGGTCTATCCTTTCAATGGCCATCTACTCTAAAATACCAGCTAAGTCAAGACCCGAGCTGAGAACTTCTGATGTTAAGCTTAGGACTTATGGGGGAGCCACACTAGTGGTTTGTGGGGGATTAGGGCTAACATCCAGCGTGAATCTAGTGGTATGGTTCCTCAGCTACCAACTATTGTGGTTGTAGACAGGGAGGGGCCAGCCTTGCTGGGTAGGGACCTGATTAACTCCCTAGGAATAACTATAGTTGCTAATAGGGTACATAAATTAGTTACCCAGGCAGAGGGGCTAGTACAAAAATTTCCCTCCCTTTTCCAACCAGGTCTAGGTTGCTTTAAGGGCAGGAAGTTTAGAATCGAGATTGATCCCACTATAGTACCTAAGTTTTGCAAAGCCAGGAATGTGCCTTACTCACTCAGACCTAAGATGGAGGCAGAACTAGATAGACTGGTGCAGGAAGGTATCCTCACCCCTGTACAGTACTCTAGGTGGGCCGCGGCGATTGTTCCTGTGCTCAAGGCTGATCAAAGCATCCGCATCTGTGGCGACTACAAACTAACCGTCAACAGAGCCACTAGGCTTGATACCTACCCCATACCCAGAGTGGAAGATTTATTTAGCGGGTTAGCCGGAGGAGTTATATACTCCAAGCTAGACATGTCTCAAGCGTACGCCCAACTTCCGTTGGATGATGAATCCAAGGAGCTCACCGTGATCAACACCCATAGGTCTGTTTGCTTATAATAGGCTAAGCTTCGGCACAGCCTCAGCACCTGGAATCTTTCAGCGTGTCATGGAAGGACTATTGCAGGGCCTCCCAGGAGTGTTCTGCTACCTGGATGACGTCCTGGTGAGTGCCACTAATGAGCAGGAGCACAACAAGCGTCTCCATCAAGTCTTGTCTAAACTACAGGAGGCAGGGCTAAAACTGAAAATGGATAAATGCCAAATTGGAGTGCCGCAGGTATCCTACCTTGGATACCAAATCGACAAGGATGGATTGCACCCCACTGCAGAGAAGGTAGCAGCAATCCAGAATGCACCAGCTCCTACTAATGTAACTCAACTGAGAGCCTACCTTGGGCTGCTAAATTTCTATAGGAAATTTTTAAAATCATCTGCAACTATGCTGGAGCCCCTAAATACCTTACTGAGGGATAAAACCCCTTGGAAATGGGATGCAAGTCAGGAGAGGGCATTCCAGAAGTCTAAACAAGCCCTCCTGGACTCCCAGACCCTAGTCCACTTCGACCCTCAGAAACCCATAGTGGTAGGGGCTGACAGTAGTGCGTATGGTGGGGGAGCGGTGCTGTGTCACCTTATTGATGGAATTGAACGCCCCGCCTATTTTGCCTCCCAAACTCTAACAGCAAGAGAACGCAACTACTCCCAGACTGACAAAGAAGCTCTGTCTATGGTGTTTGCACTCAGAGAATTCCATTGCTACTTGTGGGGACAGGACTTCACTGTGGTTACTGACCACAAACCTTTGTTAGGACTATTTGATCCGGGTAGAAGCATTCCTCCGATGGCATCCGGGCGCATTCAAAGGTGGGCTCTACTGCTGCAATCCTACAAGTTCACCTTGCGTCACCGGTCTGGCGTGCTGATGGGCACGGCTGATGCTCTCAGTCGTCTACCCTTGACAACTCCCGAGGAAACCACACCTATTCCTGCGGAATGGACGTCCTTAGTAAACTTCCTCGAGTCAGCTCCGGTCACCAGCACCCACATTCGCGACGGCACCCTAAGGGACCCAGTACTTTCGAAGGTATACAAATACTGCCTGGCAGGCTGGCCTTCGACGGTAATCGGGGATCCCGATCTCGCTCCGTACACTAGGAGGAGAGACGAATTGTCCACACAAAATGGCTGTGTGCTCTGGGGAGCAAGAATGAGTGTGCCTCAAGACCTTAGACAAGCTATTGTGGATGAACTTCACTCTGGCCATGCAGGATCATCCAGGATGAAGGAATTAGCCCGCAGCTACGCGTGGTGGCCGTTTCTGGATAAAGATCTAGAAGAAATAACTAAGTCATGCAGCGAGTGCCTGAGCACTCGAGCCGCACCGATAAAAGCAGAACTCCATCCGTGGGAATGGCCGGCGAAGCTTTGGCATCGCATACACATTGACTACGCGGGCCCAATGGATGGAAAATACTATCTAGTGATCGTGACGCTCTAAGTGGGTTGAAATTTTTCCCACATCTACTACAACCTCTAGCGAAACGGTCTCGTGCCTGAAATACACTTTTGCGACATTTGGATTTCCAGTAACAATTGTTTCGGACAACGCAACGTGTTTCACATCGGCTAAATTCCAAGAATTTGTGAAGGCATGTGGTATGCGACATATTACGAGCGCACCATACCATCCTTCAACTAATGGACTGACAGAGCGCATGGTACAAACTTTCAAGAAGGTTGGGTTAACATCGGCATCTTTGGGATGCTTTATTTCCAATCAAGCCTGATACATATGATCTTAGCATTGGTTTTTCAAATGTCTTATAACTAAGCCTATATATAGGACACCATGACGGTTCCCCCGTAATGCCGGTACCCATTTCCGACACCTGGGTTGAGTGGGGTATTGTGCTTGAGCTTTCCCTTATACCCAACGGGGAAAATCTCCGCGCCAGCGCTGGGAACGAACCCGCGACTTCCAGCATACAAGTCCGATCCCTTAACCGCTGTGCCACGGAGAGCACAAGAATATACGAAAGTCAAGAATATACGAAAGAATTCAAGAAGAATATACGAAAGTCAACGGAACCCCTACGCCTAGCACTAGACAGGTTCCTGTTCAACTATCGGCTAACACCCCACACTACAACAGGTGTTACGCCAGCCGAACTGATGTTAGGCAGGAAAGTTCGCTCTCGTCTTGATTTACTTTGGCCGTCAGAAGCATTCGCGTTCAAAGTTGCTCAACGCCAGGACGCTCAGAAAAGATACCACCCAGGGTCTCGCGCCGTTGACATTCCGCCGGAGTCACCTTTGATGGTCCGTCAATACACGCCGGGTTCCCCAAAATGTACCCCTGCTACCACCATTGAGAAAACAGGCCCGGTATCCAACAAGTGCCAACTGAAGGGGGGAGAGGCCGTTCGTCGACACCACGACCAAGTTATTACCTGCTCGAACACCATCCCTGAACCCTTGGAACAACCTACGGAGGAAACCGTTGTGTTTCCACAACCTGCTCAAAATTCATACCCACCACCTCCGACCAATGAACCTGACTCCGAAACACCTGATTACCCGATTCCCACCCAGGAGGCTAGGATGCACGAGCCTCCAAGTGCTAGCATCTCACGCAGGTCTACCCGGGCTCGGAAGCCTGTGGTGAGAATGGACCTTTAGGATTGACTATATTAAATAAGGGGACTTGGGATACAAGGGGGGGGGGGGGTTTCTAATTAAGGAGGGAGGGGTGTAATATAGCGAGTAGTATAAGTTCTAGTTAGAGAGACCTAAAGTTGGCAACGCTCGTGAGAGCAACACTCGCATCCAGTTTCCGATTGGTCGTAGCCAGCTAAACAGTTCATGCTGAGTGCAAGTGTAAATATAGAGTATCTCGGACGGCTAAGTACTACCTCTAAGTTATTCTCTAACTACCTACTACTAATTCTGTTCTACTCTATTCATTATTATTCATTATTATTCATTCATTATTATTATATTTCAAGCTATCTCCGCTCTACTCTCGCTGGCCACATGTCTGGTATTTGAGTATCTAAGTTGTAGGGGATCTAAGAGGTGAGTGAATTATATACCTAATGTGATGTGTCATTGCATTGTCTATTTACGTCAGCGCTATTACTGTGTTGTGTCTATGTGGAACCTATACTCTGCTCTAGTGTAGGATTTCTAAGTCTACCATAGTGTGGGATAATAGTTGGTGGGATAACACGCAAGGGATGAACTTTCAACAACTGACACTGTTGACACGAGTTACAAACATCACTAACAATTTGATTGATGCTAGGATGCCAGACATGAATGGACAATAGAAAAAGAATTTTATCTCTTCTGATGTGAGCTAGTTTGTGATGAAATACCAAACAAACCTCAACCATAAGAGAAAATGGTATTACAATAGGTCTGGAGGATTCTCTCTGCAAATGTATTAATCCATTATTCAGTAAAAGGCTAGATGCCTTTGAGTTGAATCTTGATAAAATTTTATCCAACTTCTAGAAGGAATGGTTTTCTTTAAAACTTCAGCCAAAGATTTCAATTGTTTATTTCGGCACTGTAACTGCAACAAATCTGAGTGCTTAAATAGAGTTGACACAGAACGCACCAGACCATCATTCCAAGTCAAATTGAACTTCACAGTTGCAGAGGGAGATCCAACATATAAAGTAGAAACCTCAGGATCACAGGCAACATATGAAAGGAGCACGGGGCCCTGCTCTATTGAGAGGATAAAACTGCTGATAACAGTACGTGAGTCACAAATCAGAGAACAAATACCCATACTCAAATCTGAGCATAGAATTTAGCCAAGTAATCAAGCCCAAGCAAAAAGTAGCTTGGTAAAGAACTATTATTTACTACAGCAAATTGAAATGGTGCAATAGGAGATCCATCAGGTGACACTTCCAAAGTAACAACTGAGTGAACAGTACTAGTTCCCCCAGTGGCTCCTGTAATTGTCAGCTTAGCACTTTCCAGATTACAATCTCCCAACAACTTATTTAAAGCACCACCACTGACAAGGGTGACCTCAGCTCCAGTGTCCAAAAAGGCACAAAACTTTGTTATATTCACAGTTACCATTATTCGAGTTTGAACAAGAGAAATATGGTCACACATAGGTGAAACATCTTCCAGTGCAACATTTTCCACATCTGCCGTCTGTACCGCAACAGAAACTTCCAAAGGTACACACGGTATTAAACAAGCAGGAATGGTCTGAGTAAGGCTATTTGTACATTGCTGGTAACTTCGTACTTCTATCAATGGGTTAAAATGAACACCACCTAAGCGTTGCAGGCGAACAACCTGAACAGGAACAGAAGGGTCTAAGTCAGGTGCCTGAAAGACAATTGGGTCAACTGACCAGAAGTACACATAAATAGGAACATTAAATACTGCACTTGCCACAACCAAAACCTAATCTGAGGGTAACTGATCATTACGACGCATCAGACGCAAGTGCCTCTTTGACTCTGTTCAGCTGAAGGTCCTCCGCTAAAAATTAAATTTTGATCCAATTGATCTGAAATTTTCCCATTTTATGTACTTTTGAAAGAAAAACAAATTTTATTCGGGAACTTTTTTGATTTAGGCCTTAGTTTTTCCGAATAATTCAAGATATTAGTTTTTTTCAGTCATTTTTATACATATTTCAAAAAGATAAATGCCAAAACGTTTTTATTCTAGAACAAATTCAAAGACAGTTTTGGAATCCTAGGATCATTTCTAGTGAACAAACGTTTATGCGGGCCAGTGAAACGCAGGAGATCTTCTTTGGGGTACACTTTATTGGTCTCGAGCAGGTGTGGTACAGGCGAGGTACGTGATCGATTGAGCCCAGAGAAATAGCGCTATTCGCTTATAAAGCCTCTGAGGTGCTCAGGGTAAGGGGCGAGAGTAAGCGCGAATGCACATTACCTCCCATCACCAACAATTTAGGTACTCAAATTACCAACGCAAAAAAAAATAATAATATTCGGGGGGGAGAAAAAAAAATAGTTTTAACTTCAAACAACATTACCAAAATCAATTTCGTCTCCGCCTTTCATGCGTGTTAAACCTAAAGATAGAACCATTAATCCAAACAATTAAATTTGATCAAACTTAGTAAAGGTACCTTGCCCAAGAAGTATCAATAATACTCGGCAACACAAGCAAGAAGTACAAGGGCTGCTGAAGTGAACAAAAATGCCTTGTTCTTCAAAAATTGAAAAGAAAACATAACACTAGCTACTACCACAGGTCAGCATTAGCATCAAACTTACCATACTACCACAAAGTCAGCACGACGATAGAGGTAGGTAAAAGAAACGCCAGATATTCTTTTCAAAAAACACCAATGATCAAGAAAAAATTTTTAAATTAATTTCACTCCCCTCGCACTAAAATATAATTAATCATCGCAACAATTCTTGTGAACTACAACAAATAAAACCCCAGTCAATCACCTGGTTAAAATCAAATTCGTGGCATGGTAAACATCTTTTCAGAAACAAATTGTTTGGTTCGAACATCGCTGCTTGACGTTTGTGAAATTGCGCATAAACACCAATATTATAACTGATAAGCATAAGATTATAGAATTATAGTAACGGCTAAATAGACTTACTGCTAAGTAAAACACGATTTCCTCGGCAAAGCAATTATCGAAAATTTTATAATAATCGAAATCATCATCTCGTAGCCAACGAAAAGTGAGAGAGGAAAATTTAATGCCAATGAAACTAATGGCCATCATAACGGTAGAAACAAATGATGTTAAAAACAAATGATGGTAGAGAATGATTGCAAAACATCGCCTGCGCCTCCGTAGACTACAACATAACCCAAATATCAAAATAATGTTACAGCTAAAAGAACAATTTGAAGGGTTTTCTCAACCTGGCAGCAAAACAAAGACGGAGTAAAAAAATGAAATAAAATGCCGTAGGCTCGTAACTCATATCGATTACACTTGGCTTGTTATATACGCCATCAAGAACATAGATTATAATTATTACCGTTAGGTTAACTTGTTAGGTTACTTGTTTACCAAAACGGAAACTGCGTTAGGGAAACTGCGCGTCTAGAATGGGGTCTAGAACGCCCTGCTCGTTGCGAACGCCTCCGACTGCTACAGTCGTTAAACCTCAGCTGTGTTGTTGCACTTTGGCGGCCTCAGCGTGCTCCGACGGAGTTGGAGATCCTCCGCCCTGTCCCTTTAGGCTAAGACTTCCACCTGCTTTTTTACGTAGTACATCAGCGCGGTGAGCCCCATAATCGCCATTATTAACAACAAGACGGTTATGTCAGAAACTTGATCAGGTAGTATATTTAGCCTTGAGTTTTCTTCCAACCAATCTTGGTTTATCTCGCTTTTATGTGTCGATAATTCTGACACTAGCGTGTCCACATCCACTGTAGAGGCCGCGTTGCCCATCGTGAGCCTGCAAAAGGAACAAAAACAGAACTGATTAGCATGACCAAAAAATAATAATAAAATAAACACAATTTTAACAAACCTTAGTGATAAACGGAGAAGATAACACAAGCATAAATGCACGAAGAAAGTGAACTGCAGCCTTTCATAATAAAAAGAATAAATTCTCTTCAACCCTATAAAATATAAACAAATGTTGCGCGGCAACAAGTTCGGTTTCGAGTATGAGCTGCATCGAAACTTCCGTTCGGGGAATTTCCGTTCATTGTTAGTATTTAATCAATTCGTGCTGATGATAAAACATTTCAACCAGAAGTAAAAAGAGAATTTTAATTTCGCTGTAGCATCAAGATCGACCGTTTCATGAGATGAGCTGCAATGTCAGCGATTGCATTTAGCAATCACGGAATTCGCTCACCATTTAATTTGTTAATTCAGCAACAACGTCCAGGCGAAAGCACGCCTAGAGTTGCATGTGCACAGTACAATACAAACAAAAAAAAACAGCGAATTGCAACAATTCGTAAAAAAAATTTAGTGACTGGGGACAACTTTAGAGGTACATAAACATGTCTTTTAACCTAACTTATTATAATAGGCGCAGCTGAAAAGCAGTGCAACAACTGAAAATAATACATGCAGATTATAATGAATGCGGTACAGCAAGTTACACAGATAATGCGTTGGTAAAGCTAATAACACAGCGAAAAAATATACTTAACCTATAAGGACAATGAAAATGGCGTATAAGGAAAACGCTAAATTGAGTAGTAGGCTATCCTTTTTAGCAAATCGTATCCTGTGGAGTCGTCGCGACGTCATAAATCAAAGTCGTAGGTATAGTAAAAAATGGACTTGTTATCTAACTCATTATTTAACCCTCCGTAAAGGTATTACATGATTCAAATTGCTTTTGTGATTTTTGTTGCCAATACTAATTTCGACCCAATTACGCTTGACTTTCACGACTACACCAGGACCTAGCCAAGTTAGCTCTAGCTTATCCTTCTTCCCATGGTTCCTTAAAAGGACTCTGTCACCGACAATGATGTTCTTGTCCCTACGCTTAATATTTCTGTAGAGATTCCTTTCAGTAGTATTATTCAATTTCAGGTTTCTAATATTTTCTACGGTACGAGCTGCCTCTTTGGCTCGAAAATTAACCAAATCTATCTCTTCATCATAACTGTTAGTTACGGTGTTGAAACTTTCACCTTGGAAGTAAGGACACGTGTCCCTGTTAAATACTACGTAACTTGGAGTATACCCCAAAGTAGAATTTAGTGCATTGTTCAATGCATTTTCAACGACCTCCAAGCACTGATCCCACTCCGCATGAGGTAATGAATTGACGTACAATTTCAACAGGTTTTCAATTTTTCTATTGTTCCTTTCAACAATAGCGTTCGAATGAGGACTGAAAGCCAGAACTTCTTTTTTCTCGATTCGTGGATGTTGGCAAACTGCTTCACTGCTAGTGATTTAAATTCAAGTGCGTTGTCCGAGATTAACGTTTTCAGGTAGCTGAAAGTGCTAAAACAATTTCCTAAACATGCTATAACTGTGTCTGTTCGACGGTTAGACGTCGCGTATAGTTTGCAATACCTAGAAAAAAGATCACTGATAATTAATATATATTTATTACCATTATCGGTAGTCTTGAGAGGACCAAGATAGTCCATTGAAACAACTTCAAAAGGTTCTTTCGCTATAGGAGCCGCCAAAATTTTAATGGGTACGGAAGGTCGTGTTAAGCAGTTTACAAACTTCACAATTTCGTACGAATTTCCTCACAATCGTTTTCTCCAAATTGTTATAATATTTCAGTTTGAATTTAAATAAATTATGCAAAGCATCGGTATGGTAAATTGAATATATGCCTAAAATTGCCTTCTCCATTAGGGAAGTTGGCACCACTGCAGTTAATATGGTACTCGGTCGTGTGTCAATCCGTCGCCGTCGGTACAATATATCATTCAATATTAAGTAACTCTGTAAGTCAAGGATTGTGGACGCACTTCCATGAAGTAGCGCTTCTCTAACTTCAATACAAAATGGGTCTAGTTTTTGCTCGTCAATAAATTCTTTAATAGTCCAAGAAATTTCCTTCTCTGTCGGTTCGTAATCAATCAATTTCGGCGTCTCGTTGCGTGTCAAGACAGCCTCGTTGTGTTCTCTCAGCACCGACGAGTCACTCTCCGTCTGTCTAGACAGTCTTTTTCCAATATGAGACCGAGTCTCTGCGATGCACGCTTCTGATTCAAACTCCGTGTGCAGAGCTTCATAGCTTTCTAGTTCTTTAATCGTTTAATGATTATCGCTTATGGGTAGCCTGCTTAAGTAATCAGCTACGACATTCTGTTTACGAGGTAGATAATTGACAATAGGGTCGAAAGAATGAACATTTATACACCACTTCGCCATGGCTGTATCCTCTGGGAGTTTCCTTACAAAAAGAGGAGCCAAGGGACGATGATCCGTGTAAACGCGGATAGGATATCCAGTTATTAAATATTTGAAAGCTTTAAGAGCTGAAAAAAGAGCAAAAATTTCCTTTTTCGTGGTACTGTAGCGTTTTTGGCTAGAATTTAAGCTTTTACTAAAATAAGCTACAGGACGCAATATTCTATCGCTTGAATCCTCGGCCTGCATCACAACGGCTCTGATCCCAAAATTAGATGCGTCAGTAAATATGTGGAAGTCTTTCGTGTAGTCAGGATGTCTTAAAACCGTCTCAGATGTCACAGCAGATTTAATTAAGTCAAAACATTTTTGGCATTCGTCGCTCCAACCAAAAACAACATCTTTCCTTAAAAGCCTGTACAGCCTTAAAAGCCTTAAAAGCAATTTCAGCGAAATTAGGTAAAAATTTCTAAAATAGTTAACTAGACCTAAGAACTGCTGCAACTCCTTCACATTTACGGGAGCCCTACAGTTCTGCAGTTTCTCCGAGTTCTTACACCTAATACCATCCGCAGCAATAATATGTCACAGATATTCAATTTCTTTTTTAAAGAAGTGGCATTTTTCAAGTTTTATTGACAAATTCTTAGACCTAAGCATCGTAAGGACACTTTCAATGTCAGGCAGATGTTGGGTTTTATTTTTAGAATATACCAAAATGTCGTCAAGAAAAACGAAGCACAATTGTCCTAGTATAGGTGTGAGAACAGAGGTCATCACCCTCTGGAACACGCTCGGACTAGAACTCAGCCCGAACGGTATGCGTTTAAACTGAAATTTTCGATAACCTATACTGAAGGCTGTAAATTTCCGACTCTCTTGGTCTAATTCGACCTGATGGAACGCGGAACGCAAATTCAAGGTTGAAAAGAGTGTGTTACCTCCCAACGTTTACAAGATTTCATCGATTCTGGGTATAGGATACTACTCTTTCACCACAATCTTATTCAATGCCCTGAAATCGATTACTGGTCTAAGCTCCCCGTTTTTCTTCTTAACTACGATTACGGGGAAGTTATGGTCAGACATTGAACTTTCAATTATTCCCTGTGAGTGCATTTCATTAGTAATTTTTGCTAATTCCTCCTGATATTTATGAGGTATTCCATATGGGATACTATTCAGGACTGGTGCACCCGGTTTTAACTTTATATTGTGCGACAAAACATTAGTAACTCCTATGGTTTCTCCCTCTAACGTGATTACATCACGGTACTGATTGAATAAATTTACCAAAAGTAACTGCATGTCCTCTTCGTGGCATGAAATGTCATCATTCGTTAAAGGACGACGTACGTCCTTCTGTACACTTGACACACTTTCTACTTGTGCATTAATTCCTAGTACCTTACTACTAAAATGAGCTCGATCTCCGCCGCCTTTGTCATGCTCCAACTCAAGTTTTTCTTTGGCCATGGTCTTAATTCCACCACAATCCGAGTCTACATGCATTGAATCAGACTTAGCATCATAGCTTCTCTCAACGTTATTAGCGTCACTGAGCGCTGCCTCAACGCTAGTGAGATATATCTCACTGTCAACCTCATCAGCTGCAATTAATTCCAAATTGCACAACATTGTATTCTTGCTTAAATGAATCGCGTCATGTTGCGCGTTTAGAATCATGACTGGCACTACTCCATCTTCCTCGACTTGAACAATTGACTCTGCTTATAGTGCTTCGTTCTCGAAACCTCGTTTCAAAACTAAATACTCTTCTGGTTCTGCCTTTTTAACAAAACTGTAAATTATTTGCATTGAATTACCCGGTGCATCGACTGTAGTGCAATGAACTACTAGAGAAGATCTCTTCTTTTTTATCTCTGGCCTTGTCGCTCGCTCAAGCACGATTTTTTTTCTTCTCTGCAGACACTATTTCTCAACGTGCGGTATCTGCCTCTGTTGCTCCTCTCGGCAACTATCACATCAGAAAGTAAACAGTCACTGTTTACAATACTCTTGAATACAGCTTCTCTACTTATCGCTGGTTCAACTTCTATTTCTTTGAAAGGGCACACTAACCCCCTCCCACTCGAGGGATCCTTCTCTAAAATTAATTATGGCATTATGCAGCACATCTCTTCCTAAAATCAAATCATAATTAAATTTTGCATCTTTAACAATCAAAGCACTAGTCTTAAGTACTCTGTTAGTACCAGGAATTGAGATAGTTAAATCGACTTCTCCACTAACATTATTTTTACCGTTAATTCCTTTGACGCTCAGACAATTAGGCTTTAATTTCTCATTCAGGCACTTAATTTGCTTGTAACTAATCAGGCACTTTTCAGAGCCGCTGTCTAGTAGCGCGCTCAAATACTGATCATTCCTGCTCAAAATTATAGTAGGTTTTCTAGCCTTCCAAAAAGCAACTAATCCGGCGCTTTCTTTCTTAAAATTTCCCGTTACAACACTAGTGGAGCAATAAGCCTCAACTGCTTTGTTTTGTTGACTATCATCCGCAAGCTCTTCGTCTTGCAATAATTCATATCTATTTCCACATTTGAACAATGGGTCAATGAATGATTCAAAATAAGTCGTCTCGGATGTATCTGGAATTGTTTCGACCACAGTTTTAGGATTACCGAGAGTCTTGGGCCGACTCTCGGGCTCAATCTCGTTCTCACTAGTACCTCCCACTGCACATCCTAGTCGTTTCATAAAAAATCCCGGGAATTTGCCTCGGAATCTGCATAGTGCACCTCATGCCTACCACGTGATTGACTATTACCACCCCTATTAGCGTTGTACATGCGTAAGTACGCCTTGTAGCTCCTCACCTCATTTTCTGATGCTCTACAGTTCCTAACAAGGTGTTGACCTCCACAACCGAAACAAGGCCTGGCATATCCTCTCGATTTACCCTGACCTCTTTGAGATCTACAATCGAAATGTCCTATCACATTGCAATAACTGCAGAAAGGAGAAACCCTCGTTCTAGCTGCAAATTGCACTGAAGCTTCATTTGAGCTACTTTCTGCCCGCAAAGTATTACATTCCAAGGAACCTATTCCCCTATCTCCAGTGAGAGAATTTAGTGGCTATACTAAATTCTCTCACTTTACCACGAGGATTTCTTAGCCAAGGTCGGGGACACGACCTGCGCACCGGGAAACGACCCCAACGGTAAATTCCATAGAAAATTTCACTCTCCTGAAGGGATTCCTGCACTTCAACGTTTTCCTCTGAATCACCAGCCACATCTGCCACATAACTTTCTCTATCGTACGTAGTTGGGTAATAAGACGCTAAGGTTTTCTTTGTTTCGGGTTGACTCCTAACAGTAGCAACTAAACACGCTAACAGCTCTTCCGAAGTACTGAACTGACATTCGAAGATTTTTTTCGAGAAAGACTCGTCTAACAACGGCGCTAGCCCCGTAATAGCTAAGCTGAACACAATGCTATCACATACAAAACGTTTTAACTGAGGCTGATCTGTACTGGCATGAAAGAATGGATGACGCTGCCAAGCTATTGACGCTGAGTTCATGAAATGATCCGACAATTTCCGTATTTTAGTGAAAGCAGTTACCAACTGGGCTGCCAACGCATCATTTCGCACTAACTGTAACTGATTAAGATCGCACGCCAACGCGTGGATCAAATTCTCACCCTTACACACATAGATATCGTCCAAAATTTTGATTACTTCCTCGAAAGTATAATGCAGATCGGAATTCACTAATTTTGTTACAATAGAGTTGAAATCACCTACTTGTTTATTGGCAGACCTAACAAGGAGTTCTTTCTTACTAGCATCCGACGTTACGTCTAGCAAAAGGGACGTATATGCCCTTAAATTATCAACATGTGTTTGCCAACTCTTATTTTTAAGGAATTCCGGATCCTCCTTCCTTCTCCTGCCTCTGAAAATTGGAATTTCATTGTTGGAAAGAATGGTTCCAGCCCTAGGCATGTTTGCAGCGATTTCCCGTGCCAAAAGCGTCCGATCTGCTGCGCTAGCACTAGTATTGGCACCACTAGCTGCCGATTCAGTCATTGCGGGAGTACTTTGATCTCTAAACCTAGGAACGGTAACTCTGCCACGACTTGTTATAGCCGTTGTGGAACGGATATACTCCTCAATATCGGAAGACTCAGACATACAGTTTTCCTTTGAAAAATGAAAATTTACACCCGAATTTACACACCTTTTCACTAAAAATACACGTTACGTAAGGAAACCTAAATTTTACACACATTTAACAAAAACACAAAAATTTTGTTCGCTGACCATCAATAAAAATAACAACAATAATGCTACACTTACTTAAAAAAATCTTACCAGCCCGCGTACATTCGGTAATCCGATAAACTGTTAATCAGCTACCTCACACTGCAACAAAGCTCAGACTGACGTCTCTCAGCAAAGCAGAGCTGTGCGGCCTCGGGCCGATGCAAAAAAAAACAAGCTGCAAAGAGCTACTCACTCGCTCTGCACGCACTGCCACTGACTGCACCTCGAGCAAAGCACAAATGAAATTTACTTTTATTCATTACTTAACTTAAAGCGTCGAATTGAAGGACGTGAAGGCGCTCGACTTCGCTGTACCGTGCGGCAGACGTGCAGACGTACTTGGTAATTAACACTGGGTTTACTTGGTAATTATCACAGTAGTGCGACGAATCAATGCAGTTCACTTGTCGTGGAAACCGGTTCCCCGAAGCGTATTTCTAACACTACTTCCAGGTCGTCTCCTGCGTCGAAAAGAAGTACTCTCGTGTGAAAGGGAGAGTTCGTATCTATCCAAGCTGACAATTTTACGTAGGTTTCCAACAACGCCGAGAAAGAAATCTTGAATCCGAGGACAATAACCGATGGGTGTATCTGCCTGATACGGGTGTCGTTGTTGCTGCCGGTCATCGATGAAACTTCTTAATTACTTCTGACTTCTTCTGTTATCGCTGCACTGCAAAACTTCGGAGATGATGCACATTTTAAACTTCCGTACTAGTAGTTAACTTCTCGATTTTGAATCGTATTCTCACAACGTCGTGAGTTCGTACCTACTGGCCACCACTCAATTTGCGGGCCAGTGAAACGCAGGAGATCTTCTTGGGGGTGCACTTTATTGGTCCGTAGCAGGTGTGGTACAGGCGAGGTACGTGATCGATTGAGCCCAGAGAAATTGCGCTATTCGCTTATAAAGCCTCTGAGGTGCTCAGAAGAGGGGGCGAGAGTAAGCGCGCATGCACACGTTCTGTTATTTTGTATTTGTATCTTTTTTATATATACGCGATATTTTACCACAATATAAAGTAGAACAAATTTTTGTTTATTATTATTATTATATAGGGCGTTTCACCACCGAAGACGCTACGAAGACGTTTCATCGGTGAATTCGTTATCCGAATTTTTGGTTTTGAACTATGTTAAAAAAATTAAAATGTACAAATTGTAAAAATAAGGACGTTTGTTTGTTAGAAATGTTCCAAGGATTCTAAAAGAGTCGTTGTTTTATACTTAGCATAAAAACTTTTTGACTTTTATCTTTTTGAATGTTGAAAGTTAGAGGTGTTGGGCTTAAGCCATAAACAAATTTTTTTGTTGAAGTGTAATATAGTGGGTAATTTATATAATTGAATGCTGTTTTCATTTTTATTTTGATAACCTCCATGCATAACTTCATATTCACACTGTGAATTGTTATTTACAAAAAAAAAATTATTTATATAAAAATTATGAAATTTCATATTTTTAGTTTGATTCTTATGAAATTTGTCTATGGTATGTATCATGAAAAGAAACACAATTTCTTCTATTCATTTTTTCGATTCAGGCCTTAGTTTTTGACAAAATTGGACATATTAGTTTCTTCGTTCATTTATATTGATATTTCAAATGAATGGAACTCATTGAGTTTTTATACTAGAACAAAACCAAAGACAGTTTTAGAATCCTTAAAGCATTGTAAGAAAAGTTACAGTTTTTAATTTTTTATTTCCCGTTTTGTTTTGTTTTTATATGGGGTCGAAATGGGTCGAAAATTCAGGATTTTTAGTCCTCTAACCACCCCCTGAGGGGGTGATCAAGTGTCCGTAGCGCCATGAAATTTTAGGACCGAATAGTCCACCACCTAAGGTTCCTTTTCCAACAACAAAACAAAAAAAGCTCACCGGACCGATAGGGGCCTGGCAGGGCCCCGGAGGACCCCCTTTAATGGGGTACTTATATGGACGAGTTAACAGTTCATCAACCAAGAGTTGGCGCAGCTTGAAATGATAGTCTGGCAATGAATTCTGACTAAAACAAGTCTTCCGCAATACTAACAGGAGAGCCTTAAAAAGAGAATTTCCTCCACCAAGCAAAGGAGAACCATCCAACACCAACCCTGGAGGTAATCCAGAGACTCTGGAGCACGGGTATGTTTCTGGTGTCCAATACCGGTTTGAGAAGAGACCACGTATCTGCAGCAGAGTTCAAATGACCAGGCGTATATTTAATTACAAAATTTAAATCTGCCAAGTCTTCCAACGTTCGAGCTAGTCTGCTGTCAACCAGTCTCATATTACGGAGATAAACTAAGGGCTGGTGGTCTGTACGCAATACAAACTCAATGCCATACACCAGTTCTCTTTCCAATACCGAGTAATTTTGTTGGGCAGGCCCAAAGGTCATTGAGGAGAAAGCAATTATCCGAAGCTCACCTCCTTGAACCTGAGTGAGACATGCACCAGCTCGACTTTGAGATGCATCTACCCAGAGCCCAAGTAGATCTGAACAAGGATTATAATCAGGAAAAGCAAGTTCAACCGCCTCTCTCATCAATGTCTTTAACTGTGTGAAAGCCTCAAGCATTTCTGGCAGCCACACCAAATTCTGGCGAGAAAGACCTACAACCAAAGAAGACAAGGGTTTTTGTAGTTCAGAGCAATTAGGTATGAACTTTTGCTGAAAGTTCACCAGACCCAAAAACTCCCTGAGTTGTCCAACATTATGGGCTGAGGGAAGTTCAGAACTTTATCAATGTAGCTCTGAGTTTTAGCAAGACATTTAGAGCTAAAAAAATGGCCCTAGAACTCTAATTTTGACTGAAACCACTCACACGTCTGAGGTTTAATCTTAATGCCATGTTCAGTCAAGGTCTGCAACACGTCTCTAACAAGAGATATATGCTTTTCAAAAGTACTTTCCATGATCAGGATATCATCTATATAGACTATGACTTTTTTCTACGGAAACTTTGTGACTACATCCTGCATTCCCCGCTGGAAAGCAGATGGTGCATTTTTCAGGCCAAAACTCAAAGCATTGAAATGCCAATGCCCATGCGGTGTTGAGAAAGCAATCAATTCTTTACTCTGCTCATCTAGAGGAATCTGCTGAAATCCTATCACTAAGTCAAGTCTGGTAAAATAGTTAACACCATGAAGGCCAAAAACTGAATCTAACAGATTAGGAATAGGAAATTTATCTGACTTGGTCACTCTGTTAAGGGCCCGATAATCAACACAGAGTCTAATTGATCCGTCTTTCTTGCGTATGGGTACCACTGGTGAGGACCAGGATGAAGCACTGTCCTCAATAACTCCAAGCTCCTGCAACCCTTTACACTGCTGTTCTATTTCCTCAGCAACAGGAGCTGGAAAACACCTTGGACGCTGATAAATAAGGGTGCTATCATAAAACTCAATCTTATGTGGTTGCACATCTATCCGGCCAATATCAGAATCACCACAGTTCAGAACCTGCCGATTTTGGAAAACCATGTCATATACTAACTGCTTTGAAACATCTATCAGATGGGAAAGGTCAATTTGTGACTGAATCTTATCTTCAGTCCACTCAGACTGCTCATCTGAAATCTCTGACACTGCTACAGTAGGCGTCAAAATTTCCACAAATGCACCCTTAGGCACAGAAATTGGGTGATCAGTGTCATTAGCAACTAATATGGATGCAGAATAACAGGTACTTTTAATAAGACCAGGTAAGCCAGTCAAGCGTTTCCCCAGTGACCTGGTAAATGCTCCCTCATACAGTAATGATTCACTACCTTCATCTACAGGAACATGAGAAGACCAGCGAACAGGAAACTCAGCTGTCTGACATACCCCGACAGTAACAGTCTTCTGAGCATAGCAAAGCGTCTTTCTAATAACCCGGTGAAGAATTTTCCCAGCACAGTCCATATAAGGGTCAATTTCAGTCTGGTTGTCATTCCACGTGAGACACCTCTCATTCACACTTACTCGAAAATTATTTGCTTTTAAGAAATCAACCCCGAGCAGAATACGAGCTGGAATCCGGTCTCCAGAGAGGACCACAAATTCGATGGGTTCCATCACAATGTTACCTAATTTCGCAGAAACCAGGGCAACACTACGAGCTGAAACACCATCAGACTCAGCTATGCCATGAATATGCAACCGCTTAGTGCTATCCACAGGTATGTTTTCAAACTTCAGGATACTACGGCTGATATTAAATGATCCTACGGCTGGCACCCGTGTATCCAAGAGCCTTGTACGTACTCTCGCCTATCTGTATCTCGGCCCTCAAGAGCGGTACAGGTGACACAGTTGCTAGGTGCACTGAATGAGGAACTCGCACCCATACATCATGACTCTGACCCTCCGTTGAGGTAGCCCCATCCAGCTCCGCCAGAAGACTGCTTTCTGAGCAGCCAGGCTCCACCATCTCTGGATCTTCTATGGTGTCAAGGCTCACGGAGGAGTCCTCCTCATCTTGGTGACCAGTCGAATGTTGCTTCACTACGACAGGCTGCAGACACAAATTCAAAATTGGTTCTTCAATAGTTGGACCCAGTTGAGCCTCCTGCACCTCACTGGGCGTGTTTGCTTGCCCACTAACTCCTACTCTAAGTGAAGGACAGCAATGGTAGTGTGACTGGAAAACTAACACTCAAGAGACTCCCTCTCACATACAATTAGTGAGGCATTCTGCACTGGTAGCTCCACTTTAATGCCTCGTTCTGTAGAGCTCATCAGTTTAACTGATGTGGATGTGAGCAGTTCTTACCCAGATGGGGTCCAGAACAGATAGAACAAACCAATTCAAAACTTGGGACAAAATCTGAAATGTAACGAGAACACTTTTCACGTGAATGGTTCATTGATCCACACAAGATAAAAGCTCCTTTCTTGGTCCAGCAGTTCTCAACATTGTTCCCTGTCTTACCACAACATGCGCATATGCTCTTCTTGATTTTGTACTGGTGATTCCGTTTCATCTCAGCATTTGGTGAAGAAGAAAGTTTAGGTTGCCACTTTTTCTTGGCACCAGGAGCTTCATGTTGAGGGGGCGCAGCTAAATAATCGGGCCTTTGATCCCGCTGGGCAGAAGAAAACCTATAACTTGTAGGCCCACCTATGGGAGGATGCACGGATGACTGAAATGTTCGCGGTGCATAATGTGACACAGGAGGCTCCTGCTCATTAGCCTGTTGACACGATCAGTGAGTGAGCGCTTCAGCACTGAAGAGAGGCTCAAACCCCGCCCATTTTCTCTCGTTTCAGACTGAATGGAGCACTAAACAACAGTGTGTCTAGGTTTTGTCTTCGTCGAGCTATCCAATGCTTGCCAGTGCCATTTCAGTCGCCGTACGAGAAGGGTGTATAGTCTATGCTCCTTCCCTACGCTTTCTTTTGGAAAATTGTCCTGTAGCTGCCTAAAAAGGTTGTTTATGAAACCAGCGCTCTGTCCACATTTTCCTCTTTCATTTTTGTTTCTTCTTTATAGCCGCGACAACTGTTATAGAGAGTGCAAGCGCCTTTGCTTGGCGCCGAGCCACTATCGTACATCCTATGTCTACCGCCTCAAGAAGCAGACTGAGAATTTCACTAGAGCAGCGCTGCGCCACTGCTCCAAGTGCAGAATTACCGTATAGACACTCGGACTCGACCAAGTATGATACTGAGCTCGTGGTGCAGCGCTCACCCACTGATCGTGTCAACAGGCCTTTAGGCTCAATGAAAAAAGCTTGAGATGGTGCAGAAAAGTTGACAGCTCTCTGGCTTAACAAAACTTCCTGCTGAGCTGCTTTCCTTCTGCGCTCATCCTCTCTTTCAGCTAGCCTCATATGACCTGAGCCCAAGGGAGCTTCCTAGAGGAGCCTATGGTTCCAAAGAACTCCTAACATTTCTCCAAGTAATCTGCAAATTCTCTGGGAACAGTGCGCAGGAACTGGTATCTGATCTCCCGAGCACACTCACGACCAGCATGAGGGAAGGCCTTTTGTCCAATATCTTGCAGACGCATGGCATCCAACTTTAGGGCTTCTCCAGGCTGCATGTGAGCACTGCTTAGTTGTTCACGCCAATATTTAGTCCCCTTACTCTTGTGTGACCTGTACCACGAGGACAACTCTCTCTTCATAGTACTATACTTAAAGCGTCGACCTCCCAGTGCATCATAATAGGCCTTCATCTCAGGTGGGAGGAAATTTCCCAGCTCTTGGGTACAGTCACGTGAGCCACCTTTAAACTTCTTGTGGAAGTAGCCCTCGTAAGAAGAAAAGAAGCTCTGCAATGATTCCCAGCTATCAAGCTGGAATATTGCTGGTTTTACCACCTGTTCATGGTAATGATGACGATGTCCTTGACAAAAGGCAAACCAGTCTTGGGTTGGCCAGGCACATCAAATGGGTTAGGTGCAGCTGATCACCTCTTCTCCTCCTCTGACATCAACTCCCGATCCATCACCACTGTCACTTGTTGTACATGGGTTATGGTACGAAAATGACACTGTTGTTGTATTGCGATGTTGGATAACAGGTATTTGTGAAGTGCTACCTTAAGCCCTTAAATATGTGAAAATAGGAATCCAACCAGGAAAATGGATGGAAATCCCGGACAGGCCCCCAATAATGTAAGAGGACGGGGTACTAGGGGTACTAGCATTTACTCATCATTACACACAGCTGTTTGTGAACTGTACAGTGAGGGAGTAATGAAACTGGTTTTGACAAATAATGGTTTATAGTGATTGGATTGAACAGGCGATTGAACATGCAATGACAAATGACAGGGCTCAGAAACAGTGAAGGCAAATCAGAAGCCAGTAATAAAAAAAGCCCTGAAAACAGAGATAAAACAAAAATGAAAATGCAAGAAAAAAGAAAATAAACCATACTCGTTCTTTTGGATTCCTCAAAATTAAACTTCAAAATAAAGTAAGAAGCAGAACAAAATAAACCATGCTGAGAATAAATTCATGCTAAATAAAGTAAATGCACTGACTAAAAATAAAACAAAGCAACTAAAAAAATGGATTATGAAATGAACATGAATGAAATCAAAATCAAATCAAATCACTCAACAACAAATTCAAAAGAGTAACTCAGTAAAAATATTATTACAAAAAAGGTCTTGAAATCTAGCAAAACTGAAAACTTAATCTTTCAACAAAAAAGAAATGAAAGAACCAATATGCCAAAAGAAAACATCATGTTCAACATAAAGTAAATCTTAGCCTTGTAGAGCAACAAAAAAAATATATACAAGCAATGCAAACTGTACAATGAAGCAACACTTCAACACTTGGTTTGATAAGGTGGAGGAATAGTTCTGCCAAGAAATAATATTACTATAGTTTTACTGTAAATCTGAGTGACAAAGTGAAAGAAAGACAGTCCATTAAGAAACTATTCAAACACAAAAACACAGCAAAATCAAGAACACAAAACAATCAATGAACACTTAAAAACACACTTTTAACTCTTATTTTTATACTTGACATTAAGAATCTCTGGAAAACACATGAAAAAACAAAGATGAAATTATTCAGACTGATGCAAGCTGGATGACCAGTACACAAGAAACATATTTGGGGCCACGCATACATTCTTCCCCACCCAGTTTGCAATAGTCAATACAACAATTCGACTGTCTAGCATGGAACAATACAATCCGCAACAACAAAAATAAACATCCAGGACTATTACAAAAGATTGCGTCCCAACAAAACTCACAATACAAATAGGAGAAACATTCTTTTCATTCCCGTTTATGCATTCCCCGAAGAACTACATCATTGAAACTTTCTGGCCCTCTGATAATCCCATTACTGGGACTGGTTTGGCGATCCTGGTGCGAAAGATGCTGCCTACTATCCCCTTCGGGTAGCCACAGAGCTCGAAGCATTTGTTGCTAGAAAAAGCATTGCTGGAACTTTAATCACTGTGAGCAGCATATATCTGTCCTCCGAGGAAGAACACACGTCTGCAGCAATGTTGCATCTATTAAACCAGCTACCTCGACCGTTTTTGGTACTTGGTGATTTTAATGCTAAACACACAATGTGGGGAAATACTCCGTGCATCCATAGAGGCATGGCAGTGGAGCAACTTCTCACTGCGGGGATGTCTGCATCATAAACACCGGAGAAGCGACACACTTCCACATCCAGACTGGTTCGTCGTTTGCTATTAATTTGAGTTTGAGCTCACCCGATATCTTTCCAGACTTAGTCTGGGCCCTGGGAGAGGACATGTGTGGCAGTGACCATTACCCCATTTTTGTCACATTGCCCACAAACGGACCTACTGTGCAGCATTCGCGGTATATTATTAAGCGTGTTGATTGGGAAACTTTTAGTAGCTTGACACAGATGGGGGATTCCCCATAAGATTTGCCACCCGAAAAAATAGTGGATTGGTTTCTAACGACTCTTCCAGTGACTGCCAGCATCGCTATTCCGCGTATGCGAGGGGGAGTCGTGAGGTATAGAGTGCCCTGGTGGAATGAGGAGTGCATGATAGCTAATATTGAAAGGAAACGAGCCCTGCGCTGCTACCGGAGAAGTGGCCGAGCAGCTGATAAGATCTCCTACAACCGCACCAGGGCACGTACCCAAATGGTCAAAGATGTCGCACGAAAGGAATCTTCTAAGAAATACGTTTCCTCCCTGAACGGAGGTTCGCCTATTTCTAGCGTTTGGAGTAGAGTGGGAAAGATGCTGAATAGAAATAATACCACGACACTCTGTTTGGTGACTGAAAATGGGCTTGATACAGATACCTGCGAAGTGGCTAATATATTAGCCTGGAGGTATGCGGACGTCAGTAGCGTGCGCCACTACCCACCAAACTTTCTTGCCAGGAAACAGCGATTGATGGCGCAGCCTTTAGATTTTGCTAACGATCGTCATCATCAGCATAATGACCAAATTACTACGTTAGAACTCTACAATGCTTTAAAAGAATGCAAGAATACCGCACCAGGGCCAGATGAGATCCGCTATGAAATGCTTGAACGACTTCACCCAACAGCTATCATAGCCCTTCTAACGATATTTAATGAAGTTTAGACTACTAATCAGTATTCTCCATAGTGGCGGAATGCTACTGTATTGGCCTTCCCAAAACCTGGCAAACCCCTAACAGATCCAGCAAGCTATCGACCCGTCGCTTTAACTATTTGTATTGGAAAAATCCATGAGAAGATGATCAGCATTCGTCTCATGAGACATTTAGAACCAAAAAATTTGATTTTCCAGCATCAATATGGTTGTAGAAAACTCCGAGGCTTCACGAATGCTTTGGTTCGAATTCAGAACTATTTGATGAAAAATCGTGACTCCAAACAACACTGTATCTTTCTTGACCTAAATAAACATACGACACCACCTGGAGACAGTTTTTGTGTATGCCAAAGGGTATTGAAAGTCCGGGAGAGCTTCTGAGTATACTTGGGTAGAGAGGTACACACTACCAAATGCGACTTTACGAGCCGGGCACGTCCCTATATACCTTCTAGGTTTTGCTGAGCCAGCATGAGCACTGCGACAAACCGCACCAGGGCGTTGCACTAGCCTACGTACGAACCTACGTACGCCAAACTGCGCAACTGCGCAGATACATTTTTAAATGAACGTACGTTTAGAGTAAAAACTGTAATCTCGTTCTCAGATTGGATGATGCAAGCCGAGGGAGTCCCTCAGGGCAGTGATCTGAATTGCTGCTTATTTTTTCTCTCCATTAATGGAATGTTGTCTGATCTGCCACTAGATATTATTGGCTCTCTGTATGTAGATGACGTAATGCTGTGTGCATCTTCGGCCTATCCGCCAGCTTTGGAACGGCAAATACAGATGACAATCAATAGAGGTGCCGTATGGTCCACTGACCACGGCTCTGGTTTCTCTATCAGGAAAACCTGTGCTCACCATATCAAGCCGAAACGTTCCCGCGAAGCTAATCCAGACCTCACACTTTTTGGTGAACAAATTATATTCTAGCCAACAGCAAGATTCCTTGGGATGCTTTTGGATGATAAATTGACCTGGAGGCCCAATGTAGAGCAGCTGAAAACTGAGTGCATGAAGAAACTTAACCTTCTGAAATGTTTATCTTAGCGTAGTTGGGGAGCTGATCGCCAGTCGCTCCTTCTTTTATACAGAGCGTTAATTCGATCCAAGATGGACCATGGATGTATGGTTTACCAAGCGGCGAAGCAAGGCTTACTGAAGATGCTCGATCCAGTTCATAACGCCACCATCAGAATCTGCACCGGTGCCTCTCTCACCACTCCGATAGCCAGTCTACTTGCGGAAAGCGAGGAACCCTCACTGCTGTTGCGACGAGCACAGCTAACTTTTTAGTATCTGGCACGCCTCAGCCAACGTCCAACGTTTCCTACCTTCCTTGCAGTACGAGTTGCTACTCTGGAAGTGACTGAATTTTCGTACACCTTGCCATCATCTCTGGAATATCGTGAAATGCCAAATAATTTACGCCTACCTCCACTGGAGACTCTACCGGTGGAACAAAGAGATGTCCCCACATGGCGCAAATGCATTCACACCTTCTGTCCACAGTGTACATACTCTAAAAAAGACGAATTATACGATCTAGTCTATCCTTGTGAGCTCTTTTTGAAGGACATGCAGCCACTGAGCACTCGAATTCTGTTCGTGTTTTCACCGACGTCTCGAAGAACGACGGAGCTGTTGGTTGCGCCGCAGTCTCAGCGACAACAACTGCTGTCCACGGGCTCACGGGTGTAACATCCATCTTTATCGCTGAGCTGTAAGCTGTACGAGAAACTCTGCGTATCATCGAGAGGTTTTCGGAGGCCAAGTACGCAATTTTTTGTGACTCTAGAAGTGTTATAGAGGTTCTGCGATGCGGTAATAGCAACAACCCACTTGTGTACGGGATTCTGTGCCAGTTACATCTGCAAAACGTAGCACAAACAATAACAATATTTGGGTACCAGCTTTCATTGATGCAGAGGGAAATGAGACGGCCGACCATGAAGCAAAATATGCATCTATTTCCGACACACAGCTGTTGAATGATGGAATGCCTTGTAGAGATTACTTCCCTGGTCAAAATCTCTTTAATGCTATGGTAGCAACATCAATGGACAGAGATGTATGGTAATAAATTGAGACTACTCAAAAATACTACAAAACCGTAGTCATCTTCCTCCTGTAGTCATCTTCCTGTTGTGTGAACCTCGTACTAGGCACACTAAGCTAAAATAACTAATGGATATCTTTTAGAACGCCGACCACCAACTACAGTAGCGGCCATAATGGTTCGGACTACTAACGACTCGACAAACTATCATCAATAACTTCAATACTAGAAGCTGCAATGAGCTCAATTTATACACACATGTGAAGCCACATGCCTTATACACACATGAAGCTACATGCCTTAAAATCTTAAATGATTTGGGTGAACAAAACACAAGAAAGAAAGAAAAAATGTGTATTTCCAAGTTGTCACATGAGATACATGCCAACATATTGGCTTTTAAAAAGTTTCTTAATATAGGACATCCTAAAACAAATGTTCCATACGGGGAGTACTAATTGACAAACCATCCGAGGTGTACAAGTAGATAAGCCATACGAGGCATAATAATAGACAAACTATACGAGGTGTACTAATAGACAAACTATCAGAGGTGCACAAGTAGATAGACCATACGAGGCATATGAATTGACAAAATATACGAGGCGTACTAATAGACAAACCATTCGTGGTGTGCAAGTAGTCTAACAAAAGTTCTATACTAGGAGTACTAATTGACAAACCATCCGAGGTGTACAAATAGATAAGCCATACGAGGCATAATAATAGGCAAACTATACGAGGTGTACTAATTGACAAGCTATCAGAGGTGTACAAATAGATAGACCATACGAGGAAGATTAATAGACAAAATATACGAGGCATACTAATAGACAAACCATACGTGGCGTGCCAATAGTCTATCTCTGTCAAGGGTAGTTGAATGAGAAATGAAAAATATGCCCTAAAAATATTCAAAGCCCTATCACCACCAAAAATATATTTCATATCTTCTCGATATTCACCACATCATGCGGACATGGGTACATGGGATAAAATAGAGATACAGTGTAAGCCGGTTACCACTCATGATTGACAAATATCTCCAAAATATTGGTAGAAATGGGTAAACAAATATATACTCAATATACAAGTTACAAACAAATACATTTGAATAGCAAAAATTTCATGTGGTCAAAAAAGTTCGGACAAACATTATAGAAACTGAATGAATATTTTAAGTGTGCTAACAAAATGAAATCAACATCGTACCAACAAATTAACAATTTAATATTGGTATGATACCCTTTACTTTCAGTAACGGCTTGATATCTTCTGCTACAAGACTTCACCAAGTGGCTGCATTCTTCTTGTGTTATTTTTGCCCATTCATCTTGCAAAGCGGTCCACAAATCTTGATAATTTCTGAAATTCCTTGCTTCTGTCCTTTCTCCTAAAAGTTTTCAAACATTCTCGATAGGATTCAAACCTGGGCTTTGCGCTGGCCAGTCGATAACACTGACTTCTTCATGATCCAGGAATGACTTCACTAATTTTGCAGTCGGACACGGAGCATTGCCTTGCATAAAAATAGGGTCTTCGGCTGGAGAGTCCTTGATAACTGGTACCACATGTCTGCAGAAGTTCCTTGTACACTTGCGCTTTTACTCTTCCTTGCAGTCGAACTAGGGGACCGGCACCGTTTTCTGAAATCATGCCGAAGACCATAATGCTACCTCCGCCAAACATTACAGGATTTGATGCACTGTTTGGACAATCTTTCGCTATTTGATCGACGAAGAAATCTTTTTCCATCTGATCCAAACAAATTGAACTTTGGTTCGTCACTGAAATACACTTTTGCCCAGTCATCATCAGTCCAGAGAACATACGGTGTAGTAAAGGCCAACCTAACATTTCTGTTCTTGCTGACCAAGGGTTTGACAGCTGGAGTCCTAGCATGCAGGTTTGCTTTTTCAAGACGGCGGGAAACAGTCTTCCTGGATACTCTGATACCAAGGGACTCGCCAGATTGACGAGAAATTCCTGCCGCAGTTTTGAAACGGTCCTTCTTAGCTAGTCTAACCAATGCAGTATCATGTTTTGCTGAGGTTTTGCGAGGTCGGCCACTTGACACACCAGCGGTTCTTGAGCCATCCTTCACATATGCAGTTAAAATATTTCTTTTTTAAACCAAATATGGTTTCTTTTAAACCATATATTGTACCTCGATTTATCCACCATCTCTATTTATCCAGTTCCACCCCAGGAGACAAATCGAGAGTTGCCTGTATACTGTAATTTAGTAAATGATAACGCTATCAGTTGAGTTTTGTACATGGCTATGATGGTGATGATGACTGAAGTTATTTTTGTGGCGGCTAGGACCGAAGCTGTCGTTAAATGAGTATAGTTACATGACTTCGTTAGATTGGATCTACTTGAACCAACTAGATATATTTAAACGCTAGTTGCATACTAAACTAAGCTGCGGTAAAACCACCTTCGGTGCGACATAGAGGTTCCCTCTGAAGCGCTAGCAAGCTCTTGCTACTACAACAACCACTCCTTAACTCGACCAGCACGAAAGATGTCTCCGAACCATTCAAGTTAGCTAGAGCATTGTCGATTTTTAATTGACAGATTTGTTGAGATTATACGATGAATGTTTAGTTATATCATTTTGGTAAGTATGGAGTATCTGGGGTGAATGAGAGTGGTGAATTCTTGGTGGGGTTATGTGTAGAGAGGGAGTTAGTGATTGGGAATAGTTTGTTTCTGAAAAAAAGTATAAACAAGTATACAAATGTGAGGACGAATGGAGGTGTGATAGAGGAGAGAGCATTGATGGATTATATTTTGGTTACCAGGGGAGTGATGGGTCGTTTGTTCGATGTGCATGTGTTCCGTGGTGAGATGAATGGGATTTCAGATCATTACTTGGTGGAAGGAAAGTTGAGAGTAAGTGGAATGTGGGGGAGGTGTAAAAAGGAGGAGTGGAAGGGAGGTGTTAAATGTAAGCAAGTTGCATGATTCTGAGCGTGAGTGTGAGTATCAGGAGAAGATGAAAGTAGAGTATGGGAGGGTGAAGGAAAGTGAGGTGGGTGGAGTGGAAGGGGAATGGAAGTTGTTTAAAGATACTGTAGAGAAATGTGCAAGGGAAGTGTGTGGGGTAAGGAAAGTTGGAGGAGGGATTAGAAAGGGGAGTAAATGATGGAACTGAGAAGTAGGAGCGGCTGTGAGAAGAAAGCGGGGGGCGTTCGAAAAGTGGTTGCAACGAGGCAACCAGCAAAATTTCGAAGAGTATAAGGAGAGGAAGAAAGAGGTACAAAGAATGGTAAGGAGAGTAAAGAGGGCGGCGGATGTGGAATGGGGGAGGAAGTTGGGAGGTGATTTCATGGAGAGAAGGAAGGCTTTCTGGAAGGAAGTGAAGAGAATTGGGAAAAGTCAAGTGGAGAATGAGGCAAGAGTGAAGGATGCAAAGGGTAGGCTGCTAGTGGAGAGTTGTGAGGTGAGAAAGAGATGGGCGGAGTATTTTGTGGAACTGCTGAACGTGAGGGATGATAGGGTTGCGAGAGTAGTAGCTGTTGGAAGTGATGTTAGAATGCCTGTGTTTGGTGAAGTGAATAGAAGTCGAATAAGAAGTGCAGAGGTGAAATGTGCGTTGGATGAAATGAAAAATGGGAAAGCTCCAGGTATGGATGGCTGCACGGTTGAATGTCTAAAGAAAGGAGGAAATGTGGTTGTAGAATGGTTGGTACGTTTATTAAATGTATGTTTCGAGGCTACTGAAGTGCTGGTTGATTGGAGTAGCGCATGTGTAGTTCCGTTGTACAAGGGGAAAGGTGACAGGTATGAGTGCAGTAATTCTAGGGGTATAAGTCTACTGATTGTCGTTGGGAAGCTGTATGGAAGAGTTTTAATTGGAAGAGTGAGAGTATTGACGGATCGTGTGCTTGCTGAAGAAAAGTATGGTTTTAGGTGTGGTATAGGTTGTGTGGATCAAATGTTTGCTGTGAAGCAGGTGAATGAAAAATACTTATTAAAGGGAAAAGATGTATAATGGGCATTTATGGATCTAGAGAAGGCGTATGACAGAGTGGACCGTAAGGCTCTATGGCAAGTTGTCAGCTTGTACGGAGTGGGTGAGAGACGGTTGAATGCGATCAAGAGTTTCTACATTGATAGCAGAGCATGTGTGAGAGTAGGGAATGAGGTGAGTGAGTGGTTCCCAGTAGTGACAGGTGTGAGACAGATGTGTGATGTCCCCGTGGTTGTTTAATTTGTTTATGGATGGTGTGGTGAGAGAATTGAATGCCAGAGTGTTGGGAAAAGGTGCGCAGTTGGTGGGACAAAATGGTATGTATTGGGAAGTGTGTCAGCTGTTGTTTGCAGTTGATACAGCGCTTGTGGCTGATTCAGAGGAAAAGCTGAGGAGACTGGACGTGGTTACCGAGTTTGTTAAAGTGTGCGAATGGCGGAAATTGAGGGTAAATGTGAATAAAAGTAAGGTGATGAGATGTTCAAGAGGTGGAGTGTTTGGGACTTTGGTTGTGAGGTTGAATTTGAAGTTTTAGAGGAGGTAGAGCATTTTAGGTACCTCGGGTCGGATGTGACTGTTGAGGATAGTATGGAAGTAGAAGTGAGGCATCGAGTGAGTGAAGGCTGTAAGACATTGGGAGCAATGAGGAAAGTTTTTGAATGCAGGAGCTTGAGTATGAATGCTAAGAGGGGACTGTATGAAAGCTTGATTGTGCGAGTTTTGTTGTATGGAGCAGAGTCCTGGGGGTTGAGAGCAGCTGAGAGGAGTATGTTGGATGTGTTTGAGATGAAGTGTTTGAGGAGCATGTATGGAGTAACAAGAAGAGATGGGATCAGGAATGAGTTGGTTAGGGGGCAGACTGGTGTTATCAAAACGTTGAGCAGGCGAGTGGATGAAAGAGTGCTTGGATGGTTTGGGCATGTTGAAAGAATGAATGTTGAGTGGCTGGTGAAAAAGATATATATATCGGTCGGAAGTGAGTGGTCTTCGAGCGCGAGGTAGACCACGGATGAGTTGGATGGATGGGGTGAAACGTGCTTTGTATGAGAGAGGTCTGACTGTGGACGTGGCGAGAGGGATGGCTGCGGACAGAAGTGAGTGGGGGCAGTGCATAAGAAGGTAATTTTATTTTTGACGCGGTACTGGAAGTTGCCCTCGTGTGATGGTGTGGACCTGCCCTGTGCGAGGGGAGGGGCTGCATTCAATGAAGCGGTCGGGGTAAACCAGCTATGGCTGTCGGGCCTGACTGTGGAAGGTGGTTGTGCTGGGCTACTGCTGATCCTGGCAGTTCAGGTGCTGCCAGTGCTGCCTCTCTCGCCTCCTAGTGACTAAGTGTGGTGATTGTGGCCTGCTGTCGGCTACCCTCCCATAGGGAGGATAAGCCCGGTATATGTATGTATGTATTTTCGTTGTAAGTTTCTTTTGTATTTTGTAGGCAATGGAAATGATTTCGACGATTAGGGTACGCAATTTACAGAGAAAAGAAATGTGAATTTTTTGTGCTTTAAAAATCTGCCTCAGTTGATGCACAAATAGTTTCAGTCGACTAGATGAGGACATTTAAAGACTCAATTCTGCGCTGAATTGCTGCCATTTTTCATGCTCGTGGAGGTCATACGCCATATTAGTAGCAGGAGACTTTTTTATGCCTGGCGAGCTAATGATATCAAAAAATTTTAAATCATGGCCTGAAAAAGTGTCCAATATTCCCTCGAAATTTGTCTGCAAGCGACGAATGTTTTTTGAATATTCCTGAGTTGCTTACATGACAGGATATTCGTATATAGAATTATCTAGTAAAATTCCTCACTTCGCCCGCGGTTAAGTCATTGTGATAAGAACTACATGATAAGGAGGTCATTATCTAACACAATAGTTCCAATACGGCGAAGACTAAAGAATAACAAGAAAGAAAAAACAGAGAACCAATTGTTTAGAGTCACCTTGGGGCTATAAAGAAATTTCATTTACGCTGAAAATTATAATCTGAACCCTAAGTGACACGATTCGCCAGCTGACGTCCTGTCAGTTTACTGCGTCTATTACTTTCAGTGCGTCCACCTTGAATTTCACCCGTGCAGCTGAATATGTAGTCGTTAAAGTGAAGAAAAACCCTCTAGTGACTCGATCTTAATTTCAATATAATTCAGAAAATCCAGGATCAAATATTTGCAAAAACACCACTAGAGCATTTATAGGAATGAAGAATTTCGTTCTTCCTCACTAAGAAATAAGTCTGTTGCAACCAGTTCATGTCAAAAATCATCAAAATTTTACCGAAAGTTTTTTATATGGTCTGCCGAGAAGAAGATTGAGTTATTCGGGCAGAATATAATTGATCACAACTGAAGGCTGAAAAATTCAACGTATATCCTAATTATACTGTAGAATCTCATCTTGGCAGTTCGTCAGAGGCAGCATGATGGTATTGAGCTGCATAACCTCTTCAGGTCTTGGCCAGCTGTATGTTATTAATAGAATAATGATTTCTCAGATGTATCGCAGTATTCTGACGATAATATTTTACCGACATCAGAGGATTTGAAGCTGCCAGGATGATGGAAATTGTAGTATGACAACGACCCAAAACATAAGACTAACGATAATGTACCGTGATTTCAATAAAACAAAATAAAGGTTATGGGATGTCCAAGTCAGTCGTCAACCCTTAACTCTACGTAGCACCTAGGACAGGAACTAAAACTAAGGATTCAGAAACGGGAGGTGGGAAATAAAACAGTTAAAAAAAAACTCAAGAAGAATAGGCCAGGATATGTGCCTACAAGTGTTTGCAAGAACTTTATTACTAAATATCCTAACAGTATGATGCTGTAATTGGGACAAAAGGTCCTATCACCACATACCAATTGTCTTTCATAGATGTATATTACGAGGGAGCTTCAAAAAGTTCGTAGAGAAATAACAGTTAGAAAAAATGGTCAAAGTTATGATGTTTATTTTTCAACATACATATACTCCATCTAGGTCAATACACTTCTCTAAACGTTAATACCATGCAGCCTTTAAGTCCATCTGAGTAAAACTGAGAGTCATGCGATTTGAACCACATCAGAGCAGCTCTTTTCATATCTTAAACTGTTAGAAACTGGGTATCTTTC
Organism: Morinoia aosen; assembly: GCA_030386875.1. Lineage (NCBI taxonomy): Eukaryota > Metazoa > Arthropoda > Malacostraca > Amphipoda > Talitridae > Morinoia > Morinoia aosen. Next base: position 10,760,645 of record CM059561.1, read on the forward strand.
AATAACATTTTCAGATTTAGAAATAAAAAGAAGTTGGATGAGGATAAGTCTGGGTTATAAGTTGGGTGCCGAATAATTTCCCTTGGAAATTTGTGTAGCACAACTCGTCTCGTTTGCCGACCGCCATGCGCAGGTGCTGTGTCGTGGGGGTAGAGAACGTGCAGATACAGCTTCCCATGGCATTTTTCGGCGATTTTATTGGATAATTTTCTCAAAATATCTTCATTATTAACAGGTGTAATTGTCTGTTTGCCTTTGAGGGTGTCAACCAGCAAGATCCTCTCCGCATTCCAGAAGACAGTGGCTATAACTTTTCTTCCTGAAAGCTCAGATTTTACCTTGACAGGCCCACATCCACCCCAGGGCAGCCAGTGCTTCAATCGAGTTCTGTCCTAGGATCGTCCTAGTAGAGCCATGTTTCATCCACGGTCACAATTCTCCGCAGAAAAGCTTCAGGGTTCTCATCCCCCTTCTTCAAAATTTCAATGGAAAGATCTATCCTTGTTTCTTGATGATCTGGGCGCAACAGCCTTGGAACCCATAAATCGGAGAGTTTGCTCAGCACCAAACTGTCCTCTAGAATTGTACGTGCAAAACCCCAACGAGATTTTAAGTGTGTCTGCTACTGATTCAGTGGTTATTCGCCTATCCTTTTCAATGAGGTCGCGAACAGCATCAATGTTTTCCACAGAAACTGATGTGGATAATTGCAAACGTACAAAGATACGCCAAATGCTTATACATTTCACGATCTTTATGTGAAGGGATAATTTAGCACCCAACTCTCATACAAACAAATCAGAGGGAAAAATGTCGTTTAGGAGGAGACATCATTTAAATAATTCACATCATTTTATGGTTGAATTGTGCTTGAACTTTTTCTGTGCACTAGAAGCTGTATACAGGGAGGTCGAAAACGTAAGCGCAATTATTTTCCAAAAGTTGTAGTACGTAATAATAAAGCCGTAGCATTAATACAGCATTACATATTAGTTGGACAGGACACATTTAAGTCGGTGTTATTGCGATAAATCATCGCGATAACGATATCGACTTCTTTGCTGTCCTAAAACTTCGTTTTCGTTTAAAGTGGTATCACAATACCTAGTGTTTCAAATCAGCCATTATTTTCATTTTTTCAGCTTGATTTCATCTTGTGCCATTAGCTCGAAACTTTATTTTGCTCATGCTTATTAAGAAGAACCTTCAAAAGCGGCAGAACTAAATCTATTTGCGAATGCGCAGAATTTATTTTTATTTTCCTTTGGGAGTAAATTAGTTAGAGTAAATGATCGAGGCAGATTGAATTTATAAGTCCTTATTTTTGAATTTATAATCAGATCATATACTCAAAGTAGTGTTTCCTTTTACTCGTGCAGTAAAATTCAACCTTCAAAATGGATTACCCGTGTATGAAAAGTTAACAAAAAAAGTTTTTACTTAAAATAAGAAGCGAAATTTTGGACTTCTCTACTTCTTATTAAAAATAACAACATCGTTCCTATAGTTCAAAGCTAACGACGTCTCAATTTATCAGTTATCGCGTTGATGGCAACGTAATTATCGGGCGCAACGCGTGGCCCGGGCGGACGACCCGAACTCAACCTCAGGAACCTCAGGAGTTATCGACCATTGATGCGAAGACTCTCGTTACCGATTTATTGATTATCGTGATACCTTATTTTTATTATCATGTAAAGTAAGGAAAAACACACAGACCTGAACGAATCTCATACATCGAACAAGGATTTACAGAAACGAATGTCTAAAGTTGAAGGACATACAACGAAAAACTTCAACGTGTGAGAATTATCGAAAGAAGAAATGCGTGGAAATTAGATGATAATTTAAATGCAACCAATATTTCCAACACAACGTACACTAAGTTATTAAGAAATGCGCATTGAATCTCAGCATTAAAATTCTACTGAGCATTTTGAAAATACTATATACACTTTTAAAAAAGTGAGGAATCGAAATGGTTAAAAATAACAAATATTCGACGTACAAATAATGGGAAATTAAACTCGCATGCATTTAGTCTACATGACGCGCGTTCGGTGGAAAAATGACGTAAGCGCCATAAATTTGAATTGTCAGATTTTTGTCGCTTAACGTGTAGAAAATCAAGGAGAATCTAATCGTCAAATATCGCGGCTTGGTTCCAAGTATTTATGAGAAAATATGTACTTTTATATTTGATAAAAGTATGTTGAAATGTAACTATTTAAGACCATGAATTTTTCTGAAATTCTCAACCTAATTATGTTCTGTGTGCTTATGATTTTTCCAGACTTGCAAATCGACGTACACGGCCATCATTGTTGCTCATTGAGTTCAAACATCTTAAAAAATTTGTTTAGTAAGCAACCTTCTAACATGACTGGAAGAAAGAGAACAAGAAATGTGGACAAGTGGAAAAGAGAAACAGATATTCTTATATTACAATTACATTTAATGAATTCTGTAAAATTATAATATGAATTCCACTCCTTAGTCGGACTATCATTAAGAATTTAAAGATGAAGAATCCAGCACGGATAGGTATTACATTAATAGAACTTAAGAAGCTAAATTTAAAATATCTGAATTAGTCAATTTTAAACGTTTCGGAGACCAGCCCCACCTTCAGTAAGTCTGAAAAAATAAAAGCCAAAATTGGTTAGTTCTTGACGAAAGTGATCAGTAGGAAAAAAATATCTATACAAAACGTCTAAAGTATATGAACTATTAGCATTATTTAAAAGCGGCTTCTCTTTTGCAATGTGAAAGGATTCTAAAATGCGCAAATCTAACTCGTTAGGTGCAGAGCATAAAATAGAAAAATTGTCCTCAGAAATACTGCTGCTACACTGTTCGGTGTGAAGGCGGATTGATGAATGAGGTGAGGAGGTTGAGCTAAAGGTCTCCCGGTACGAAAGCTACCTCCACGGCGCTGGGCAATCCTGACGTAAAAAGGCAGCGTCGTCATGCCGACGTAGCCAGACGTACACTGTACGCAACTAAATTTATATACCACGGATGCCCGCATCCGCTTAGGAATCCTATCTTTGTACCGAAAGAAAGAACCAACACGCAGCCAACAGGGAGCTAATTAGTCACAGTAATCACATTTAATTTTACCGCAGGAAAGTGGTGTTTAATAAGGTTTTCAATATCCCGGGACATCTTGCTCGTAAAATCACCAAAATATGGAAATACACAGTAGAGCTGTGGCACGGCTTCCCGTGACGGCTTTTGAAATCGTACTCTCTTGATCTCAAAAGTTTTATTTTCAGTGTGGAAGCTTAGTATAATCTTTCAACCTTGGCATGGTTCATTTATCTTCACATCTCAATTCGATCTAATCATTGATTTAGAAGTTTTACATTTCATCTCAATTTTCATACAGATGTTGAATCGAAAAACGGGCTACATAATCCTTTTTCTTCCCATTTTCACTCAGTCTAGTATATGTTCGCCCACTAATTCTGCAGGTATTGATTGAGAAGAATAAATAATCAGCCACAAATTATGACTATTCGTATATTTTGCCAATGATCTCGTTAAAAATTGTAATTCAGTTATTGTCTGTTTAGAATTCATTTTAGAGTAATAAACATATTACTTTTAGTAAAATGGATATGGTCACGGACGACGGTGAAGTCCGTCATTGATTAATGAGACCGTTACAAAACTAACGCTGGAGCTCGATTAAATACTACTCAAAACTGTTAGTTGCCGCTTTTACCCTGAAAGTGCTAATACCTGCTTTTATATGCATGTTGACTAGGTGTTAGATTCTAAGTACGTTTGGACTTCGTTAACATCAAGAGTTGGTCAGGGTTTTTTACTTGATCGCCTTCCAAAAAAAGTGCCTAGATTTTGAAAAGTTTCTGAAAGAGATTTAGCCTCATTTTGAGCAACATTACATTGCAAGCATAGCATTATAGTGCGGTATTTTTCCAAGTTCTTTCACCTTTACACGGTCATGCCCGCCTGAAGCCGCTATTTTCATTAACGTGTAATCTTTCTTGATGTTTTCACTAAACAAATTCACAAACGACAGTGAAATAATCTTACTGATGTTTCCTACCCTAATCTTTATTGTACTGGGCGAGTGATCACGTAGCCGCGAAAACCGCTCTGTACCATCATTCCATACGAAGGCTATAGGCACGAACAAAATGATGCAACTAAAGAGTATTTCTTTCTACGTGGATTTAAAGCAGATGATTATCACTGCGCACGTATGTTAACTTACTTTGAGTGTGTAATGAAAATCATGTAGCTTGATCGTAAATGAGACGCCAATTGAAACGTTCACCACAAACAGGGATTCAACACCATTTTAAAGACAGAAGGAAAGCACAGAAAGTTTCAAGCACACTTGGCTTCAAAGAGTAACCTTCATCGGAATATTGTTAGACTTGCATAAGGTCGAGATGTTGGTGGCAAGTTTATCACCGTAAGCTCTTAATAGCTAGCCTGAGTATGAAAGTAGTTTAAATACTTTAATACTGCGCTTACAACGTTTCTGTGAGTCTTCGATTTCCACGTGATATACTGTTCACTTTAAGAGTTAGTTAATGATTTCAGGATTCTCCATTTCGTTTGTAAAATTTAATAGGGAAATTGAACACATGAGGCTTTTTCAACGGTTTAATGATACTTGGGTGTCCAAAAGAGAAAATGTACCCGAAGTCTGAATGGCAATCATTTTTGTTTCTAGTTTCTTCGCATGCTATCAATATGGTAGAGCACCAAATATACTGAGGAAAATTCATGATGGTTGGAGCATCTGTTGGTATGTTTAGACAGAGCAAAATATGTGTTGTGATATAGTTTATATTATACATATATATAAGCAGAACCGACACGACAGAGCCGGCAACCGGAAAGACGCTGCGCGGGCCGAGGGAGCTTGGAAAGGCAGGACATCAGGAGAAGGGAGGAGCACGTAGGGGGTATGGCGGCTGTATTAAAAGCTAGCTCGAAAAACTACACATAGTATCACACGAGGGCAACTTGAATGTGTAGCATAGAAAAATAGCGGATCAAAAGTAATTACCGACGAGTAAGGGAACTAGGGAATATATGCATCTGAGAAGAATATGTTAGAGGGAAATGCACGTAGCAATACCAAGTTTTGTGAAGCAGGGAACACGTCATAGGTGACGCGTGAGAACCATCCAATAGGGAGAAGCCACGCACTTTCAAAGGCCTCTACCCGGCCGGTACGTAGCCATAATGCGGCGTAGGTATAAAAAGGTTGAGAGACCTGGAACCGGTCTATTTTTGCTTGGTGCGGTGAAGGATGTAGGCTGCCTGAGAGGAGAGGAGAGATGAGAGTTAGTTAAAATTCATTGTGTGGTGAACAGCTAGATTGTCTTTTAAAGCCTCAAAATTGATGTACTTCGTTTTTTTAGCATGCATTCAGAGGGAAATTGAATATTTGTTTTGAAGTTGTTTTGAGAATCAAGGGGGGAGTGAAGTTAGAGCAATCAATTCTGTTTGAGGTAGGTGCAATAACAGGGAATAAAAGTTTTAGGGAAGTAGATTACTCAACCCCGCTTATTATTTGCACAGGCGGGTGGGGAGCTGGCCTACGCGGCAGCTGAGCCATCTCGGTGACTTGGGTCTTTGCCTCTGCGACGGGAGATTCTCGGCAGCTTGCAGCACGCAGGCCCCTTGACAGAGAAAATGTCGCTGAGCGGTCTAGCAAACCATCTGAGGGAGAACTTTCACTTGATTGGACGACGAGAGACGGTCTTTTTGGTGAACGAACCAGGTGATCCGGCTGCCGCCGTGATTCCCATTGGGACTGCAGCTCGTGAAATTTGGTGGCATAGAAGATTTGAAACAGTGATAAAAGTGTGATACTTGAAATCAAAGTGGCATACCGAACAGTGCTTTCCGAGTGGCGCGCAATCAAATGTGGTTTGTGGGATGCGGGTCATCAGCTCATGTTCTGATTCTGTATTGTGTATAATGCGAAGCATTCTATATTTGACACCTTGCTGTGAGTCAAGGTTCTACTTTTTTTTGGCATACCCATTTATTTAATGTGTGCGCTAGCCAGGATATTCATTTTGTGTTTCTAATTTCATTTTGTTTGTGCGTAAGCGCCCTGTTTGACGGTTGCCAAGAAATGCTGTGTCGCGTTAAATCATGGAATCGTTCGCAGGCGTTCAGTAAATTTCTAGCCTGAATCTCTCATTTCATGTGTCATATTTTGATACACGTGTTCTTTAGTAAAATACAACCCATTTAATCTTTCATCTCTTTTATTCTCCATGCTTATTATGTGGGTAACGTGCGAACACAAAGGTGTACACTAATATTTATTTTGTGGGGGTTGAAATTCCCTAAGCGTCTAGGAAAGGGATCATAAACCGACCCTTTTCTTATTTCGCGACAGGAAATCTAAAATGAAAAATACATAAATCATTGAGACGTGTCTCTCGATAAATTTTCCTTTGCTCCTATATAATCGGCTACATGGCTCAATTGTTTGAAACCTGGCAAAAGTTTGGGAGAAGAATTGAATAACTTTTGTTATATAATAATTTATGACATTGTTATTATATATTATTTATTTATTTTTATAATTTACTTTTTATATTATAATTTATAACATAATTGTAAAGATACATTTTAAATATGCGTAGTAATGATACATTTTAAATATGCCGCCAAAACTCAGCCGCGAGCGCGTCTACGGACCGAGAGGGGAGTACGGAGGAGTTATACCAAGATAAGGGGGGAGTACGAAGGGGATAGCAGCGGTATCGAAAGCTAGTGCGTAAAACTGCATGCATAATAAGACGAGGGCAATATAAATGCGTAACATGGAAAAATAGTGGGTTAAAATAAATGCACTACGGGCAAGAGAACAAAGTTCTTTCTGGGCTCTCAAAATGTTTTAGAGGGATGAGCGTAGCAATATTAGATGAAAGCGAGGAACACGTCAGCGTAGAGAGGTGACGCTCGAGGGTTAGCCAATAGGAAAAGCCGACGTATTTACACGGGGCCTCCGCTCAGCGCCGATGCTGCGCGTCATTGTGCGGGGAGCTATAAAAGCGAGCGTAGAGATTCGGAAGAGCCGGTCTACTTAGGCGTATACCTGGTTCGGTGCAAGATGTAGGGCCAGAGCTCAACAAGGGGAGGTAAGCATATTGTTGTAGGTTAGGAAGTGTTATCGAGTAACGCCAGTCTTTTTGTTTTTTGTTCAACTGTTGTTCTCAAGCGCGGTGTTTCGATTTTTATCTTGAACATGGGGTAAAATGGGAATCAGAATATTCGTGTTCGTATTAAAGGGCAGTCCTTGTGTATTTTTAGTCAATTGATACTCTTGAGCGGGGCGCTGTGATTTTTTTTAATATGGGGTAGAATGGGGTTATTTCTGAGATGGAATTCATGTTAAATGGGATTCTTTAGTTAACGCACAGTAAATTAAAACATAGGGAGAGCGTTAGTTGAAACTCTTTTGTGTGGGGAAAAAGCTCGTTTGTCTGACACATTGTACGGCCAGAGTCAGTCATAAATTTCGATGATGCCATGTAGGCCAGTCGAGTAATTAATTCAAATGCTAAACATCTGAACTAACATAGCTTTGCATTTTATTATACGTTCAAGAAAAAATTCTGTACGTTCGATTGGAACCTAGTGAGAATCTTTTGAGGTTGTTTTGGAATTAAAGGGAAGTAAAATTAAATCAATCAATTCAATTTGGAGGGGGTGTATTAACAGTTATATTGCTGGAAAAGAAGGCTTAAGGGGAATGGATTACTCAACCCCTTTATTGTTCATAGGAGGGAGGGAGCGAAAGAACCAGTCACAATAAAATGGATACTTTATCACTCAACCGTTCGGTGTCACCTCAAGTTTCCATCAAGAAAACCCCTGTGCGCAAACTGGCGAACCGGCAATCAATGTACAGGAAAGTTGCTGGCTGTGCGCGCGCGCTTAGTGCTAACCGTTTGGAGTGATGCGCATTTCATTTGCGTTGTGTGCTTTGGCATTGGTAGGCAATAATATTCCTGCGCCTTTGTATCATCAATTGTAACGCAAAGGTTGGGCGAGGCATCAGTGTAGGCTTCTCGCATTGGTTTCGTATTTGTTTCGTCGTATACTTGTCATTAGATCAACGTACTAATTCACGTGTTCATTAGCTCACTTAAATAAAGTAATCAATAATGTTCAATTAAGTGTTTTATTCTCCCGTGTTGACCTGAGGTACCGAAGTGAATGAGCAGATCAGTAGCTACTATATCTCTATTTTCCACATGTTCTATTATTTCTCCTTCTGTGTTGCTTCCGCCCCATATATTTTCATCTTCCTCTCTGGCCATGAGGTTTAAATTCCTCACTAGGAATATAGATAGGCGTCAGCCTTATCTGTTTCGTGACATAATATATTAATAATAATATAAAATATATTGTTATATAATAATTTATTATAAATAATAACTTGACTGTTTAGGCTAGGTAGATTGTATCCTGTAGCAACAGAATATAGAGCAAAATATAACATTCACATTCGAATGATGAGAATTTGATTTTGAAATGCTGTCGTCGACAACAGTATTTTTACCAAACCTTTTAGAAGCCAATGAAGTTTTGGATATTTTCCCTTGATAAAGTTTAATCGTGTGTTTAGTCAATCAGTATGTTGAATGCTCTTGCGCCAGCGTGTGATTGGAGTTTACTTGATGGCTGAGATCCATGTCTACCATGATCCACGTTCACAGTTCTAGCATTTGTATCTGTTTCAGTCTTGTAGTCGCCATGCCGACGTTCGCGTTAGGGCTCGATAGCCAGAACACTTACCTGTGTATCTATTAGCTTTATCACGTTTGATGGAATTATCCAACGCTTTTAAGGAACAATCCTAACATATTTAAAACAGGCAGCATTTTCTCATGCTTCTTATAATTCGCAGTCTGTGACTAATTAACTCCCAGTTCAATTCAATTCGTTCATCTGTCAAAGAACTTCTGACTAAAGTTCGAAATTTACAGCAGCCAGCTGACAATAAATAAGAGTGTTTCAGATATGATTATTCCTTAAGAGATATTTAATTTTAAAATGTAAACAATATTAAATACTTTTTTACAAGAAACGATACATCAGTAAATTGTTTCTGAAGGCTATTTCAGTGGACATATTTGCGTGTAGCTACTCGTGGGCTCGAATAAGTTCAGCGACTTCGAGGGCATCCTATCATCAATGCTATTTTATGGCGACAATTATGTCGAAATCTGACTCTTACGGTCTGAAATAATGAAATTAATCATTTAAAACAAAGTTGAAAATTTAGTCATTTGATTCGATCAAAAGATGTCCAAATCTCACGGTGAGAAAACCTGAAACAAAATTTACGGAACCTCAAACATGTATGTGTTTTCATAGCAAAAAAGTACACTCGACGAAAAATCTAAATTATTAGTGATTCAATCTTTATTGTTATCGTGTATTGAATATTTCAGTCTAGTAAAGAGAAATACACTTCAATTTCTTCAAAGAGTTTTAAAAATGCATGAATTTCGCTGCCAAGGTGGTGTGCAAAGGTAAATTTAAGAAGAGTGATCACGCAGCCCTTTCCCTAAATAAACTTGGCTGGACTTCCCGATGTAACCGCCCAAAAACCGAATTGGAGAAATAACGTATTCGTCAACTACCGTTCATCTGACATTGGGCAGAAGGCTTTATCAATATCAGCCGCCTTAATTAGTGTGGAATAAACTTCCACAGAGGATCAAAATCTTTCAAACAGTGAAAAAATGTAAGACCAAGATAGCGCGACATTTTACGTTTCAACGATAATTGTAAGCTGCAGTACATACTGAAAAAAGAAGTTACGAATTTCTTTCGCTCATTGCCCTACATTTCAAAACATTTTGCTCATTACACTACATTTTTGTAGTGTGCGTAAGCGATGTGATTGCTTGTATGCTAGTTTTTCGGTACGTGTGTTTAAGCTCAGCAGTTACTGCAAAACTGCCAATCTAGCAACTCACATTTGTTCTACGAATATCTTTCTTCTTTTTTTATTGAACTATCAACTTGTCTCGTTCCTTGTGCGTCATTTCTCTATATTATTATCAAGTACTAATATCAAAAATAGCTTAAATTTGTTGTGTTTAAGGCAGTCTAATTAGTTCTATTTAGTTATCTTCGCGCGAAAAGATATTTAAATTTTTTGCCATTTCGACCCATAAGTTCCGAATGCAAATTATCTACAAACACTATCAACATTATTCCCTGATGTCACAAACGCCAAAGCGCATGAGTAAATGTACGTGGAGATTGTCAATAGTGTTTCAGGTACAATGTTCATTTATTTTTTCCTATTCATCAATAAACATTGAACTGGGGAACTCTCATTTTGTTGCAATTAAAAAAAAAAACCTTCTATAGTCAATTTGAGTGTGTTGATTTCAAATCTGAAGTCGTTTTTTGTCTGCAAGCTACAGATTTTATGAAATTTGACATTTTTAATTTTTCGTTGTTATTGGAAATAGCAATATCTGCCTCAATTCTTTTGCTAACGTGTCTTAAAAGGGTACGAAAGTCATTTGTGTTTGTTTATTAAGACAAAAGAAACAGAACATTAAAATGTGATTGAGAGTAAATTACCATTTAGTTGAATGTACCGTATTTTCTGATAGCGTTTCTTAGAAAACGTCAATCTTTATCCCAAGTTAGATTAGCATCCATCAGAGCATCACCACAGCTCAAATCACATTTTATTCATGCATGAATTGGTGTTTGTACACTTCACCTGGGCAATCTCCAGATGTAGTCAGCCATCATACTTTTGTCCCAGCGCACTTGGTAGCGTTCTCCCATGACCTTTAGGTCTTGGGTGGAACCGTTCTCCTTGTTCGTCACTCACAGCCCCCAGGTTTTCAGGGAACTTATCAAGGTAGCTGTTCAAAAAATGAAGTTTGATGCTCAAGTTGCACCCGAGATCACGAGTGGCGAGGAGCATTCTGTTCACAAGTTCTCTGTAGTTCTCCGCCTTATTGTTTCCAAGGAAGTTCTGAACGAATGCCACAAAGGATAACCAATTAACGATGCTGCTTTTCTAAAGCGGTCATCGTAGCAACAAACTGATCATCTCGAATTATGGTTCAAATCTGTAGGCCATCTAACACGCCTGCTTTGATCTTCTCAAATGATAACCCTGGTAAAGCTGTGATGATGTGTTAGAAACATGCACCTTCGGTTTCTATTGCCTTGAGAAATTGCTTCATCAAACCTAATTTGGTGTGAAGAGGAGGAGAGATGATCTTATCTCTGCTTACAATTGGGTCTTGTGTGATATTTGGCATGTCTGCTTCAAGGGTGTCACGAATAGGTCAGCCCTTCTAGACCCAATGTCTGTCTCGTGCTCGGATGTCTCACATACAGAGGGCACCTGGAAACTTGGTGAAACCTTTCTGTTGTCCAAGAAGAAAGTTGACTATCTTTAAGTCTACGCAAATGATCCAAATGTGCTCATGATACTTCAATAAGAACATCACCATTCTCATATCATCATAGTCTTCCTGTAAATACACTGAGTGACCAACAGGTACTGTTCCATAAACATTGCCATTGTGTAACAGGACACACTCTAGACTGTGTTTTGAACTGTCTAAAAAGAGTCTCCATTTAGCAAGACTATAGTAAGGTATAGGTGATGCCCTGGGATGTCAAGACAGTAAATAAATAGTCTGTTTTCTGAAAAGGTCACAAAAAGCTAGTCACGCTTACTGAAATATGATACTTTCTTTAACAGAGTGATCTACAAGATTTCTGCTTTGTAATCTTGATGCAAAAATCTCTGTTGCTTTCTTTGAAAGACCTAAATACCGCACCAAATCATTCGGTTCAGCCTGGGGAAGAGGCTTGGGGACGGGGAAAGGTTCAGAGTCTAAAGAACAGTTTCCCGATTGTGAACACTCTTTTTACAATTCACTGACACAAATGTCTTGTTGGCTTGTATCATGTCCAATGTCTTTATCGTCAAGAAAAGCCTTTGAAAACTGGAACAGGAACTTCTTCAGAGTGCGGAGCAGGCAGAATAGCTGTGGGAATGTTCGGATACGTAATCTTATGTCTGTTTTTTTCTCCTAACGCCCGTTGTGTTTACCATGCAGAAATGTCTACATGGTTATAGTGGGTGCGCACCAAATCATTGGAACTCCAATAGGTCTAGTCTCCATTGATTTGGTCAAAAGGTTGCGTTTTCCTTTGGTCCAGTCTCGAAGCACTTCCTCATGGTTGTGGCAAACAACATGAGTAGCCCATTGCTTATCTTGATCACTGAGATGAACTTCAAAATATACCTTGTATGCACACTTATATTATGTCTGAAGATTGAGTGTGTAGCATCCACATGTGCAGCAGAAGGCATCAGGCTTGTTTCTGCAATGATGTCTCTTTTTGGTAGCCATGTTTGAACCGGAAAAAAAGAAAAATGATCAAAATACTAGAAGCTATATATATATATGGACATGAAAATGCTTATACATGGTTTACGCGTGCTCGCATTAGTACAATTACATTAACCTCAAATTGTATACTGTTATATTGTATATTGTATCTTATAGAGAAAAATTAATTTTAGATTTGAAATCAGTGCCTACAATTCCAGAATCAGTTACAATATCCCATCCTACTCAAAGTTAGTGAAAAAGTGTTCGCCAGTGATATCAAACTTAAAATAACTTGCTATCAGATACATTTTTGTGTTTTTCTCAATCTTTAGTACAAGCATTGATACGGGCTGTCATAGAGCTCATATGTTTTTTAATAAGAACCTTTATGTTAAGACATTTTAAAAATCCATTTAATTCAGTGCTTTTTTTCATTTTGGGCTGAAATGTTCTTGTTAGACTTGCATAGCAATTTGGCATTTTTTACTCTCGTAAGTATATTATAACGGCAATATTTAGGTAGTTAATTTCACATATTGCTCTAATTATAATGCAAAAGTTTTTGGTTCGCATCGCCTAAAATCCTTCTGATGTCTGTGACTCTGCTGTGAAACCTTTTGTGCCAGTTGTCGATACCGTCGTGCGGTCGACGTGAGGGTTCGTGGAAAAGGGCGGTCTTCTGTGCAGCTACCTTTTTCCGGGGCCCTAGCTTTTTCTTTGCAGCTGCCCTTCCTGAGGTTCGTGTGGGTACCGCCTACGCCGTAATCAGTCCGCTAGGGCAACAGAAGTAAATTCTGTTAGTGCCGAACTACGGCGGTACCGTTGTGTGTGTGTGGGGTGAGGTTTGTGTGGGTACCACCTGCGCCGTATTCAGTCCGCTAGGGCAACAGAAGTAAATTCTGTTTTGTGCCGAACTACGGTGGTACCGCTAGAGTGAGGTGTGTGTGGGTACCGCCTACACCGTATTCAGTCCGCTAGGGCAACAGAAGTAAATTCCGTTTTGTGCCGAACTACGGCGGTACCGTTAGGAAGACGAGCAACTGTCTGCGCCGTATGATACCGCTAGGGCAACAGAAGTGAACTCTGTTAGTGCCGAAAAAGCGACAGCGTCTTCCTAATTGTCAAAACTATGCGAAATAGTTCGTCCTTCTGAGGTGGCTCCTTAAACCCCTTATTCAGTGAGGTGTTGTATGAGATTAAGGCCGGTATTAATCAGGAGAAAGAAAACTCTTTTGACCTTAGGGTGTAACTTGTTTAATGCTGAATCTCTTTGCAGTCCCTATTACATATACTGATATATTTTAACAAAGACAGTGATTTATTTTCTATTGCAAAAATAGTGCGTACAGACATGAGCTACTGCATAACAAAGTACAACACTCAAAGTTGCATTTAAAATATTATTCTTATTTAGCTAGGTAATCAAAGAAACATTGGAATATCGACATGTAATACAAATGATATTTAAGGGCTAACTAAAGTAAATGCGCAGACGCAACATCAGCGCAGAGAAACAGACAAGTCGGCGTTCAGGGAGCTGGACACATAAAGAAAATACTTGGGATTATGGGTAACTAACACAAAAGGCTCGACAACCCCTGTGCGGCCTGACACGCCCGGGGGAGGGTGTCTCTGCTACGGTAGCTGAGACAGGAAATCCGCAAAGTGGTTGTCGACTCCCGAAAGGTGTTCTGCTCGGAACCTGAAAAGGCTGAAATACAAAGCCCAGCGTTTCAATCGGGGGTTCAACTTGTCTGCCCGTTGCAAATAAAGGAGCGGTCGATGGTCGGTTTGTAACACAAATTCTCGTCCATACAGGTAGACCTCAAACTTCTGTAGAGCCCAGTAGATGCTTAACGCTTCTTTTTCAATGGTAGAGTAGTTTATTTCTGCTCCTCTCAGTCGACGTGAAGCATATGCTACGGGTGCGTAGTGACGGAAGTCTCGTTTGCTTGGCTGGAGGAGAGCTGCTCCAAGTCCAGTTTGGGCGGCATCTGTCCTCAGAATGAAAGGACATCTGGGGTCTGGTAACTGTAAGACCGGTCTCTTGACTAACGCTGTCTTCAAACTTTCGAACAGATCTTCTGTTGTATCGGTCCAAGGTATTTGTTCTGGGAAGTTCTTCTTTAGGAAATCATGGAGTTTAGATGTCAGTTGTGAGTAGTTAAGAATGTACTGTTGGTAGTACCCAACTGTACCGAGAAAACTTCGGAGCTCCTGTTTTGTTTTTAGGAGTGGAGCTGATTTTAAGGCTTCGACTCGGTTCTCCAGAGGCTGGATCTGATTACTGCTCAGTTGATGACCCAAATACTGGAGGCTGTCAAATCCGAATTCGCATTTGGATGGCTTCGCTTTAAGGCCATGTCGAGAGAGAGATTCGAACAGTTTAGCTAATGCTGCACAATGATCTTCCCAAGTAGTCGAGGCGATTAAGATGTTGTCCATGTAGACCTCGGTATCTTGCAGTGCTGCAGTGACTTGACGTATAAGGCGGGAAAAAGTGGCTGAAGCATTTGCTAGGCCGAAAGGCATGACGTTGAATTCATATAGGCCAGACCTAGTTTTGAAGGCGGTGTATTGGCGGGACTCAGGGTGTAGAGGTACCTGCCAATATCCACTGGTGAGATCCATTTTGCTGAAGATTGTTTTGCCAGATAAATTGGTGAAGATAGCAGTGGTGTCTGCTATTGGCTCGGCATCGAATACTGTCTGGCTGTTGAGGTGCCTGCAGTCTAAACAAAATTGGTGGGTACCGTCTTTCTTCCGGACGGCAAGGAGCGGTGAATAGTAAGGTGAGGTGGATGGCGTCACGATTCCCATCCTCATCCACTTCTCTAAACTTGACTGCAGTTCAGGCTCTAGCGCTAGGGGAAGTGGATACAAATGTTGGAGTCGAAAACTGGAAGTATCCTTTAATTTTGTTTCATGAACAGCCGTGCTGGTTCTTCCGGGAGTATCTGTGAAGAGATCGCGATATTCTCCGAGTAGTTCCTGGAGTTCTAAGCGTTGTGTTGTAGTCAACGTAGGGGAAGTGAGGCAATCTTCAATGGTTTCCCCGACGGGTGACGGTACCTCTGGTTCTTTCCGGTCGAGCTCTTCTTCTTCGCAGGTAGGTTCTAAGGCGAGGTCAACCGCTGCAAAAGCTTCCTCTGCTCCCTCGTCGCCCTCCTCGCGATCGCTTTCGCTTGGTGAGGCGGAACTTTGCTGCTCCCGGTCGTGGTACTGGCGAAGGAGGTTGATGTGATAAACTTTGTTGTTTCCATCCACGTCCAATGTACAGGTATAGGTTCCCAGGCGTGATTTTACTGTATAGGGACCTTTCCAAGTCATAAGTAGCTTCTTTCGAGAATCGGGCAGAAATACGAGGACTTTATCTCCTTGTTTTAGAGTTCGCATCTTGGTACGTCTTTTGGAGAACTTGGCGCTTTTCTCTTGGCTCCTGTTTAGATTCTCGCGAGCGATTTTGCATGTTTCTTTCAATCGGTGCTTCATTTCCATTAGATACTGGGCAGTGCTCGTGTCGTCTTGCAAGCTCCCATCTGTCCAACATTCTTTGAGCACGGTTAAAGGTCCACGGACGCGATGGCCGTAGATGAGTTCGAAAGGAGAATACCCGGTTGAGGCCTGAGGAGCGTCTCGTTAAGCAAAAAGGAGGGAAGGCAGATACAGGTCCCAGTCTCGCGGTCGTTCTACGGCTAATTTCCGTAACATGACTTTGAGCGTACCATTGAAGCGTTCGACAATGCCGTTCGATTGGGCATGGTATAATGGCGTCAATCGGTGCTGGATCCCGACGAGTTTCAGGAAAGCTTCGAAGGTTGCGGCGGTGAACTGAGTGCCGTTGTCACTCGTTAGCGTGTGAGGGAAACCAACTCTGCTGCAGATTTCGAGTAGCTCCTGGGCGACCGTTTCTGCATCTATATGTCTGAGCGGGGCTGCGTCTGCGTACCGAGTTGCTTGGTCCACCACGGTGCGAATGTATCGGTGGCCACGTGCCGATGCTGGTTGCAATGGGCCTACCAAATCAACACTGAGCGCGGAGAATGGAGTGGTGATCGGTGGAGTTGAGATTGGTGCCTTCCTTGGTCGAGATGGAGCGTGCGTCTGGCAGGTGTGACAAGAATGACAGTATTGGACCACATCTTTTGCCAGGGACGGCCAGTAGAAATCTCGTTCTAGTCCAGCCTGAGTCTTCTTTTGGGAGTAATGGCCAGCAAGTGGATTGTCGTGAGCCATTTCCAAGATTTGTGGGCGCACGCTTGCAGGTGCTACAAGTTGATGAGTTTCCTGACCTTATCGTAACGTTTTCCGGTGCAGAATGCCGTCGTGGAGTTCATAGGTAATGACTCTGCTATCCTTGTGCGTTTCTTCTTTACCAGTGTCAACTTTCTTGAATAAAAAATGCAATGTTTTACACTCCCGCTGTAATTGCTTGAAATCTTCTTTGTTGTGCTGCAACCTATCGACAGTGCTTGGTGCGGCAGGGGGATTTTCGCTCGATTTTGCTGCTGCCCTTGTGACAACATGAGAGACTTCTGCAGCAACTGGTTGCTCTTCATGGTCGATCATCTGTTCTTCGAAGGAGGTGTTTCCAGGAACTCGGCCGTGGATGACATCATGGGAGACTTCTTCCATGGCTACGGCTGTCAGCTCTCCATGGTAGTAGGGACAAACGAGAGTTACCCGGGCAAGAGGCGCCTCGAAGGAATGATTGTTGGCCAGCCGAACGGTAATTTCTTTCTTCAAAATGGCGTCAGTTGGGACGAGAGCCTTCTTGACGAAGACCGCTGTTGCTCCTCCATCGAGTAGTACTTATACGGGTTGTTGGTTCACAGTGCCGGAGCATGTTTTCAGTTGTCCCTAGTCGATCTGTTTGTTTGAGGCGATGTGATTGCATGCGACTGGGGGAATATCGTCGTATTCATCTGCTTCCTCATGCGTTGTTAGTTTGTTTACTCGAGCTGTAGTACTGGAGATAGGTGGGCTTGCATGGGCTACTCCACTACTGTGGCTATCACCTTGCCTCCTCTGTAACTGGCTGCACTCATCACTGGAATGTGATCGGTTGGGGCCATGGAAAGTGCAGTAATATCCAGTGTAAGGTCCTCGTTGTTCCTCGCGCTGCGGAGTGTTGATCGATCTTGAGCTGGTGGGAACATCACGAGTGTTAGAAGTTCTTGGTGCCGTTCCTCGAGAGTTGCTGCTGGAGTTGGTTGATCTTGCTGGGGTGCTAGGGGCTCGGACAGGAAATGTCGAGCGTCGCTCTGGCGCTGATGATGCTTTGAGTGCTGGAGGGCCCGCATCCGTTGTCGATTTCAGTGTGCGACCCTTACAAAGCTGCTGGAGCGATGTAAGAGGTCTTGCTTGCAAGAAGCTATCACCCTGCTCTCCTAGGCTTGCGACTGTGTTACCACCCCTGTCACGCAATTGAGTAGCGAGGAAGGGAGGCAAGCAGGAATATGCGCGGTCAACAAGAAGAAAGTCACGAAGAGTCTCGTAGTTGGCTTCGATATTGCATCCTTTTAACCAAGCGTCTAAGGCTTGTTCTAGTCGCCGTAGGTAACGTGACATATTGTTGCCTTCTTCTGGCTTCAGTTCGTAGTAGTTGGCGCGTAGTTTTGCTGGAGTGACTTTATGAGCATCTAGTAGAAGCAATTTGATTTCAGGAAGCTTGAAGCGATCTGCTGCGGGCAGGGTATCGATGAGTCGCCGTTCCTTCGGTGTGATCAAGTTATGAAGCATGACAACAGCATCGACTTCAGTGAATCCCATTGCTGTTGTATGACTGCAGAAGCGTTGCAAAAATTCGTCAATCCTTTCTTTTGTGGGATCGAATGGAGTCGGTGGAGGTATCTTTACTCTAGCATTTTGAGGAGCGATTTGAGCATCGAGTTGTCTGAGTCTGAGCTCGTGGTCTCGTTGTGCTGCTTCTCGTTCCGCTGCTCGTTCTGCGGCTTCTCGTTCTGCTGCTCGTTCTGCGGCTTCTCGCTCCGCAGCTTCTCGTTCCGCTTCTTCAAAATGCCTCAGGCGGCTGGTAAATTCTTCCCTGTACTCCGCATCGGTGGGAGTGAGGCCGAGGGCTTCGACGTATTCTCGAGCTTGAGCGACGAGGTTCATCTTGTTTTAATGGTGCGGTGTCCGCGTAGTTGTGTAGAACCCAGAAATCACAGGTAACGTTGGTAGTTGCGCGACGCTTCTGGGTCCCTGTTCGGGCGCCAGAATATGTCGATACTGTCGTGCGGTCGACGTGAGGGTTCGTGGAATAGGGGGGCTGTCTTCTGTGCAGCCACCTTTTCCGGGGCGCTAGCTTTTTCTTTGCAGCTGCTCTTCCTGAGGTTCGTGTGGGTACCGCCTACGCCGTAATCAGTCCGCTAGGGCAACAGAAGTAAATTCTGTTAGTGCCGAACTACGGCGGTACCGTTGTGTGTGTGCGGGCCTGTGGGGTGAGGTTTGTGTGGGTACCACCTGCGCCGTATTCAGTCCGCTAGGGCAACAGAAGTAAATTCTGTTTTGTGCCGAACTACGGTGGTACCGCTAGAGTGAGGTGTGTGTGGGTACCGCCTACGCCGTATTCAGTCCGCTAGGGCAACAGAAGTAAATTCCGTTTTGTGCCGAAGTACGGCGGTACCGTTAAGAAGACGAGCAACTGTCTGCGCCGTATGATACCGCTAGGGCAACAGAAGTGAACTCTGTTAGTACCGAACTGCGACAGAGTCTTCCTAATTGACTATAACAAGCGAGATAGTTCGTCCTTCTGAGGTAGCTCCCTAAACCCCTTATTAGGCGAGTTGTCGTATAAGACTAAAGCCTGTGTCAACAAGGAGAAAGGAAACTCTTTAGACCTCAGGGTGTGACTTGTTTAATGCTGAATCTCTTTGAAGTCCCTTTCACATACACTGATATATTTTAACAAAGACAGTGATTTATTTTCTATTGCAAAAATAGTGCGTACAGACCTGAGCTATTGCATAACAGGGTACAACACTCAAAATTGCATTCAAAATATTAGTCGTATTTAGCTAGGTAATACAAGAAACATTGGAATATCGACATGTAATACAAATAGTATTTAAGGGCTAACTAAAGTAAATGCGCAGACGTAACATCAGCGCAGAGAAACAGACAAGTCGGCGTTCAGGGAGCTGGACACATAAAGAAAATACTTGGGATTATGGGTAACTAACACAAAAGGCTCGATAACCCCTGTGCGGCCTGACACCAGTATTATTAGCTCAGGAAATATCATAAATTAGTGTCGTAACAAAATATTTTATTTCCGCCGACTGGCGTACTACGTAGGAGTGGAAGGATACTTTCTGAATATAGACGTCATAGTCTTAGACGTAGAATTATATTTAATCCCACCACTTTATTTTTAACATTAATTCCTGATGTTGCATGTTCCTAATTTTTAAGCTTGTATTTTCGTTTTGTCACCATTTTTAGGAATAGGGGTGACTCTGGCAAATTTGAGAAAGTTCGGGAAAAAACATAGGAGAAGTGATTTGTTGATAATATTAGAAATGAAAAATGAAGGCTTACATGTAGTTCCAATTATAATATGTTTACAGTTTTCGTCAGCTCTATCATGAACGGTGCAATTATATCAGCTATACCTTTAAGTCCTTAAGCCGAAAATATTTTTAACCCACTTGATTTATTTTTCAAGTGGTTTATGCACCCAAAAACCTCAGAGGAATTAGTATGTGCAAAGAAAAAAGAGGGGTTCATTGACGGGCATGTTCCATGTATTCCAAGTGGACTGCCGGTTTACTGGAAATACAAGCAGCAATATTTTTTCCCATGTTCGCAAAAATGCACAATTACAATATCTTTCTTCTCGTAATATTTCACATTATCTTGAAAAATAGGCTCAATATTTTCGTAGCACTAATATTCGTTTTATAGAAAGAATAAGGCAGGCGCCAATTTTATTCAATATCTGTTTTAAATTGAGTGAATTTGAGAGCAAAGTAGTATTTTTAGATTTTCTTATTTGATTTGTCACATAATTCCTTAATCTGTAACGCATATTTTTTAGATATTCTCCCTTTGAAGAGTAGAGCTAGGCACGCTGTATGTTTTTTATTGATAACGATGTCTTTAGTAATCTAGGGCTTTTGTCTATTTTTGATGTAATTGTACGAGTTATGATCGAATGGCATTTATTATATGCAGTTCGTACAATTTCAGCTAAATTTCGAATTGCTTCATTAATGCTTGTCGCAATTAATGTCCAGTTGATAAATGTTCAATGTTGGCATTAATTCTTCCAAATATTGCGCAACGATATTATTCATTAACGCGACGATAAGGGTAAGTTTCTGCCTGTGGCTTGGTACAACTAACGAAGACTTTTATTGATGAGAAACACCGAGAAATGATCAAATAATTCGGAAGTTATTATTCCTGTAAGAAAATCAGTTGGATCGATCATGAAGATATTATCGAGCGACGTAGCAGATTCTGATGAGACACGTGTAAGCTTCGTGATTAGAAGTAAAGATTTAGACCAGTGGTTCTTAACCTTTTTACTCCCACGCTCCCCTTAAGGATATATTTTTTCCTTCGGGCTTCCCCCATTAGTGTTTTTGAATAAATGTGGCCCTTGCAGTACCTGAACACAAGTATTTGCGCAGCTTAATTTTTCGTGTATTTCAAAGAATTCGAGTTCATTGGGGTAAAGATTACAAATGGTTCAAAGAGCCAGGTATAAAATTATTTGGCGAAAACAAAAAAAAAATCTACTATTCAGATGCATGGCCCTTATTCGCGTTTACAGCATGGAGACGGTTGTTGTCACTTGAAACTATCTTCTTACACTCTTTTGGTGGAACCTTGTTCCATTCTTCAACGCAGATTGTCCTAAATTCTGACAGAATTTCGGGGCTCCTTTTCTGCATTGCAGATTTCAGTATTTTCTACAAATTTTCTATGGGATTGAGGTCAGGATCGACTGACTGGGCCATCGGATAGCACTTATTTTCTTAATAGCCAACCTTTCTTTCGCTAACTTGGCCGAATGTTTTGGGTCGTTGTCTTGCTGGAAGATCCACTTGCGCCGGTTGAAGAATTTTCTTGCACTTGGGATCAGCTTGTGTTTCAGTATCTGCCGGTACATGGAACTATCCATTTTGCAATCACTGATGTGGGGTTTCCCTACACGCTGAGAAGTGGAGCATCCCGAAACCATGATATTGCTTCCTCTATGCTTGACAATAGGGAGGGTGTGCATAGGATCATAGGCAGTCCTTGGTCTCTTCCCATGACGAGAGTCATTTTCGCCGAAAAGCTCAATTTTACTTTTGTTGGACTACACAACCAGTTCCCAAAACTCATAACCTTTGTAAGATGGTCTTTGGCAAATTTCAAACGGTTCTTCACATGTTTAGCTGTCAAAAGAAGAGTCCTACGAAGAGTGAAGGTCCGTTGAACACTACGGTGCAATTCTCTACAGATAGTTTTTTGACTGACGCCCACTCCATGAAACTTAAGTTCTTGCTGCAGATCTTTACCGGTTGTCATGGGCTTATTATTAGTCACTTTACGAAGCATACTTTCGATAGCGATCCTTGATCTTGCAAGGAGCTCCATCTCATGGCAAATTAGAGATTGCATCCGTCGCTCGACACTTCCGAACAATAGCTCCAAAATTTGAGAATGGGAGTTTAATACGTTCAGTGATTTTCCTGTATCTTAATTCATCATTTCGAAGTCCAGCTATTTGCTTTCGAATTGGTTTTGGAACTTTTTTGACTTCTGGCATTATTATCACTTAGGTCCGTTTTCATGAAAATCTTGAAAGTAAATGATTACGCTGATCATACTTGTTTGACTTTAAATCTGCTTCTAAGACTTTCTTGAATTGTGAAAGAAAATGCAAAGGATTATAAATTTTGGCTAAATACTTTCGTCCTATGTTATTTTTCGTTCATTTAATTTTTTATGAAATCGGTAATTTTTGTCCAGTATTTTTCGCTAGTCTGTTGAATAAATGAACCTTACGTAATCTTCACCCCAACCCAGAACTCGAAGTCTTTGATATACCGAAAAACTAAGTTGTGCAATGCTCGTGTCCATGCAATGTAGGTTAAGGAGGGCACTTCAGGCATTCGTCGGTGCGATGAGCATTTTTTACGTTTTTGTTGAAAAAGGACCCTTAGGTGGTGGACTATTCGGTCTTAAATTTTATGGCGCTACGGACACTGGAACCCACCCCCCCAGGAGGGTGTAACGGGACCATAAATAAAAAAACGGGAAATTGAAAATTTGCTACCGTACTTTTGTTAGAAATGTTCCAAGGATTCTAAAACTGTCTTTCGTTTTGTTCTAGCATATAAACGCAATGACTTCTATTCTTTTGAAATATCCATGGAAATGAAATAAAAAACCAATATGTCCAATTTTTATAAAAAACTGAGGCCTGAATCGAAAAAATGAATAGATGAAATTATGTTTCTTTTTAAAAATTACATATTATAGTCAAATTTCACCAGAATCAGACTACAAATATAAAAGTTTATAATTTTTATAAAACGAAATTTTATTTCTCGTAAATTATAGTACACAGTATGAACATGAACTTATACATGGAGATTATCGAAATAAAAATGAAAACAACATTTAATTAAATAAATTGTTCATTATATTACAGTTGAGATAAAAATTTATTTATTCGTTAGCCACTAACAACCCTTATTTTCAACATTCAAAAGAATAGAAGTCAGTGAGTTTTTATACTAGAACAAAACCAATGACAGTTTTAGATTCCGTGGAACATTTCTAACAAAAGTACGGTAGCAAACTTCCAAATTGCACAAAAAATAATTTTATCAAGCTCAGAACCCAAAATTAGTGTATATGCTAGTTAGTGATCAAATATCGCATATAAAAAACGAAAAGTTACAAATGGATAATTTGCTACCTTACTTTTGTTAGAAATGCTCCAAGGATTCTAAAATTGTCTTTGGTTTTGTTTTAGCATAAAAACTCAATGACTTCTATTCTTTTGAAATATCCATAAAATGAACCAAAAATGAATTTTTCGTATTTTTCCAAAAATAAGGTCTAAATCAAAAAAAGTTACAGCCGTAAAAAAGTTTACTTTCAACAAATACATGTACTGGCGAAATTTCAAACGAATCGGATGAAAAAACTGAAATCTTGAAGTGCCCCCCTTAACGCAGAAACGAAAACATTGATTTTTTATTGAATCTATTGATTCTATTTCATTTAATATGAACCCATTAGGATATCTGATACTGCTTCATTGCAATTAGACGCCAAAATAAAGAATCAGAGGTACTTTTGGCACTGTTTCTTTGACACTAAATTTTGAATGCAAGGCTGAATGTTAGAAAATGCGCAACCAAATCTCCTTCGACGCTCAGACACTTTAGTTTTTATGCTATGAGCAGTTTCACACAAACATGTGAATCCAAACATCACAAGAACCTGAAGAGCCTATGGTGCGATCAAAGGGTAAACTGTGTGGTATTTGACCCAGAACAACTCCAAATCTAAATCATTGAAGTCTTCCTTTGGTGTTGTCTAGAGAGTCACAAGACTCTCTTTTGTCAAAAAACATTACTGAGAAAAATCAAGCTTTACTGCGGAGGCTCGCGCCCCCCCTCCCCCTCCAAGGGGGCGTGCCCCCCAGGTTAAGAACTATTGATTTAGACTGAAAAGCATTTATGAAATTTAAGATAGTTCATTATGTGATTGTATGAAGAATTGTCAAACTGTGACATAATACTAAGTAATTCATTCAGGAGAGATACCGGGCTGTTGGAGGCAATACTCAGTTTCAGTAAATATTATAATACGTTTACCGTTTTTCGTCCGTTCTATAAATAATATTTAGCTACAGTCACGATTCCTAGTTGCCCATGCAACGATTCTCGAAGCTATGTGGTCAGATGTGTACGTACTCACGCGTCAGTCACGTTTATTATTATTGTGTAGTGAATGGCAGGTACAATAGCTCTACACTTGAATTATATCTTTAAATAAGTCATACAGCCAACTTTCGTTGAAGCTAAGAACGTCAAAGTTACAATTTAGCTCAGAGGCTGTACAAGTTATTTCATCTATTTTTGGAGAGAGCGGTCTGCAATTCCAACCCATCAGCGAGAAATCTCTCCAACTTTTTCTCATCGGTTCATTCAATTTTTGAATATTTTTATTTTTTACCTAAGTATTAATAATATTTATATAAACGTTTGGATACAATGTATTCAAGTGATTGAGATCTACGCTACAATCATCAAATATATCAATTTGATCAGCCATTACAGTAAACGAACAGAAAATAATATACAGTGTAAAAATAGAAAATACTACGAAGTAAAAATAAAAAAATATATCTATAACTGCTGTAAGAAATAAATAAATAAAACTATAACTGTAGTAAAAAGTAAGAAAAATTACACAAAGAGGATCAGTCTTTAATCTGGTGTGATTTCATATAGAATACCCGCACTCAGTTCACGAGTGAAAACATTAGAGTGCATAAATTGCTCATAAGTGTAGTTCCACCAAATAGTACCTGCACAGAACACATGAGGTGAAACAATAGATTAAATCCGTTGAAGGGGACCATCCGGGGCCAAATTGGGTTTCCGAATGGAAATGCGTGTTTTTGTTGAAAAAGGATCCTTAGGGGGTGGGTTATTGTGCCATGAAATTTTATGGCGTTACGGACGCTAGAAATCCCCCCCACGGGGGGTCCAAAGGGGACCGATAAACATCATTTTTGGACCCAATTTTTTTCTTGTTGAAAAAGGATCCTTAGGGGTTGGGTTATTGTGCCATGAAATTTTATGGCGCTACGGACGCTAGAAACCCCCCCCGGGAGGTCCAAAGGAGACCCCCCGGGGGTCCAAAGGGGTCCCCCCGAGGGGTCCAAAGGGGCTATAGTGAAAAATTAGCATTTTTACCATTCAAGCCGTATCAACTCATTGAGTTTTGTTGCTAGAACAAAACCAAAGACAGTTTTAGAATCCTTGGAATATTTCTAACAAACGAATTTTGTCTTTTTTTCAAATTCAAATTGTTGGAAAAAATATATTGCTCTAAACTCAAAAAATTATTTTTGTTTTTCAAAAATTGAAAAATTTTTGAAAAAAATTGAATTGGATAAAAAGACTATTCTAGTTTGTTTGAAATGGTTCAAGGATTCTAAAACTGTCTTTGGTTTCGTTCTAGCATCAAAACTCTGAGAGTTGATACGGTTTGAAATGTAGGAAAAATGTACCAAAACACGAATTTTTCGAAAAATAATAAAAAACTAAGGCCTGAATCGAAAAAGTGACATGAGTAAAAAAGGTTTACTTTCAAAAAATACATATACTGGCCAATTTTCAAACGAATCGGACGAAAAAAGTTGGTGAGACCTCAATATGACTGAGTACTCAAAAGAACTGCAATATTTCTCTATAATTTTATGCACTATATTTCTTGTGTTTCATTGAAATTCAAGAGGGAAAACGTTGCTCATAATTCGTACATAGAAATAAATCATGGAAACTGCATTCATGTACTAAAATTTTCATGATATTCCAATTCAATGGATATACTTTGTTTTTGGGCTCTATTGAAAAATTACCGTTTTTACCATTCAAATCGTATCAGGGCATTGAGTTTTGATGCTAGAACAAAACCAAAGACAGTTTTAGAATCCTTGAAACATTTCTAACAAAAGTACATTCTCTTTTTTTTTCAAATTCAAATATTTAGAAAAAATATATTGTTCTAAACCCTAAAATTTTTTAAAGGGTTTAGAAATTTGAAAAAAATAGAAAAAATTTGAATTTCCAAAAAAACTTAATGTACTTTTGTTAGAAATGTTCTAAGGATTCTAAAACTGTCTTTGGTTTTGTCCTAGCATCAAAACTCAATGCCCTGATAGGATTTGAATGGTACCTAAATATGCCCCAAAAAACGAATTTTTCGTAAAAAAAATAAGGCTTAAATCGAAAAAGTGACGAGTAAAAAAGGTTTACTTTCAACAAATACATATACTGGCCAATTTTCAAACGAATCGGACGAAATTAGTTCAACAACCCGGATGGTCCCCTGAAATAGAAGTGACAGTAGCACGATATCTAACATAATATCTTGGATATATTGGATTTAGCAACATAGGTGGAACACATAAACGAAAGAATTTTAGTAGTTAATATAAATCTTGATTTTATATATAATTAAGAACAACGTATATCTGAGAAAAAATAGAGTGTAAAAAGGTTGCTGAACATATTAATTGGACAGAACATGGCGTCATGAAATTTATTTTTCAGATCATATAGGAGCAGTTATATCTGTACATCCCAATGAAAAGTGAATGAAGAAGTTTCTTTCAGTGGGGGCATTGATCGTGCTTGTAACTGCAATGAACCCTCATTGATGAAGGTCCACAAAGTAATAACTTCTGCCTCAGCAGGGCCCCACAAAGCAGCACGTGACACTGTTGAGCTCAGAATTGGTTCCTTCACTACCGGTTGCAAGGGCCGTCATCACGTAGTTTTCCTTATTGTTGACGCCTTTGCAGCCTTTGTAGCGCTGGTACGACTGAGGCAAGCTACTTGGTTTTGTTCCCTGGTCATCACCTGTCGAAATCAACGTTAATACGTATTTAATTAAACATCTAAATGAGCATATAACATGGAATAGATAACCAAGATGTAATTTTTTTTAAATCGCGAAACCGATAGGAAGGAATTTAGTGTGTTCTCTGTTTCTATGTGACAAAGACAAAGACCTCGATAGAAAATAAAGTACTCTGAAAGAACCTTCGGGTATCACGCGCTGCCCATACACCTGAGACTGCTCGTGCCAGCCGATGTCGGTACAGTCATACCGCGTTTAATGAAATTAATTCGTTCTAGACGTGGTTTCGTAACGTAATTTTTTCGTAAGTAGAGTCGCATTTTACATGTAAAAGGTCTGATTCGCTCCAAGGCCCCCAATACTACCACCTAAACGTTTCGTAACTTGGATTATTCGTAAGTTGGGTCTTTCGTAAGGTGAGGGATGACTGTATTTGACACTTTTTGGTCCCCTAAGAAAAGTCATGCCATTAATTTTTCCCGTTTGGTTGCGAAAAAATGGTAGACGCTATTTTCATCGAACACCGTAACCCTGGACTCGTGTTTTACTCATGAAGCGCAGACAAGTCTTTAAGAAAAATCTAGTATTGAGAGAAGCAAATTACAACAAAGTCATACAGTAACTTAGAAACTCGTCTAACCTGGGAAACAGTCAGTGGAGTCCAACACACAGCCTGGGGCAAGAGGTGCACAGGGGCCGGCTCCTGCGTTGAAGCCTGTGAATCATCCACGATAGTTGTAGAGATGAGTTGGTTGAAACATCATTAGTGGTACACATGAAATTCTTTGGTTTAGGTCACATGAGCACTAGTCAATGTCCTAATTTACGAACGAATTGATTCTTCAAGTTTTAACACAACAATTTTTTTTAAAAACCATTGAGTGTTCGTCGATTTGGTTTCTGACGAGCTTCATGCGCAAAGGCGCGGACAAAGTTCTTGGACCAATTTTTGACACAGTTGGCAAGACTTCCAACTGAAAAGTCTTCGACCTTTGCCCTCACGAGTAAGAAAAGATAGAAACATACGATTTAGTACTAAATTCGGAAACTCATAAATGTCACAAAGATTGCAGCAATGTATTGCACATTGCTCTGTACATTGCAGAGTGCATGGCCCAGCGGCTGCGGAGAGAGTGAAAAGTGGTTTTATACTAAACATGTTGATGTTTTCCTTAGAATAACATCGAGCCATCATTCTTTTTCTCCATTTGCATGGTGTGACTCGCATTTGAATTCCTCGACAGAGAGACATCGACACGGAGCTTCAATCAAAAAAAAAAACGCAGTTAGGCCAGTGGAAACAAATCCGCACACACCGATGCCAAAAAATAAGTAAGCGCAACAGCTGAAAAGCTATTTTGTGGATGTAATACTGCAGAAATAGCATTATCCATCATTGTGTTTCAAACACACCTGTGATTACAGGTGCAAGTTAGGAAAATATTTTGAAGGATAAGTTCCTTCCACCATTGCGGGTAAGAACAGTCGAAAAAATTATTATACGCTCTTTCAACAACACATTCACCACAGCAGCAGGCAAATGTGAAGCCGGAGTTTCTTTGTCGAAACAACTTTGAAGGGATTTCTCATTCTCCTTACCTTAATTGATTCCTAGCGATTTTTAGGCCTTTGAAAAAAACCCTCCTCGGTAATGCATTTTCATACGTCGCTGTTCCATCAGTGGTTTTCCAGAGGTCAAACCATACTACTGGAGAAGCATCCGCGGCGGTCATGAAGTCATAGTGGTAACGTTATGAGAAACATACGAGTATATTGCTGAAGGGAGAATAAGTTTAGAAATAGCAGATGTTTTAACTTTTCGTGATTCTATAAATCAAAAAATGCAAATCTTTGAACTTTAAAACACCATGCAGCATTTAAAACACCCGAGTTTCAACATGTTATTAAAGCATTCTTTTTCAGCAAAAAGTTCATACAAGCATGCTAAGAATTGTTTTAGCATGCGGAATTTGTTCGTGTTAATTATCATGATGTACCATGTTTGGTGTACTGACAGACAAAAACTCAGCAATAGCTGGGCTAAGCAGCATGAGTAGGAACAATCGAAGGTTGAGAAGTCGAGAAATGCTCTAAAATTTATGGTTTGCCACATTCTACATCAGTAAGCCCAGGGTCCCTATTGAGGTTGCCATCGACCTCTCGAGGTTGAAAAGTCGATTAATATACAATGATTGTGTTTGCCCTAAGTGGTCTATTGAGCGTTCTGCGATTGAAAATTGAAATTTTTCCATTAAAATATATAAGTAAAAATCATTTACCCGCTGCCTGTTCTATAAAAATAAAAAAATGGAAATCTTAAGCCCGCTGCCCTTAGTTTGTTTAGTTTAATCTTATAGTATACCATTGTGCACATGTATCCGGGAAAACTCATGCCAAATGCACGAGTTACTATATATATTCGTATTTGCTGTAGTTCAACACTTGATTGCATATTGGTTCGTATATTGCAGCATAAGGAGGCTGCTCACAATTAAGCGCTATTTCTCAGGCCCTCCTTTTCTTTTACTAGCCAATGCAGGAAAAGTGAGCAACCGATGTGACTCAATTTCCAGCGTGATTCTGAAAAAATTAATTTCAATGTATTTTTCGTTTCAAAAACATCCGCAGAGAGGTAAAAAAATTAAGTAATTGAAAAAACGGCGCATAAACAGCTAGCTGACGTCACGATGACGTCATCATGTCTAAAATGTTCCATAAAACCATTGGCAAGATTTGGTTTAACTAGGTCAGGTTAAGTACTTCTATTTCCCGTAGAGTCAGTATGAAAAATTATAAGTAGTTTAATTTCAGGCCACTATTCATCGAATTAGCTTCAATTAAAATTCAATCGCACTCTTTATTTTCAACAAATCGCTTAAAATGTTAGATCGCGTAAATTTTTAATGGAATTTAACCAGTCCATGAAGCTTTCACAACAGACTCAGTTCCCCTCACCGTGCCGTGGAGGTTGAAATTCAATTGCTCGCCTCAGCTTGTATCATATGCACTACGTCTGTAGCTCCTGCCGTGTTATTGTACTGCTAACTTGTCTTGATTTTTAAACAAAATCCTTTTTTTGATAGCCACAGTGTTGGATAACATTGCTTAGGAGAAATGCAGACAATGATATGTATTTGAAATATGGTTTTGTACCATCGTATGCCGATGAAACTCTCCCTTTGTACTTGTGGTTTGAACAGATTTAAGCAATGATGCTATGAAATGGGCATCGTAAAATAACAAAAAGAGTCACCTTAGAAAGGATCCACTGTTAAATGAGAAAAAATCTCGAACATTACCCAGCGCTTAATTAAAAGGTAAGACTTCATCCACATATGAACAAATTTTTGAAATCATCTGCTTGTGTTGTTAATGAAGGAGATGTGGAGGCATCGTTCAGCATCTTTTTAAATTTGCCAAGCAAAGAAAGAAAACGGTACACAATTGGTCAATCAATTACATTAATAGAATTAAAAGGGCTATTTTTGGAAATCTAATACGTAAAATTAAAAAAGAACCAATATAAAAGGGAACATTCTTTTAATAGCAAACGTTTCGGAATCTCTGATTCCATCATCAGTGCTATAAAACAAGGAATAAAAAACGATAATGAACAAATTGTGATAAAGCTATAAGAAATGAATATCACTATACCTACACCAAAAATAGCTATGCCTAACCATTAATAATAAAACATAATTTCTCTTGAACATTCGGAGCCATACGTACACATGCACCTAAATTCTAGCAATCAAACCAACCCACAATAACATCTACACAAAGTAATAGAACTGCACACACACATCACACACACATTTAAACACACTCATGTTTACACAGTTGGGGCAACATTTAATTTTATGGCACTTTGATCATTATTTAGCTGAGGTCTATGGGTAAAAATGAAAAATGATTCCAAAATTCTAAGGTCAAACACCTCTGCAGTTCTACAAAGTGTGGAGAAATTTGAACTTTTGAAAGGGTGGTTTGAACTATGGCAATGATCTTTGATGGCTGACTGGGAGGGAGATGAGTATGGCCGGCCGGTTCTATGGTGAGATGCCAGAGTGTTGGCTGTGACGAATAAATTGCTGGAGTGTGGTACTTCCAACATAGGACTGCATGCAGCAATCACATTTATACAAGTAGACACAATCATTTCTCAGGCACTCTTCCGCACGCTCTTTCCTTTTGAAAATTGAACCTATTTTAAAACTATTTCTATAAAATGGTAGCACGTCAATGAAAGTAAAATGAGAGTGTATCAGGCATAAATGCTCCTTACTCATCTCCTTGTTAAGATAGCCAATGAAAGGGAGCTCGACGAAAACTTTCTGCTTTGGTGCGGTCAGAATTGTAGAAGGAGGGGAAAGTTTTTTGTCTAAAAACTTTTTAACCAGATTGTTGACTTTTAACCAGATTGTTGGTTAAAAATTTTCTGGACAAAAACTTCCCCTCCATCTATTTCCGATCACCACTATAGAATGTGAAATTAATATTGCAAAGGAAAGACAAGAATACCGCTTAATGACTTATCGCTCGAAAAGGCACTATTCAGTGGAACTATTTCAAGAAAAATTACTCAATAGGTTAACCGAATTCCAAAATATGATGCAATCTGACGATAATGACATTCAAGTGTCCATCTTCAACGAGAACTTCGGAGCAGCTCTCGGCGAATGCGCTCCTTACGCCATCAAAAAAAAGCCAAAAAAGCCAAAACGTACTGTTTGGATTACTGACGAAGTTAAAGAGATGAGTAGAATAAAGAAAAATAACTTGCGAGAATACAAAACAATAGATCAAACCGTACCTTATACAGGATATATAAATGTGCGAGTGTTGCCGACTATTGTCTGTGTTTAGTCTGTATTCCATCAAGACATCTTGACGCCTCGCACCTTATATAAGTCGTGTTTGCTTAGGTTGAGGTGCTCTTCGGTTCGCTCATCCTCCTGTGCCAGTTGCTCAATAAAATACCACCAAGCTTACCCCTGTTAATCATTAAACCACCGCATATTGATGTTCCAGTTTGGTTTGAACTCACGTGCAGGTGTGAAATTAAAATACGAGAATTAATTACTTAAGTAATTATAGAGTGATTGGAACATTATAGACTCTCAGATGTGTCATGACAAACATAACCAATTGTGGAAACCACAACCGACGATATTTGTTTTCGGCTTTGTGATACCGGCAGAAGATTTGGTTGAGGTTTATAGCCAATTTACAGTTTATTTGAATATTGGATCTCCATTTCACACCCGAATCCTGGTGTATGAATCTGGAGAAAATATCAAGATTGTGTTTGAGTGCACTATAAGTGCATTCCCGGCGGCAAGTGATCAGTAAGAAACAATTTGTTTTAGATAATAACTTCAAGGTGCATAAAATACCACGTACAATAACTGTCGGTGATATTTAAGGAGCTGCAGCAGTGTTTAAATAGTGACGAACAGTGATTCACTATTTTGAGCCATCGTAATCAACAACTACGTCCTTCAGCATCGTTCCCTGTCATCGTGTAACTGCAGCATCGTTATATTCTGCACGTATCATCGGCAGCCTGCACTTCAGACTCCAGCCGCAAGCGACGTGCGCAGCAGCCCACATTCTTGTTGCAGTTAAGTTTTATTGAAAAATTTTTTTTCTCAATCCCAGTGCGCATGTACCCGCGACAGCTCAGATTCTGTTGCTGGGCAGGCTGTTTTTTTTTGTTTTTTGCACTCAATGCAGCCGGACTTTGTTCCGCGATCATGCGGTAGCGCACTGCAGTAGACAGCAGTTGCTTCTTGAATGTTGTGGAAGACGCACTGCGTCATTCGATTCTGGATTTAGCAGAGTAATCTCCTCATTATCTTCAATAAATAGAGTAAGTGTAATTATTTTAATGTTTCAGAGTAGAAGGTTTAATAGAAGCAGTGAGGCAGTAATTTTGGTTCATTGGTTCATATAAGACCGGGGT
This sequence comes from Morinoia aosen, assembly GCA_030386875.1. Classification (NCBI taxonomy): domain Eukaryota; kingdom Metazoa; phylum Arthropoda; class Malacostraca; order Amphipoda; family Talitridae; genus Morinoia; species Morinoia aosen. The sequence continues at coordinate 10,793,627 of CM059561.1, forward strand.
TTTTTTGATTGTTTAACGTAAAAGTCCTGCCATAAAAGTGCTAGAGCGTTCCTAGATTGTTACCAAGCGCGCCTAGAGAGTAAAGAATTTCTCTGGAGATTGTGTTCTTGTAATTTTAATTGTTGGAGAGCAGTGACGCTATTATTGCTATTATTGAGTTATTATGGCGTGTACTGTTATTCTAATTTTTGTGTAATTGATTGAAATTAGGTGTGTTTTTTTTCTTTTTGTGTTGCGGAAGGCGGTATTAATTTTTTGCATATCTCTGATTGTGAAGAGGAAAATTCCTTGCTAGTTCTGGGTTAGGATTCATGTCATATTCATCGGATAGCGGTTCGGAATTCATTCGCACAGAACCCACAGTAACAAAAAGTGGGCGGGTCAGTAAGCCAAGGGTTACTAGTGTCACACAATCTACCACAATGACGACCCCGACGACAAGCGGAGGCGCAGGTGTTAGTGGGAATAATGATAGGGCGCAACTCGCGCGTGACATCGCAGCAAATATTAATGTACCTAACGTTGGAACGATAATGACTAATGCTGAGTTGCCAACGTTTAGAGGGAGAAGGAGGCAGAATGATGGAGAGTTCCTAGAAAACAAGTCCTTCGCAACTCATATAGAAAATTTAAAGGCGGATATGTCCTTACTCCCAGACGCGACCAGTGATGAACGGAAAAAAGAATTCCTTGTCCGTTCCGCTAATAAAAACGTAGGAGACTTTAACGCAGTAGTGACCAAACTCGTGAACGCAGATTTAAACTATACGTTTGATCAGGTAGTTAAAATCCTCGATGATATATACGTATGTCGTGGAGAAAAAAGCATCCACGCCTTGGCCTGTGACTTAAATGAATTGCAATTGATTAGGAATAACGCATTAGCCGCGCAGTTGGTTACGGCGTTTTCAACGATACGTAAACTCACTGAAAACATTTTGACGTCAAACACATTGGGTTGGCAAAGGCACCCGTATTACCAAGCGTGTACAACGCAAGCAGAGTTGAAACGATTCGTAGGTGACAGCATGTCATACAGTCTAGCCTTAACAGTTCTTGGTCCATTATTAGATGAGTCGTTCGCTAGAAAAATTTTTGAACACCAATTCAGCACGGCTGAGGAATTATTAGCAAGGTTAATTTCAACCGTCAGAGGTCAGGCGGAGACAAAAAAGATACTTGTGTCACAATTTCCAGTCAGAAACGAAAGTGAGAGCTATGTAGGTGATATAGCCAGTGAGTTTGACGAAGGCATTGATGCCCCAGATCATTTCCCGGAAAATGAGGTGTTTTACGGCAGTGTTGGAAATTACCGTAGGAACTACCGTTCAGGAGTACGTAGGATCACTCCTAGACCTTGGTTCAAGAATCCTCGTGGTAGGACAAGAGAGTTTAACAGTTACGTGGGTGACCGAGCAAATGGATCTTTGGAGTGTAATATGATGAGAACAGACAACAGTAGTTCTAATGGTTCTGGTCAGGCTTCAGGTCATTTTCCCAAGTATGAAGCAACAAAAAAACGCAGTTTCCCGTTTTGTAATAGTTGTTCAATGGTAGGGCATTTCGAGTGCAGGCCCAAAAGGGATCAGTTTCCTAGAGGGTGTTTTGCATGTGGTGGAACCCACGTGGTAAAAAATTGTCGAGCAACAGGAAGTGAAATACGTAACTATAAATCTTATTTACGCGGTGGAAATGTGAATAGGGGTGGCCCAACGCGCGGTAAGAGTGAAGTTCATTGGGTGGAAGCCGAGTCAGGAGATTTTTTACGAGAAAATTAGGAACAGAGAGAGGTACTAGGAAGGATGAGTTGAATTTGACAGAGCCCGAGGTTGGCAGCGTCCTCGTTAATCTTGCAGCCGTGACCGAAAGTCCAGATACCACCGAGACAAATCAGTCAGTCGTTGATCCCACCGAGACGAGCCAATCTTTCATCGATCCCTTGTTTAAATGCGAGAATCGTTATAAATTATTGCATGACGAAGAGCTCGTAGATAGACAAGAACAAAGCAAAGCAGTCGAGGCCTATTTCTCCGCTAGTGTTGTAAAGGGTAATTGCAATAAAAAAGGCACTGGTTTGCTTGCGCTTAAAGAAAGCAACAAGCCTACCATAATAATTAAGAGTAATGATCAGTATTTGAGTGCTTTGCTTGACAGCGGATCAGAAAAATGCCTGATAAGTTACAGACAGGTTAAGAATTTGAACGAAGAAGTTAAGCCTAGTCGTTTAGTAGTGAAGGGAATTAACGGCAAAAGTAAAGTAAGCGGGGAAGTTGAATTGTCTATCACGATTCCAGGTACTAAAAAAGTATTAAAAACTAATGTTCTTGTTGTAAAAGAGGCTAAATTTAATTACGATTTAATTCTCGGCCGCGATGTTCTAAGCAATGCTACTATTGATTTTAAAAATAAAACTCTTCGTTGGGATGATATTTCTATCCCGTTTTGTGAATTAAAAATGGAGCCGGTTTCATCCAGAGAAGAAGTAATGAAAAGAATTGTAAACAGCGACTGTCTAATGTCTGAAGTTGCTGTCGCGAGAAAGAGCGACAGGGTCAAGCGCCTGTCAGAAAGAAAAGACTGCAGAGAGAAGAAAAAAATTCCAGCTGTGGCTAAGGCGGCACAGAGTCCGAGGCAGCTGGTAGTTCATTGCACTCAGGTAGAAGTGCCTGGTAATTCCATAAAAATAGTGTATGGCTTCCTTAAGAAGGCAACTCCAGGAGAGGATTTAATAATGAAAAGATGCTTTGATAGTGGTGCACTTATTGCGAATTCAATTGTTCGAGTTAATCAAAACGGCGTGGTGCCGGTTATGGTTCTGAATTCAAATGAAGAGGCTGTTCATCTAAGTGAAAATATGATGTTGTGTAATGTTGAATAAATGGCAGAAGATGATATTGAGAGCGAGATGTATTTAACAAGTGTGGAAACAGCACTCAAAGACGCTCATAATGATGAAGTAAATTCTAACGCGGTGTTGGATACGACTCAGGTTGTCTCGGTTGGTGATGGAAAGAAAGTCATAGCTGAAAGTAAACTTGGGTTGGATGCTAACGCTCGCGGTGGACGTGAAATTCTCGTTTGTGACGAGGAGTTAGGAGTTAATGCACAAGTAGGTGCAGGAGTAGGTGTTTCAAAAGGTGGAGAGCAAGAGGTACGACGTGTTTTAACGAAAGATGATGTTTCATGTAATGAAGAAGACATACAGTTATCATTAATTAATTTATTGAATGAGTTCCGAGACGTAGTTACTCTTGAAGGGGAGACTATAGGTGTTACAAATATTATGAAGCACCAAATTCAATTGAAACCGGATGCTCCGGTACTAAATTTAGCTCCTTATCGCATTCCCCACAAGTATCAGGAAGAGGTAATGAAAATAACAGATGACATGCTCGAGCAGGGGATAATCGAAGAGTCCAGTTCAGACTTTAATTTTCCTGTAATCGTAGTTAAGAAAAAATCCGGAGACCTTCGTCCCGTGATTGATTTCCGTGCACTTAACAAGGTGTTGATAAAACATTCTTATCCCATACCTAGGATTGACGACATTTTATCGACCTTGGGAGGTAATGCGTGGTTCACGAATTTAGACCTCCGCTCGGCCTTCCATCAGGTCGAATTAGAACAAGAAAGTAGGAAATTCACTGCCTTCAGCATAAATTATAGGAAATTTCATTTTTGTAGGGTCCCGTTTGGTCTCAGTACCTCACCGGGAGTATTTCAAAGAGTAATGACCTCTGCACTTGCACCCATTCTAGGTAAACTAGCTTTCGTTTTCCTGGACGATATATTAGTATTTTCAAAAAATAAAGGTCAGCATTTGGCTGATATAGAAATCGTTCTTAAGATGCTGCGATCCGGTAATTTGTCTTTAAAGCTTGAGAAATGTCATTTCTTCAAAAAGGAAATAGAGTATTTAGGCCACATCGTTGCAGCCGATGGTATTAAATGTAAATACTCGCAAAAATTGCAAGACTGCCGCGCGCCGGTAAATGTTAAAGAATTACAACAGTTTTTGGGTTTAGCGAATTATTTCCGTAATTTCTTACCAAATTTTGCTGAGGTAGCGTATCCTTTGTACAATCTTTTAAGGAAAAACGTTGACTATACGTGGACAGACGAATGCCAAAAGAGTTTTGAATTTATCAAATCGTCTTTGATTTCTGACGCAGTCCTAAGACATCCTGACTATACAAAAGACTTTCATGTGTTTACTGACGCATCTAACTAAGGAATTGGAGCAGTACTAATGCAGACGGATGATTCAAGCGATAAAATTCTAAGACCTGTGGCTTATTACAGTAAGAATCTTAATTCGAGCCAGCGAAGATATTCTAATACCAAAAAAGAGTTTTTTGCAATTTTTTCTGCCATGAAATACTTTAAATTTTTAATAACTGGATACCCTGTCCGGGTTTATACAGATCATAAACCTTTAGCGCCACTTTTTGCAAAAAAACTTCCTGACGACACCAATATGGCGCGATGGTGTATTAGTGTCCATTCATTTGAACCCGTTGTTAAATATTTACCCGGGAAGGAAAATGTTGTAGCAGATTATTTAAGCAGATTACCTGTAAACAGTGAGAAATTAAATCTTAAAGAACTAGATCGTTGTGATGCTCTGGAATCCGCATTTGAATCAGAAGTCTGTATCGTGGAGACTCGATCACGACACAGAGGCATGACTAGACATGAGGTAGTTGACCCGTCTGGAGCGAATGCTGACGGGGCAGCAGACCAAGACGCGCGACCCGCGCTGCTAGACTATGTACCAAAAGAGACTGAAATTTCTTGGACTATAAAAGAATTTATTGAAGAACAGAATAACGACCCCTTCTGTGTAGAAGTAAAAAACGTTTTGCTACATGGTAGTATTTCGAATATTCCAGGCTTGGAGAAATTTTTGATTTTAAATGATATCCTATATCGACGTAGGCAAATTGACTATAGACCTAGCACCATTTTGACAGCAGTCGTACCTAATTCCTTGATGGGTAAAGCTATTTTAGCGATCCACAGCATGTACCATACAGACGATACCCACACCTTGTTTAAGTTTAAGCTAAAGCATTATAATAATTTGGAAAAAACGATTGTGCGAAAATTTGTGAAAGATTGTGAAGTTTGTAAACTAATTAAGGCCAGACCTTCTGTCCCAATTAAAATTTTGACCGCTCCGATCGCCAAAGAACCATTTGAAGTCGTATCAATGGACCTCCTTGGGCCACTCAAAATTACAGATAACGGCAATAAATATATATTGGTCGTCATTGATCTATTTTCTAGGTTTTGTAGGTTATTTGCAATTTCTAATCGTCGTACGGAGACGATAATTTCATGTTTGAGTAATTGTTTTTCGTTATTAGGCTTTCCAAAAACGCTCATCTCTGATAATGCTCTAGAATTTAAATCATTGGCAGTCAAGCAATTCGCTAAAGTGCACGCCATTGCGAAAAAAGAAGTCTTAGCTTACAGCCCGCACTCTAACGCTATAGTTGAGCGTAACAACAAAAAAATAACAAACTTGTTAAAATTATATGTGAACACACTTCCACATGCAGAGTGGGATCAATTGCTGGAAGTTGTAGAGAATGCGTTGAACAACGCATTGAATTCTACTTTGGGCGAAACACCTAGCTTCGTAATGTTTAATCGTGATGCGTGTGCATACTACCAATCCGAGAGTTTTGATTCTGTAATTTATAATTATGATGAGGAATTGAATTTGGTAAATTATCGGACACAAGAAGCCGTACGGACGGTGGAAAATATGCGAAATTTAATTATAAATAATACGACAGAGAGAAATTTATACAGAAATATCAAGCGACGTAATAAGGACATACAGGTGGGCGATCGTGTTCTTTTGAGGAATCACGAAAAAAAACATAAGCTCGAGCTTACTTGGATTGGGCCTGCTATCGTCCAAAAATTGAAGCGTAATTGGGCTGAAATCAAAATTGGGGCAAAAATTTACAAAACAAACCTAAATCATTTGTTACCCCTGCGAAAGGTTAAGCTATGAGTTAAAATGAAGAGTTCATTACACGGATTGACGTCGCTACGACGCGACGAGTTACGATTTACCTTGTTACCCTTGTACATTATTACCCTTGTAGACGATTTACCCCTTGTTTAACAGTATACAGTTAAGTTAAGGTAAAATAATCATAGTTTAAGGAGTTTTATTTTGCTGTGCAACATGCGTTGTGTTTCATATTATTCTCAGTAATCCGTGCGTTATATTTTTATATGTTATATTTCAGCTTTGCGTTGCGTTGTTTTCATTTAACTTGAGGTAATACTTGATGTTAAAACCGAGTGGTAAATGGAATGTGTACTGTCTAGCTTCGGCTTGTCGCTAAGACGGTTCTTTTGTTTTTTTTCAATTCGCTCGAGACGCTTGTGTCGCTGAATTAACAGTTTTTAATCGTGAACGGATGCGCCGACTGCGACTTGCAAATCGCTGAGGTTGCTGTTCACCTTGCGAGATGGGCTGTTTTGACGCTGCGGGCCTGTACCGCAGTGCTATTTTTATCGAGCCGGAATGTCCGGAGATCAGCATAATTTAATTTAAATTCATAAGAGACGTGTCTAGTCGTCTGGTATTTTGGATACGAAAAAGAGTTATTTTTGATTCGAGATTTATCGTGGGTGATTAATGAGGGTCAGACCAACGAGTTCTGACATAAAAACTTATGTTGTTTAGTTTTCTTTCATTGGTCATGCTAATCGTCTTTGTATCTGTTCTGTGCAGGATCTGCATGGACGTCTTCCACATATGGAATCAAGTTTCACTCGTGGACGTGGAGACATTGTCTTCAGCAATTGCGAAGAATCAGGGAGCAAGTGACGAGCTCTTCAAGGAGTTGATTAAGAGCAACTCCCGTGTGGATTACCTGCCCGATAGCGTCACAGATGTAGTGACGATGTTACTCGCCGTAATCACTATGTTTCTAGGCGCGATGGTGTACTACACCAAGAGAGGCCTGGAGTCGTTGGCTGATCGAGCCGACAGGCTTGAGGACTATCAGCTGCGACGTTTACCCCGGAATGGACCTAGGGGTGAACCAGCATGAGAGACATTTGAGCATAAAGGACACTTAAAAATGATTGGAACCGAAAAATAACCAAAATTTAGGAAAGTGAATAAATTTTAGAATAGTTGAAAATTTAAATCTAATTGGAATGAAAAATGGTGAATTAATTGCGAAATGGTTAAAATTTAGGTAGTTGGAAATTACCACGCTGTTGAAATATTGGCGCGCAGTGATTGGAGGAATTATGTATCGCAGGAAAAATGCGATAATGAATGCGCGCAGTGTTCCTATTTAATTGTGCCATGTAATTTTAATTTTAAGGTTTATGTTTTTTTAATATCGACGCGTTAAAACTTTTAAAATATTAATTAGCAAATTTATTATTAATTTTTGCGTTAGCAATTTATTTGGGTATTTTTATTTTAAAATTGTTTTGTTTTGTTTCGACTCACATTTTTTTATTTTTTTTTGGTGCGATGTTTAAATTGTTTCCGAATACTTTCGTTTAATAGGTAATCCCAAGGGTAATTATTTTTTTAGTTGGATTGATTTTAGGTTGACGAATAAGATATGGCGTTTCACTTTTTGATCCTTAATGATGTCATCGTGCTGAGAGTTGTTGACGCACGGTAAGTCAATTGTTGCTTTGCTTGCTTGTTCCTTTTGCTTATGCTATTTTGTTTTTAATTATTAAGGCCATTTAATTTCGGTTTTTCCTTGCTGTATTCCGTATAATCCTATGTTACCCTATAATCCTATCGTATAATCCTGTGAGTGTTAAAAGTTTGCTCTACTCTTTCTGATTCGTGTTGCGGTAATAAGATGTTAACTAATTAACGGTTTTTTTCTTTTAAAGAAAGGGGTGTAAAATGTTCATGGCGGCGTATTCTCCTTAGTATTTTTGACGTGTTGCGTTGCGTAAATTCATATTTTTTGTGTATTTCTAAAATATTTACTTTATCGTGTTCATTTCATTTGCGTTTTGATAAATAATAAATCATTAATGTCCTGATGATAATGCCGAATGTTTTTATTTTTTTTTAGAAATGTTTTGGCGACTTGAATTCACTTTTGATCTCTGGCATGATTACCTTTTTTAGCTGCGTTTCTTGTATTCTTTTAATTTAATCTTTAATTTTTGGTAAAGTAGACGGTTCTTCGTTAATTTTTTTAACTGTGCGTTCTTTAGTTCAGATTTATTAACCATAATATATCGAGTTTTTAACAAACAGGGTTACCTATCAATGTGTTCTTGCTTTAGCTACCCTGTTTATTGCTTGTTTTTGCCGATAGCTAATTAAATGCTTGGTTGGTATTGATAAGAATGTTTGAATACTTTCAACTTTTAATGGAATAATTTGCGAGAGGTAACGTAATTGAATGTAAAGACGAGTTGAAGCATTACGGTTGTTATATCTACTAGCGTTAACCTTCAATGAGAATTGTCACTTTAATTTTTTACTGCGTATTACTTTGTTACACGGTTTGCTTTAATTCAGTGAATTCATGGGTTGTTCAACCCGTCTTAATTTTGGGGTTATGGCTCACTCCAGTTTAATCGGGGGGGGGGGATGTAATGTGCGAGTGTTGCCGACTATTGTCTGTGTTCAGTCTGTATTCCATCAAGACATCTTGACGCCTCGCACCTTATATAAGTCGTGTTTGCTTAGGTTGAGGTGCTCTTCGGTTCGCTCATCCTCCTGTGCCAGTTGCTCAATAAAATACCACCAAGCTTACCCCTGTTTATCATTAAACCACCGCATATAAAGAACATGAAAAAATTCTTCGAAAGAAAATCACTGAAGCGAAACAAAATAACTTCCACCAGGGACTGATAACGGCTAAAAATAACCCGAAACGAACTTGGGAAATCATTAGTGATCGAGGTAGCCCCATATAAAAATTTAGACCGTAGAAGTAATTTTGAAAATCCCTTGGCCACTGCCACGGACTTCAACACATTCTTTTCAAAAGTAGGGGCTCAAGTTTTCAGTGAGGTGTGTACCAAGCCAGGTGAAACTTCAATTGAAAATTCAGGCCCCACTGCACCCTCGAGGGCTGATGTCAAGTGGAGACCACGTCCTGTCGATTTACCGGAGTTAAGAAATATCTTATACTCACTAAAAAACACAAAAGCAGTTGGACATGATTGTATCAGTCTTCAATATATCAAAGACAGTTTCTCTGTCACAGCACCATGGATTCGTCTGATAATTAATACATCAATAGTAACAAACACGTTTCCAAACCAATGGAAACACTCTATTATTAGACCGCTGCATAAAAGTGGTGACCTAAATACAGTATCAAACTACAGGCCCATCAGTCTTTTGCCTGTCATGTCCAAAATATTGGAAAAAGTGGTGACAAATCAACTGTCATCTCACCTGGGCGAGTCAAATCTACTCCACCGAAATCAATACGCCTGTAGAAGAAAAACTAGCACTCAAGACGCTCTGCTCAATATCTCTGAAAAAATATACAGTGATATCGATCAAAAGAATATAACACTCTTGCTGCCAGTCGATCTCTCTAAGGCGTTCGATAGCGTCGAACATGATAGACTTCTACGTAAAATACTAAACTTGGGAATAGACACGCAATGGCATGGAAGTTACTTGTCAAATCGATCTCATGCAGTCCGCATAGAAAACAAGTTGTCCCCATTCATTCAAAACAATTTTGGTGTTCCCAAGGATCCATTCTTGGTCCGCTACTGTTTTCTATTTTCATTTATGATTTCCCTCCAATGCCTTCTTACACACGGATCTCAATTATGTAGATGATGTTCAAATTGCAATAACAAGTTCTGAATCGGAAATACCACAGACGCAAATTAAAGCCGAAACTATACTGACTAGCCTGAAATCATGGTAGGAACGAAATGGTCTCAAATTAAATGCTAATAAAACACAATGCATTATTTTTAGATCCAAAGATGCAACTAAAAAAAACTTCAGGTCTCACTCTTGCAGTTGGAAATGATAAAATTACTGCGTCAAAAAAAGTTAAAAATTTCGGCATCTGGTTCGATAGAAACATGTCCTTCAAATCTCATGCTGAGAATATTTGCAACAAAATTTACAAAATTTGCAAAATATTTGCAACAAAATAACGTCACCTAGGATTTTCTGTACTTGGGAACCGTTGTAGAATAATCGTTTTCATGTTTCTGACTCAGGTAGACTGTTTTGTGCCACTACTTTTAGTACGGAAATTTCATAAAATTCATGCCGCAACAAAAGATATTTTCTCCAAGTCCATCGATTGCAATGCTGGTTAATATTGACCAGTTTACGCTGATATTTGCGCACATGCTTACTTATGTAAATGAGTGCGTGTGCACACTATGTGTGCGTAGATGGATGATTGTGTCACTACGTAATACTTCATTTCACTTCATTGTTGTAAAGCACTCATAAAAAAAATTTGCATAGGTAAATTTGTTGTACGATCATCTACATATGATAAATAAGACGCTTATCAACCAATGATCTTTTCGCTATAATACTGCATTAAACATCGCATCGATGTTCCCGTAGAAATTGTAAGCAGCAACACCTACTGAAAAGTTGCCTTGAACTTCCTTTGCTCATTATCCTATATTTTAGTACATCGCACAGCATTTTTGTAGAACGCATATGTATTGTAATTGCCTAGATGCATAGGTATGTATTTATGTATGTGTGCGTGTTGGACGTATGTATGTGCGTAGGTATGTATGCACATGCATATGTGTACATATTTACATGTACATGTGCACATATGTGTGTAATAGGCTGACAACTGGCATTTGTTAATTAACTACAGATACTGGTCCTATCTTCTGTTTCGCTTTCAACTTGTGACAATACCTAAATCATCATCGCTTGATTATTGTAAAGTATCCATTTAAAAAAAAACAATAAATTCGTTGTGTGATCATCCATTTATACTTCAATAATATGCTTATAATGCTTATAATAGTAGGTTTATAATAATGTGGTACCTATGTATGTTTATCAATTGCCGACATTTTACGCCATATTTCAAAAATAATGTGATTTTTTCTAATATGAAACCCTTATAGGACATTTATGTTTTCTTTCTTATTCACGCCCAAAAATGCTCTTGTTATGCTAGTGTAGTGCAAATTATCATATCATCTCCTACGCTCTAGAGCATATTGTAACAACCGCACCTAAGCCTCACGTATTTCTGGAAATATTCTGTACTTGGGAACCGTTGTAGAACAATCGTTTTCATGTTTCTGACTCAGGTAGACTGTTTTGTGCCACTATTTTTAGTACGGAAATTTCATAAAATTCATGCCGTATTAAAATATATTTTCTCCAAGTCTCTTGATTGGAATGCTAGTTTACGCTGACATTTGCGCACATGATTACCTGTATATATGTGTACGTGTGCGTGTGCACGCTTTGAGCGCTTAGATGGGTGAATGTGTCATCACGTAATACTTCATTTCGCTTCACTATTGTAAAGCATTTAAAGAAAATATATGTACATATTTGTTGCGCGATCACTCACATATGATAAAAAAGACGCTTACCAACCAATGATCTTTTCAATACAATATTTAATTTAAACATCGGTACAATACCTCATTCGAAATTGTAAGCAGCAACACATACTGAAAAGTTGTCACGAACTTCCTTTGTTCATTTTCCAATGTTTCATTATCCTACATTTCAGAACATTGCACAACATTTTTATAGAATGCGTATGTTGTGTAATTGCCTCGATGCATAGAAATGTATTTGTGTAGGCTCACGAGTTAGGTGTAAGTATATGTGCGTAGGTATGTATGTGCATGTGTATGTGTATATATTTACATGTACATATGCACGTATGCGAGTACTAGACTGACAACTAGCATTTTAACTAGAGATAATGGTCTTTTTATGTTCACTCTCATCTTGTAACATTACCTGACTCGTCATCTCTTTATCATTGTAAAGCATTCATGTAAAAAACTATACATTTGTTGTGCGATCATCCATTTATATTTAAATAAAATGCTTATCAACTAATGACCGTTATGTTAAAATGGTTTAATTAGAAATACAAAACCTATAATTTTCATGGTCCTCATGCTTATATATAATTTAGGGTTGCCCTTATTTTCGAATTTTCGAAAAGAACACTGGGCACCCTCCAGAATTGTTCCTTTAGGTGTAAAAACACCGTGCCCAAAATATTATGCAAATCCATTATGATTTACTGGTGGCGCCGGAGGTACAAAGTTTAAACCCAATTTCATAGCGCGGCTCACTGCATAGCAACTAATGCTGAAACTATCTTGTGAATTGTTGTTGTTTTGTTCATGAATCAGTGTTGCATTGGACGCCGCAGAGTGAGGTGGTCTGTTGTATAGTGTAGTGTCTCACCCACTGCTAGTCTCTGTTGCTCCTAACAAGCAAATTAGATATATTTCCCCCTACGTTTTAACCTTTTTTTACTTTATTTTCAGGGTAAATTAATTTAATTGCATTCAGAGTATTATAGTGGCTTATTAGTGCTATTCAGAGTATTAGATTGGAGCTTTTTATGAAATTTTTGAAAAGAATAACCATCATATAACCACCACTGCTATCACCAAACGTAAGTGACCTTGAAACAATTCTAATCACTCAAAACATTTGAAAATATAGTGAGTTTAGTGGCATTGGCAGTTTGACTATGAAATATTTTTGTTTTCAAAGTGAGTACTGAATTCCTGTAGAAGTAAACATTTTTTCTTCCAGATCTGCCATCAAAGTGTTTAGACGAGATCTACTTGTTGGGAAAGCCTTCTCCAACCATCACTGGAAACAAACTCCCATCTAAAAGGCAGGTTCTCCAAGTGTTTTTTCACCTTCACAATGAAGAAAAGAAGACCATTCGGGAAGCAGCTTCAGGGGCGATTTCTGAAGCTTTGCCCTTCTGGGAAAAGGCAAGAATTCCTGTGCGCTTAAAGAAACACCTGATCAAGAAGCTGGAGGTCCTCTTCAACTTGTGGAAAGGTCTCAGGAAGAGCAAAAAAAAAGAAGTCCGCCGTGCAATCCCAAAAGGAAAAAGATTTTAAGGATGACCTAGACAACCTCTTTGACATGGCTCATCAGGATGCACTGGACATGATTACCATCGTGGAAGATAAGGAGTTTCTGATAGCACAACGCGAAAAAGGGAGGAGAGGATCAATGGCAGGTGTGGACTTGGTTTTAACTGAAAAGGAAGTCCGAGCACAAGAGAGAAAGGTTGCTGAAGAAAAGCGCAAGCTCCGAAGTAAAGAGGAGGAAGAGGAGCCTAAAACAGCTATCCTAGAATCACCAAGCACTGACAATACCTCTTCTGCTGAGTCATCAGAATTAGAATTGACAGAAGCTGAAAATGTGCAGCAAGCCATTGAGACACCCGGACCTTCTCAGTGTATTCCTTCTAGAAAAAGAGCTCGTAAAGATATAGTTTCTCCAGGTTTGGCTTCAGCTCTTGATCGCACCAAGGTGTCTGATAGGAAAGCGGCTTTTGTTATCTCTGAAGCTGTCAAGAGTGTTGGCCTAGATACAACCGAGTACAACATTAACCGATCTTCTATCTTCCGAGGTCGACAGAAAAACCGGAGGCAATTTGCCGAGGTGATCAAACGGGACTCTCATGTTGATACTCCTTTAGTGGTTCATTGGGATGGGAAGCTGATGGAACAACTTACAAAGAAACAACATGTAGAGAGGCTTCCAATCCTCGTCTCTGGAGAAGGTTTGGAAAAATTGTTAGGAGTTCCAAAGCTGTCTGGTGGAACTGGGGAGAACCAAGCCACAGCGGTCATTGAAGCACTAGAAGAGTGGGGGATTACTGATAAAGTAATTGGTATGTGCTTTGACACGACTGCTTCCAATACAGGAATAAAATCAGGGGCTTGTCTTCGAATTGAACAGAAGCTTGGTCGAGACTTGTTTTACTTTGCATGTCGTCACCACATCTTAGAGCTGATTCTCTCTGAAATTTACTTCTGAAATGGGTTACTTCTTACATTTACTTCTGAAATGGGTTCAACAACAAGTGGACCTGATGTTCTTCTCTTCAAACAATTCAAAGCTCGATGGGAAACAATTGACAAAACAGCCTACCAAGTAGCACCTGACGATGAACACCTCCGCCAGCACCTGCCTAAAGACCTGATCCAGCAGGTCACATCATTTGCCACCTCCCAGTTGACCAATCATCAACCACGAGATGATTACAAGGAGTTCCTAGAGCTTGCTCTATTGTTTTTAGGAGCAGTTCCCCCTCGAGGTGTACGATTTCTAGCACCTGGGGCTTACCATCATGCTCGCTGGATGTCCAAGGCTCTCTACACCATTAAGATCTGGCTATTCAGGGCACATATAAAGCTGACAGCTCAGGAAGAGCGAGGTGTGAGAGAAATCTCTCTTTTGTTGTGACAGTCTACCTAGAAGCATGGTTTTCCAGTTCTATTGCAACAGAAGCTCCTCGTAGGGACCTGAACCTAATGAAACGTCTGATCCAGTATGGTGAGATTAATTCAAAAATCTCCAAAGCCACATCAAATAAGTTTCGAAATCATCTCTGGTATTTGTCAGAGGACCTTGTGGCTTTAGCATTCTTTGACCCCAAGGTTCTTAATTCAGAAAAAAAAGATGGTGCTTGCATTGGGAGAAGAAGGTCATGAGGAACCCGTTAAAAGACCACATCCTACTTTAGATGAATTCCAAACAAGGACACTCTCATCTTTTGTCTCCATGAGGCCCAAAGAGTCACTCATTAAGTTTGGCCTGGATGTTGATGTCTTGGATAATGATCCTTCAACGTGGCCCAATATAGGTTCCTTCCACGAAGTAGTTAATAAGGTATCTGCATTGTCTGTAACTAATGACACCGCAGAGAGAGGAGTAGCCCTGATTCAAGACTACAATAAACTCGTGACCAAACAGGAAGATCAGCTCCAGTTCTTGCTTCAAATAGTTGCTGCACATAGAACTGCCTTCCCTGATTCCCTGAAGTCTACTCTGACCCAGAACAGGCTACAATTAGTGGATTGGGCACCATGAAACCCCTGCCTTTGAGCAGCTAATACTCGGTCAAGACCGGGGGGGACCTGGATTACCAGGGTTCAGAGTTTGATGGACCGGCGCCACCAGTAAATTTTATTATATTCAAATAAAATTTTCAACATGTTGTTTTCTCTATAAATGGAACAATATGCCAGGGTGCCCCATAAAAATTAAAAAAAAAACATTTTCCTATGTTTTAGAACCACCCTAATTTAAATATATATGAATTTATATGTATGTGTATATATATATATATATTATATATTTATAAATATATATGTATATATATTTTTTTTCATGCTTCCTTAAAACGACATTTATTAACATCGGCCGAATCAAGCGATTCATATATTATTTCCTGGCGTCTAGAACTGTGCAGTTTTATGTCATGTATATGTAAACTGTCAGAAGTGTTTTCACCCCACAATGAAAATGCATCGTCCATGAAATTGTGTTATCTCTTATAATTAACATTACGTGTATTATCAAATGCAGATTAAGCAAGATTAAGGAGACCGTCCCACTTTTTCAACTTTTTTAGTCCGATTCGTTTGAAAGTTGGCCAGTATATGTATTTTGTAAAAGTAAACCTTTTTACTTGTGGCATTTTTTCGATTTAGGCCTTACTTTTTTTTTTGACGAAAAATGTGTTTTTGGTATATTTTTATTGAAATTTCAGATTGGAACTCCTCCTTCAGTTTTGATGGTAGAACAAAAACAAAGACAGTTTTAGAACCCTTGGAACATTTCTAACAAACTCAAATTCGGCTTTTTTTGAAATTCAATTTTTTTCTATTTTTTCAAAATTTTTTGATATTTCAAAAATCAGCAACATTTTTTTGGGTTTAGAGCTATATATTTTTTCAAAGAATTCGAATTTGAAAAAAAGCCGAATTTGAGTTTGTTAGAAATGTTTCAAGGATTCTAAACCTGTCTTTGGATTTGTTCTAGCATCAAAACTTGAGAACTAGTCCCAGGATGAATGTTGAAAATTCAAAGTGTTGGGTATAAGCAAAAAATAAAATTTTGTGTTGAAGTGTATTATAATGAACAATTGATGTAATTGAATGCAGTTTTAATTTTTATTTTGATAGATTCCATACATAACTTCATATTCAAAGTGTGAATTGTGATTTCAAAAAAAAAAAAATTATCTTTTTTTTCAACAAAATGATTTTTTTATTTTCAGTCTGATTCTTATAAAATTTGACTGTGATATGTAACCTTTAAAAAGCAACACAATTGATTCCCTTCATTTTTTTGATTCAGGCCTTAGATTTTGCAAAAACTTGACATTTTGGTTTTCAGATATTGATATTTCACTAATATGGATATTTCATAATGGAACTCCTCCTTCAGTTTTGATGCTAGAGCAAAAGCAAAGACTGTTTTAGAATTCTTGGAACATTTCTAACAAACCCAAATTCGGCTTTTTTTTAATTTCCCATTTGTTCTCTTTTTATATGGGGTCAAAATCGGGAAAAAATGGAATATTTTGGGTGCTTTTCATTTATATTGATATTTCAAAATTGAACTCCTCCTTCAGTTTTGATGCTAGAACAAAAGCAAAGACCGTTTTAGAATCCTTGGAACATTTCTAACAAACTCAATTTGAGTTTTTTTCCATTTCCTATTTGTTCTCTTTTTATGTGGGGTCAAAATCGGAAAAATTGAAATAGTTTGGTCGCCTTACCCCCCCCGGGGGGGGGGGGGAAATTATTGTCCGTAGCGCCATAAAATTTTAGGAACGAATAGTCTACCACCTAAGGGTCCTTTTACAACAAAAACATGCAAAATGACCATGGAATCGACAGAATCTGGCAAGGGCCTGGGGCGGTCTCCTTAAGAGTACATTGTCCTCAATCATTCCTTTTCGACTAGTGACATGAGTATTACAATACTCGTACGTGTGTATCATCTCAGTGTATTAACTTTAAGGTATTTTAAAAACCGATGATGGTACTGTTGTACCATCTCTATTGAAAATAAAGTGTTTTTTTTACTTTTTTTCTACAATTCAGACTGGCACTTTTTTACTCTGCCATGACACTTTCATGCCAGCCAAAGGAAAAAAATACTTTTTTTTCAATAGAGATAGTACAAAAGTACTATCATTGCTTTTTAAAAAATCTTAAAATTAATTCACATATATGATACACACACACGAGTATTGTAATACTCATGTCACTAGTCGAAAATAAATGATTGAGGGCAATGTACTCCTAATCTTGCTTAGGCTATATTTGATAATACATGTAATGATAATTATAACGTGCTTCCTAGTTAATCTACATTTGATGATACATGTAATGATAATTGTAAGAGACAACACAATTTCATGGACGATGAAGGAAGGTTCAAAAATTATTTCCTAAGAGCCACATCAAGAATGATTGTCAAATTACCGTAAATACTGGCCGTTATTGCAATATTTGAGTTGTGCTTATTCTTTCATTTGCTAGAAAACCATTATCCTCGACAATATTCTGTGAAGAAATAAGAGTATTTGGGTTAAAATTATTCACTATAAGGAGCAGAATCGATATCTTGGGTAGCAGTGTAGGCCGAATAAAATACAAAATGAATTCATTATAAATCAAAATGGAAGATCATATAGTACAAAAATTATTTAATGGCATCTCAGTGAAAAAAAACACAGTGAAAGGGATTACTTGTGCGCTAAAATGTATCAGCAAACCGTAATGTGCTAGAAACAAAATAGAAGAAGGTGGAGGAAGACGAACTTAGCTAATGCAAGTAAGGATGAATGAATTCATAGTGTACCAAGGATGATGTCAAAAAATATATTTATGAGTTGAATATTACAGTTGCGACACATGCCCACAAGAAGCAGAAGCAGTTCAGGTAGACGCCTACGAGAAGCCTCTTAGCAGAATGCACTCAGGTGCTGATTATTTTAGATGCTCTGGAACATCTTAAATAATAAGAGGAGCATCTCTGGAGCATCTCGTGGTAAGATGCTCTGTATTCGACAATTCACTGGGTTATAGTTAAGGGACATGAATTATACCCTATTTACCCCCTAAAAGAACAAATATAGCATATGATTCGACAGAATTTTATTAATCCTGCTGCACCTCCACCTCTTAAAATGAGATCACAGGAAACGCACTTCCCATATCGGGCACCAATACTGTCAGGTGTAAACGGAGATTAATAATATTGTCTGTCGAGGGCAACAGGATGAATCAAACATCTCAGTCCAGGCCTTAAGCTGCATATATTGCTCCGGTTGCGAATGAGTCAGATATAATAAATTTGGTAAGTAGGATTTTCACCACACTGTTACAGAGTAATCAAAGAATACAGAACAGCTTACCGTTTGCAAGCAGTCGATATACATACACTCTGAGCTGGTTCGCCATCTGCGAGGTGACTTCCTGAGAGCAGATAGTACTATATACATACGAAGTATGTATATACTTCGCTGTATACAGATAGTATGTATGTATATACGAAATTTTTGCTACTCGGTGAACAAATCGTATTGAACTTAAAAAAAAGTATTTTGATTGCAAAACTGAATTTTTTTCAAGCCATTCAGGGTTTTAAGTTACATGAATAGTCTTTGGTTCCGCAATCGTACTGTGTTGCTTTCGCTACCGCAATGAGGCGATATGTTGCTGTTTGGTTCCTGAAGTCATGTTATAAAAGTTGCGCATTATACCTAGTGGAGGTGTTATAGTTATGTTGAAACCGTATTGCATAGAGTGATTGATTAACTCACTTTAGGTTAAATAAACGTCATTATTTATCTCACTAATATTAAGCTTTCCATCAAGTTTCCACATACACATCGATGTAAAAATTCATGTAGTTTTGAATTATGATCTCGTACAGGAAAACAGAAAAATAATTAATGGTTTCAATGCAGTTTATCGCCTTTTAATAATTACTTCATTAACTTCCGCTTTTAAGAAAGGGATAAAACTAGAGTTGAGGATTATAAACCTGCTATTGTCCGACTAAGTTTTAAGATCGCGTTTGAAAAAATTATCGTAACGACAGCATGCTCTCATGTCGAAGAAAATTAATTCAACTTTGTTTACAATACGCATCTGATTCAAAAATCGACTACGTTGGCCATTCTAAAATGCCTACAACTTTTTTTCACAGATATCGCTCTATGTAAATATTGATTTCATACTATTTATCGACTCTCGACAAACATTAGACTCGGTTAACATCAAACTGATCTAGAAGTGCCAAAGCAACGTTGTTAAGAAAATTCCTGATAATTTGAAATATACATTAGGAATTGTTACCAATTAGTCATAAATGATCAATTTCCATTGGAACTACATGATATTCTCAATTGTGTTTCACTAAACTTGGCGATCAGGGGCCCCTGCTGTTTTTTAATTTCACCAATTAAATAGGTAAAATCGTTTAATTTCTTCAAATCCATATCTTTACGGACATTAGTATTATCTTAAGTTTTTTTTACCATTGAAGCATAGCAATTTCTCTCTCCAATGCCCATCATTTTTCTTACAATCATCACCAATTTATACGATTGTCTCATTTCTAAAGAAGCTACAGTGCATAGGCAAATAAAGTCAAGGGAGAGCTAAGGAAAGCTTCGAGATTTGTTACAACTAATTATAAGGAAACTTATTTCGACACGACTAAAGATATATTCTTGCATGAGCGGAATGCATCTCTTTTGAACATCAAAATCATAGATGGTTAGGCTAACGGCGTTGATTGATTCAAATTTCTATTATAATTATTACCGTGGACAAAAATCTGACTTCCGCAGAACTGATCCCGTATACTGGTACTAAAAAATCTACTGGAATTCTAATTAGAGTTGAAGTGGCTCACCTCTACAAGATCTCTATTAACTTTTTACTCTTTATTTTATGAATAAAGTTTTAAATTATGAAAGCACTGAAGATTATAACCAATCAATCAGTACGCACTGGCCATCGAATTATTTTGACTCGAAACAGATTTAAAGTCCTATTCTCTTAATGCCTGAAAATGTTTGTCTCCTGAGATCTTCGCAAAAAAATTTACGAATCATTTAAATATTTTTAGATGTTATTTATAATCTGAGTGTTGATGAAGTCATACGAGTATATTGAAAACTTATCCCTCTCTTTAAGACCGTTCGAAAAGATGGGCCAATTATTCTGAAATGAAATCAATCTTTTGTCTACTTTAGAATAGGCAATTTTCGTGTGAATCATAAACCTATCTTCTGAGATGACTAAATCAAATCATATTCTTTCTCAGTGAACAATTATTCGATCCGCCTAGTGTAGGTGTACTAGATCGAATGTAGTGCAAGTGTACACACGAGGGGACAAAATGAGGTTTACAGAAGGTTCCCTGGTCACGAGAATCATTCAGGTGCATAAGTAGTTGTTTGTTTTCCAACCTGTCTATTGCAATTGCTCTTCGAAAATACTTTAGTGTTGTATCGCTAACAAAAATTTTGTTATTTCTTTTGCTCGAGTACATTTTAGAGAATTATTCTGCATCGAAATTCATTTATCTGACATAAAAAAGTTTATTTGTTGGTGTGCAGGATCATGTGCACTCATGTAGGGCTAGGTGAAACACAAGTTGCTTGGAGAAGATTTACTGTCCAGATGTTGGCGGGAGGATGGGTATTGACAGAGTGAGCACCTAGGCTTCGATAAGAGCAGCCTTATAGGTGTCACAGACACAGGTAGACACGTGCGGAGATGTCATGTGATAGACATGTGCGCACATTTGTCCCCCTCATTTTTCTTAGAGAGAGGACCATGCTCCAAAAAAAAAAATAAACGGTAACCCAAACCTCACAGACTTAAGGTATAGGTACCACGCAACAAAAAATAGTTCCCAAGGGTGGTCAACAATCAATCAAATCAAAAAAAAAATAAAGAAAAGTGACTCAATCACAACTATCTAAAAAAAATATTATAAATGACAATTCTAAGTCAAAGTTAACGCTTATGAAATGATTTCAACTACAAAAATCATAAACCGTTTTTAATATGAATTTACGTTAAATCACAAATCATACTATCAACCAAATCAAAAAGATACTGAACAATTCTTAGTATATCTTCAACCAAGCATTTATACTTCAAGAAAAACAAGCAATCACGAGGGTATCTTTTTGCGAACACTTTTATACGTACCCTTCCGTGTGGAAAGAACTTCTATACCATGATTAATAACCTTAATTAAAAAACGCAGTTTGAAAACTGTTAAGGAAAAACCGTTAACACCATTAATAAGATTATATGTTAACGCAAAGCAAAAAGGTTGTAGTTAAAACGCATCAAAAATTAGAACGTAACTAAGCAAACATGTTAGAACTTCAAGAAAAAATCAATTAATTAAGTTACTAATTTCAAGTCGCAGAAAACATGTTAACGAAAGAAAGAAAAAAAAATATTCCATATTAATACTTAAATACTTTACCCTCGCCGCTAATACAGCATGGTTTAGTATATTAAAATAAGTATAAAACGCCAAAACGAAAAATACGGTTAAGTAAAATTTTTTTAGAATTACTACAAAATAAAATTTACGTACCGAAACGCAGCCAAAATAAATGTTTAAACATTTTCTTTCTGTCAACCAGGTAACATTTTACCACATACAACCAAAAAAACATAAAAACAAATTTTTAATACACCCTAAACAGAAAAAATCATAATGCATTTGAAAAAATTAAGAAAACTTAATAATTAAAAAGCATAAAAGCAAAGCAAAGGGAACACGCCAAAAAGCAAAGCTGCTGACTTACCGTGCTTAAATATAATCAGCACGTCGACAGCCATGAAGAACGGTGTAAAAAGGGTCATATTGAAACGCCATTTTAATATTGTTAAAACAACCTACGCCATATCAATTAAAAAAAAATCACCCGTTGCATCATCGCAAATACCTTTTGTGTTTTCGCATAATACTCCTATTAGAAAAATTTAAACAAAACAAAAATAATAAGTCGCAATCAATCATTTAAAAAAATCGCAATCTTTCGAATTTCGAATTGTCACACAATTAAAAAATGCAATCAAAACATAACACTTTCAAATTAGAAATGTCAAACTTCTAACACCAAAACAAATAAAGAAATTTCTAATGAAAATTTTTGCGTCAATATTAAAAATAGTATACTTAAATTAAACACATGCTTAATAAATTAGATTAAATAGAACATTAAAAGCATGGATAGAAAAAACACTGCGCGCCTTGCATCGCATATTTCTCGCGATACGCAATTCCTACTTCACTGCACATAATTTCAGAACGCTTTACTTTTCAACTAATATCGAAACACTTTTCCAAAATTTTCCGATTATTTCTAATTTCGCTTCAATTAAATTTTTTCAACCTATCAACAAATAATCATTTCCAATTTAAACTCGTCGTGCACCCGCAGGGTTACAGGGACGGTTTTGACGTCCTGCATCTCGGGGACGTCCTGCCCGCTTTACGTGACGTAAATTTATCACTAAAGTTCTTAACGTTGATCTCGTAGACTAAGTAAAATCGTTGCTCTCCTACGAAGACTATGAAGAATCATGGCGAGTCCTAACGTCGACAATAGGATGAGGATCACTATCAGCGCGATCTCCATGTTATTAAACTTTTGGTCAAACGCCACTGTCGTGCAGATGACCAGAAAATCGCCATTTCCAGCGAAAGTCGTCGCCGCACCCGCGACAGCCTCGCCCTCAAACGCTTCCGCCATGGGTGATTCGTCCCGCGCATGCGCTGCAAAGAACAAATACAGAAAGATTAGCATGGCCGTTATCAATTAAAATAAATACAACACATAATTTGGTATCAATCTAGGTTGACTGACAACAGTCATTTAACAACCACGATAGTCTCGCATAAAGAAAATAAACGCTGATCTCATCGAGAAAAAAAATTACATCCGGTTACAAGACACCTGTCTTGTGAATTTAATTTAAATTTCTGCTGATCGTCGAACGATCGGGATCATCGACATCTAGATCAGTGACATTCCGGATCAGATAAAAATAGCTCGGCAAGACCGCAAGTGCGCATCTCGCTCTATAAATTCCTAGCTCAGCGAACTCAATTCGCAGCCTGATCAACCGTTCACAATTAAAAAACGTCAATTTAGCAATACGAATTTCTGAGTGAATGAGAGAAAAAAATTAATAAAACGTCTTAGCGACAACTGAAAGCTAGACGGTACAAATTCCTCAGGGGTAAAATACCTAAATATAACCTCAATTGACTTGAGTACATAGTAAGAATAAGAATAACCTATAAAATACAACGGATTACTGAGATTAATGAACGCAAAACGTATTTGCCAATAGCCAAAAAAACTCTTAAAATTATGATTACATCCTTAGCATTATTGATAACTGTTAAAACGAAGGTAAAAAGATTACACGTAAATCGTCGTGCTGTCAACGTCAAAACCTAATGAAATTGTCATTTTAACTCACATTTTTTACCTTTTTAAGGGGTAACAGATGATTTAAATTACTCCTAACAATTTTAGATCCAACTTTGATATCAGCGTAATTACGTTTAACTTTTTGGACGATCGCAGGCCCAATCCAATTTAATTGAAGCTTATGGGATTTATTATGATTCTTTAAAAGAACTCTGTCACCTACGTTAATATCCTTGTTGCGCCGCTTAAGGTTTCTATAGAGATTTCGCTCCGTCGTGTGATTGATAATTAAATTTCTGATATTTTCTACTGTTCGAACGGCTTCTCTGGCTCTAATATTAACTAAATCTAATTCATCATCAAAATTATATGTTACTGAATCGAAATTATCTGCCTGGTAGTACGGGCATGTATCGCGATTGAACATCACGAAACTCGGCGTTTCGCCTAACGTAGAGTTTAATGCATTATTTAACGCATTTTCAACTACTTCAAGCAATTGATCCCACTCGGTATGAGTAAGAGTATTAACATACAACTTCAAAAGATTACTTATTTTTCTATTATTGCGCTCCACGATCGCATTAGAATGTGGACTATAAGCTAAAACTTCTCTCTTAGCAATATCATGAATTTTTGCATACTGCTTTAGCGCCACGGATGTGAACTCAAGGGCATAATCGGATATTAATGTTTTGGGATAACCTAATAGTGAAAAGCAATTGCTTAAACACTCGATAATTGTCTCCGTACGCCGGTTGGATATAGCGTACAATCGACAAAATCTTGAAAACAAATCAATAACAACAAGAACATATTTATTTCCGTTATCAGTTACTTTAAGTGGTCCCAAAAGATCAATTGAAACTACTTCAAAAGGTTTTGTAGCTATTGGAGCTGTCAAAATTTTGATTGGCACAGAAGGTCTGGCCTTAAGTATTTTACCAACTTCACAGTTTTTAACAAATTTTCTTACAAGGGTTTTCTCCAATAAATTGTAATACTTCAGTTTGAATTTAAACAACGTATGTTTTTCATCCGTGTGATATAGACTGTGTATCGCTAATATAGCTTTACTCATTAACGAATTAGGTACAACTACTGTTAGTATGGTACTAGGTCTATTATCAATTTCTCGTCGTCGATAAACAAGATCATTTAAAATTAAAAATTTTTCTAAATCCGGTATAGTCGAATTACTGTCATGCAATAAAGCATTCTTAATTTCTATACAAAATGCGTCGTTGTTTTGCTCATCCATAAATTCTTTAACCGTCCAAGAAATGTCAGACTCTCTCGGTACATAATTGACGAGCTGGGGACAAGAATGTTTGTCCGCGTCAGTAATGTCATCGTCCGATGGCGGGTCAACCACCTCAGGTCTTGTCACACGTGCGTTCGTGCTTCGTCTCCGTGATCTTGTCTCGACCACACAAACTTCTGATTCGAATGCGATTTCCAAATTATCACAACAATTTAGTTCTTTAAGATTTAATTTATCATTATTAATCGGCAATCTGCTTAGATAATCCGCTACAACATTTTGTTTCCCAGGAAGATATTTCACCAAGGGGTCAAAGGAATGTACATTTATGCACCAGCGTGCCATGTTGGTGTCCTCAAGCAATTTCTTATTAAAAAGTGGTGCAAGGGGCCTATGGTCGGTATAGACCCGCACAGGATACCCAGTTATCAAGAATTTAAAATACTTTAGTGCAGCATGTATTGCGAAGAACTCCTTCTTGGTAGTGGAGTATCTTCGTTGGCTACTATTTAAATTTTTACTGTAATAAGCAATCGGTCTTAAAATTTTGTCGCTCGAATCATCCGCCTGCATTAGAACAGCACCTATTCCTGAATTTGAAGCATCAGTGAACACATGAAAGTCCTTGTTATAGTCGGGATGTCTCAGAACTGTGTCAGACGTCAATAGAGATTTCATAAACTCAAAACTTTTTTGACATTCGTCAGTCCAAGTATAAACTACATTTTTTCTCAAAAGATTATACAAGGGACTTGCTACTTCAGCGAAATTTGGTAGAAAATTGCGAAAATAGTTCGCTAAACCTAAAAACTGTTGCAGTTCTTTAACATTGGTTGGCGCTCGACAATCTTGCAATTTTTTTTTTGTATTTACATTTAATTCCATCTGCGGCAATGATATGGCCCAGATATTCGATCTCCTGCTTGAAAAAGTTACATTTCTCAAGCTTCAATGATAAATTTCCGGATCTAAGCATTTTAAGAACGCTTTCTATATCCGATAAATGTTGAATTTTATTTTTAGAAAATACTAAAATGTCATCGAGGAAAACAAACGCGAGCTTTCCCAAAATGGGTGTAAGCGCTGAGGTCATTGCCTTTTGAAAAATTCCTGGAGAAGTAGAAAGACCAAAAGGTACACGGCAGAATTGATACTTACGATAATTTACGCTAAATGCCGTGTACTTTCTACTCTCTTTTTCCAATTCAATTTGATGGAATGCACTGCGCAAATCAAGGTTAGAGAACCACGCGTTTCCTCCTAGAGTCGCTAGGATATCGTCGATACGTGGAAGGGGATAAGAATGTTTAATTAAAACCTTATTCAAGGAACGAAAATCAATCACGGGGCGTAAATCTCCCGTTTTCTTTTTAACTACAATGACAGGGAAGTTAAAGTCAGAGTGCGACTCTTCTATAATACCCTGATCTAACATCTCATTAGTTATCTTCATTACCTCTTCTTGATACTTGTGGGGTATACGATAGGGAACTAGATTTAATACTGGAGCATCAGGCTTCAACTGAATTTGATGCTTCAAAATATTAGTGACTCCTATTTGTTCGCCTTCTAAAGTTACTACACCTCTAAATTTATTTAACAAATTAAGTAAGGGTAATTGAACGTCTTCTTCATTACATGTAACGTCTTTGTCTGTCAAGTCACGTCTTAACTCCTTCTCTCCACGTTCTCTTAACTCCTTCTCTCCACTTATTAAAACTGTATTTACTTCTGCATTAAATCCTAACTCCTTGTCGTCAACAAGAATTTCACCTCTGCCACGAGTATCAGCGTGCAACGCAAGTTTACTATCGACAATGGCATTAATTCCACCACCTGACGAAACAACCTTAGTCGTACCTGACTCCGCGACAGAATTTAATTCGACCTCACTAGCATCTCTTAATGCTGTGTCAACACTTGTTAAATACACTTCGCTCTCGATTTCATCATTATCGACTAATTCCACATTACATATCATTGTATTCTCTGATAAATATAGTGTCTCATCACTTGAATTCAGCATCATAATTGGTACCACACCATCGTCGTCTACTTGAACAATTGAATCAGCTATCATAGCACCATTCTCGAGACATCTTTTGTTAATCATATACTCTCCTGCAATAGGTTTTTTAATAAATCCATACACAACATTTACGGAATTACCAGGTATTTCAACCTGATTACAGTGCACTATTAACTTCTTCGTACTCTTTGACTGATTACAGTGCTCTATTGACTTCTTCGTACTCTTTGACTGTGTTGGCTCAGCCACTGCTGAGCTCTCTCTCTTTTTTCCGCAGTCATTATTTTTTACTCTCCTGTTGCTCTTTCTTGCAACAGCAATCTCTGACAACAGACAGTCACTATTAACTATCCATCTCATTACTACTTCTCTACTTAACAATGGTTCCACATTTAAATCTTGAAAAGGAATTTTAACATTATTCCAAAGAAGTTCTTTTTCTCTAAAGTTAATGACCGCATCTTTTAACACATCACGACCAAGAATCAGGTCATAATTAAACTTAGCTTCTTTGACTATGAGTGCGCTTGTTTTAATTACTTTGTTAGTGCCGGGAATTTTAATGGATAATTCCACTTCACCTGTGACGTCACTTTTTCCGTTTATTCCTTTTACTCTGAGATGACTCGGCTTTACTTCATTACTCAAATTTTTAACCTGTCTGTAACTTATAAGACATTTCTCTGAGCCACTATCTATCAGAGCATTCAAATACTGATCGTTATTTTTTATTATTATGGTCGGCTTGTTGCACTCTTTAAATGATACTAAACCAGCATTTCTATTAACATTTTTTACAACGCTCACAAAGAAATAAGATTCGACAGTCTTACTTTGATCATGATCATTTTCTAGTTCTTCTTCTTGCAACAAATTATATCTATTTTTACATTTAAACACGGGGTCAACGTACGATTGGGTTATCTCGGTGGTATCTGGATTTGCCACGGTCTCTAGTTTAACGAGGTTGGTACCGCTAATTACCTCGGGCTCAATCAGTTTCAATTCTTCCTCCCTACCTTCACCTAGGGTAAAAAATCACCTGACTCGGTTTCTGCCCAATGCACTTCATTTTTACCTCGAATTGCGTTACCTCTACCACGCAGATACGCCTTATAGTTACGGACTTCCGTACCGCTCGCTCTACAATTCTTTACTACGTGGGCTCCTCCGCACGCAAAGCATCCACGCGGAAATTGCTCTCTTTTGCTTCTGTACTCAAAATTTTTTCCTGCCAACTGACCAGAACTATTGTTCTCTGCTTTTTTCATGTTGCATTCCAGAGAACCAACTCCTCTGTCTCCTACGTAACTACTAAATTCTCTACCTCTTGTGCGAGTACTTCGTGCGAGCCAGGGCCTAGGAATAAACCTACGTGCGCCTGATCGAAAATTTCTTCGGTTATTTACTACACTGCCGTAGAATACCTCACTTTGCGGAAACTGTTCTGCCTCGTCAAATCTCTCCTCAAATTCACCGGTTATCTCACCTACGTAAGCTTCACTCTCGTGCCTGACTTGGTACGTACGCGCGAGTATTTCTTTACTTTCGGCCTGAGTTCTCACAGCAGAAATTAATCTAGCCAATAACTCTTCCGCAGTACTAAACTGGGATTCAAAGATTTTTCTGGCGAAAGACTCATTTAGCAATGGTCCTAACGTAGCTAATGCCAGAATATACGTCATGCTATCACCAACAAATTTTTTTAATTCTGCCTGAGTCGCGCAGTTTTGAAAATACGCGTGCCGTTGCCATCCTAGTGAGTTTGAATCTAAAATACTTTCTGATAGCTTTCTTATTTTTGAAAATGACGTAACAAGTTGCGCGGCCAAAGCGTCATTCTTCACTAATTCTAATCTATTTAAATCACAAGCTAGGGCGTGTATACTTTTCTCTCCACGTGAGACGTAAATGTCTTCTAGTATTTGAACAACTTGATCGAACGTATAATTTAGGTCGGCATTTACTAACTTCGTGACAACCGTATTAAAATCGCCGACGTTCTTGTTCGCTGATCTTATTAGAAATTCTTTGCGCCTCTGATCACTTTGGGCGTCTGGCAATAAAGACATATAAGCCCTTAGGTTCTGTATATGGGTCGAGAATGTTTTATTTTCGCGAAACTCAGCATCTTGGGCGCGGCGTCTTCCACGAAAAATTGGAAGCTCTGAAT
The DNA here is from genome assembly GCA_030386875.1 of Morinoia aosen. NCBI lineage: Eukaryota > Metazoa > Arthropoda > Malacostraca > Amphipoda > Talitridae > Morinoia > Morinoia aosen. The sequence continues at coordinate 10,822,597 of CM059561.1, forward strand.
TCGTCATAATGGTACCTAGATTCGGAACAGTTAAATTTGCGGCAATATCGCGTGCAAGTTGCGTCGTAGTTACATTACTACTAGCGCTACTAGGACCAGCAACTGCTGTAATTGGGGTTGACATTTTGCTAACTACTTCCGTACTAGTCACTCTTGGAGTACTGACTCGTCCTGATCTAGTTACAGTATGCTCTGTACGTATTATTTCGTCCTCACTATCAGAATATTCATACATCTATCCTATTCACAATTCAATATGCAATAATTCCCTATTATCAATGAAAAATTCAAAATTAATCAAGTATCAATCAAAAATTAATGTCGTACTTCATAAACAAAAATAGAAATTATTTCTCCCAAAATCAATCAACACGCAAACAAAAATTAAATAATCGTGCCTAAAAAATTCGCACAAAATAACAGTAAATAATAATAGCACAACACCAATACGGGTAAAATAGAGCAATAATAGTAGCAGTAATAATAATAATAATAGCAATTGCGCTCTATTTCTTAACAATTAATATCTCAATACCACCATCAAATATTCTTGCTTTCTCACCAGTTAATGTTCACGTGACTTTGCTTCTCAGGCAAGAATATCAAGGAATTTATAGCTGCTGCAGAACAAAAGATTTACTATCAAAATTGTAGCTTCTAATAGCAAAAATCAGGATTTCTGAATACCTCTACTAACTCTCCTATTTAATAACGATAAAATATCAACTTACAATTTTTACTGAAGGTAAATTTTTGTAAACTGCTACTTCCAGATACGTAGCTGCTACAGATCCGTCGTCTAACACTATCACAGCGTGACTGGTGATGCTTGCTTGCTGCAGAGCGCTCTCACGTGATTATTGAAAAAAAATTTTGCATCAGCAAAAAATAGCCTGCTCGGATACAGTATGTCGCTCAGACCTAGAGATAAAATTTCTTCGATTAATACTTAACTCGAACAAAGAAGTCTGCTGCAGATCTCGTCGCCTTGCTGCTGCGATGTTGCTGCTGATTTGAAGAGTTGGGAATATTGGTGACTGATGTTGCACGATGTTATTGATACTTTTAAATCGTAGTACGTATCACTTATCACTGGTTACAGTTTTTGATACAATTTCACTGGTACAGTTAGTTACACTGTCGTAGTAAGTATTGCAACACAATCTAAAATGAATTGTTGATGACTTAAATGTTTGTAGCACTTCAAAAATTAGCACAATTGTTCATTCACTGGATATTTGCCGCTGGGAAAGCGCAGATCTTGACCTCGAAGACTAATTCCACTTCGTCGCCGGCTTCATATATCAAAACTCTTGTTCTGAGTGGTGAATTGTGGTGGAGTAATATACTAATTTGGGTGTCGGCGTTCAGTAGCACAATTTTTGGTATGCTGATGCCAAATACAAGGGTAGTTTCTTGGGGCTGCCAAAGTTGATGATTTCCTCCGGTACACATCGAGACCGAATAATGTTCAATATTATCAATACTTCGACACTTATAACACTTATGTGAGTACGAGTTTACCACATACTAAGGCCACCACATGTGCAGGATCATGTGCACTCATGTAGGGCTAGGTGAAACACAAGTTGCTTGGAGAAGATTTACTGTCCAGATGTTGGCGGGAGGATGGGTATTGACAGAGTGAGCACCTAGGCTTCGATAAGAGCAGCCTTATAGGTGTCACAGACACAGGTAGACACGTGCGGAGATGTCATGTGATAGACATGTGCGCACATTGGATTAAATTGGCCGATTTATTCTCGAAAACGAATATAAAAGACATAGTCCATTTCAAAAAGTGTCAAATACAGCAAAAAATCAATTTCGAATATTTTTATCATGCCGCCATAGGAAACATGAGTTTTCAAATTTTTTGTTTGCAAAAACGCTAGTGCCAGATCATAGCCCTGTATGAAATGAGTTCAACAACAACTTGAGTGCAGATATAATTAGTGAAAAATGATTTCATTGATTTACAATTTTAGAACGTAATTTTTCAGTTGTCACTAATATTCAATTTATTAGAGAGCGATCGGTATTTGAAGGTTTCTCAAAGAAAGAGTGAAGTATTCAGTAAAGACCTACAATATAATTTTTTTCATTTCATTTCACTTAGCTACAGCTAGTAATGGTCGACGTTATTTTCTTTCCAATTTATAAAGATGAATTTGGAAAAACATTTGTCAAAAATTTAAAATCAAGCGTAGAACACCAATTACAAAAAATGCTGAACGGAATCACATATCACGGGGATGGATTAATTGAATGATTCTCCTTATCCTAAAATCTACATCTTATATCTCTTCACCATAACAGCTTAATTCACCTACAATTAATATAACGAGAAAAATGTTTAGCCAGACCTTACAACGCTGACAACGTGGGAATAGCACACAACTTTTCGAATGGCGCACCACGTAAAATAAATTTTTCCCACGGATACCGAAAGTAAAAATACGATAAAGTGCCCATTAATGAACTAAACTAATATTTTTACCCCCGCATTTCGCTACCTTGGTTCATTAATGTTCAATAATACTGCAGTATGCTGTGCATAAGGGAGGTCAAGCTACAGTAAAAATAGTCATAATCCCTCATAGTCTTGAATTCAGGGATGCTTGAAAATAATCTTCTTGCCCTACACGTGTTGTTTATCCATTGAAGCATAGCAATCTCAAGCTTTCATACTCAAATATTCATGAATTTACCGAGAGAAATAAGAATTAACAATATAAAAAGTCTCTAACGACCGTAATCTCAATAATGATAATGTATATACCTAATGGCTTATGCTACAACTTTCAGGACCACGAAAGCTTTCTGACTGCTTTGTTTTTGGATGATAAAATAATATAATCTATTTTATCTTCCCAAACTTCTTGAATATTATGCGTTCAGTATAACATTCATAATGTAATTAGTTTTAGCTACGATTAAATTCAAAATTCTTTAATAAGAAATGTGATGGTCTCGGATTTCAATTTAAGGAAATCAGCCGGCCACATCGTTTCTTTTGTAGTCCTTACCAACAAAGTTCTTCAATGCCAAAAGGTTTAACCAAGGAATATTTAAAAACACAAGTTATCTATCCCGGTGTTCACTTCTTTAGAAACCCAAGTGAAATTGGTGAGTAATTTTTTTTTCCATTTTAGCGATGTTTGGTTTTAGATAGGATCCTGCCAGTAAATTTCCAAAATAATTGCGATTTCGTTGAATCGAGTCAGAACTTATAACCCAAACAGCTCCGTAAGCTGAAAACTACGGTAGTGACGATGGTGGAAATAAGCCATATCCTGCCGTTCGGATGTGTTCGGTGGAGTTCTCAGACTGAATTACAACGCACATTCATGAAAAAATAGTGGAAGTAATAATAAATTCAATAAAAAATAACAGTAGGGTGCACACTAATGGTGAAAGAAAGAAGATTGCACCAAGGAAGCGAACAAAACGACTGTGCCAGTGAAATTCATTGTATATAGTTTCGCACGCTGCATGCCAATTTTTTATTGAAAACGGAATGAATTGTGTGTGAAACGAGACCTGAAGTACTTTACTGGGAGTCCTGTAAGTATTTTTGAAAGGATGCGTGTCATATAGTGAAGTGGGCATCGTTGTGGTGTGACTCTGCTTGTTTTAATAAGACTTCCGGAGGCTGAGATTTATGAGTCTCGGAAGATCTTTATGCGCTCGGCCCGGATACCTCATACCGTTCGGGTCGCATGTCTTGATAGCGCCTCCGGCGGAAGATCCGACTGGCGCCTTTCATTTACAAGCACCGGATGGGCTTTGTTTAACCTCCGGGATCTGCTACTCTTAAGGAGAATCTGTGATTCGATAAGTCAGTACAATACTAGAAGTCCTACAGTGAGTTTACCTATCCTTCAGCCTGGTATTCGGCTAAGCAAATAGAAGTTACAACTTCTACTTAATAAATCTCTAGTCGTACTGAAAGTAGCGACATTACAATGCGTTACACCAATGGCGTTTCCCTTGCTTACGAGGTTAGAGAATTTTTTATTCGCATTCGCTTGTATATTTTTTCTCTGCCGTATCTTAAAAGTCGTCATGGTGTGCGGACCAAGTTTCGTGCAACTAATTTAATTCGCCTCGAAACTTTCTAGCAATTTGTCTGGAAATTTGATACACTGAACATCACCTTGTCCTTTCTTATTCTTATTTGTACCGTTTATTATTTTCGTAAATAAGGAATTTGATTTTTTCATCTCAATACTGCATAGTGTACTGAATCATGCGAAGAGTTAATCAGATCTGTGAAAAACTCTAATTTTTTAATGGAAATTTAAAAAACTAGGCACAACAACATTTTCACATGTCGGGGTGTATGTTGCCGCTACTTGCCGGGATTGTTTCCACGAATACATCTTTTTTTTTAAATACGAGTGCCGTAGCTTTGATCAACTGCCTCAAGTAAGTTGGTGAACTCATGTTCAATTATATTCCGCTAGTTTACTGAGTAGGTTTCTGATTTTCAGACTATTTCATTACTTTGCTCATAAAAATAATCATATATTTCTATTTTCGTTTTGTACGACGACTAGTTCTGAAATGATCTACCCGTACTTCTTATGGCTAAAAATTATAATATTTGAGGAAAAATAGTTCAAATTTCTAGATTTTTGTTACAGTTTGCTTCAATGGAGTGAAAAAAACTCAGAAAGCATTTTCTCTGTGCAAAAGATGGGATTTTAATTGGTTTCTTAACAGTCAGGCCATGTTTCTGCAGGTACTATAAATACCTATTATTAAGGATGAATTTTTTATTTTGACGTTTTTAAGCAACGGCATCTAAAAGCCTTCAACAAGTCATAATTGACTTGTTGAATGCACTTACAACGCGTTTCAAACATCGATGAGTTAATTAATCACTTGCTACGACTTTCTCTCAAACAATTCGAGTCATGATAATATGCGTAATAGTTCCTAAGGCTATTTAATCAAGGGGGACTTGGAAGTGCATATGTCTTAGATTCCCTCAAATTATTAAAATCGTACGCCCCGCTGGATCTTGTGTTTCGTGGACAGCCCACGCTACCTGACTCTCCCTTCACCTGCATAGATCTGGCCCTCTGGTGCGCAGTCGACAGATCGCATGGTGGCAGCTCCTGATACGAACAAATTGAGAAGATGTTTCGGTTACTTAATTCAGTTGACCTTCAAGAGCAGTTGATATTGTAATATAGGGCTGTGAATAAGTATCAGAGGCTAACTATATTTTTCACCCTAATGAACATTCTGCTGAAGACAGTGCTTCTCATCTCTATAGGAGTGGCAAAAATGAATTAATTTGCTTCTACTAATACTTCATTTGTACCGCACATTATTCTTTGAAGGCTTTCGTTCAATGTGTTCATTCGTTTGTTCTCTTACATGATAACGATAATGATGATCATTTTATAGTATAAGATGACCTCGAATAGGTGGAACCTCCTCATTTATATTCCAACAAAAGTCTCGCGTCAGCGTACCTGAATTATAATTATTGCGCTAGTGAATTTGCTTTATACTGCTATTTTCTGCTTATATCTGTGTATAACGTCTTATGTAGTGAATTTGAAAAAGAAGAACGATAGGTGTTCCACCCTCATTGCTTTCTCTTTCTTTCACGCTTTTCTTCCCTTCAATCCTGTTCCCTAGATTGACGCACATTTCATTGCGTTCATACGGAGCTGGTAATTAAAAGAAAATATGTTCAGTGACTCTCCGTGAAGTATTCTACAAAGCTATATTCAACACATTCGGCAAAAATAGTACAGCGTTTTGTTGAAGTGGTACGATCAAAATTTTTGGCTTCAACGAGCGGACTTAAGTCCCTCACCTGCAATGGCATCTCTGAATAAGTTGTCGTTGTTTCCTTCGCAAATGATGTAGTGGTTTTTGCTGACGCTGCCGTCCGAGTTCTGTACTTGCACCTGGTAAGCTCCAATCGGACGCAGGGACGCACCACAGCGTTCGTTGCCCGTAGGATGTAGGCCAGGCTGTAGCGGAGCAATCGTTGTCGCAGAGCCTGTCAGTGAAATGAAACGGTGAAATAGATATTGATGAGTTTGAAGAGCATTCTCCCGTACCTGAGATTCATGGTTCATCCGTAGGTACTCTGGTAATTTGGGTTACTAGTGGAATAAGTTGCAAGTTCAATATTTCTATTGTTAATTATGAAAGAGATGCCGATTCAAGAATGTGGAGGGTAATTTTATATTAGAAAAAGGAATATTAAGTAAATCATTCGCGCCGTTTATTGACAACTTTTGACACAAGTGTTCACGCCATCTTTTCCGAAAATGTCTGAATGACATAGTGCGATAATCAAACTCAACTTTGAAACGGTATGGTTGACGTTTTCAGGAACTGCTCAGTACACAAACATCCAACGAATTTATCTCTTAGGAGCTGGGAGGCCTAATGGCCTAATTGGCTAAGTTGCACATGTTTACGAACAGCTTCTACAAATTCTTCTTTAACTCTACTCAGGTAACAAATTCTAGTCTATCATATTTTCGCTTACTATCGCATCCATCATTACATTAGCTGTCGCCATCGCACCCATCACTATAAATTTTACACACCCTTCAAAGTTGTATTGAAGATCGTCGCTTATTAAGGAAACTGCTGGATAGATTATGGGCTGAAGGCACTACTGTAACACTCGCTGTTCTGCGTACTATTGAGCCAGCCTCAGAGAAAAAGCTACATTACTCACTTTCCGCTCGTGTGGTGTTCAAGGAGCGTTATCCGACGTGCGAAATGGATCAGTACTCAGTGTTGAAACTTAAAATTCAATTCGATGTACATTCTTGTATTCAGAGCTCTTTGTTTCAATATCTGTTGACGCTCTTTACTAAATTGTGTTCGTGCCATTTTAGGTCTAGGTACACGTATACCCAGCACACGTGATCTGAGATCAATAAGTTCTGAATCCTAAAGAATTGAAAATGCAAAATGCAAAATGCTTCTAGAAAGAAGCGGTGACATGTTCCTAAAACTGGAATTAAAAAAAATGAACTCAATTATATATACGTTTTGGTCAACAATGAACGAAAGCTTATATTTCCTCAATTCATCCTCACCAAAAACTTTAATCTTTAGAATAATTGTCTGGTTATCCAAGCCACTACCTGACAGCATGCTTTCAACGTTAAACTCGGCTGACTGACCATCCGTTGTTGCAGCAGTCGTAGTCTCAGCAGCTGTGGTTTCAGTGGCAGTCGTTTGAGTACCCGATGTTGTAACGGCGTCTGTAGCTCCACCAGCAGTTGAACCGTCAGTCATTGCTGCAGTCTCAGTTTCTTCAGATGTTGTTGGTGTAGCCGTTGTTTCAGCTGAAGCCATAGGTGTAGCCATTGTTTCATCCGACGTCGTTGGTGTAGCCGTTATTTCATCCGATGTCGTAGGTGTAGCCGTTGTTTCATCCGATGTCGTTGGTGTAGACGCTGTTTCATCATCCCCGGTAGCTGAAGCCGTCGTGGCAACTTCTGTAGTTGCGGTGGAAATCCGCATTAGTACAAGCTATGTGCAAGCTAATACACACATCCATGGAAATCATATTATTTTATAGTATCAGTATTGATGGCTTATTTGACATGAATGAGCTTCGTGGTGAATCATTTCGACAGATTGAGCCAAAAATTAAACGGATTAATTCAAATATATTGTATCAAATAAATATTGGATGTAATAATATTAATAGTCTCACCAGTAGATGACGCTAAGACTGACAGTAACAACCTTGACTACTATTTTGAATATCTCACTGAACATACTATCGCATTCTTAATCGGAACACTGCATCTCCTTACTACCACAACAACTTGAGCTCCTAGCCGAAGAAGATCAATGTGCTAGTTGCTTCCTCTGACTTTGGGTTAACCCGTACTGTGATCTACATCAGCTACAATTATTGTAGCTGCTAGCAGGAGGAAATCACTGTTTTGATGTGAACTCAAGTTCCATTAAGTGCCTACACTCTACAATCGTGCGGCCCACGTCTCAACGTTTACCACGCATTCTGAAGCCCCAACGCGGGTTAATTCGGGTCTACGCTCAGTAGCACTCTAGCTGCAGTTCGTCTCGTCTGCGTCTACAATAGGCCCTGAAGTTGACACCTTAGAGGTTGATAGTTGGTTAGCTTGGCACTCGCTTATTGATGTAACTCGCTATTATCGATTGAGCAACTTGATAACCCATATTTGCCTGGCTTACTATAACTATTACCTCATTACTAGTCTGCGTGCTTATTACTGTTTTCATATTCCCAGCTTACGTACTGATAACTATTACCATATTAGTAGCCTACGCGCTCATAACTGTTACTCTATTACTAGCCTATGTAGTTATAACCATCACCTTCTACCTAGATTACGTCCTTATAACTTTTTTTCTTCTTATTTGCTCTCCTACTTAGAACGATTACCGAATTACTTGCCTACGTACAGGTAACTATTACCTTATTTTAATTATCTAACTTTAATCTTTTCTTAATTTTTCAACCAGCCAACGCGGGATGAACTTATGGTTTGGAGGTCGTGTGCCCTTGTCTTCCTCCAGTGCGAGAACTACGAGTTTATCGCGGTTTCAGAGAGGCTTTGCTTGAGCAGAATCCTCGTCCTTTAATAACCCAGCTGTGTTTTTTCTTAATTAAAAGAAATTAAACTACTCCTGGCTCTGACCTTCTATTATTACTATTCCTTCCACAAAATCTTTTGCATGTGTACACGAACACAAATATATGAGCTTTTGTGCATTACTAGCAGTGTATTCTAATAGCACATTTAGCATATTGGAGAATAGGAAAAGGTACTGTTTTTGTATGTTATCTACTGATGCCTATACATATTTGTGGCGCCTCTACAACTTTCAGTTGCGCTGGCAGGTTTTGAGCTCATTCTTTATCACCTTTCTTATGTACTTGGCCTTGCAGTGGCCGAGTTCACAGAGTGCTTGCCTTCTGTGCTTCCTGCACTGGGTTCAAACCCTGGGCGCAGCAGTTAACGAGAAAAACGTGGACGCTGCAAATCAGGGTCGTTACCTGCAGTGGGGTCACTGTCCTCAAGGAATGTTACCTGGGCACTAAACGAGAGGAAAACAAGACCTCAAAGCTTGAACGTGACTAGGGGCATGGGGAACCCATATCATGTACATTCCCTGTAAAAGAATCATGTCAATGATACTCAGCCACTCTCCCCAGGAAGGAAAAAGGCTCGGTATACACAACACTTATGTGCGTAAAGCCAAGTAAAATAATATTAATGATGTACTTCATTATGTACGCAATGACCACTCGCCTAAGGATGTATTTATACTTACACATATAATTATATGTACAAATACCGGGGTTGTGTAATTCGATGCACATATTTTAGTCATATGCAGAAAAACGCTAAATAAAACGATTTTCAGGAGAAAAAAAAACTCAAAAACTCTAATTTTCGAGAAATAATACCGTTAAATAATTTTGGATTTCCGTAGGAATAGGCTAAAGCGTGAGACTGTTGAATAGACTAAAGCGTCAACAGCCTGCGTAAGAAGTTAGATTTTACTCGTTGGTTGCATTGTTAGCCTATTCCTGCGCGTATCTAAATTTATTTCAGGTCGTCATTTCTCGAAAATATGTTTTCAGGTTTTTGTCACTCATGAAATTCCATTTATTTAGCGTTTTCTGTATATGGTTAAATTATGTGCATCGAATTACACAACACCCTGTATACATATTTTCGTCCGGAAAAATTTCAACCATAAGCTTGAAAAACTCAAAATGAATCGATTTTCACGAATGATAAAATGAACTGGGCGGAAATGGCGAAGGTCTTAGAGGGTGAAGAACTCGCCATGCACTTTGTCCCCAGGAGTAAGCACCCTTTGACAGGATTCAACTTAAATCATTTACTGAAGTATCTGATTCAACCACGAGATGGGAAGGAAATTGAAGCAAGAACATCTTCCCTGCGCATTTCCTCACGTGTCTCTATTACTGTTGGAAAGAAGCCGTCCAAGGACGGAGTTCCTCATACAATTACAGCATAGAATTTGAGCACGTGCTAGGCGAGGCCGGGTTGTGTGTCGGTTCTGTTGTTGTCGTTATAGTTTCGCGTTCCAAAGTTTCCCAGTCGGGCTGGAAATGATGATCGAGGTTTAATATTTTTGTCACGGAACGGATCTTGGGGTCGGCTGACGCCGCCCATCACGTTACGATTGAGGAAATTAAACCGTGACAGTCAGAGTAGAAAGAATATTAAGGATGGGAAATACACAAGAAGAGGATGGATAGAAAAGGTGGAAAATAGGAATAGCAGGAATTGGCATAGAGTGCGCCACGCGTCTACCTTATTATGATCTGCATGGGAAAAATGAAGAAAATTATCGACATACACCTTCTAACACAAATAGCACACCAAATGAGAGAAATGCACGCTTCGACTCTTAAAGAGCGCTCACGAAGGATTGCATAATTTAACTTTACCCAAAATTTTTTGGCAACTATCATAAGTAGACTTACGCACAATGAATCGGAATTAGAAAACAAAATAAATAGCTAGGCTAGCGTAAGCATGAAATAATGGGGATAATGCATAACAGTAAAACCTTGGCTCACCTCAAGATACATTACAATAAAACTCTTCGTACGGTGCCCAACGTAAACTCAGCACATTTGCTAAAGAAACACAACATGACACAAAATCACACTTAAATGGCGCGCCAATTTGAAGCACTGTTCAATGTGCTGCTTTGTACCTACACTTGTACTAATGATCACTATTTTTAGAGTTCTCAATACCACAAAACCCAAACTCTTCTGTGATGTGTTGTCGCTGGGTGTTCGATGCCTACTTCTTCTGATTTCGGTGGTTCTCAACTGAGTTCTCAGAGTTCTGTCGCGGAGGCGGTGCTTCTTATACTCCATCTTGCAGGCACCGCTGCGTTCCGTGCTTCGCACGTTCGCTTCATAACAGGGAAAAATTTTGAAGTCATGCACAGCCCATCATTCCTTGATTCGTTGAGGGGCTTGATTACTGAAGATTTTGCACGTCGTTTTCGCATTGTTCGTGATTGCGCGGTTCCAATTTTTATGCTGAAGTTGCTTGTTAGCTAGGGATTGACGTAGAAACACTTTGAATGCCTTCGGGAGAGTCGGTCATAAGTTTGCATTTGATGATCGTCGTCGCGAAGCTGATGTGCTTCGAGCGGATTTCAGTAGCAAGTTCGCACTTCGACGACTGCTGGTTACTTCACTAAGATGTCCATGTCGTTGCTTATGTGCAGCGCACACCGGCAAAGGGCCGGCGTGCTTTGTTCACGCACTCAGGTTTCGTGCTTCTCTCCTTGCGTAACTCAAAGAAACAACATCACGATTCTTCTTGTGAACTCCTTATATGTGTACCGCTTGGATCATTCTCGAAGTTTCTCGAATCTTTATAGTCATAATTACAGCATTCTAAACTTGATTGGTGGAGTTCTTGCTTGTTCCTGCATTCTCGAATTTTGATTGGCTATGTGCTCGTGCTCGATCACAGTCCGCTAACTCATTGGTGCCTTTCGTGCGGAGCCCTCGCTGCCCAAGATATTCCAGCGCCATGAATGGCTATTAGTCGGAACCCTCACCGTGGGCCACGCCCCTCGTCCAGCGATGCTCGGCCGTAGCTGGTTCTCACGCCTACGTGTTTCTACGTGTGCACCCGCGTTTGTGTTGTAGGACCTTGTATTTGTGTTCGAGTTGTTTGCTGATGTGTGAGTGTGTGCGCGTGTGTTCGTGTTTGTGTGCCAGCCTTTGTTGATACGCCTGAGCCAGCAGTCTGGTGCAAGTGTTGACCGAACGGGTGACAGAGATGAATCGCAAGCCTCTTGAGTTCGCGAAATATGAGAACGATCGCTGCCCTGTAACAAATTTCCCCCTTCAAAGCTGCCCAAGCTGCCCCTCGCACTAGCGGTGCTGGCTAACGGTTTTCTTAATAACGGTCACTACACCCGATATCCTAAACATTCCTATGTCTCTTCACAACGCAGTGTTTCCATCGCAGCTTTTACTTGGTCTATCTAAAGAAATATTATATATCATTACATTTTTTGTTTTTGTCACTTGGAAGATGATGAATAAAATGTATTTATTCTGTGCCTGTCGCACGCTAGCAGGAGGGTTTAATTGGGTTTAACTAATATGAATTAGGTGCAACGAACGTAAAAACCAATGGTCTCGGTGTGGGCTTACGTTTATAAGCGAGCGCCAGATGCTGGTCAGAATTTTATGATGAGGCAATAAAGAAAGAACCGCGGGCTTGCCCTTCAGCGTTGGACAGGCCACAAGTCCAAAACTACGGCTCTATTATCGTTTATCATAAATTCATTGGAGGGAAAAACCCCCTCGTTCCTTGTCGACCTTTTTGATTAACTAAGGCACACCAGGCAAAGCCGCAGTGACCGCCCAAAGTTGCCCTATCCCTCACTCCCCCCGCCCCCTCGGTCGTGGCCCGTTCAGTCTCTTATATATAGAAGGAGAACATTAAGCAGTTTAAGGGCCTTTCACACGATCAGTTTTCTCGTCAGTGACACTCACACTCACCGAGTGTGGTCAAAACACTCGCGTTTACACGTACGTTCGCGTGACAGAAGTGGCGCGTCACTGGCAATCTTGCCAGTGCTTCACTATGCGTTGTCGAGAAGATTCGTCGTAGTCAAAGCAAGCATACTCATCGGCTTTGCGGTCATAGAGAAGAAAAAACACCGTAAATTTAGTCAGGGGGTATAAAATCCAGTGGGTATAAGATTGGCTGGCTAAACATCCAGAAAATGGCAGTTATAACCGGATTTGTAGTAGGTTAGGGCTAAATCTCCAAATTTCGCTCACTAATTATTTGTCGCATTCCTTCTTTTTTCAGCATTTGTAAAATTTGGTCACACCAAATCTAACAAATACTACAACTACTACGAATGTAATAATCTACTTCATAATAACTTCAAGTGCAGGTAATATTTTCCGCTCGTTCTATACAGTTTTGCATGTACCAGCGTGTAATAGTATAGCTCGTAAATTGAATTTTTTTCTTGAACTATATTCGATCATTTCCTAGCGACACAGTGACTAGAATATAGAAATTCCAATTGAAATCTAGCGTACATTCATTAGAACTGTGTGATAGAATGCATGCGTAAATCTGTCATCCGCAAGGAACTATTATAAAATATAATAAGCCTCTCAAATTACTGCGTGATAACATCTAATAATGCATGTGAATGTGACAGCGGTACGGATAAACTAATAAATGTTTAGATTTATTTCAGGAAACATTTTCATGCTGAAATTAAATGTTAAGGAGAATTCATGGAAAAAGTTCTTTATTTTATTTGAAAATGCCGGACAAATTGTTGAAATTGCATTTCGGGTGAATATTCAATTTTTTTATTCTAATAAACCAAAATAATATATATTCGCAGTATTTCCCGAGTGAATATTAAATAAGATTGAAAATCCTTTGTAAATGGCGCTGACACTACAACAGGACGAATGCATTATGATATGCTTGTAAAAATATAAACTATTATTCCCCGCACCCGTGAATCTAGGTGTTATCCTCGGCTAAATAATAGATTTTTGGAAGCAAATGCTCTAAATTCTTTCCTAAACTATTTTTGAAGCGTATTATTTTTTCCGTTAACCCATTCTGATGTAAACTAATATTGTGTTGATTCATTGCTTCAATAACATATCTGAGCTACTTGCTTCTTATATCTCTGCTCTTGTATTCGCTGCTTTTCACTTTCCACAATACAGGCTGTTGACGAAAATAGCTAATTAATGATTTAAACCTGGTTGAGACCATTTAACACGGGAGAGCGATGGCAGCCATCCTTACTAGACGCCGGGTGGGCGAAAACTGACACGCAAATAGAAGCAAAGCACTAGTCAAACCCGACAGTGGCGAGTGCCGAGTAGAGAGCAAAAGAGAGCACGCATGCCCAAATATGGTGTTGCGGAACCGTGAGTGTCAGTGTTAACTGACGAAAAAACGGATCGTGTGAAAGCCCCTTTAGGATCTGGTCGCGAGACAGAGGACAGAGGCGCGAGAGGGTAGCAGATCAGGCTTGCGTGATAGGCTTTGTCAACTTTCACGCGTTGAGAGTGAGACTCGAGAGACCAACCAGTGCGAGACTATAAAGGCCCCCATACATTGGACGATATCAGGTCAGGCGTCAGGTGAAGTGTCAGTTTTTTGAAGTGTGTGGGGCCATTCAGTTCATGCGTCAGGCGACCTGAAGGGCACCTGAAGCGCATCAAACTTGCTTGATATTTTTTGGGCGGAGCATAGGTACATGAAGCCGTACCTGCAGTCTGTGGTAACGTTTCAGGTCAGGCGTCAGTTTGTCGCGGTTGTTGTCTGCTGTCAAGGTTGCCAGATTGCAATGCTAAAAACGCAAGTCATGGTGGCATTTACTAGTGTGAACCTATTTGCAGTTTTTACTGACATGAAAACCTTCATCTGTAGTTACTTTTCCAGAGAAATACACTTGATAAAGAATAACGGCATGGTTACTTGTTCATGCTTTGATGTTCATATTATTATTATTCATAAAATTGTATATATTACATATAATTTTATTATTGTTTTATAAATTATATAATTAATTTGTATAAATTTGTATAAATTAATATTGTATAATGCTTGTGAATAAAATTTTTGTCTTCAGGTTAATATTGTATAAATTACACATATATTATATATAATATTGTTCATGCTGAGTGTACCCGAACGGGTTTTAAACGAGCTTCAAACGAACTTCAAACGTGTATCATACCGACTGGCGACTTACAACACTGTCTCAAGTGGTAGTGTGTTATCAAGATGGATGAAGAATGCAAACGAGCATTTTTAAGTGAATTCATCGATCTATATCACTCGTACCCCTGCTTATGGAAGATTAAGTCCCATGAATATTACAATAAAAATGTGAAACTATCAGCACAGGACCAATTAGTTGAAAAACTTGAAGAAATAGACCCTACCGCGGACAGAAGCTTCTGTGTCAAGAAAATCAATTCGTTGAGATCTAATTTCAGAAAAGAACATAAAAAGGTGGGTGGATTAAATACATTTTCAATTAGAACTTCACTCTTTTAAATTCGTTATTAACATATTTTTATTTGAAATTGACATTTTAACATTTTATAACAAACTTTTAAAATTTAAAGTTTAAACGGTGAAGCCGTACTAGGCCTATAGGTAGTTAGGTATTCAGTCTCATTGGTAAATAGGTGAGTAGTCATATCAGGAAAATATATAGGTTGATGTACCTACGCATTTAGTGTATATCGGTACCCATGCACCTCGATTTATTTTCATAAGTTCAGTGACAATATTACAGTATAGCCATAGTGAAATATGCAGTCCGTCCTTTTTCGAATGCTTGTGATTCAAATTTTTGTCTACAAGTTCTTCTAACAAATCTGTATTAGAAATTTCATTTCTTTTCAGCAGCCAAGATTTGCTCCACTTAACCGTTTTTTGCGCTTCTTCGCACCAAGAGCAACCGCAATGCCAATATAATCGTCGGTATCGAACTCTCATGACGATGCCATCTTGTCACTCACTGCGAATCAACGAGCTGAACTGATGCGTTGCGTGTAGTGTATGGAGAGCGCTACCTTCATGTCAGGCATCAGGTGACCTGACGCCTGACCTGATACCGTCCAATGTATGGGGGCCTTAAAGGTCGCGGGCTTGGTTTCGAGAGTCAGGATTCGAGGGCTTGTGTTTCCAGTCTCGTTGTCGGTCTAGACCGCGATTAATAGTGGAAAGTAACTCCTGTTTTATGGTCTACCGTAAAGGTTACCAACTTGTGAAATTCCTGGGGTGTATGTCCAGTAGGGGGATCGAAAACTACAATTTTTGATATTCAATTATGGGGTATCATAAAAAAATTTACATGTCAGAGTAACATACTATGTGGAATTTTATCAAAATCAGTAAACATTTCGAGATTCCGAAATGCATCTAAAGTTTCAAACACCTAGTAAACTATGCATTTAAAGGGATTTTTCATTCATAAGATCTTAAATGACACTTCAAATGAGAAAAATAAAGAACGAATAACAATAACGATTATCAAACATCATAATAATGCAGTGCAACAGCGTTCAGAGGGCTTGGAACACGTTCTGAACTTCAGAACGAGACGGGCGGATGCAAAAGCGTCACGTGATATGGCAGTTGGCTGCTTGCAATACTACTGTAACATGAGTGTCGCTGCTGCCACGCGTACCTCCTATCATTTCCCCATATTTTGTTTAGTTTCCGAGCTCAAGTGCACACAATTATCTATTTATGACGACGTTATTAAAGCTGTGTTACCTAAAAAAAACAGATACAACTTCAAACAAACAAAGACCCGTTTGTAAGAGAAATTTGCAAAACTATCGCAAGCAGTATCTTCGAAATTAATAGTGATGCATCAATTTCGTCAGTTTCCGTCAAACACTTTGGTGATCTGATTTTTCTTACTATGACAAGTGCCAAGTTTTGATGAAATCACACAAGGCTCACTGTAATGAAAGAAACTACTCTGAAAAAGAGAATATTTTTCTGAAAATTCAATGAAGTTGTTTGACTTTGCATTTTGTGAATGTGCTAATATTTGTTCATGTTTTTGTTCCAAAGAAAAGAAAAGGCTTAATGTTGAACGCACTCCCGTGCTAGATCAGCGAAATGAGTGGAAAATGTTTATCGGTTCAGTTGACATTGCTGTATCGAATAAATTAGCAAGGAGAGATGAAAGGAGGACAGCTTCACATAATTTGTTACAAGCTTCTTCTTCTAGCGTCAGCACAGTTATTGAGAAAACAATTATTTCTGATGAGCCCACTGATAACACAGAAGTAGAAATTGTAGATATTTCTACATCTGTGGAATACACATCTGAAGATAGGGAGGAATACATCCCTTCTGAAGCATCTCAGAAACGGTTTTATTCCGTTACGGAACGTCAGCAAGACACAGAAGGTGTAGAAGCAAATTCTTCATTATTAGTACCACAATTCAAGAAGTTGAAGTCCATGCCGAATTTTTCATCAGCTTGTGACCGAGTTGGAATGCCTGACCGTGGTGCTGCTTTTCTATCAATATCTTTGTTAGAGGTAAATGAATTAGCTATAAAATTTTTGGGCTATTTTGATTGCCTCTTCATGGTTGTTCTCTTTGTGAATGGTAGGTATGAATTATTTTTGTGTAAAATTATCAATTATGGTTTCATTTAAAGTGAATAATGATTAAAGTACATTCGTTGAACAAATAATTCTTTCTAAGTGTTTAATTTTCTGTTTGAGGATATTAGCGCAGTAACAGGGAGCTTATCTGAAAGTGTTGTAGACAAAAGCAAGATACGCAGAGAAAGAGCGAAGAGTCTAGAGATGCTGTGTGACAAAGGATAAATCATTGCACCTTCTATCATTTATTTCGATGGCAAAAGAGATGTAATATTTGTTAATGAAAAGAGGGTTTGTAAGTTTTATAAAATAAAGGCAACTGAAGAACATATATGAATTATAACTGAGCCAAACTTGAAATACTGAGGATATGTAACACATAAATAACGAAATTCTCGGAATGTTTATTTGGGCATTTCTAAATTATGTGAGAACCAGTCGATTTCTCTAAATTCTTTGGTAGCTATAAGATGTGACAGAACAAATGTAAACACTGGAACAAAAGGGAGGTTCATAAAATTATTTGAAAGTTCATTAGAACAAACATTACATGGTTTATATGTATTTTACACGCACTTTGACATTTGTTCTCAACTTTGGGTGAAAAAAAGTAGCCCACGTTGTTTCACAGGAGTCATCGGCAAAGAGTTTCAAAATTGCGAATTAAAGCGTGTTGTTTCATTTTCTCCCGTACCAATGGCCCTCCAACAGGTTGATGTATCCGCGTTGAGTGCGGATCAAAAATACCGATATGAAATTCATCAGGCAGTTTCGGTAGGTTATGTTTCACATGACGTATCAGTATGTTCGCCAGGAGCATCAAATCATGCAAGGTAGCTCACCACAGCTAATGGGATTCTTCGCTTCTATGTTTCCAGTGAAAACCTTTCTGATAATTTAATTTTATTAACAAATTTTGTGATAGGAGTATATGCCCCAATGTGTTTTAAAGATAAAGATAAAGCCCTATGTTCAGAGTGAAGCAAAATATGAATTTTACACGTTAAATTTCATAAAAACAAAGTGATTATTCAAAAATTGTTCTACCTGTTGTCATGAGAAATGCTTACTTTGGACACAGCGGGAACATATTATTAGGTATGTTAATTGATGAGAGACCTCACATCATGCAGGGAGTTAGGTCAGAGGAGAATAACAAATTATCGCTCCTTTTCTAAAAACAGTTGAACTCCAATCCGATCTTTGAGTTAGCTAAATTGAATATTCAGCGCAACGATTGGCGTCTGAAACGGTAACTGAACCTCCCATAACGAAGCAATTCACTGATGAAATTGAAAATTTCATCAAAGCAAAAGAATCTTATCAATGTTTGAACTATCCACTTCATACCCAAGCTGTGGAACGTACAGTAAAAATTGTTGGCTAGGTTTTTTCACAAGTTTGTTGTTATGAAGCAAAAAATGAGTTGGTTTGAAACAGATTAGCATCACGAGAGCGAATATCAAAATTTGAATCGAAGAAAGATTGTTTTTTTAGAATGACTGATTCTTAATTGGTACTATTATCATTTTATTTTGCAATGTGTTTTTACACAGGAAAGGGATTAGATTATTTATTGTTTAACATTTATGTATGTTTGCAGGTTTATTTGTATGATCTGTATATGGAAACCCTAATAAAATACCTAAAAAAACATTATTTTTACCGTAAAATACTTATATTTTTATGTAAAATTCAATTCAGGAACCTCTTAATTGATTAATATTAAGTAGAAATTTTGCGCCAGAACCAAGAATATGATAAATAACATAAAATATCTTCGAACATATTTTTTAAACCGATACGCGAACAACAAAATGAAAGCATTAAAATTACAGTAAAAATATGATATTTTACTTCAAACTCATTTCGGAACCTCAAGAACATTTTTTCCTGTTATGTTGCGCATAACCTTTGAACGTCATCCCACAACTTATATCGACACCCCCAAAACCTGATTTGTAAAAAGGTGGTTTTAACCCCCCGAAATGACCCACCCTAATGTCTAGGATCCCGCGCGTTCTCTCCCCCCCTCCTTCCGTACTTGCCTCACACACCAGTAAAGTTTAATAATTATTTTGTGTGTCGTTATAATCCTCATAACTCGCACGAACTACACAGAAACACGCGCTCGGTCAGCACTATACCAACGTGTTCTTTGATAAAGTAGGGGTCGTAAGGGCAAACTTAAATGGGCCAACGCCACCGGACGTAAAGGCATACGTAAACGTGCCAACACTACCCGTAATTTCTAGGACCTCCTAAATTCAGAATCATAACCCTCTATGACCCACCGTCCTTCCTGAAGGATATTAGAAAAATCCAATTTATTTTCTTTCAGAAAAGATTTTTCAAGCAGTATTGCATGTTAGTGAAGAGCAGAGACGTTGAGCGTAGTGTGTCATAATATTTTGCTCACTAAACTGTCACATGCTTCTTAGTTTGGTGGAGCGTGAAATGCCTGTAGGTGATCATACACTCCGTATATTTGAAAAAATTTGTTTGCTTTCATGGAACATAGAGAGTCACAATAATTCATGCACATGTAAAAACCATTCAACATTCCTTTGAAAAAACTTTTCAATCAAGTAACTTTGTTTTGTAGAATTATTGAGTGAGTTTTCTAATTTCCTTCATGTATGACAGTGGGTCTTTACGCCTAATCTTTTATGCAACAATGGATCCACCCAGATTCTATACTACCTCTCCTACATGCCACATTGCAGAAGTTATTGCTAAAGAAACAAGTGATGATGCGATGTTGAAGATGCTTCTACTATAATTGAACAAGCTGAGTCTATTATAAAGTTTATTTATGGAAATATCAATACATATAAATAATTATATGTGATACGTCAGCGGAAGGAACACCATGGAGAATTGTACCTGAAGAAATTCACTTATAAATCCCAATTAAAACATGTTCTAGACATGGCCCATTAGATTTCACATGATTTAGGTATTGTTTTATTTCATTTTGATTTTTTTTTTCTCAATAAGTATTTTTGGTACATACCTACAATTTTCCTTTTCATACGATTTTATATCAATATTTAAATAAATATCTATTAATCACAATTTTTGGTGGGTTAAATATGCAATCCAAACCAAGAACTTGTATATTTCAACTGTATTTGCCATGGTTTTAGCTGAGAGATATTTTTTGTCCCACTCTGATGAACTCCATTCAGCATGTCCTAACGACCCAATGTCCTTCATACAGGACGTTAGAATAAAAATAAAACTATTTCAAGAGTTTGCTTTCCAGACATTGAAATTACTCTAAGTGATCATAAATTACTCATCAGAAGTAAAAAAGAAAAAATTGTAATGGCGGAAATTAATTTGGGTTATAGAGGGTTAAATTAATATATAGGCCCCGGGCCTTTGGTGGCAGCGCCCTTTTTTATAAATTACCGGTATTATACTTACACTAACGTAAAGAAAAACATTTATATATAACGTACATATTATACGTACATATACATACGTGCATATATATATATATACATATATAGATATAGATTTAAAAAAAGAGTTTAATTTCGTTAATCAAATCGAACGACTTGCAACTTAACCAGGTAACTCAAGAATCAAGATACAAAAAATAAGATATCACATATCAGTGTATTTGGTGTATAGATGGAAGTAAATTTTTCAAACATTCATTGACTGTCTTTCCTTTTTTCCTAAATGACGCCAATTATATATACGTGTTTATATTCCTATTTGCTAAGTGTTTTATCAAACATTCAACAAATCGAAAGGAACGTTTTTTTACAGTGTAGGTCTGAAAGACGGTACAATTTTTCTCACCTGGAGGTACGGAAGTAACAGTTGATGCCTCCGTTGTGGGGACTTCTTGAATTGTTGGTGCCGGCTCACCATCGGGGATGGCTGGGGGAAATTATTAGGAAAATCAGGTCATCCATGGTAACCGCTAATTAAACAGCTGCATTAAATTAACATGCCATTTACCAGCATTAAATTAACAAGCCATAGAAAAAATTCTATCAAACACAGCGCGCCTGATTCATACTGCAATGAAAATTTAATCTTGCATTTCTTCTGCAAGTGTGGAACAGCTCACTTCTCCAATATCCTTCACCCATTAATGTCTAAGACGGAAAAAATTGCCGGAGAATCACGCAATTTTATCGAAAATGCCAAACAAAAATTTCAATGTATAACTTTGCCATTCTCGTTATGCAAACACTGAATAAACTCACAGTTTTGTGCAAAAGTGTGTTACAAATTGTTGAGCACAAACTTTCCACGAAATTAAAGAGCACGTTCATATGCCCATATCAATCTCTATTCACGCATTGTGCGCTGGGATGCTCTGATTTCAGAAAATCATTATGTGCTCCTTTGAAAGTACTGAATAATTTAGCACTTAGTTAACAACATCACAAATGGATTCCGACCGAGTATGCATATTCTAGGTACTATCCGAAAGTACCCGAACTAGGTCTAAGGATTCGTTTTGCTTACCTACGCCTTTATGCCCTCAACTATTTCAAAAGTAGTATTCCTGGAAACTGATGCAATAGTCCAGCGTTTTCCATTGCTGGAAAGTATCGTAGGATTCTATTTCTGATGGCTGTGCAACACCTCTGACATTTCTTTCGAAAATTTTCTATAGCGCCAAAATGGCGACTTTTCGTTTTCAGGAGGTCTTCATCTTGAGGCACAGAACCAAGTTTCATGATGGATAAATCTGGTGAATGTCAAGGGTGCTGGACGGTGGCTGTATTATTTTCAGATGAAAAAAACTATGTTATCATTGTAGCGTGAGCAGGTACCTTGTCGTAATGCGGCAGACAGTGTCGGTTTACCCACAATTTGGGTCTTTATCGCCGCACATTTTCTCTCAAAACGTCACAATGAAAACCCGAGTTCATCGCAACACCATTAGGAGCGGACTCGTGATGGACAATGCCTTCAACATAAGAAAAAAAATCTCTAAAATTCATTAAATTTTCAAGGGAACTTTACCACACGTTTACAAAAGTTAAAGACCGCACCCAACCTCACAATGCAACGAAACTTGGCTCACTGGCTCATTAGGCATCACGCACACCGGCAGGTGTTGTCCCGTCAAATGCGAGAACTTTTTGATTGCTCCATGTGCGTTTGAGAAATTCGTTTTTATATCAAATTCTCAAGAATCTGTGTAAATTCAGCATTGTTTAAGTCCGTTGACTGTGGTGAATGTCGGTCTGGGGTAAATGGGAAAAAATATAATTAGTCGGGAGCAAGTAGAACTTTACTGGATAATTACTATTCTATTAACTATCGGAGTACCAAAAGACAGATGATGAAATCAATTCTAGACCGACTGTGGCAGTTATCATCGTTATTTTCCAAAGAACGTTCCTAAAACTACAAAGTCTCCTGAAATTATAAATTATATTTAAAAAATTTAAATCTAGGCTTTTCCGTACAAAGTACGTTGGGTGGATTTCATTGTCCTTTACATCACAATTATGAATTGAAGTGTCAATGATACAATCTTTTTTCTTCTAAAGTTTCTAGAATATGGGCGGGTTAAATTCCTTCTTGTTTGCGGGATAAATAGTAACGAAGTCATAGAATTTCTCATCGTCTCGTGTACCAGAATTGACGGCCAGTAAATAACCAAGATCAGGCAAAGTATTGCAATTATGTGTGTTTCTGCAAAACTTTAATGCAGAATGACAAAAAAGGTCACTCAGTGCAATGGCGCAGAGAAGCTGATCTGTTATAACTGAAAACTAGTCGTACTCATTTCGCTTACTGTACATCAGTGATATCTTACCGCTATCTATACACAATACTTCATAGCCTGCACCACTTGATTAACTAGGGTTGCCAATCTCCAAATTTGGAAAACTAAGATAATGTCAAGGAGAAATCCTAGGTTGGCTTAAAAAAAACTCTGGGGTTAAAAACATCCTTCTAAGTATACTTCGTTCTAAAAGATTAGGCGTATCTCACTCGGGTAGCAAATTAATTCCTAGGCGTATCTCGGGAAACAGCAAAGAAAAACGTAACGAAAATTTTATCAAAACTTTTCGAACCTAGGCTCATTTCCAACGAATTCTGCGAAAACGCATAAAGACATTCAATACAAATTTGCGTTAAAAGTGTAATTCTAATATCGACTGAAAGGGTAAAAATTCTTAAAACTAAAAGGGATACTCTGAATAAAATATTTATCCGTGTTACCAAGCTAGTTCTGAAAACAGGAATGTTAAACTTAATTATTGGTCAGTTCGTGATGGACAGGGGAAGGAATAAGAAAGTAAAAATGGAAAACAATGAGTGAGAAGAATGTAAAATACGAAAAATACAAAATACACAAATTAAAATTTATAATAAAAATTTCTCAGCCAACAGTTTTTATTCTTCAGCAAATATGAACTTTTTAGTATGAACTCCTATCCAGTATGCTCATCTACGCGGATGTAAAGAGCTCGGTGGCTTGTACCGACGTACTTTGATGTACATTGTGCACAATTGGAATGATAGACTACAGATGATCACATTATCAAAATGAAAGATATGAAATTATTCTGAGTTTAATAACCCAAACAACGAGCAAAAACCACTCAAAATGAAATTAGAGAAGGCAAACTTTAATGCTTTCGACTGATGACCAAGGTAGGGAAACCCAATAGACTTGAGAAGTATTTCGAATGGTAACTGATAAAAAAAGGAAGAATTATTCACCAATTTATTGATTGACCAAGAAATTTGTTTTCCATGGAGGTCATTCGCCGTGTTAAAGCTTTTCAGGGAAATGAATTATAGAGATCTCAATAATTCGAGCACTATGTAAGCACGTATACATATATTTTGCTGATTAATAACTTCCTACAAAAATTATCAAATATTTATGAGGAATTTACAGGGTTAAGTAAGAAATTAATTCTCAAAAAAGAGTTGCTCATTCACGCTTATTTCACGCTTAATTATGCCCCAATAATAGAAAAAGCCAATCAAGTTGTAGATCATACTTCTACACTTATACTGATAGCGTACAAAAGATACTCGTCAGATCCATATTAAAAAGTCGGCTTATTAAAAAGAGCACATCTGCTCACGGCTTTACTAGCATTACTATGATTGTTTACTGTACAACTCATATGCCATTGTATGTAATTATACAATTTCAATTCGAAACTTATCCTGCGCTCTCTAAGTTCAGTGCTCTATGAAAGCCTAAGTCTTGAAAGGTATAATGCCAACAATCCAAATGGTGAAGTGTCTTTCGTCATGACGTGGACTTTTAAATTTGTTTGATATCAATATTCCTTAGAACGCACTGTAACGAGTGTTCCATTTTCCGTCCAAAAAAAAAAATAAACCGAAATATGTTATAGAAATCTTCGTTCAGAATGTATTGCCTCTTTCATGAAAGTTGGAGTACACGCATGTGAGTATTATGCATGCGAATATTGTGTAAAATGCTGGTCGTAGTCAAGCGTGGTAACATAAATTAGATAGCTTTTGGGTAGATTGCCGGCTGGTTTTAGTTATCATATTCGCAAATGAAAAAAATGGATCACTAATAACTCAGAAGCGAAAGTTTCCCACATTTTCCTTCTCAGCAAGCGTATAATTCTGCGGAGAAGGATGTCAGCGACATTAATGTCTGTACATTCACTCATTCAATAAATATAGAGGTACAGCCTTGAGAATTTTCTTTCACGCAACCCTGTCAACCATATTGGAACAGAGAATATATAAGAAACAATCAATTGCCGTGCACGGGATGCGTGAGGATACTTTTCTTCTCTGCTCTAAAGTGTTGTACGCAAGAAATACAGTACGAGCACAGGAAAATGCCAAAACGTGTAAACCCACCATCGGTTATCGCTTGATTTTCATTACTTTAAAGTCTGATGTAATTATTCATTTACCTCATATTTCTCATCGCTGGTTCAAATTTAGGTAACAAAAATGTATGCGTAAATTGCGAACAATCGCTAATTTTATGATTAATCTGTGCAAAAATTTTCAACTGAAAGACTAACGGCTGTAACCGAGCTAGTGTAAAATAGCAGTGACTCACTTTAACCTATAAGTTCGTGAAAAGATCACACCCAAGATTTTAATTTTATTTTCAATGTCATACGGCAGCACATAGACATGTTCTCATCGTTCAGCCGCCTTAGTACATACTGTTTATCATCGCTGCCTGAGTTAACGTAATTGAAGAGTAAGCGTCCAAAGTGACGTATCAATTTACCAAGGAAGTAACAGAGCGTCCCTGTTGCAGGTGTAGAGGGAGACCCTCCGGCAGCGTCGTCCACCATGCAGCTCGGCGGCGAACTTCCGAGGGCAAACCCAGCGCATGACGGTCCTGCTCGCAACACAGACATTTTTCAAGGGTATGGGCAATCCATTGGAGAGTTCAAATATTTCATTTCATTAGTTGAGCCTGAATCATGAACACTTTCTACATTTACGTCCGCTTTGATTTTTCAACAAGAGGATTAATCCTCGTGTTCTAGCTTTCCAAGTTGAGTATTTCTAAAAACCATTTATTTTCAATCGTTTGAATATGCGCTTTATTTGTTTTGTAGACGCTACGCCGAAACGTGTGCTGCAAAATGATCATCATAAATTGTTGTTGGCACATATGAAGCAAGTTTGCGCGAGCGTTAGAGGGAAATAATTATAATACCTATTGTACGGGTGTCCTCTAGTCAAAAATGGACCAAATTTTGAGACTGCACTTTTTTATTTTGGGGAGAGGGGAGTAGTATTAAACAAATTAAAATTTTCAATTATAATAAATTGTACACTACCTTTCAAATACTCAATCAAAATTTTCAGAAATTTGTCAACCTTTTGAAGAAAAAATTACACTTAGTGAAATATCTGATACACGCGTAGCTGTACCATGTCTCATGAGAAAATTTTACGACTCAAATAACTGTGTATGGTTCTTAAGAGGTAGGAATAATAATTTTTCAAGGTATACAGAACTTCAAGACAATCAGAATTACGTCCCATAGTTCGGCAGTGATATAACCCAGTGAATATTATTTGAACTGCAAAGCACTTGATTTATGATTTTATTTATAAAAAGTGACGGAATTCTTACACATAGCAAGTTCGTTTGGAGTAATACACCGGCTTTTCTGTGAGCATGCGTGCTTGTCTTAATGTATCGTATTTTACGTATGTACAAGTAAGGAGTAAGTAATTGCAAAACTGTTAAAGAGTTTTTGATTCATCGTAGAGAGCATAACTGTAAGCAGTGCACGAGCACAAACTGCGTATGGCTCTAATTTCATATTGCAGGGCATTTCTAAGGAATACTCTAGTTATTCTTCAACAGATTCACTTGCTGTTTTGTATTGCATGTTAGCAATACAAATGTTCTAATTCTCTTCACCTTCTCTACAGAGATGAAATGAACAAAGATGAGTTGGCCTATTTGTATAACCACTGAAACTTCCACATCCAGTCAATCAGCAAGATATATTAAAAGATACGCGTCCCACAATTGGCAGAGCGGTAGTCGGCACTTTCCAAGGGATTAATTCTATTTATTTCTTGTAAATTTTTTGTGTGCACCCAAGCGTCTTATTTAGTAGGAGCTATGAGTCTTACGAACATGCTTCATCTTGCTAAAACGCAAATACCAGAATATACCCACTCATTCCATATACCTGTTGCAAAACATTCATATTCTTCGTTTCTCCCCTATTTCTACATATAACTACTATAACAGGTAGTTCACAAACGACCCAGAGTTTGACTTGTTTAAGTATATTTTACATCAGACACTATTGCTCCTCTGCTTCTTTTCAAAACTTTAGATAATTATAGGTTTATCCTCAGCCCCTCAACCACTACAGAGACTATGACTTTACTCGAATACTTCTTTCCAAACAAACATTGAGCTCAGCTTTATTTCACCTATTTGTTTCTCTCGCTCTGTCAACTATGCCAAGCACAGGTTTCAGCCTTTTTCGATCAGTAATATAACTCACACCTCATTCCCAACGACGGTTCACATTCACTCAACTTATTTACTTTGCACAGCCACACATTCTGACAAACATCATTCCATTTTTAAGCGTCATAGCTCGTGCGTCTGCGCCACGATGAAAGAAAAAAAATAATACATTTTGAACAGAGTGGACAAAAGCTAAATATAAAACAAAAGAAAATAGGCAAATGGCATCAGAAATTAAAATTAGTTGCGCATAAATTGCATTACCGCTAAGACTATTTTACGAAAGGATTAGAGAGTAGACAATGGAATACACAACACCCTTTTATACATGATATTAAAATGTTAATTTCATAGATTAAACTTTTCATTTTTTTATAAAAAGCTCATAATAAAACTATGCTACAAATAATATTTGCAACGAGTTATATCTAATACTAATATAACCATTCTATCTCCTAAAATTTTTCCTACACATTGTACTTACGTATACCTATAATCAGTAACGCAGCCAGGGGGAGGGGAGGGCCACGGGAACCGTGGACCCCCCGAAATGTTGAGCTGGGGGCCAGTTCCAATCGACGTTTTAGGCAAGAGGATAAAAAGATTGCTAATAATTAATGTCTGCCCCTCTCCTCCGAAATTTTCGCCTGGCTGCGCTACTCCCTATAATGGTTCTATATTTAATATACTAGGTGCTGAAAAACTAGATACAAACTTTGTCAGTAGCCAGAAATACACAAATTGAACACTTTTTCACGAGCAGCAAATATTTCATAACTCATTAGCTTTTAGAGTTTTAAAGTTTTAACTTTCAGTCCCATGCAGTGTGTCACATTTTCGTTCCTCTAAATCATGAATTTTAAATCAAATAATACCTTGAAATCTGATAGCACTAAGTGCTTAGGATTAACAAGTCATTTCACGTTGCGGCATAGTGGTGACACCATGGCACGTTTGTCAAGTGAAGAAATGGTGGGTTCGCAAAATGCTCACAGTGCGGCCATCAAAAATGCTAAAGGCGCTGCTAGGTTGTATCAGGAACATTAAACCAGGTCGCCTGCTTACCAACATACGTCGTCGTTTACGCGAACATGGTAACTTCAACGTGAATAGGAGAGGTTATTGTCGAGGAATTACCGGCGTGATGCAGTTGTTGACTTGCCGCAATACTCACATAATATGTCATGCAAGTACCCGAGCTGCAGCACGAGGTTTAGGAATACTAAACCACGTCGACGTAAGACAAGTCCTGAATGACAACAATCTACAACTCTACCAACTTTAGACAGTTCAGGATCTGCTCCCAACCGACTTATTTCCTACAGTACAGTTTGCTCGTTGGTGCCTGAGGCAAGAACAGGTCGATGAAAATTTTTAATACTGTGTTGAAGTGTGTTCATTTCTCCGAAGAAGCCCCTTTTACACGCAATGGGACGTTCAGCGCACCTAACTTACACGATTGGCAAGAGGATAATTTTCCTGTAGTGCATCAGTTTACCAACCAACATTGGTTTAGAGTCAATATGGAGGCTAGCCTTGTTGGCGACTATCATAGGCCATATATCTGACTCTGTCTCTTGTAAATGGAATAGATTATGTCACGCTCCTACGGGATGGATTGCTTGAACTGTTGAAGGATGTGCCTCAAGGTATTAGTTAAAGGTGATCGTAGCACTACCGAGCTCCGACCCATCCCGCCATGAATGTTCGCCAATATTTGAATGACGCGTTTTGAAGTGTTAGATGGGGCGTAATAGACCAGTGGTATAACCTCCAAGATCCATAAACATAAGTCCTCTAGATTTCTTTCTATCGGGCCACGTGAAATCACTGATTCTTGATAGACCGATGGAGTCCGAGATGGATATTGGGCAAGTACAACGGTTGCAGCACGAATCATTGCAGAAGGAATCAAGACTTTCATGTCGTGTCCAGCAATCTATTCGGAAAAGTACCAGACTTGCATTGACGCAGGGAGCAGACAAACCAGTTATTAGCAGGATTGTTAAACAACACATCTGTTGCTCTAACATTCACGTCTTATTCCACTATGAAACTTATCAAGAACTTAAATGTTATCAACTCGATATCAAGGTTAAACTTTAAACCTGCGTATGAAAACCTCGGTGTTTTGCACAAGTAAAAAGTACTTGGTATTTGTGAAAAAGTGTTCATTCAGCGTGCCACTGCCTACTACCAAAGTTTATACCTCTCATTTTTTATAACGCATTATAATAGTTTGTTTCAGTCTGAAAGCAAGTGAAATGATTAGTTATAAGTAGGCATAATGCGATAATACGATGGTGTTCATTTTTATTTGAGTGAGATGCTTTTTCCACGGGAATGATCCGTTAGCAAATCATTCCCAACAATGTGCACCACTCTGATTGGCAGTAGCTGTAGCAGGGTATGGTTAATTATCTGGTTTACACCTACGCGTATTCAAAGTATTCTGTTAACGCATCATGCAAGTCATTCCCCTAACTTGTAGCACTTCGCGTGGTTCACTTGCGCCATCTGCTTCAGGTTTTGTCATAGAATAAATTTTTAGAGCTTCATCCAAGACGCGAGTAAATTTTTCTCTTTTTTCGGCTGTTTACAGTGTATCTATACTGTGTATGTGAGGAACCTTATGGTTCAGTTTCCGACAAAATCATACTGCACCAGTGGTTTCTTAATGATTTTGAAATGAATTATTTTAGAGTGCATTCATCCAGTGAGTAATTCCAACAAGTTTTTCGTATGTACATTTTTTCTGAACTTCATGTTTTCTCACAGCTCCCAATTTACAAACTAATTATTCAACATTATTAACAATTCACTTTCTCAACAGTTTTCCTCGCAATCAGTAAATCCTTACCTATAGATTTATGTATAATATATCTATCTTTTCATCTCTCTCTCTTTCTCTGATCTACATCTTTTACTTCCATCATCATACCGAACAAAAAATCATAACTGATCTTTCCAACTTTGCTTCTACTCACAATAAACTTAATAGCACCGCCTTCTTCTGTTGCACATAGCTATAAAATATTCTTATGTTACTAGCACTGTCGCCCATTTAAATAGAAATTTATCAATACTTCACATATCTTTTTCTTTCTCCCCAAACTTTTTTCAACCTTTATGTTTTTTGTTTGATGCGACCATCTGAAATTCAAGCAATGTGATAAATTATCACTTCTCAATGCTTTTCTAATTTCACCGCACATTTTGTCTCAGCCTCTTTGCTTCCATTTACAGCGTAAAATTTATTCAACAGGAATAAACCTAAATTTTCACGTTTTCATTTGTCAAAAATTTTTGATAAATCAAGAAGAAGCAGCGGCGTAATTCATGTAATATTGAACGTGAGTGAAGTGAGTGACCACCTGTGCGTCGAACTGGGCAAGCATCGCTGTGTGAAAGGTGCATACCTGGAGCAAATATACGAGTAAATATAGCTATAGCTATGTGGTACTGCACCTGCTTACAGCAAACACACCTGCTTGCAGCAAACACTGCAAAGCGCAGAAGAGATCCAAGTGTTCTTCGGGGTTCTTCAAGCAGATGGAGCCGGGTGCTGTCCTAAAGTGGACGCCTACTACGCTAATAAAATTTAAAATTAAAATTTTCAAATGAAGTTTTCGCATCTTTATGGAACACCACAAATAAAAGTTCTAATTCAGGTCCAATTCAGGGATAGAAAGAGATTGCGTCTGTAATTCATACAACGCACATGAAAGAAGGGCTTAATTTTCACTCTCAGTTCATATTGTGAATGTTTGGAACATTTCAGAAAGGTTTCTAGCTCACTTTTTATTGCCATCAGACACGCACCATCAGCTGGAATGCTAGATTCATCTCAACGCATCATCGTAACATTTCGTGTTATTGTTGAGCGTTCAGACTTTCCTTGTCTTTGGTTCGTTGGGAGGATTCACGCCTCAGTAAGGAAAATAAATGGCAATGGTAGAAATTAAATATTAACGCAAACAGTATTAGAACACGACTGTGGTTCATGTACATAAGAATACACGGGCAATTAAGATTTCTGCACGTATATAGAACAGATGCAAGAAATAAATTTTAAGTTAACAAGTACAAATAACTCTGAACTGGGTCTTTGCAGTAAGGAGTAAAGGGCACGGATAAGTCGTGCGAGTAGTAAGGATACCTAGAACAAAAGAAATGGAATTTGTAAACAGCGGAAAGCTAACTTCAAACACTGATCGCTATATCGACACAAATCAAAGCCGTACACAAATTAATGAAAGGATCACATAAAGAAGCGCTTACCAGCAGCATGTACGTCACAGGCGTAAGGAACAGATAGAATGAACGTCATATGCCGCCCCGCCACGAACTAAATACGAAACGAGCAAGGGATTTACCTTTAAATGTTCAAGGTATTTTGACACTACATCATTCTCGGTAACAAATCTTAATATTGCGCGTTATTGTTGTGTTTAATTTTATTGAAATTATTTCGCCAATATATGATAAATTTATTTCATGCCAAAGTGCTAATACCATGGGACAAAGTATATTACTAACCTCATTTCCATTTTCCAATATATGCGTAACACCAACACGCCGGCTTGTGCACTCACGCCCAGAGGCCGTGACGAGTATAGTCCGGGAATTTTTGACAGCACTTTGTTTTTCTTAAGCCAAAATTAAAGTTCATTAGTAAACAAGGTTGTAGTTCTTCTCAAAACCTCCTAATTCGTCGCCGTTCTAATTAACTCCTTTTAACTTCAATTCAAGAGCACTCTGAGAATTTTTGTATATTTTTCATATCCGCACGTAAAACTAAAGTTTTCCTGTATTCTTCGCAACATGTTTGGTTGTCAAAGAAGGCTTCAAATTTTGAAGTTTTGCTTACTTTCTTGCAATGTTTATCGTGGGCTTGTAGATTTTCTAATGGCCTATTTCAGGCATTAAGAATCACATTTAATGTTTTATCCACTTAAGTAGCATGTTTACCGCAGCTCATATTTATTATTGGATGATACAAAGTCAGCGTTTCTTGAGATTTATTTATCAAATTCTCATTTGAATAATTTGCCACACATAAACAATTTATTTCCCATATGTGGTGCAATAAGATCATTCCTCGAAACTATCTCAGTACGAGTGCAGTTACTTGTGAACCCAAATGCTCAGCGACTCTTATGGCATCCCATCTGAAACTTTATTTTACGGTTAATAGTTATGCTTAATGTTGTGCACATAACGTAGTCGCAAGTTAAGCTGGTTAAATAATGGGTCGACACAGAATTCGATGCTTAAATTAATGACATTATTCTAAGTTAGCCAATTGAGAATCGTACGTTCTAGAATAAATTTAAAACTAATTATATTCCATAGTAAATTGTCCTATTAATTTGAAACTAGTTGGAAAGATTTGTTATTCCTCGCATGTCATCAATACCTTGAGAAAGATAGCGAATCAAGATCCATTTCGAATGCTTTGTTTCATCTTTGTTAACTTATTACAAGCCTTCTAGTTTCCGTAAGTAAGGTTTAGATTTCGAATATTTCACAAAGGATAACATGACATGAACGCATCAATGGAGCAGCCAATAGCCATGTCATACTATAGAGTGGAGACCTACGACTTGAACTATTTTTAGAAATTGTATTCATGAAGTGGCGATGAAAATTATTCGAACGGAAAATTAAAAATCCTTTGAAATATACTAATGAGTCCAGTCGCTAAAAAAGTAACAAATAGAAACTATAAAATCTGGCCAATGAACAAAACGGCGATCCTTCTCCAGGACAACGGACTGAAAAAGTACATTCTATTTAAAATAACAATAAACACCCTGAAGTATTGTGATGTCGAATACGTACAGGGTATTCAACTAAAAATGCATGAAATGCAAGCTATTGCATCGACACTGTCACACAATATTTTAGCTCCTAACGAAACGGCGTTAGTTTTAAATGAACGGTGTCTCAAAGCAGAAATTCCACAAAAAGGATACGTAATTTACAATGTTGATAAGTTGTCAGCAAATAAGAGAGGTAGCGATTATAAAATTCATGTCAAAGAGAAACTTCAGTCACAACTTAAAAGAGCACGATCAAAGAAAATTAAATCAAGATCATTAAATCACAACTCACAACTCAAATTTTCAGCACAAGCCAAAACAATTCCAATAATCCTCAATGAGTATGTTGATGAAAGATGGCCCAAAAAATACACCATTGGATCACCGATCGACGTTGAATGCCATGACTCAACAACTGACAAAAGAAGAACCAGGATTATGAATTACCTCAGTGTTTGCTGGAAAACAACTAATGGAAATTCTAGGACCTCAAGCTCAAACATCCCGCTGTCTGTAAGAAACGACATAACCTCAGCGGAAGATGTCGACAAAGAGCTTACACCTTCTCGAACCCATAAAAATCGATCAGATCTGACAGCCTGGCTCCCTGCATACTTAAAGATAGTCTATTATAAGCGAACCCTTTGTGGAATATTTGCAAGGATCGCTCGCTGGGGAGCTAGTCGCCCTGAATTAGAGGCCAACGAACGTCACTCCAATTTTCAAACTAGGAAACTGGGGAACAAACAAGTGCCCAAAAACTGTCATCCAATCAGCATGACTTCTGTTAACCGCAACGCGAAACAACGGAGATCGCCTAAGTCAAAACAACTAAATATCTCCAAAATTATATTTTATTGCTGACTCTCAGCACGTATTTTGAGGAAAAACACTGTCTCTCAAGTCTACTTGACTTCATTGGAGAAGTCATCCGAGCCTTCGACAGTACGGAAGTCGTAGACCTTATACTTCTCATCTTGCAGAAAGCTTTCATTAAAGTTTCCTACGACAAGCTTATGACCCAAGAAAAGCTCAGGTCAAAGCCCACAGCATTTAAGGAAACTTTTATCGATAGAAACGAAACTGTCTCATCGGTTGCTCTTGAAGAGGAGCGATTCACGAGCAATTAATTTATTGATTTGATAGAAGTAACTCCAGGAGCTTTCTAATGGTATGTTTTAGACTTCTGTCTTCTTTTGACTTCGAACTCGTGAGTGAAATTAACAAATTTGCTAATGACACGATGCTTTGTAAAAGAACGTTCTTTCTACGAGTCAAAGTTACTGTAATGCATTAACCATCTTCTCGATCCAATACACTGAAACCAGGCGAATGAGCTTAAATATCAACAAGAGCTCAATAACTCACGATGGAAGGACTAACTGGCTCTTCTTTCATATCATGAACGATACTCCAATCAAAGCAGAAGACCAACTGCGAGATCTTGGTATCACAATAATCAAAGATCTCAAGCACACTAAACAAGTAGGAAAGAGTATTTGGAATGTGAGTAAAATTCCCAGTTTCATGGCAAGCGAACTTGACTACAAATCGAAGGACATTGCACTTTCTATCTATTAGGCACTAGTCCGACCATATCTAGAATATACAGTGCAACTATGGACCCCTACTCTCAAACGAGAAAATAATGAAATAGAAAGAATTTAATGTGAAGCTCCGAAAATGTGTCTTAAACTCTGTAACCTCAGCTAAAATCTACGTTTTCAACTTTCATAGTAATCTCCACTGAATAAAAAAAGTTGTTGGGGTGAATTGATGGAGACCTACACATACTTTAAATGTTTTATTGATGTTAACCATTATGGGCTTTTAGCAACTGAGAATGATGCCCAAACCAGAAATGACCACCCGAAGCTACGAAAAACAAAGGTCTACACCTCAGGCTCAATTTCTTTCCATTTAAAATAGTCAGGATCTGGAACCAGCTCACATAAAATATTGTTAGCCCGATGAAACTCTTCCCAAATCGTATTGGCCATTAATGAGTCGGAATTCACCAGTATTCTAACGAACGAGAATAGACCGGATCTCCAGATAAATTTGAAGAAAAAATTATGCACCCAATTAAAAGAAATTATCATAGAGAACGTTTCTATTGATAATAAATTTGTGATCACATCGATATTTCATAATCACACACTATCGTTGAAAAATTCTTGTAACGGCTGTTGTATTACTAACATTGTCAAGACTGCTGTCAAATCATGGAACCATGCGTTTTGCAGCAGTTCTATATGTGTAATTTACTTAATGTAATGGCTTTGGGCCGCCTTTGCGCATTAATTACAAAATAATGTTATTATGGATGTGCTGGTGCTTGTGCGTGAAAACCGATTACTGTAGATGAGATTCTCTGGTGCGTACGCGTGTTTGGTGTCTGACTCCACGAGACTTGGGAAAGAACTTGAAAACTTGGCTCTTTTCTGTTGCCATTTTGTATTTTATTGTAAACTCTGGCATGTTCTCACCCCTTCTCTTTCGACTTGAGCTTCTGGCCACCTCTTGTTAATGAAGGACATTGGAGAAATGAGAGTTGAATGCTTATTTCTGATGAAATGTTACTCTCTCCATTAGGGATTTTAATTTGGTAGTATTTGAATATATTTACAATTGCATTCTCACAATTTGAGCGGTCACTCATTTGGTTTAGACTCACGCTACTATTGTTGAACAACAATCGAAGCACTTTGTTTCGGAGTGCTTAAATTCTTACCTTAAAAAGATTTTTTTCGGCGGTTACTAGCTCAATACTCTTATGCTGTACCTTCCTAACAAATGCCTGGTACGCAGGTGATCTTCGATGCACAATGTTCTTTAGCGTCATCAGCACAGCATTGAGCATTCAGAGATGCAAAAAGATAGCTTCTAACGATATTTTTTCTTTAGTTGACATATGATTTTTGGGCCACAGCGGAAGACTAGGTTGAAGTTTAGTCCATTATTTTATGTAAATAGAAAATGGAGATAAATTCTAGTTAATGTACGGTAGTACATCTACTAGTATGGTTCATTCTAGTTCCCCTAGTTGATAAACTGTACATGAAGTAGGATGATGAGATTTAGTTCTTGTGCCTTTTATCTTCCATAAAACTTCTCCGCGTGTCCTGTATCAGCTCTAGCGGTATTTGTTTCAAACTTTTTGGTTACAATCTCACTACAATGATCACATTCAGGAATAGTCCAAAAATATGAAGTAGTACGAATTCAGTATGTCTATATAGTCAAAGTCACTCAAATTCCCGATGTTACTTCCCAATTTTTGAAAAATTTACAGTCTTTTAAATTTAAATTTTAAATTTTCATCGAGTTAATGAGAAATTGATGACATCCTTATCATACCAACGCTCATGAGTACAATGCTTGAGAGTAATAATTCTATTTAGTTTACGGCTTTAGATCATTCATGATAACGACATGAAGGAAGTATCGTAACTGATGCACAGCCGTACAAAAACTAAGATATCGCTGAAAAGAACGTTGGAACAGATGGAAAAAAATGAATTTTTTATGCGCAAACATTTCAATCTTTCCTTGGACGAGGCGCTGAGCATCGGTACTTGGATATTCATTCCTGAATTCATCCTTCAACATGTTTCTTATTGCAAACAAAAACGATTTCTAGTTCTCAACATCTGAACATGCTTGCAAAAATAACTGTTGATCAGTGCTAGTTGGTTAGAGAATTGGGTTTCGAAAATATTTTTCTAAAAATTTCAGACCTCATACTCCCCGAGAAAAACAGGAACGTTTTCATAGTGTGAAAATAGAAAGGAAAACATATCAAATGAAATTATGTAAAGAAGTCATCAGAGATTGAAATCAAACCGTCAAAATGGAATGTTTGTGACAATACTTGGCAAATGCTATGAAAACTAATTCAGTAATTTAACTAACCGTAACTAGCACGTTCAATCCAAAATAACTATTATGATTACTTACAATGCTTAGAGGAAATATAATTATTTCCCTTCGGCACGACCCACGTTGTCTAACAGTTGAAAGTGCATGCAGTGCAGTGAATTATAAATGTGAATATAGGGAATTTGAAGATTGTGAGTAATTTTGAAGCAAAAAATGAAATTCCCAACTGTTTTACAGAGAATTACGAAGAATAAATTTAGGCAAATTTTCAGTATTTCAGTTCGACATCAGACTTAAAATGAAGGCAACATCAAGGCTCGCATCAGAGACTCAGAGTCAGTGTCACCTGGGGGGATCAGGGTGTCAAGGTTACAGTCAAGATTGGAATCGAGATACAAGTCAAGTCTGGAGTGAAAGGTGGGGGTCGGAGTTTGAATAGGTGCTGGAATGACAACACTATTTTCGGTAGTTAACTTTTCGTACTATTCCAGCTATGCTGCAAATGTTATGGTTACCATTGTACAACAATCCTCATGTTTCTAACTCCGATGAACCCTTTTGTGCCAGTATTATCAGCGTACTTAGTAAATATTATAAATTTGACTCATGGTAAAATATTGTATTTCTTTTGAGCTCATTATTTTAGCATACTAGTCAATACAAAAGAACGAAAAAAAATTGTCCTGAATGTCGATCTCATAGTCTCAGACACAAAATAATTTAAATCTGCCCAATTTACTCTTAACATTAATCCCTTCAATTACTAGCTCCTGTGTTCGTTTGCTCATATTACAATACAAGTGCGCCCTAACGTGAGTGTTTTCAACTGTGTTCACAAGGATTATGTTTTCTTAGTTACTTATATTTATTGGCATTTTCAAAATCAAATTAATTAACACAAAGAAAAGGAGGATGTAGATGTGAAGGCATTTTAGCATTTTTTTTCGTTCTTATTAAAACAATTTAAAAGGCCACGGTTACTGACGTACGTAACAACCATATAGAACATCATTGTTTCATTTTCTTATTCTAGTCTTAAATTGTTCTTGTAACTTGTATGACAATTTTTACTTTCCTACGCTCGTGAGTACACTATGACAACACTATTTTCGGAAGTTAACTTTTTGCATGGTTCCAGCTACTGTATTTTGAAAGTGTTACGGCTAGCGTTGTACAACAATCCTTTTCATATCTTTGACTCCGGTGAACTTTTTGCGCTAGTACTATTAGCGCAAAAATCATAAATTGTAGGAAACATCATAAATTTTTGTTATAGTGAATATTATATTCTCCCTGAACTCATCATTTGGCATACTAGTTAATGCGTTAGAGGGAAAAATTTTCCAAAGTCCGGAATGTCGACTTTGGTCGACATTCTTAGTTATATTTAAACGCACTGTCAAAATCAGATTACGCCACGAAAGGAACTCATTTTTGTTGTGCTTTTCTGTCAATCATTTTTTGCTTCGATATTTTACATGGGTATTACGATACCGATGTGTAATTATAAACTAAGGATGCTAAAATTAAGATATTTTAAAAACCTATGTTAGTATTTCATGTTTCAACTCTATTTGAAATAAACAGTTTTTCTTTTCTTTCTTTCTTCTCTTTCTTAACAACGCATATTTTCAACTGAAAACAATTTTTGTAGTTAACTTTCAATTAGTTTCAGCACGTCATATATTTTGTGTGTGTTCACAGTTAACGAATGTCAAAAAATCACATTTTGGAATGATGTTTGGGCATTTTTTTTGTTACATATGTCGCGTAAATGGGATAAGTAAGGATTACTTGTAAAAATACTGAAATTGGCTCGTTTGAAGCATCGTATTAAATTATTTACACAAGCTTGTTGCACCAAGATATTTAACACCATTCTCTGGCACTGTGGGTCCACCTGAACCAAAACTGTCATCGTCAGATCTCCAGCAAGATTGGCAGCTGACTAGCGTGGCACGCACCGAACTGGACGTCTTTCGCTTACGTCTCGTTTTAAATCCGTCGTGGTTGCGTGGCATTAACATCCAGCCGTATTTATGAGAGCAAGTCGCAAACAAAGATCAAGTTAAATTTATTGGCTTTTAAATCGTCTTTTAGAGAAAGGTACATCAACATCAATGCATTTCCAGCATTTGGAGAAATTTTATTACCCAAGGCTAAGAGACTCAAAAACCATCAGTTAAGAACTTGAGAGTGACGAAAAATTACTGCCATCATTACCGAGAAATCATCTTCTCAACTGCTAGGGAAGACATATTTCATCTCTCGTCAGTGCATATGATATTTTCTGAGCGTATACATCGTTACGGGAATGTCGAAGAAATGAGAGCCGAAGTTCATTGATCGTTAATAGAAGAATTTGGGCTTCAATATATTAAAGATCGTATGGTAGTCAGTGGACTCAGTGATTCAGCGCTTTAAAAATTGATGTAGTAGTAAAGTCAACACCAGCCTATATTTTTTCTACAATTATGGAACCAAACCCATAATCAGCCTTGGAATGTTTTCCAGAGCTACTGAAGCTTTAAAATATAAAGGTAGAAATATTTTATGCATTACCCAGGAGAAAATGATAATCATACTTCAGTCGAGTGCCTCGATGGCCACACGTGAGTAATTCTTCAATAACGTGCGGCTGAAATGGGACTGAAAATCATTAAGGCTGATTTTTAGCCCAACTCATTTCTGGACATAATTTTGAAGTTTTTTAAACTCTTATTTTTGTTTCATCTACTCAAAAAACCCTGGTTATATATCTGCAATGGCCAGTCAATAAGTCACTGGCTTCAGTTATGACAGTGACCGATGCGCGCGTACTCTAACCCCTCAACAAGTATTGATTGTCGTATAAATGAGTGACTGCTTCTTCAAGCCTTTTAGTAACACGTACGGGTAAACTGAGGGTGAGAGGGGAAGGGGAACGGAGAGAATCAGCTGTACTTTCAAGATGCCTACCATCTCCACCAATCAAGAATTGATGAGAGTAAAATCTCCATTACAAAACACTTAAACACGTTAACTATGTTGAAACTTGCAGCACTTCATGCAACGTGAAAGTGCAATATTAGGTTGACCTTTTGCAGCAAAAACCCTAATGAAATTATAAGGCAGAGTACGAGCTCTTTAAGCTTACTGTAAGTAGTTGAGAGTAAAATACTTCATAAATTGCATAATTAAGAGGCTCATTCATAACAAAATTAGGCTCATCCCGAGAGTACCCCTGTTCGGAACGGCTGCGCTTAAATTATGTTTGAAATTCCTAACAAAGCGAATGCAAGTGATGGCTTGTAAATCATTCTGGACTCGACAATTCCAGCATTCGATTGGCTTAGGAAATGGGAGTTCCACGAATGTGTCGTGAGCTGGTACATCGGACGATAATAAAAAATAACTGAATGAATGGGCAATTGACAGTTATGACAATTTGATAATGTTTCAGTCCATTCAGCAATGAATGGACTGAATGAATGGACAGTTATGGCAATTTGATAATACAAATATTATTGTCATTACTCAGTAAACCATCAATAAACAGTAAGCTAAGGATAAGGAGAATAAAATTTCTAGTACTTTCTAGCCGCGTTTTTCATAAATGATCGATGAAATGAGGATAGGATTGCAGGTGGAATAAAAGAGAAATAAAAGAATCTTTAAATCAAATAGAGTTAGTGTAATAAGGTTCAGCGATGATTAGACCTAGTGGTACAAATTAATCACCGAAGACAAGTGGCAACAAATTACATCTATTCGTACCGACAGAGATCAAACGAAATTACGAGTTAGCTCTAAAGAGCACTCATGTATAAATTCCCCCGTATAAGGGATCAGAAATGATTCTCACCATAAAAGCACACTTAATTATGGCTACACATCTATCCAGGAACCTCACAGAAGAGCGAGAATGGGGGTTGGGAAGGGTCAAGCTAGATAAAAACTAGTTTTATTTCTTTTATTTTAGCTTTCAGTGAATGAGAATGTCAATTAATGTTTGGAAATTCATCAGTACGTTAGCTGCAGCCCAGAATGAATGAAGGAAAAATAAATAGCTAATCACTATTTTATTTTGCAATTTCATTTTAATTTTCATAACTCTTTTCTCAATGAGATGTATCCAAGCTTCTTCTGTACTTCTTAACACTTTATCAAAAAGAAGAAGTAAACCTTGATGGAACGAAGGACGTAGACTAGCAATTCTTGGTGAGACAAACGGACGGAAGCACATCGGAGAAACAACCGTACACAGGTCTCTACTTATTTCTGAATCAATTCAACATGAATATTGAATATTAATACTGTGACCCAGCAATGAGGAACGAATACAACGGCGTTTAAGTAATGCTACGTTATCAGTACATTTGATGGCACGTGTGCTTATTATTGTCATCGAAAATCCGTGTATTCATTTACGCTTTTTCGTTCAATAACTAACTTTTCTTAGCGGATGAACATGGTTTATTCGAACGTAAACTTCATTCGTTGAATTATTTGACAAAACTTCCAAATTGACAAATGTAAATTTTCAATTGGTGAAGTAATATTTAAATTGAAAAATGTTAATTATTCTATTAAAATTTTAGTGGATTTTTTTAAATGAATGATAGTATATCGAAGTTGATTGATTTTCACGCACTGGCACCAGAAGATGTTCATTTTAGCCCTTTATACTTTTGCTCCGTAGATACGCATTCATGCATTCAATAACCATTCTAAAACAGATAAATCGTCTATAAAACACATATCTTCTAGTATATCTAACAATGATATCTAAAATAGACAAAAATGTATTCCAAAAAAATAAAAGTCTTTTGAACAGATGAATTCTTTTCAGCATCTTTCAGATGTCATTCATTTACTCTTCTTTCGGGAAATTTCTTCTTTTTTCGCTCTCGTTCCTGTAACGCAGACCAAATTCTAGGGCGCCAAGACAGACACTCGGCAGTCCGAGCGCAGTCGGAGCGACACTCCACAAATCCGCGGTCCGCCCCTCGAACGGACTGATCCCTTGTGGTGTTCTCCCTCAGGCTGCTTTACACTCCGGGCAGACTTGTGAATATCTATTGACTTGTGAATATCGATAGACTTGTGAAATATCTTTGCCCGAAGTGAGTGCCTGAGGTGCAAACGAACCGGCAAGGTGAGGAAAACACAACTGGAATAAACGCCGTATTATTATGAAGGTCGCCGACAATAATGGCACAAGGGAATATTACAGTCGAGTAATACAGTGACAGATGACGTCTTGGCGGACCGACGGTTGTCGGGGAGACGCTGCGTGGTTGAGGGGCGAGAGCAGATCGGTGAGGCTGCTGCTGTCCGAGGGTCTCCGACCAAGGAGTACCAGAGGCGGTAGCGGGGAACTGGTGCGTCTAGCAAGCAACAAGACGTGGCGGCTGGCTGTCGAGGAGGCGGTGAAGCCGACGAGTGAGGTGCTGGCGGAGCGTCGAGGCTTAGTGTGAATATCAGGGACGCTGAGAGTGTACTGAGCTCCGCTGGCTGCGCGGCTGTTTATATAGGCCTCGCTGGAGGTTGACTCTACCCGTCCAGGTCTCTGATTGGCGGGAACGCCTGTTTACTTTCACGTCGGACCGCGCGGTGTATTTTTCCTCGCCTCAAACACTGGAGTTGCGTGTGGTCTCATCTCCAACCATGAAGCGTGCGAAGGTTGTGGTGGTGTGTGTTCATACCACCACAGGTGCCCCCCCGTTGTTTTTTACGTTTCCGAGTATCTCTGTGGAGGTTTGATTCTTCTTCCGTATTTAGTTACGATTCCTTGTTCAGGAGCCACCACTGCCTGGGGGAAGGGAACTCCTTCGTAGGCATCGTGTACTTTTGCGCTCGTTGGTTCCACGTGCTCTGTTTCTGTTTCGCTGCTGTCGGGTAGGTGCGCTGCTTTCACCCTGTCAATCGTTATATTGGTAGGTTTCCCTCGTATGTCTAAGGTGAAGTACTTCGGGGTCCTTTCTAGAACGCGAAAAGGGCCATCGTACGGTCTCTGCAATGATTTTCTGACCCCTCCATGTTTAACGAAAACGTTGGTTGCCGTTAGCAGGGCGTTTGGGACATTGATGTCTGTAGGCCCCTGCTGCCTTGGGAGTACTGGCTGTAATCGTGTCATTGTTTCTTGTAGTCTTTGCAGGAATTCTCCCGCTGGGAGAGTTTCGTTCTTCATTGCAGGTAGTTCTCCGGTGAGGCGTAACGTCTGCCCGTACACCATTTCTGCCGGCGAAACGTTGGCGTCTGAGTGTGGTGTGGCTCTGATGTTAAGAAGTATGAGGGGCAAAGCGTCCACCCAGTTCGCGTCGGTCACAGTAGCTTTCAGGGCTTCTTTCAATCGTCGATGTAGTCTTTCCACCAAGCCATTGCTTTGTGGATGGTAGGCTGTAGTCCGGTGTCGCTTTGTGCCCAAAGCTGCTAGGAGGTTCCTCCACAGAGTTGATTCGAACTGTACTCCTTGGTCCGTGATGATCGTAGTCGGAACTCCAAACGAAGACACCCAACCCTGGAGAAAGGCGCGGGCAGACGTTTCTGCCGTACAATCCATCATTGGTATAGCCGTGCACCATCTTGTGAAACGATCGATGCACGTAAGAAGGTACCTGTAATTCTGCGATACGGGCAGCGGTCCGACGATGTCCACGTGTATGGTTTGGAATCGTTCATTTGGAACTGGCATTCTTCCAAGTGGGCTCTTGACGTGCTTCGTAATCTTGCTCGATTGGCACGGAATACATTCTCGCGTCCACTTGCCGACATCTTTGTTGAGGCCGGGCCAGATTACTCGTTGTCTCAGGAGATCTCGCGTAGCTTGAATTCCGGGGTGACTGGCTCCGTGAAAATGCGTGAATATTGTTTTTCGGCAACTCTTGGGGATGTACGGCCTCTCCTGGCCGGTGGACACGTCGCACCACAGGGGTATTTTGCCGCCGTGTGTATTGACAGGTCGTATCTTCAGAGCACTCATCGACGCTGGATTCAGGAGCTCTTCTAATTCTGGATCTTCATTCTGTTCCTTCATTATTTCCTCGTAGTCGATTGAAGGTTCTTTTGGCAGGATTGCTGACACCATACGCGATAGCGCGTCTGCTACAGTGTTGGTGGTGCCACTGATGTGGTTGATCTCACAGTCGAACTGCGAGAGATATGACAGTTGCCTGGCCACGCGTGGATTGCTGCGCTCCGTAGATTTGTGAAGAGCGAAGCAGAGTGGTCGGTGATCCGTTTTGATCTCAAAACTCCGGCCCTCCAAGAAATGTTCAAAGTGTTGGACTGCTAAGAAGATGGCCATTAACTCCCGGTCGTAGGTGCTGTATTTGCGTTGCGTGTCGTCCAACTTCTTTGAAAAGAAGGCTACTGGTAGTTGCTCTCCTTCGATTTCCTGTTGCAATACGGCCCCCACCGCGGTGGCAGAGGCGTCCGTAACTAGGATTGTCTTGCCTTCTGGAGCCGGGTGCGCTAACATGGTGAGCTGGGAAATCTCGTTCTTCAATCTCACAAAAGCTGCGTCTTGTTCCGGGGTCCAATTTATGATTTTCTTTGAGTTCTGTGAGTAGCCTTTCGTTAGTTCGGTGAGAGATTGCATTTTTTCTGCCGCAGCTGGGAGAAATCGATGATAGTAATTGACGATTCCCAGAAACTGTCTTAGTTTTTTTATCGTCGATGGTCGTGGGAAGTTGCAGATGGCTTCTATTTTCTGTGGAAGTGGCGAGATCCCCCGAGCAGACACTCTATGCCCGAGGAAGTCTAGTTCGGGCACTCCAAAAATGCATTTTGCTGGGTGTACTTGTAGTCCCTCTTCTCGCAGAC
The DNA here is from genome assembly GCA_030386875.1 of Morinoia aosen. Taxonomy (NCBI): domain Eukaryota; kingdom Metazoa; phylum Arthropoda; class Malacostraca; order Amphipoda; family Talitridae; genus Morinoia; species Morinoia aosen. The sequence goes on from CM059561.1 coordinate 10,867,274, forward strand.
GACGGAACAGTTGCCTTAAGTGATCTTTATGCTCCTTGGCGGACGAAGATGCTATCAGCACGTCATCTATATACGCCGTGACAAAATCCATGTCTCTGGTGATCGCATCGATGTAGCGCTGGAACGTTTGAGCAGCATTCCGGAGTCCGAAAGACATTACAGTGTACTCGTACAAGCCGAACGGTGTGGTGATGGCCGTTTTCTGGATGTCTTCAGCTTTCACCGGTATCTGGTGATAGGCTTTTACGAGGTCGATTTTTGAGAAAATTGTCTTCTTGTGCAGCTTGTAGTGGAAGTCTTGGCAGTGTGGAATGGGGTAACGATCGGGCTTCGTAACTGCGTTTAGTCGCCTGTAGTCCCCGCAGATTCTCCAAGCCCCGGGTTCGGACGACTTAGGGACCATATGCATAGGAGACGCCCAGGCGCTTTTTGATGGTCTGATGATGCCTTGATCTAACATCTTTTTGAACTCGTCCCGTGCTGCTTCGAGTTTTTCTGGAGGGAGTCTCCGCGGTCTCGCGTACACCGGGGGGCCGACCGTTTCGATGTGATGCTCCACATCTTTTTTTCCTGGTTGCGGAGTGCGTTCGTGTGAAGCCATTATCTCGGGGAACTCCTTACAAAGGTCGTTGAACTCCGGCGATGCTTGATGATCGATCCTGTGAATTTTTGCGCTGCTCAAGTTTGCTCGCCCACAAGGAATTTCTGTTTGTGTAGTTTGGATGTACAATCTTGCATTTGCTGCGTCGACGTTGATTTTGTTCGCGTGTAGGAAATCAATTCCTATGATGGGTTGACCGACATCGGCCACCACAAAATCCCATCTTACGAACAATTGAGGGGCAAGCTGGATGTTCCTTCCTGCCGTTCCGTATGAAGCTATTGGAGTATTGTTGGCTGCTAGCAAATCGTAGGACGGAGGTCTGGTCGAACTTTTTCCGTCGGGAGGGATTAAACTGACCGCCGAGCCCGTATCGACCAGATATCGGACGTTGTTCGCGTCTTTAACGTACAACAGCTCGCCTGCTCTTGCCTGCGCGAAAGATGGGGCGCCTACCATCCTCCGCGGCCGTCGTTTCCCGCAAGGCTGCACGGTTGCGTGCACTTTCTTGCGCGATCGCCGAAGGTACGGTGGTAGTAGCAGTAAACTTGTTCGAGCCTGCTTCCTTTGTTAGCGTTTTGGACGTTTCTGGGCGCCGGGGCTTGATTGCGCCAATTGTCTGCTTGGTGGACATTTTCTTGCGGGCGTAACGCCCTTCCTAACATTTCCTTGAGTTCTGCTATCTCCTTCATAGCTGCGTCGAATTCGGCTCTTGACACTGTCGGAGACGGTGATGGCTTGACAGCGTTAACGGTGAGGGGCTCGGCAGTTGAGGACCGACACGCGGATTGCCTTGCTGTGACTTGATCGGCAATCTCCCTGTACTCTTCGTCCGTTTTTCCTCTTCCTAAAGCTTCAATCAGTGGCTGTGCTTCCACTGGCAATTTTGAAAGGTGCATCGAGCGGATGACTGACGGGGGTAGCGGAGCTTGTCTACAGTTGTTGAGACGCGTCATTTATAGGAGCAACTCTGAAGGCGTATTGTCTCCCAGCGTTATTTTAACGATGGCGTTGTAGTTTGCTTCTTCGTCGTGACGCACGAAACGTTGCGTCAACGCCGCCTTTAATGCGTCGTATTTACCGTTTGCCGGGGGGTTCAGTAGTATCTCTTGTACTCCGGATACAATGTGCGTGGGTAGTCCTCCTAGGAGCGCCCCGAACTTCGAAGCGTCGTCCAGGTTCGGGATTTGTGCGAGAAAAACATCGCAGTGAAGGAGCCATCCCTTGAAGTCACCACTGAAGGCGGGTAACCGGACATCTCTCCCAGCCATGCTTCCACCTGCCGGTCACTCTGGGGTCACCAGTGTGGTGTTCTCCCTCAGGCTGCTTTACACTCCGGGCAGACTTGTGAATATCTATTGACTTGTGAATATCGATAGACTTGTGAAATATCTTTGCCCGAAGTGAGTGCCTGAGGTGCAAACGAACCGGCAAGGTGAGGAAAACACAACTGGAATAAACGCCGTATTATTATGAAGGTCGCCGACAATAATGGCACAAGGGAATATTACAGTCGAGTAATACAGTGACAGATGACGTCTTGGCGGACCGACGGTTGTCGGGGAGACGCTGCGTGGTTGAGGGGCGAGAGCAGATCGGTGAGGCTGCTGCTGTCCGAGGGTCTCCGACCAAGGAGTACCAGAGGCGGTAGCGGGGAACTGGTGCGTCTAGCAAGCAACAAGACGTGGCGGCTGGCTGTCGAGGAGGCGGTGAAGCCGACGAGTGAGGTGCTGGCGGAGCGTCGAGGCTTAGTGTGAATATCAGGGACGCTGAGAGTGTACTGAGCTCCGCTGGCTGCGCGGCTGTTTATATAGGCCTCGCTGGAGGTTGACTCTACCCGTCCAGGTCTCTGATTGGCGGGAACGCCTGTTTACTTTCACGTCGGACCGCGCGGTGTATTTTTCCTCGCCTCAAACACTGGAGTTGCGTGTGGTCTCATCTCCAACCATGAAGCGTGCGAAGGTTGTGGTGGTGTGTGTTCATACCACCACACCCTTGTGGCCGTTTGTCGAGACCGCCGTGCGGTCGAAGTGAGGGTTCGTGGAAAAGGGGCTGTCTTCGCACTACCTTTTCCTGGGGGCGCTAGCTTTTCCGCACAGCTGCCTTTCCTGTGGTTCGTGTGGGTACCGCCTACGCCGTAATTGGTCCGCTAGGGCAACAAAAGAAAATTCTGTTTATACCGAACTACGGCGGTACCGTTAGGAAGACGAGCAACTGTCTGCGCTGTAATCAGTGCGTTAGAGCTCCTCAGGAAATACCCTGATTCGCCGAATGCAACAGCGTCTTCCTCAACGACAAACTTTGAGAAATAGTTTGTCCTCCCAAGTTGGTTCCTTAAACCCCTTTTTATGCGAGGTGCCGTACTAGACTGTAGCCTGTGTCATAAAGGAGAAAGGAAACTTTTTCGATCGCAGGATGTGAATTATTAAAGGCGGAATCTCGTTGCAGTGCTTCTTAAATACACAGATACATTTTAGCAAAGACTGTGATTTATTTTCTTTTGCAAAAATATATAGTGTGTACAAACATGAGCTACTGCATAACATGGTACAACACGCAAAATTACAATTCAATTATTAGGCTTATTCAGCTAGGAATTCAAAATAATTTGGGAATACCGCAATACAAACGAAACTCTAGGGCTAACTGAGGTAAATACACAGGCGCACCATCGGCGCAGAGGAACAGACTTAGGCCGGGTACAAGGAACAGATCACTTAGAGAAAATACTTTAGATTATGGGTAACCATTAGAGAATAGAGTCGAAACCACTTGCGTTGCCTGACACCGGTATTATTTATAAGTTGCCAATTAAATGTAGAAAAATACAAGAACTGGTAAAATGACAGCCAACCGACACATGCGCAACACCACGGTGCCACAACAGACCGAGTTTAAAACGCGGTTTATTCAACCGTCAGATTCTCACCTTAGACACACAATGCACAGTAATACACCTTTTATTATTATCCGACAAATATCGGTATGTGCCACTTATAATACAACGTACATTGAAGGGTTGTGTATGAAATGCTACAAAGTACTTAAATTCGAAAAAATGTTAGTATTTGACATATTTAATATTACTTTTTCAGGGCCATCCCCTGGAGCCCTTCCATTCATCGAAGCTGAGGTGGGTCGCTGTGGCAGGAGGTTTAGCAGAATTCTTTTAAACATCTTCGAATCCTCACCTTGAACAATCGGCTCCTTAGATTTTAAACGCCGCAGGTGTAAAATTAATCACTTTTGTGTTGGCGGAGGCTGGTTTGAAGCCTTCACTGGAAGGTGTTCCGTGGAACGTCGGGCTTCGGTGTGGCTCACGTTGTGTTCATCACTTGATCAATTGAGGGAAGCATTTCCGGGGGCTTTTGGGGGCATCTGAGTCCAAAGGTCGATTTTCCCGATTTTTGTTTTTATTGCTTTAAATGAGTTAGGGACATGTCCCCGAATGTCTGTGAAAATATCAGGAACCTACCCCAGAGCTAACGTCCCTCCCGGGGGGGGGGAGGGCATCCCTCTTACGGACCTTTTTTTTCATTTTTGAACCTAAAGCAATGAAATTTGGTATACTGATAGGAAATGCAATTTTGAATCATTTATCATCAATGACAAAATGCGATTTTCTTGAAAAGAAAACGGGAAATCATAGAAAACGACATTTTTGGGGGGGTTTTCTAAATGCTTCTCCTCCTACAGTTTTTGAGCTACAGTAATGATTTTGGTATCATTGAATGCAGAATAACGTGGACAAAAAAAAAAAAAAAAAATCTGAAATTTTCAATTTTTTTCCATTTCATTTTTTTATATATTTCATCATTCATATTCCTCATCCCCATCCGAATATTTTGTTTATTATTGAATTTAGAGCAATGAAATTTGGTATACTGATAGGAAATACAATTTAGAATCATTTATCATTTATGACAAAATGCGATTTTCTTGAAAAGAAAATGGGAAATCATAGAAAACGACATTTGGGGGGGGGGGGGGTTTCTAAATGGTTTTTCTCTGATAGTTTTTGAGCTACAGTAATGATTTTGGTATCATTGGATGCAGAATAACGTGACATTCCAAAAACTTGAATGCTTTTCCTCAAATTTCCAATATAAACATTTTAAAAAATTAAAAAGAAAAAAAATCAAAATATTCTCAAGAAAATTCAAATTTATGACGTCATAACTTTGAAACAAGAATGAATTTTGAAAAACTTCTCAATACATTGTAAAGCCCTTGTTTTTCTGCATCCAATGATACCAAAATCATCACTGTAGCTCAAAAAATGTAGGAGGAGAAGCATTTTGTTTCTTAAAAATAGGTTTTATAAAAAAAGTAACTTATCAAGACGTTTGTCGTTATAACTCCGAAGTTTACAAAGCTAGAGCAATGCGGTTTGTTGCATTTGAAAGTGAAAGGTGTGTTCTACCAATAATACGGGGGGATTTTCCAAATTGTTTCTGTAAAGCTTTCCATAGACTTTTTACCCTAAAATTATAACTTTTGCATTGAGACTCTGACAAAAAAATTCATATAAATTCGAAATGAAATAAATATAAAATTCCCCCCGTATTTTGGATAGAGCGCACGTTTGACTTTCAAATGCAACAAACCGCATTGCTCTAGCTTTGTAAATTTCGAAGTTATAATGAATAATATGTGTATATATATAATTTCATTTTTTTCAAATAAAAAATTTTCTATGGCCTTATGAAAAATTTTTGTTTAAGATAAGTTGTTACAAATGTAGAGATCTAGTAATCTGCAAATTTTCATAGACGTACGTCCAATAGAACAAAAGTTGACCATTTTGTCAAAATGCTTCCCTCAATTGAGACGGGAGGTGATGGCGGAGGCAGTACTTTGCTGGAACTTGGGCAATTGTTTTTCTTTAATTCTTCCTACATCTATTATCTCTTAAATTACTTTTGTTTATGTGGATGGTTTCTTTTCCTTAATATAAGTTGCTTACTATTTACTTAAATTTCCTAAGTGTATCTAGTAATTAACTTGGACAGTTGGCAGTTAACTAAAGTTACTCCGGTAACTTTACACCTTAACTTAATTAACGAGTTCTGTTCATCTGGCTTCTAGGTTGCGCAAGCGACTTGGTATCGAACATTACTCTCTTATCTATTTTCGAAAGCATTTGAATCTCCTTCTATTATCTATCGTCACTATCTTTCACGCTAAGGACACTTGCCTCTTACTGATTTCTGCTTAACTTTCCTTATAAATCATTCTTCGCCTAAAAATTCATTCACTGAGTGCCATTTATAAGTTCAGGTTGGTAATTAATTGTTCTTTGCAATAATAATCATATTCATCGAATCCTTTGTCTTGATTTGTACCTATTGTTTGATCACTTCTTTGCGATTGTCGCAAATTCTGGGTTTTAACGTTGGGTAACTTATTTCTAGCAGTACGTGCTTGTCATCTCAGCTCAAGTCCTTCGCTTAGATTGTCTGCTGTCGGCTCCCGTGTCGGGCATAAATTAGGTAATTTAAAGTGAAAAAACTGTATCAATTTTCTGATTCTTTTGTATAATTTCTACCCGTGGATAGTTTTTTGAATTTATTTCGTTTTCTTAGTTGTTCTCCAGCTGGTGGTGGGTGTTGGCCCTCCGTTCCACTCCGGCGTTTGGAGAACGCTCATAAGAGTTGCACGGGGGAATCACTGCAGTCTGTCTTCTGCTGCCTGGCTCCCTGCGTGACTTTGTGTCTGGCTGCTATGCCGCTACTGACTTTGCAATTACGAGCCCCTAACTCTTCGAATCAAGCTTCTGTCCTTCAGTTGGCTTACTTACCACTCAACCCTGCCTATGTGGGCAAGATTAAGCGACTTACCAGGCCTGCCTGCTCTTAACTGTGCGATCTTGCACGTTTTACTTAAGAAGCTTTAAAAAACTAATCTTAATAAAGTCCTTAAATTTAAACCTTGAAAATGAAATGAAATTATACTATACGATATTAACGTGTTCTCGTTCCGGACACTGTTACCGCACATAAAATTTGTTCGTTAAACTGCACTGTTGCAGTTGACCGATACTTCTAATTAAAGTTTAAGAAAACTGTTCGTTTATCCTTTGAACTCGATTGTGTGAGCGCTTCATGCAATTGTTCCTCACATAGGTTCAAATACGTTGAGTTAAGATAGGTTGGGCTAGGATAGGTGAGGCTGAGATAGGTTATGTTAGGTTAGCTTAGGTTAGGTTAGGATAGGTTATGTTGAGTTAGGATAGGTTAGGTTGGGTTAGGATATATTATGGTGGGTTAGGATAGGTTATGTTGGGTTAGGATAGGTTATGTCGGGTTAGGATAGGTTATGTTGGAATTATTTCACGAGTCCACCTAGCTTTACAATGAAATTAACCGTGGAATTTCCACGGGTCTTGCTAGTTATTATTGTTATGGTTATGCAGTAACATAATTTAACTGTAGTACTATAAAGCAAGAGTGCTAACGGACAAATGTACGATTGAAGATAAATATGGTTCAAAATTTTTTTAATTTCAGTATGATTTAATGAGTGCATAAAATTTAAAAGGAATTATACTATTCACAAAATTACTGCAGTAAAGAGGACACAACGCCTATATCTGAATAAGGATGATGTCGGAAATTTCACAAAATTAGAAATCGCCTGCGTGACCTAAAGTGATCAACGTCACTCGGTGATTAAGAACATCATTTTCTAATTATGTATATACGAAACACCCAAATCTCAGGAATATTGCTTAGAAAGTTTTATTTATTTAGGGTTGTTAACGAACTAAATAAATGGGACCATAAGAGTTCCCAATAAAATAAAATTAACCGCTAACTATAGCTATCAGGCTTGAAGCAGCTCACCTGAGCGATCGAGGAATAATCTTAATCTACTGGAAACAAAGTTCTTCTCTATCATTACAATGGTTAACCTTCGAATTTTTGTACAAACATAATTTTTTAAGAGAGACTACAGTCTTAGCAATTTACTCCCAGACCTCAAACTATATCGCACTCAAAGCACAAATCTCACATATATTACTGATTTTTTGAAGAGCATAATCTTTATCGCAGGTACCTAGATTTGACTGAATGCAAGCATAGAGAAATGTTGATGAAGAGAAACAAGACCACTTCCACAAAGAACTTTTAACGGCATAACAAAATCCCGAGAAAAACGTGGGAAATCATTAAAAAAGTTCCCTTGCATAAAAGCTCGGACTACAAAAGCAATTTTGATGACCCCTCAAAAACGATGAACAATTTCAATACTTTTTTCTTAAATGTAGGTGAGGAAGTTTTCAATGAAGCGTCTAAGCTCGTTCCAGACTCATCTACAGGTGCAAATCCAAACAATGATTCATCCCCTAATCCCAGAAACGATTGGAGACAATGGACAGTTAGTACTATTTAAGATACGTGTTCCGGCCTTTTCAGATAGGTCGCAACTTAAACGCGAATGAGGTTCGGAAGTGACGATGCAGCAGCGTGGTAATCGTTTATTGGTACTTCAGAGTTGACACAGGCTTGGGAATTGGCAAAGAATCAGTTAGATCGGACGTTAGTTGCTAATGTTGCTAATCTATACAGGTGCTTCCTCGGCGGTCGCGCTTCCGCTAATGAACAGCGACGATCCTTACTAAGTGCTACCTCTACGGCAGGCCACCGCTAATGAACGGCGATGTCTCTTGCCGATTCTATTTATATACTCGGCGGGCGCACATAATGCTCCCCCCATACTTAAAAATTCTTTATGACAATAAAAATTTTTAAACGTTATTCAATTAACTTTGATTTTCCCTTGACTATCAATTAATCTTACAATCCGTCAAGTCAATTCGAACAGATCAGAACGTATGACACTAAAGGCTTCCGAATAATGAACGGAGGTAGGCAGGTATGGCTTTTTCTGTCTTTAGCAAAGCATAAAGTCAACAAAATTCAACGGCAATCCTACTTCTCGTTAAACATTCCCACTTAGCTTCAAACAATTTATTTATCAATTTATTCTTGTTAATTCAATTCAATTCAATTCAATTCGAAATTATTGGATACAACACACAATTTATAACTTAACAAAACAAAATCAATTCGCGTACGTAATAAATCATCTCCATAAGGCACACATTTTTGAACAAACTGGACACATACCGTCAAGTCGATAAACAAAATTTTTAATGCAAATGAAAAATTTAGAAGGAAAAATCCATCATAAATCTATATTATATAAAGATATAGAATATAAATTTATATACGCAAGACAATACATTACATTACTACAAATGGCAAGGTAAAAGTTGATTGCTTCTCCTCAGGATTCAAATCATTTTACGATTCAAATTAACATATTTCAATTCAACCAATCTAAAGGCGTGCAATTCGGTTTTTATTCGCAATATAAATAATTCGTTACCTTATCTCGCGGGAAACATAAACAAAACATTTCTATAGGGCGAGTGAAACAATATCAAGGTTTATAATTAACGACACCAAGAACACTTAATAATCCGTATAAATAGAAATATTCTAAGACAATATATTCTAAAAGAAATATTCTGAAAATATTCAGATCCATCTTGTATGTGGAAGGATCCATCTTGAATGAACGTGCACGTGGACTCTGTGCGTGAGCGTGTTCCCAATTTTCAAAGTTTCAAGGAACACCATCGGTGATGAGAGCACAGCGTTGAGGTACGAATGGTTTGTCATGTTAATATGAATGTGGAAATCTAGCGTTGTAGTGTTATGCGCTAACTTGATGTGGAACTGCAAGTATTTGCTTAGGACTACCACAGATCTCTTTCCAAGCGGTTCGTCGCAAGGCTACGTCCTCACCACTTAGTCGACCAATTACTTTGTTAAGGTCTCGTTTAATATAGATAACCATTACAGTAATTATGATCGTGATTATCGTGTAAATGAGCAACAGTATGTCACTCAATTTATCAGGAATAAGGTCGACTCTTGTTTCCTCTGTGTGGCGGATGAGTTCATCCGAGATCTGACCATTATTGGCCTTTATTGCAGTTAAAATGGCATCCACATTAACATTTGACACTTTGTTTCCCATCCTAGCGGGCCACAAAGCGACTATCAGCGCAGGGATTAAAATGTTTGAAGACGTTGAGGTGCTTATTAAGTAAGCAGTTTATTGTTGATTGTCAATTATTTTTTTGAAGATAGCTAAGTGCGCAATCCAAGTAGTAAGTAAAGGTGTAAAGTGTATGTGTATATTGTAAATCGGCATGTGTAATGTTCTGGAATTGTTCAGGAGTCGCCCCAGGAATCTGAAAGGAACCGAGACAGGAGATTAGCATGGCCACGAGTTTAAAGTAAACAGTTGACGTTTCACACTATGGCAACGCTTCCTTCTCATTAAGACACATTCATTCCAACTACAATGCCTGACATTGTTTTTAAACAAGTTGCGGCAGATGCGATGCAGTTCTCGCGGGTTTCGCACTCACACTCTCGTGTCGACATTTCCACGATTTAACCTAAGTTTATCAACTCTAGCTTACGACTTGATGAACACAACCTTGATGTCGCAATAACAGTATGACAACATCCTAAGCTCGACATCTCGTCTGAAGGTGTTTGCGCAACAAAATATTTCCTAACGCAAGACATACATAAGGTCTTAAGAAAAACTCATAGAACGCACTTACAAGCTAAAAACTCATAGAACACACTTACAAGCTAAATACCATTTTAATACATATATGGAATGGCAATTTCGGAATATATGAAATGAACAGTTCCAAACTAGGTTGATAAATTTACCTTTTTAACTTATCTAAAGGCAGTACATGGTTTAAGTTCGATCGGATAGTCTTGTTACCGATCTTAATATCTGCGTAATTTTTACTTAGCCTTTCAATGATACCTGGTCCTAAGAAATTTAGTTGTAGCTTGTGTTTTTTGGCATGATTTTTTACTAGTACACGGTCCGTCACTTTTAAATTTTTATCGCGACGTTTCACGTTTCTATAGGTAGTTCTTTCGATTGTAGCGTTAATGATTGCATTTCTAATATTGTTCACTACAATAGATGACTCTTTAAATTTTTGTTTTTGAACATCTTCATATGTAGTTGCAACATTGAAGTCTTCTAAGTTAGTAGAACTAATATACACACACGTATCTCTACCGAAAACCGTGTATGCGGGGGTATCGCCTAATGTTTCATTAAAGCTATTGTTAATCGAATTCTCTACAATATCCAATAATCTATCCCACTCATTATGAGTAAGAAAATTTAGATATAACTTGAGCAGGTGTCGAATTTTTCCATTACATCGCTCAACAATACCATTAGAAAAAGGGGAATAAGCCAGAACTTCCTTTTTCAAGATAGAAAGTCCTTTTGTGAAATTTCCCACATTAGATGATTTAAATTCTACAGCGTTGTCGGATAACAGCACGTCCGGGGTACCGAACAAACAGCAAAAATTCCATAGACAATCTGTAACAGTCTCTGTACGTCGGTCACTAGTCGAATATAATTTAACAAAACGTGAGGATAGGTCGATTACGACAAGAATATATTTTTTCCCATTGTCTGTCATTGTTAATGGACCGTAGAAGTCTATGCTGACAGTTTGAAAGCATCGTGTTCCAATCGGAGCATTTAGAATTTTAATCGGCGTCGGTATTCGTGATTTTAGAATCTTACAGATGTCACAAGATTCAACAATTTTGCGTGTAATTGTCCGTTCGTACGGATGAAAATATTTTAATTTAAACTTAAACAAGGTATGATTCAAATCTGTGTGGGACAAATTGTGTATAAATAAAATTGTCTTGTGTAGCAGAGTATATGGCACCACAATAGTCAGAATGGTACTGGGTCTGTTGTCAATTTTTCGTCTTTTATACAAAATGTCATTCACAATCAGAAATTCATTCATGTCAGTATTAGAAACTTTTGTTGCATTCTCTAGGGCATCCTTTATTTCAGAACAAAAGGGATCACTATCTTGTTCACGTTTAAATTCGTCTAACGACCAGTTGTCGTTAATACTTGAATGGTCTGTAGTCGTGTTAACTTTATCCAGTCTGTATAAGCGTCTGGGGGCTGTCTGCTGCTCAGCAGTACTGTTGTTGTTTCTTCCATTCTCACTTCCTGGCATTGTCTCCTCGAACTCTCCCTCAGTCACTGGCTTGTTACATTTGTTACCCGCAGCAGCGGCTTGCAGCCTGGTTACAACGGGAAAAGTCTCTACATCCGGGGTTAATTCAGAACACTCTAATAGTTCTCTTTCTGTTAAGGGATTTTTGTCATGATTTAATCTACTTAATGCATCGGCGGCACTATTCGCTTTCCCAGAAAAATACTTTAATTTGGCATCAAAAGCTTGAACATAAATACTCCATCTAGCGAGCGTGTTGTCTTCAGGCAATTTCTTTGAAAATAAGGGAACTAAAGGCTTATGATCGGTGTAAATGACCAGATCATAGCCTAAAACAAGATATTTAAAGTACTTCAATGATTCAACTATAGCAAACATCTCTTTTTTCGTTGTTGAGTATCGTCGTTGGGTGGAATTCAACGTTTTAGAAAAAAATGCGACAGGTCTCATGTTTCGAACCTTATCAGTAGATGACTGGAGTAAAACAGCTCCTATGCCGACATTTGATGCATCACAAAACAGATGAAAATTTTGATCGAAGTTTGGGTGACTCAAGATTGTATTTTCACACAGTTCATCCTTTAATTTTTCAAAAGCGTTTTGACACTCCTTAGACCAATTGAATTCAACATTTTTCTTCAGAAGATTATAGAGCGGGCTTGCGATACTCGCAAAATTTTTTATGTACCTACGAAAGAAATTTACCAGTCCTAGGAAGGATTGTAACTGTTTCACATTCTTAGGAATTTCTAAATTCTTTACTTTGTCAGTACCGGTGCTTCTGGTTCTCATTCCGCTAATGGAATGCCCGAGATATTCTATCTCATCACGGAAGAACTCGCACTTTTCCGTTTTTATTGACAATCTAGCGTTTCTTAATAGTTCAAGTACAACTTTTATATCGGCAAGATGCTGTGCCTTTTCTTTAGAAAATATGAGCACGTCGTCCATAAAGACGAAAGATAGTTTTCCTAGAACAGGAGATAGCGTTTGCGTCATTACTGACTGGAAATATGCAGGTGAGGTTTTTAAACCAAAAGGTAAACGATTAAATTCATATTTTCTACTACCAACGGTAAATGCTGTTATTTCCTTACTCTCATCGGTCAGTGTAATATTATGATATCCCGACCTAAGATCTAATTTCGAAAAGTATTTTTGACCATTTAAACTATAGAGAATCTCGTCCATGCGCGGCAGCGGGAATGATTCTTCATAAATTACCTCATTTACTTTGCGAAAGTCAACTACCGGACGTATGGTTCCATCTTTCTTATGAACTACAATTATCGGTGAATTATAAGCTGAAATCGATGGTCTAATAATTCCGTCGTCTAACATTTTTTCGTTCACGACTTTCAAGTCTTCCATGTAACGGTGGGCAATACGATAGGGAGGGACATTTACGACATCCACGTTAGGTTTCAAACGTATTTTGTATGGTTTAATCGCAGCAGCGGAGATCGATTCATTGTCTATAGTAATAACGTCTCTGAATTCATTCAACAAACTCAGCAATTCAGGCTTCATTTCGTCATCGTTACACTTGATATCATCATTATTTAATTTCCGCCGACCACGGGCTATTTCTTTGGAATCAGAAACGTACCCTTTGTCGACAACTCCTGTGATCCCGACAGATTCACTATTAGTGTCTTTCTTCTCGACATCTAAACGACTGTCCTGGACAACACTAGCTGCCTGCACAAAGGTACTCAATCCTCCTTTTAATTCTCCTCGTACATCTGACAAGTAAACTTCGGATTCAATGTGATCCTTCTCCACTTTTTCTAAAGTACTTATAATTGCATTCTCTGGTAAAACAATCGCTCTGTCGGAGCTATTAATTAACAACAACGGAATCTTTCTCCTATTATTAACTCTCACAATTGCTTCTGCGACACAAATGCCTTCTTTTAAAGTTGCTTTCTTTATTATGTATTCTCCATTTTTACACTTTCCAACATGTCCAACATGTTTCAAAATTACATTGGGAGCAATTTCTACTCGTCGAGTATGAACTCTTAACGGCCTTGGCCCTATGTGGGAACTGGTAACTGCAACTGCGCCTCGAACAGGCTGATTTTCTCTCTTACCATCCCTTTTTACTTCCTCACCTACTCTCGCAGCATTACAAGTCCTGATAATTTCTCTCTTCTCTCTTAGCTTATTTAGGACTTTTTTCTTAGCTCTGGAAGTAATCGTGTCCGCCATGAGACACTCAGTATTCTCTATTAAATACTCGAGACACTCTGTCTTTCTCTTTTTTCGTCGTTTTACCTCTGCAAAGGGAATTTTCTCGTCTTTGATAATTAAACATCTTTGTTTTAAGTCTACAACGGCGTTCTTGTCTAATAAATCACGCCCAATAATGACGTCATAATTGTAAATACCATCCTTAATTATTAAAGCATTTGTCTTTAAACTTACACCGTTTTTTAACTTTAGGACAAGCTCCACCTCGCCCTCAACATTACTCTTAGCGTTAACGCCTTTTATAGTCAGAGAACTTGGCTTCACGTCATTACTTATCTCACTAATTCTGTGGTAGCTGATTAGACATTTTTCTGATCCTGAATCAATCAATGCATTCCACAGGGCTGCATCTTTTCTAAGCACAATCATGGGCTTATGACTTTTTCGTATTACAAATAATTCATTTTGTCCTGTAACTTCAACTTCTTCATCTTTTTCGTATTTACAAACGTTCGTTGTCAGATGGCTTTCAACTTCAGTGCCATGAGCATTCAAATCATCGCTCAAATCCACCTCTCCCAGCGATTCATATCTATTTTGACATTTTATTATTGGATCTACCATCTCAACATTTTTAACGAGGGAACCTCCAGACATGTTTAACACATCAATTCTCTCGACATTTTTAACGAGGGAATCTTCAGCACCAGAATTCTCCTCGGGTTCACTAGGAGCTACTGACGTAGAGTCACACTTAGTTATTTCAATTTCATTTTTACCATTGACGTTATTTCTATCGGCAATGAAATCGTCTCTGCAGTTTACGCTAAAAAATTATCGCCACTGTTAGTTTGGTAAGTTTCTACCTGGCCTTTTTCTGGTACACGAGTTTTATGCTGTCCTCGCGCACGGACACGGTCAGGTCTACCTGGTCTGTTGAAATGTTCTCGTCTGGACCTACAGTCTCTTGCGTAGTGTCCTAACTTATTACAACGAAAACAGACTACATCACGCAGTGAATGCTCGGTGGCTGTCTGAGATGAACCCGGTTTGTACCAATCAGTCGGTTTCCTAGCCACAGTGGTTACCGACACACCTTGTCCTTGGCAGACACACACATGATTGTAACAATTCGAGCAACGCTTTGTTTCAGCTGTCTCCAATGCCTGGACTTCTAGAGTTCCTAATTCACGATCTCCAACAAAAGATTTTACGTGAGGTCTAGCACGGAAAGTTGGTCTTGGGAAATTTGGTCTCCAGTAGGGCCTACGCGTCCTACCTCTACCTTGAAATCCGCCTCTTGTCATTGTATGCACTTCGGCCTCATCATAGGCTGCATCAAAGTTTGATTCGGACGAATGGTCATCCTCTGCACAATAGATTTCCATAGATCTCCCAGATCGAGTAGCTAATATTTGCTTATCCTCGGGAAAATTCCTAATTACAGTTACTAGTCTTTGAAGGAGCTCTTCCGACGAGTTAAAGGGTTTGTTAAATAGTTTTTTGGAAAAATCTTCTGTTACTAGGGGGTTGATGATGGCCATAGCTAACGCAACAATTAAAGTATTCTCGACATACTTATCGAGAGCAACAGGATCGGGACAATTTACTACATAGGGGTGGGCTCTGTTCGAACACTCCGGGCTGGTCATTATTCTGTGGGTTAGCTTACGGATTTTGGATAGTATCTCAACAAACTGGCTCGCTAAAGCATCATTACGTTTTAGGCGTACGTTATTTAGATCACAGGCGACCGCGTGCAGAGATCTTTCACCTTTCGAGACGTAGATATTTTCCAACAGGTGCACGACTTCTTCGAAACTTAATTCATAACCTTCACTAATTATGGACGCGACGACCGTGTTGAAGTCGCCTACCCGCTTGTCTGCAGTTCGCAACAATAAGTTCAGTTTCGCTTCTTCCGAGTTATCTGACAGCATATTGAAATATGCTCGCACATTCTTTATATGCGTTCCTAGTGACTTATTTTCTATGAAGTCAGTGTCATTCTTTCGTTTTCTACCTCGGTACTGCGGCAGATCCTGCCCAGCAATTACAACACTAGGTATCGGACCGACAATAGAAGTCGTCACAGCCGTAACCGTACTAGTTACTGGGCTAAATGTGGTAGTGACTGCACTGGTAACAGGGGTGACAGTGGTGGTGGTCGCCATGCTGATAGGTATAGAATTCAACTTCGCTGAAAAAATAGGAATTGATACTCTTCCGAATATAGTCACATACGGGATTGTTCTTATGCACTCGTATCCGTCAGAGTCACTGTCCGACATAAAACACAATATGCTTAGACCTCCGATTACCTTTAAGAGAAAAATGTTCTACACACATTTAATGAAAATATTCTACATACAATAAAATGGTAACTTACATTTTCAGTGGACTTAAAACAGGCTAATTGCTAATTACTCGTGAAGGCTGGCACCACTCTGAACAGAGGTAAGCTGCTCCAGCCTACTCTTATATGCTAGAGAACAATGGGTTAGAGAACAATGGCTACAACTTCCTTCAATTGTTCTCACAGACAATGGACTACCGCCTCACACAAATGCTTCCGCCTTAAGGCTCTCCCACTCCCAGGAATCAGCGCTTGCAATGCTTACTGCTTACTGCTTACTGCTCGCTGCTCAACTTCCTACTCATTAATTTTATAATGATGATATATGATCATTAAATTGAGCTCATGCTTATTTAATTCGCAAACAAACATTATCGGCGTATACTCAGCTTGCTATGCGAAGCTAGTTGGTGACGTTGAACAATATCTTGGCGATGCGTAGCTCTCGTCGATCTTCTCGCTGCAGATGACGGTGCGTAAATGCGTAGATCTCGTCGACAGATCAGGTTGTTGATCTGGACCCCTCACTTCATCTTCTCCTTTGAGTAGCGATGATCCAGACTGGTGGAGACTGAGTAGCGTGTAGATTTTCGATTTTTTCTCCCTCGAAGAGTTTCTTTCTCGAAGAGTTTCTTGGAAAGAACTTCGATTTTCTGCGCTGACGTCCTTCTTCCTTTTCTCGACGCTCTGAAGTAATGTGATAACTATGCGGCGTTACTCCAAACAGGGTGACACTCCTCACACTCAAAATCACGGATCAGCAGAACCGAAGATCACTTCTTGATATCTTTCTTCTTCAATGGGCAATGTGGCAATGTGGATATCTTTAATGTGGCTTCCCCATATGGGCCACCATATATGTTCCGGCCTTTTCAGATAGGTCGCAACTTAAACGCGAATGAGGTTCGGGAGTGACGATGCAGCAGCGTGGTAATCGTTTATTGGTACTTCAGAGTTGACACAGGCTTGGGAATTGGCAAAGAATCAGTTAGATCGGACGTTAGTTGCTAATGTTGCTAATCTATACAGGTGCTTCCTCGGCGGTCGCGCTTCCGCTAATGAACAGCGACGACCCTTACTAAGTGCTACCTCTACGGCAGGCCACCGCTAATGAACGGCGATGTCTCTTGCCGATTCTATTTATATACTCGGCGGGCGCACATACGAAAAATTTTACACGCATCAAAAAATACTAAAGCAGTCGGAAATGGTGGTATTAACCTTCAATGTATAAAAGACAGTTTCTCTGTTACAGCTGTCTCCTAATTTGCCAGATAACAAATACATCTGAAGTCATAAACAAATTTACTGTTCAGTGGAAACCATCCATCATTAAGCCAGTGCACATAGTTGGTGATATTGCAGACCAATCAGTCTCCTACCTGTTATGTACAAAAGTAATAACAAGTCTCCTTTCATCTTATATGGATGAATCACACCTACTTCAAAGTAATCAATATGCTCACAGAAAGAACACCAGTACTCAAGATGCTATATATCTTAACATCACAGAACAAATGTACAACGATATAAACGGTAAAAATTTTCACGGAGAAAGGTTAGTAAAGCAAAGCATAACCACTTCCACAAAGAACTGATAACGGCAGAACGAAATTCAGAAACAACATGAGAAAAAAATTATTGATCCCTCCAAAGCGTTCGACAGTGTTGAGCTTTAAAAGACTCCTGCAAAATATATAGAACACCACAATAGATACGTAGTAGTTTGAAAGCCCTGCGGTCTGAACCACTCTCGTGCAGTTTAAACAAAATGTCACCATTCCAAACTAAATACCTTTGGCGTTCCTCAAGGTTCAATTCTTGACCCGCTCCCATTTTCTATTTTTGTTTATGATTTCCCCACTATGCCAGTAAACACAAAAATCAGAATGTATGCTGATGATGTGCAAATTGCCATGACAAGTTTGATGGCTCATTTTAAAAAAACACGTTCCAAAACTGAATGCCTTCTAAAGAACGTGAAATCGTGGTATGACCAAAGTGGCCTTAAACTTAACGCAAAAAAACACAATGCATTACTTTCGTATCAAATAACGCAATCGGAAAATCCCCAAACACACGCTGACGTTTGGAAACGATGTAATCGAACAAGTCGACAAAGTAGAAAACCTTGGCTTTCGTTTGGGAAAAATATGTCCTATATACCAGACGTTCTGCCCCAAAATTAGCGGAACAGTAATGTTTTTCCTATCGTATCAAGAACACAATCGATGAAAAAGCTATAATATTATTGATTCAGTTTTCAGTATTTTTGTCTTTGGACTACTGTTATCTAGTCTGGGAAGAATACCTCAATATCTCCGAAAAGAATTGAAAAAATTTTTGAAATTCGTCACCGAAGTGGTGTGCAATGGTAATTTTGAAAACATGATCATGCAACCCTATTCTTAGAAAAACTCGGCTGGACCCCAATACCAGAAAGGTTGCACATTGAAAAAGCCCAACATCGTTTGTCTACCTTCTTAAAGGCCGCGACTCATTGGCCAAATTTCCTCAGTGCGTTGGCAAGCGTGTTCACGAAATGACCAAATTTTACCAGCACGCTGACGTTTTCGTGCACAGAGGTTGTCCGACAGTACGCTGGCCAGCGTGCCAATTTTTAGTGCCGCAGAAGAAGTTGAGGATGGAAATACACTGCCATGCCGAGCTCCGGCGTAGAATGGACAAGAGCGCAAACATTGCGCTGCATAGACGCTCCTCCAGAACACGAATGTTTATGGAACGAGAAATCCGCCGAGTACAGGAATAAAGTTCTGGGCAACGCGCTACTGAGGCAACGTGCTGTCTAAGAAGTAATGGACATGAACCTTTCATTTAATGACATTACAAAAAAATTCAAAACGTCGTACACAGTAACAAAAAGAATTGATTTTTTGCGAGTCAGATAGTGGTCTGGGTCGTTTTTTGTAGTGATTCAATATTACCGATGGTAAAGCATTTAGTAAATAATTACTAAATGAAGTTATTCAATATTACATAGAGTTTGAATCATTAATATTTCCATTTTATGGCTGTGTGTAATCTGTATTCTATTAAATTCATTTTACCTAATTGCATCACTTTATTACGACAATAAATCCCATGCGGGTCCAAGCGAGAAGTGAATAATAGGAATAAATTAAATTTAAAACGACGAAAAAAGATCAATACTAAGAAAAATTTACCTTCAAATTTTTAAAACTAAAATTCACTTCCTGTATAGAAACTGTAAATATTGAACTTTAAAAGCCTTATTAATGAATTATTTTACCCTTTTGGACAGCTCACCTGTATTCAAAAGATTCCTTATGTATTCCTAATTTCAAGTTATTCTAAGTTAGATAATTATTACAAATACATATAATAAAATTTAATGACAGTGACACACCTGTGAGATGCTCTAGATGGTTTCCACTTATGTACACATGAGTTTTGGCTCTGCGATATTCGGGAAAAACGTTAAGAGTATAATGGGCGTAAGTAGATAATTCTGTAATCAAAAGTAAAAGGTCGACACGTCAAATATCCGAAATGCATTCATATCGAAATAGTACTCGTATCAGGAAACTACCTCAAAGAATGTGTTTCAACCACACAACCAGTTTATGACATTTTTTTCATAAATAATGTTCGCTGACAAATTTGAAGAAAGAGAAAAGTTCATTTCCAGCAAAGCCAAATCACCAACTTTGTCACAACATTGTTTATTAAATACATAATTCTTAACTTAGAGGTTTTTAATTTGGGCTAAAACCATTAGTGGCATTTTAATGACCATGTCACAATTTAAATAAAATATTTAGGTAAAAGCGTAGACATGGTTCCCTTGGTTGGGTCACACTATGTTTAAAAGCTGGTAAATGCCGCTTACCAAGGAAAAAACGATGAACATTGGTAAGAACGTTTAAGGAGAGAGGGAAGTCTCTATTTGTATGGGCATTGACACAAATGCTTAAGGTTTTGCGTAAGTGAACAATGTTTTTGAAGTATGGATAATGGAAACCAAATAGTTCAGTACGTCACTCATGTTAAGTGAATAATTGATTTTTTATAGTTAAAATACTTGTACACACTGATGCATGAGTTGACAATAACAGCATAAATAAGTGATGAGTAATTGACAAACGCATCATTTAGGTTATTGATTTATTTAATTAGAAATAAAAATATCATTGAGGAAAACTCTAATGAATGCTCCGTAATGGAATGAGTAGCATTTACTCATAATTTTAACATTTTCTTCATGATGAATGCTTAGGAAACGAAAAAATGAGCTAGTTTCTGATTTTCTGACAGAAGAATCGGAAAAATCCAATAATAGTCGGGGACAACCAAAACATATTAGGTTTTACATCTCTCGATGTTGCCAGTAATAGCATAGATACACTGGTACACGAAATAAATTTAAACACGGTGATAGATCCGTTTCGCTTAGAAGTAATAATTAGCAATAAAATTTTCACACATAAATTACAAATGGACGTAATTGTACTTTCATAATCGACTGCTCTATATGTACAGGCCTAGTGTGAGGTCTTGACAGTAGGGATAGTAAGAAATGCAATGCTGAGATACAGAAAACTAAAATGCTACCGAAAGAAACACCACCATGTTAGTGAGTACAAGAAAAAAAATCAACTCAAGTATATTCAGCGTCACAAAATTTGAAATGCTGTCATTAATTAAAGCAGCAGTAAGCAGATTTAAGACAAACGTTCGACCGTTTAGTTTGAGTTAGGCAATGTAGAACAAAGAAATCTTGCAGTATGTTATTTTCTATGACAAAGATGCGAAATGGCGCGCCACGTTCACCTTAAACTCTTTTATAGTTTGAGAGTTCTTTATATACTAGGGAAACTTATTCCACCATAGAGCTCCAACAACTAAGAGCGCTATTTGTTCCATGTTAGATGAATAAAAACTATGACTTCAGTTTTATTTTTGATTTTTTTTGTTCGGAGTATAGGGTGGAAGATATTTTACAGCATGGGCATTTCTCTTAAAACCGCGACTCACTGGCCAAATTCCGCCAGCATACTCGCGAGCATGCTGCCAAGCACGCAGAGTTTGGTGCTCCACAGGAGAAGCCTTCGAGCGTGCTGGCAAATCGCTTCTCGAGCTTCAGTCGATGTTCAACTGTCGTGAGGGAGGATGCGCGCTACTTAAAAGACGAAACACACACCACGAGAGAAAATTCTTTTTTGAAGCACTCTTGTGCTTTTAGTTATTAAAAAAACTGCATGGAAGGAATGGACAAAGAAGAGGCTTCGACGACGTTATGAAAAAGGAAGCTTCGTTGGAATTTTTCAAGAATTAAGACTTGGCGTTAACAATGAAGACTTTTTAGTTATATCATGAAAAATGAAATATAAATGAGTTGATGAATTATTTCATTCCTCCTATTCTTTCAAATATTACCAATAACGGTGGCAATATTGTGAAAATGGGAATAAATAAATAATTTATTACTCGGGTATCAAACACGGTAGTTAATAATTAAGGATAAAAATGAATAAATATATCATTTTCATCCGACATGTAAAAACAAAAAAAAAGCAATAAGAGAAAATTTTAAAAATAAACAAGAAAATTAGCTCTTTAAACTTGAGTAGGTCTACTCGCACGGATACTTTCAATGCATCCAGGACTTTATATCATATTCATTAAAGCAGAAAGGGAAAGATTATATCGTGCGAGAGGACGTGTGGTTTTGAACATAGGTGAGCGGTACAAAAGGCTAAAATAATTCATTAATAAGGCTTTTGAAATTCAATATTCCCAGTTTCTATACAGCAAGTGAATTTTTGTTTTAAAAATTTGAAGTTAAATTTTTCTCAATATTTATCTTTTTTCGTTATTTTAAATTTAATTTCTTATTATTATTCACTTCTCGCTTGGACTCGCATGGGATATATTGTCGTAATAATAAAATGCAATTAGATAAAATGAATTATTCTACAAAACAGATTACACACAGTCATAAAATGGATGTGTTAATACTATAAACTCTACGCAATATTGAATAACTTTATTTAGTAATTATTTACTAAATGCTTCACCATCGGTAATATTGAATCACTACGAAAATCGATCCAGACAACTGACTCGCCAAAAATAAATTCTTTTCGATATTGTGTACGAAGTATTTAAATTTTCTTTGTAATGTCATTAAACGAAAGGTTCATGTCCATTACTTCTTGGACAGTTTTTGCAGCACATTGCCTCAGTACTTTATTCCTGTACTCGGCGGATTTCACGTTCCATAAACTTTCGCTTTCTGGAAGAGCGTCTATGCAGCGCAACATTTTCGCTCTTGTTCATTCTACACCGGAGCTCGACATAGCAGTGTATCTCCATCCTCAACTTCTTCTGCGGCACTAAAAATTAGCACGCTGGCCAGCGTACTGTCGGACAACCTCCGTGCACGAAAACGTCAGCGTGCTGGTAAAATTTAGTCATTTCGTGAGCACGCTTGCCAGCTCGCTAAGGAAATTTGACCAGTGAGTCGCGGCCTTAAAGGGAGGTACACAGACAAGAACACGCGTTGGGCTTTCTCAATGTGAAATCTTTCTGGTATTGGGGTCAAACTGAGTTTTTCTAAAAATAGGGTTGCATGATCACGTGTTTTTTAATTACCATTGCACACCACTTCGGTGACGAATTTCAAGCATTTTTACCATTCTTTTGGAAGATATTGAGGTATTCTTCCTAGACTATTACAGTAGTCCAAAGACAAAAATACTGAAAACTGAATCACTAATTTTGTAGCTTTTTAATCGATTGTGTTCTTGATACGATAGGAAAAACATTACTGTTACGCTAATTTTGTAGGGGAACGTTTGGTTTGTAGGACAGGTTTTTCCCAAACCAAAGCCAAGGTTTTCTCCTTCGTCAAATTGTTCGATTACATCGTCTCCAAACGTCAGCGTATGTTTGGAGATTTTCCGATAGCGGTTTTTGATCCAAAAATAATGCATTGAGTTTTATTTGCGTTAAGTTTGAAGCTATTTTTGTCATACCACGATTTCACGTTCTTTAGAATGCATCTAGTTTTAGTACGTGTTTCTTTAAAATAAGCCATCAAACTTGTCATGGCAGTTTTCACATGACCAGCATTCATTTAGGTTTTTGTGTTTGCCGGCATAGGTTGGGAATCATAAACAAAAATAGAAAATGGGAGAGGGTCAAGGATTGAACCTTGAGGAACGCCAAAGTTATTTAGTATGGAATGGTGATATTTTGTTATTTAAGCTACATGAGAGTGGTTCAGATAGCTGCTTTCAAACTACTGTGTGTCTATTTTGATGTTCGATATTTTTTGCAGGAGTCTTTTAAGCTCAACACTGTCGAACTGTCGAACGCTTTGGAAGGATCAAGATATTTCCCCATGTTCTTTTTGAATTTCGTTCTGCCGTTATCAGTTCTTTGTGGAAGTGGTTTTGCTTTGCTTCACTAACCTTTCTCCGTGAGAATTTTTATCATTTATATCGTTGTACCTTTGTTCTGTGTTGTTAAGTATAGCATCTTGAGTACTGGTGTTCTTTCTGTAATCGTATTGATTACTTTGAAGTAGGTGTGATTCATCCCTTCAAGATGAAAGCAGACTTGTTATTACTTTTTTAACATTTTGAACATAACAGGTAGGAGACTGATTTGTCTGCAATGTCCCCATCTATGTGCAATGGCTTTATGATGAATGGTTTCCACTGAACAGTAAATTTATCCGAGTGCTCTCATTCTTCAAAATGGAGCCCAAAAAGCGAGGCAGGAACAGCAGCAGCAACAACAACAACAGCAGTGAGCTTCAGTCGAAGTTTGGGCCATATCCTGAAGTGTCTAGCTTAACGAAAGAAGGCAAGGAAGTAGTTTCTGTCCTAATAAAATACTTCGACTCAGTGATGACAAAATTTAATGGTAAAATCGAAAATATGGAAAGCGAATTAAGCAAGATTAAAACACTATGTGAAACAATAGCGGAAAAAGAAGCAGAACACAAAAAAATTCTCGAAGAACAGAATGAGAAAATGAGTAGCTTATCCTCCCGTCATTCACCGCTTGGAGAAAAACGAAAACGATCAGCGCCGAGATTTAGAAGACAAAAAATGCACTCTCGTCATTTCTGGGAAGGAATTACCGCAATCACACACAAACGAAAGCTGCAAAGAAATAGTCTGCCAGCTCCTGAAGAACAATATCAACATCGACCTCTGCGACACTAACATCACGTCAGCTACCATAATGGGGAAAAAAACAGCAACTGAGAACGTAGATCGAAGAAACATTGCATTTGAACTAAAACATTATAACAAGAAACGTGAAATTCTCACCGCCTGCCGAGAAAAGAAACCAAAATTCTTCATAAATGAATACCTCATGCCTTCACGAGCTAACATATGTACATTCTGAGAGTCGCCAAAAAGAAATTCTCGGAGAAAATTGGAATCCCGATAATACAGGACGAAAACATCTTCCTATCTAACCCCGGAAACCCAGATTCAAGACGCCACCAGATCAACACACAAGAAGACCTCGAGCAATACCTGATGCTACAACTGAACATGCCATCGAAACAGGTCAGAGTGACTAGGCTTGGGTGATCACCTCAATTAGATATCATGTCAGTTTCACCTCAATTAGAAATCATGTCAGTTTCACCTCAATTAGATATCATGTCAGTTTCACCTCAATTAGCTATCATGTCAGTTTCACCTCAATTATATATCAGTTTAACCTCAATCTTGACAAATGTATAACAGATGTGTGTAAACATTCATGACAGCTGTATGTGAACTTTTGTACCAAAGCCATCAGCAATTTTTACCTAGCAATGTTACTGTGGAATTTAGATTTCCACCTTGTTTGCTTTCCTACCTAATTGGTATGAAAATATTTATTTTTTATTTTTTCACGACTAAAGTTATTATTGCGTGTAAACCATATTAGCTGATCATGTCATTGTCGTCAAAATTCTTAAAAACTCATTACTAGTTGTATGTGAACTTTGTGTCAACGCCCTCAGCAAGTTGTACGTACCAATGTTGTGATATTGAACTCCAAAATTATTCGCTCATTGACTGAGTTTGTGCAGACTCACGAAATCGCGCTAGATTTTTTACTCTTTTCTCTCTTACTTCCTAAGCCAGTTTTTAGACAGGAATATCCTTTTAAATTTGACTCTGTATTTCGTCTTTAAAGCTATATATTACTTACTTCTTGCTGTTAACTCATTTTAAATAACTGATCACGGTGATTTATTCATCATCTGAATTCAATCTCAATCATTTGAACAGAATATATCCAAACCTAAACGACTCGCAAGACTGTAGGTACTGTATACTAACATATCAAAATTCAACGAAACTATACGAATAACTCGCCATGATTTCTCAATAACTGTCGGTCACTCTATCCAAAATTGGAAGAGATACAATGTACTATTACTGAACTTAAGTATAACCTAGATGAGATTAGCTTCACCAAAAGCTGGCTAGATGAGTCGACCAAATACATGATTGGATTTGAAAATTATCATAGTTATCATTCGCTACGAAAAAAAACAGCGAGGCGGAGGCATCAGTACATATATATCTAACCATATAGACTCGAGAATCATAGCAAATGCAACTATGAATCGGGATCATATAGAATCACTCTTCGTAGAACTGTCTAGAGATGGTAAATGAATTGTGCTTGGAACGGTGTATAGGCCTCCTACAGCCTGTCCTATATCCTTCCTGAATGAGCTAAATCGTACTTTTTCGCAGTTGAACAGGTCCTTATACAATGACATAATAATATGCTGTGACTTAAATTAGGATCTACTGAAACATGAAAGCTATGAACCAATCTCGAATTTCCTAATAGCCTTTCAGTCTCAATCTTCCCTTCGATCATCACAAAGCCTACACGAATAACCTCAGAAACTGCTACGCTGCTTGTCAATATCTTTATGACAAACACAACTGATTTTCTTGATGGAATCATTACTTATGACTTATCAGATCATTTTCCAGTTTTTGTTATTAATAAAAATGTCTATATTGCTTGCACCAAGCCACGGGCTGAAACTTACTCATATCGTAAAGTAAACGAATTAAATTTAGAAGAAATGCGCACCGTTCTAGAAGAACCAGTGTCAACATTGCACATTTCTGAACACAATAATGCCACGAGCATTGATGACGCAGAAGTAAAGTTGACTGAAACTATAATGGCCACTTACAATCACTGTTGCCCAATTTCACTGTTGAACAAACCAATAATTGTTAGGCCCCGCGCCAGTACGGCCAGATGGATATTCTGGTGTCACACTACCGGCTTTATAAATAATGTTCGCCGGAATTTAATTCGAGTAACCTAGATACGCCCCACACCCTCTTGAATCCGGCTTGTCCGAAATTTAGGAGAGCGACGAAAAGAACCGTTAGCTCTCTGGAATTTCGGAACCTCATTATCCGCTACTGAACTACTCTGCAACTAATATTGTTCCCTGCAAATAAATCTGGAAATTAGCCGAATACTATCATTCCCGAGAAGAATACCGACTACAAAGAAAAAAGGGTCTCAACTCCTAGAGAGTTTTCAATTGAGTGGCGCCCAATGAGCGGCAGCCCTACACCCGCTGAGATATAGCCTCTACGAACTAACTTCGGCACCTGTGAGCAAGGTCAGCCCGTGAAAGCATCCGAAAGATCTAGAATCTTGGGCCCGAACAAGGACCAAAAATAATAAGAAATTTAACAATTGGCTCCGAACAGGACAGCCTAACAAATATAATAATCATCTCTAACACCAATTCATGTAAGTTTCTGGGCATCATAATAGATGAACCTCTGACCTTCAAACTTCAAAGAAAACATCGCTAATATTAGTTCTAAATTATCAAAATCCATCGGAATCCTAAATAAAGTTGAAAAATTCCTGCTTGAAATAGCTTTACAGATGCTCTACCGAACGCTCATTTCTCCATACTTGCAATACAGCATAGAAGCGTGGCACAGAACTGATGAAAATACAACCAAAAAAATTTTTGCTCTGCAAAAAAGAGCCATCAGAGCGGTAAAAACCCTAGAATATAATACACAAATGCTTCATTCACAAATTTTCAACTACCTAAACTTTCAGATCTCTACAAAATATCCATTTGTAGTTTCATTTACAAAACAATAATAAATGATGGCGACAATAGCCTAAAACAATTATTAAGGGGATCTACTACCCTGGAATGGACCAAATGGTTCAAAAGTCACAGTACACATTTCTATTGCACTTAGATAAACGAATATGCATACAGATATGTAAAATTGAATTTCAAACACATTTGCTGCTATAAAATTTTTCGATTTTCGCAAAAAAAAATATTATTTTTTGAACAAGAAAAAAAGCATTGCGCCAAACCTATCACTCAACAATTTTCAACGTAAAAGCGTGATTTTGGTCTCATTCGAAGCGGAAGGACTGTACGAAGGACTGTAGGATCTTTTTGATTTTCGAATTAGAAAAAAGTCATGGTACATATGTCAAAAAATTTCTTCCACAAAAAAATCCTAGACTATTTTTTTCTAATCACAGATTGCAGCATTCTATTGCAACTATGTGAACGAAAATGAAAACCTTTATGTAAAATTGAATTCTGAACACATTTGACTCTATAAACATTTTCGATTTTCCCCATAGAAAAAAAATTACGAAAAAAGGAAAAAAATCAAAAATTTTCTCACTCTACAATTTTCAACGTAGAAGCATGATTTTGATTTCATTCGATACAGTTCGACGGTGGAAACAGCGTAACGAAGTAAAACTTTATTTGACTTCCAAATTTGATTTTTATTGGTAAATAACTGTGATTTTTTGGACTTTTTTTACATGTTGGACATATGTAACCATAACTTTTTTCTAATTCGAAAATCAAAAAGATCCTACGTGACGGCCTTTATACAACTTTTTCGCTTTGAATAAGACCAAAATCACGCTTATACGTTGAAAATTGTACAGTGAGATGGGTTTGCGGCAATGTTTTTTTCTTGATTTTAAGAATTAATTTTTTTTTTCGAAAATTGAAAAATTTCAATGAAGCAAATGTGTTTGGAATTCAATTTTACATATCTGTATGCATTTTCGTTCCCCTAGGTGCAATAGAAATGGGAAAAAAGACGTTTGTAAAATTGGGTGATTCGGGTAAAGCCTAGGGTAGTAGATCCCGTTTAACTGCGCAAACTGGTCATCACGACCATTTAACCCGAAATAGAAGTAAATTCAAGCTTCCTTATTATTCAAAGGCCCGGTCGCAACGCAGTATCCTCTTCGCTGGAACTAAAACTTGGAACTCAGTACCTGCGGAGATCCGTGAGAGTAATTCTTACAAAGTATTCAAAAGAAATCTTGAGTCTCACTTCCTATCAGAATACTAGTTCGCGTAAGATAACTAAGTCAAATCTTGCCTCCTCCGCGTCTGGTCCTAATAATGTAATTTGTCATGGTAACATCACCGATCTTCAGTCTGCTCTTAAATCGTTTATCGAATATACTGTTATATATAGCCGAATTGACTTATATTGTAAAATGCAACATCAAATACCGAATTAATTATCTCATTGATCAGTCAAATGCGAAACTAGGTTAAGTGAATTAGGCTAAACAGTGTTGTACACCTTAGAATAACGTGATGGTAGGTTGCCCTAGGAGTCACTGAACTTGTTCGGGCCCACAGGTAGCTATACTCAAATTTGACCATTGTACCTTAAGAAACATTCCACCTCTGCATCACCTGTGGTAAATAAAATGTTTAAATTGTTTCAAATTTGTTTAAATTTGTTTATGTATGACTACAGATGTATTTGTTATGAAGCAAATCAGAGGAGAGCTGTAACAAGGAAACTGTCTTTTGAACATTGAAGGTTAATACCGTCATTTCGAACTACTGTAGTATTTTTTGGTGGGTAAAAAATTTTCGTACCTTAATAGTACTAACTGGCCTTTCTCTCCAGTCGTTTCTCGGATTAGGGGATGAATCATTGTTTGGATATTCACCTGTAGATGAGTCTGGAACGAGCTTAAACGCTTCATTGAAAACTTCCTCACCTACTTTCTAAAATGAAAATATTGAAATTGTTTACCGTTTTTGAGGGGAACTTTTCTATTGATTCCCACGTTTTTCTCGGGATTTTGTTATCCCGTTAAAAGTTCTTTGTGGAAGTGGTCGTGTTTCTCTTATTAACATTTCTCCGTAGGATCATCACGTGATGTTTATACAGCTTTCAGAGAGTATACTTTCTGATTTTTTCAGTTTGTACTCCAGCCGGTTATTTCTTTCGGCTTCACTCAAGTGTTTTATCTCATCTGTTATCCATTTAACATGTCTTGGTTTACTTTTCCTTGTGGTGAAGGGTGCGTCTTCGTTAAAGGCTGATACGAAATTGTCCCTAAAAAGCAGAACACCTAAACTGACATCATCTATGCCTTAAATATGCTCCATCTTTTGTATTGCTTTTCTTGAAATATGTCATGGAACAGTATTTTTTCAAGCAATAGGTTATATAAGAGAAGAAAACTGTTTCGTCTGCTGCATCTGTGACAAAAGTACTTCATATGAAAACTTCATATACTGCAGCTCTACCATTTTGATATGAATCACAGTGTTTTGCATTTCTGTAATTTTGGCAAATGTTCATGTTTCCTTTCCTTGTGCAGTTGTCGAACATACAGTATGTTATCAGATATTGCAGTAAAGTTAATTATCTCATCAGAAATCGAAATGAGCGTTTAAGCTGTGGTAGTAGCTTGTTGAATGTATGTAGAAAGATCGTTGTACTCATGGAGTCATGCTGAAGTCCTGGGAGACCTAAATTTTATGAACTTTCCCAGAACATGGTGCGCAGTCGCTCCACACTGAATCTATGGAAGCAGATAAATTTTGTGTTCAATCCATGGTTCTAGAACATCTATTGTTACGTTATGTCTCGTCTTGAATTGAAAATACAGCGAGTAAGATTTTTATTGTAGAATAACTTAGGACAAAACTGATTTAATAAAGCTATAGAATGAGAGATATTCGTGCAAGTGCATTGTTAATGTGGGATAATATTTCGTTGGCTTCAGTGTCTTCCGCTCAGAGCTTAAAAATAAATTATTTTTTGAAGAATAGCGGTTGGAGTCTGACGTAAACAAAGTATATTTGTTCGTAGAACATGTCACGATATAGAAACTATGACTGAACGCTCCATACGTAAGGCCACATTTTATCACTTTGTGTGCTTCCGATCTGCTGTATTACATGAATAAGTAATTTTCATTTTCATAAATAAGAATATTCAATTACCGACGAGCATCACCAAAAAAAAAAGATGTTGGAGCTCATGGATGAATATCAAATTATGTGTAGTCTTTTAGCACTAATTGTAGACCAAAACCCAATCACGAAAGTAAATTTGTGACTAAAAAATCTAATTATTTAGGTAATGCAATTCCAACCGATTTAAATGGGATCAACCATTTTCAATTGTTCTTCATTGCTTTGTACATATAAATACATATCCTCTGGAAATGGTCACTAACACGTTGTTCATCCTGGAAATTGTAAAATAATTGGGAAATGAAGTTCAGCAAATTTCAGATTACTCACTCACAAAATTAAACCCATTATTCTTGCGTAAAGCTAGTTTCACTTATTGAAAAAACCGAGTGGGGAAAATATATAACATTTTAATTTATTCAATTTATTCCTTAACCCGTATGAAAATGAAGGTAATTTGTTACGGGTGATAATACATAAACAAATACAGCAAAGAAGTTAAGTGACGTTTGCTGATTGGCTATAAGCTAGGAGATTTAGGGTTCGTAGAAGAGCCGGCGGATTTAGCTTGCTGAGACGCAACACGCCGGGCGCGGCGCTTCCGGCGGCAGCCCACATACGGCCTCCACAATAGCAGCCATCTGAAGATTACGATAGCGTAAGAAAGAATTCAATTTTAAATTTTTAGGTTAGAGTTTTAACGAGCAAGCTCAAGTTTCAGTTTTTATTACCGAGCAAGCTCAAGTTTAAGTTGAAGTTTAATTACCGAGCAAGCTCAAGTTTAAGTTGAAGTTTAATTACCGAGCAAGCTCAAGTTTAAGTTGAAGTTTAATTACCGAGCAAGCTCAAGTTTAAGTTGAAGTTTAATTACGAGCAAGCTCAAGTACAAGTTTAATAACGAGCAAGCTCAAGTACAAGTTTAATAACGAGCAAGCTCAAGTACAAGTTTAATAACGAGCAAGCTCAAGT
This sequence comes from Morinoia aosen, assembly GCA_030386875.1. Classification (NCBI taxonomy): domain Eukaryota; kingdom Metazoa; phylum Arthropoda; class Malacostraca; order Amphipoda; family Talitridae; genus Morinoia; species Morinoia aosen. Next base: position 10,898,799 of record CM059561.1, read on the forward strand.
ACAAGTTTAATAACGAGCAAGCTCAAGTACAAGTTTAAAAGCGAGCAAGCTCAAGTAGTAGAAAATCAGTTAGGCTGCGTTAATTTTTGATACTAGGACCGAGAAACGGGATGTTTATCAAGGAAGAATTCCTTGGACCTACGGACAAGGGTGTCTGACGAAAGCGCCCCTACCGACAGCACACTCACCGCGTCCGATACATCCCTTGGGCTCGCATGTAGAGCAGCGGAGCGTCGACGTCCCAGGTGCCGGAGAAAAGCTTCCCGAAGACATTGCAAGACGCCGACGACCGGCTCCAGCGCCCTCCAGCGAACGCTCCCCCCAGCCGGCGAGGCACTTAGGGAAACTAGCAACACATGCCTGGTTGGCACTTCACGGTTCCACGGATGAGGTTGTACGTCATGGTGGCGATGACAGGCTGAATTGTATAAAAGAGCCGAGACGTGTGAGCACGGTTGGGTTAGCTAGGTGTCTGACGACCATTGAACAGTGCGAGCCGACTACACGTTGGTCTCGCTATTATAGGTTGCGACAAGTATGCTATCGACAGAACGCAATCAGACACCCAAGTCTTATTTACTTAAATTACTTTTAGGAAATTTATATTTTTAATAGGATATTTTATACATCACTTATGCTCTCAGTTAAGTCAAGTGTTCATACCTTATGTCAAACGTTTCATCTTAAAAGTCACGTGGTACATGCCCGTTGCTAAGCTTGAATTGAATACACTTCCATTAATATTCCTTGACGACATTCAATCGTGTAAAATTCATTACCTCTAAAGATTTTAATAGTTTCTCTGATAATTGTCCTCACGGAATCAGTGGAAAATCAAATTTCCCACATTAAAGGCAGAACAAGAAGAATGACATATATTTTCACCTCTGGGCCATCATTTTTTGACGATGATTCAAATACATATGTCCCTAATTAAGTTGAATATTTGAAGGTAATTCATTGTGCTTTATCGACATTTGAAGCTGCGTTGGCGATCTTTCACTTTTTCTGGTCTCTTTTTATTCGTTTTGTAGACACCCATGATTCAGCAATACAGAAAATGACCAAGGAAGGTATTACTTCTACAGAAGCTGAGATGGCTGACGAAAATCACTACCAACCATGCACTACGGTATTTGGGTGATGAATTAATCTATGCATGACAAATTAGTTTCTTTATCGATGCTCATTTATATCGTGATGTAGAAAATATGAGAGTGCATGAATGAAAAAAAATAGTTGTCCCATACTTTTTAACAGTTATTCACGAATGTTAGTTAGTCAGAATCTTTTTGGCTTAATATTTCTGTAACTCATTCGTTAAGTGGTCACAGTGTGCACTAACTACATTTCTTTTCATTTAATGTAAGATTGCTTCAGAAACAACTCCTCGAGCTTCAAGAGAGATTAATGAAAGTGGTTAATTTTATATCCTGAATTAAATTTAAATGCGAAATTTATGCATCAAATTATGCTCTTTTAAGAAGTAAAAAGGGTCGATTAATTTTTTCTCTTCCTAACCAAAGGTAGCATGTCCATCCACAACGAAGAACTCACCGAAATGATTCCCAATTCGTTAAAGAAAACTTTCCATCGCCTCAGTATAAGTTTGTGCTCTGAGATTATATGTTTAAATCTTTCTTGAAATGATGTTGTTTTCATACTAGGGGAAACAAGGATTCTACTTTGATTTTTCGACAGGACTAGCAAGTTAGTAAATAGAATTGCAAGATTAAATAATTTGAAACAATTATAAGCACCTTGAATGCAAAGACCGATGAGATTAAAAAACTTTACGACAGCAAAGAGAAATGTTATTAGAGAAAAATGTTTTAGCAAAGGATCTCACCGAAAGACAGAAAAAAATGAGGATCTTTTGCTGCACATACGCTTAACATTTGAACCTGCTGATACACTTGAAGAACTACGTAGATGCCCTCCATCCTACGCGCTCAACAATAGTGAGGATTAAGCGTAAAAATTGGTCTGATGACAATCGTAGCCAAGATATTCTACAATGAATTAATATATCCCAATGGTATTTATCATTTTTCTTCAGAATTGTGGAGTTCAACAATAATGTATGTCAAATTTTCATTAACCATGTTTACTATTAGTTGCTAAATTTAATATTTCAGTCGGAAGAAATGGTTCAAGGGGAACAGAGACCACAATCGGAAGACCACAATCGGAAGATCGAATTACGGAAGACCACAATCATAATGCTGAAACCAGCATTCATGATGCGACGCTTAGCTATCCAACACCCTGTAACTGGTTCGGACTTGAGCACACAGAAAATAAAGCACACATTTAGAGGGGGAGCAGCTAGCTGTGTGATTGAACGTAAGTGTATTTTTGGTCGAAAAATTTTATGGAGCCAGTTTTTCTGTGTAATTTTATTCTATTATTTTATTGCTTTGTATTCAATCTATTTCAATTCTGTTTCAGTTTCATTTTAAAATTAGTTTTTAGGGAATAGTGCTGCTTTTATCGATGTGTAAATTCTACTATTTATATCTTCTTCAGGCGCTACCCCTTGCCATGACTCAGTATCCAGTCGTATCGAGGAAGTCTCCGTATTTTGCCAGTGGGACATCTCTGAAGAATTCCTGCAACTGGGAAGATCACTGAAGCAAGAGGGAAAAGTGCCTGCCCTGAAAATATTGTAGGGTAACACGACTGATAATGCGCTGTCTGATACCTCAGAAACATTGGAGACTCCAAACGCGATAACAGACCAGGCTACGAGTTCTCCGAACTCTGACAACTAGTGAAATATGCTTGAATGTATTATTCCTCGTGAGTTGACTCAACCTTAGACGAGAAAACAGAGCAATCTCATTAATCTTGAAACTCACATCTTGAGCAGTTTTTAGAATATGTGAATAGTGTTGTCTGTTATTTCTTTTCGGCTAATATTCCTGTAGTAAAACGGTGGGCATTGCGGGAAGATGTGCACATATTTTTACTGTACTGCAGCGCTTCTAATTTGCATATCATTTTCATTTGTATTCTGCAGCGGATATCCATCGGCGTAGAACACCGTGATGCATTTCTCTGTAAAATGTTTGTCTTATATTTTATATCTGATCTGTAACGTTCAGCAGCGAATATTATAGGAATGGGAATCGATTTCGTAGCGTAGGGTAATTCTTTATTCATAAGTCACATACATTATTGTGTATAGATTGTCGATCTGGAAGGGGATTGGTGACGGGTAAAAACTTGTGGATCATCAAGAAAGTAACAAAGGTTGTAATTTCGGTTCTGAAAAATTCAAAGCGACGGATCTGACCGTGGCAAACTGATCTTCAAATTCTAGGGTAGCTGACGCGGAAGAGCTTTCAGTGGACTTGTTTACACGTGACCCAAATTTCAATGATATTCATTTATCACCGCTCCGGTTACAAGATTGTGCAAACAATATTCTGTAAAATTAATAGGTCACATGATAGGTGGAAAATATTTACCTGAGATTCAGGTCAAAAACTTTCGAAGAAAAATGACGCTCTGAATGAAAAATAACCTTGCCCGTGAGATTGAATTTTTCTAGGTACTTCAAATTTTAATTTTGTGAAGTATATTCTCCCCACCATGCACAGTCAAGTTTACAAGCTATCAAACAAAGTAATGGTTACGATTACCCGTATTATAACCCTCAGCCAAGAAACGAATCACCTAAGAATTTCTTATACGTGAAGCACTTTAATCGCATCAGCCACTGTAACTATGTCAACAATTTGGTCAGGCCCTGCGTAGTTGCACTCCGGAAAAGAATGGACGAAATTCAGTAACCCTTCCGCATCATCTTCTACAGAAATAGTACTATGTACTTTCATTTACTTGAAAGAATGAAATAAATTAGTGTTTTTGCAACTAAAGAAATTTAATTTCAGGGTCAAGAGCGTAGTTTTTTCTAGCATTTGTTTTAATTTTACCCAGAATTGAGCGTTCCGACCTAAGTGCTCATACCCAGTAAAAGCGAAAAAAATGCTGGATCGTTTTGAAAAACAGAAGACCTCGCATACCAAGGAACAAATACTATTACTAATCAGTCAGTGCAATGAAGATTAAAAACTATAGCCTAGTACCTGTAAAACAGATCAATCGCTTGTAATGAATAAACCCTTTACCACAACGTTTGTACGACACTTCACAATGATTTAAATACAATCATATGACACTCATTTTTGAACTCACCATATGATCTAACGCTAAGATTATCGAATAATGTCATACAAGGAATAAATGAATTTACTGGCCAGAGAGTTCTGCAAAGAAAACTGCTGGAATTCATGGTGTCACTTGGCGTTCGCTAGTTTTTATTGACTTGTTAGTTTATATTGACAAGAGAATATCAGAATGGAGGAATGGCACTCCTCCGGATAAAGTGCAAATAATAATGCAAATGACATAAGCAAATAAATTCAGTATACATAACAAAACACTAGAATGAACCTGTAAAAATCAAATTATGACGGGTACTCTCTAAGTTTCATGATTAACCGACTTACAATTCCATAACCATATTTATTGGGAATTTTCTGATGCTTTTGGGGCCATACCTGTTCTCTAATGTGCTTAGGGTATCCAATACTGGCAATTATTACAACTGATATTCGAGCTCTTTATGTCCTATTTCACTATCACTTAGTGAAGAACTCGCAGTACATATTGATATGCAACATTTGGGATACCGTTGAAATACTAATAATTGGTCAGTCAATTCACATCCCCTAACAACAAATATTAAATTTCGACAAAAAACTCAAATACCGCTTATCTTAACACATGAATGACAGTGTACATTAATTCAAACAAGAAACATATAAAAACGAGTCACACTACATACGCATTCTCTAAACGTATTTAACTTCTTGACTTTACGTTTGGACGCTCATACTGTTCATCATGTCTCCGACATCAGTTAATCTATTGATCATAAAAAGCAAGGCAAAAATCGCTACACGTAAAGTCAAATTTATTAAAAATGATCAAATAAAACAGAACGTTTCGGACAAACTGCCCATCTTCAGCAAAAATCTCTGTTGAACAAAACCAAAAGAGGATGAATTAAATCACTAATGCAGTATTTATGAAAGATTAAACTTAGAAGAAACTAGAACAACGGTAAAAAAAAGGGAAAGGAAAAACTGAGTAACCGAACTATGTGTTGGCCACATGAAGCGGGAAAGCACTTTGTGTGTCATTCAGAGTAGGTTTCATTTTGTATAAGTGCAAAGATTCGAGAATGCGCAGGTCTGTTCTGTAAGAGGTATCAGCCAAGATTTTAAAATCGTTTAGGGAGACAGGAACATTGCACTCTTTTGCATGAGATCTAACAGAGGATAGTGGGGGGGGGAACCATGAGGAAGACCAGTTCTGCAACTTCGCCCAGTATGCTCGGAAACTCTAGTCATCAGGGTACGGTAGGTAAAACCTATGTACTGCGATTCACAACGTGAACAACTGTATTGGTACACTAGAGACAAGCACCGTGAGGGTGGCAGTCTGTCTTTGAAAAGGAATAGAGAACCAATTGCAAAATTATTGACTAGAATCATTTAAATTTTGAGCTGCGGGAAGAACTCGTTAACAAGGTAGTAGTAATGAAACTACCAGTTAGAGCACGATTCACTCCAATTGCCTCATAATGAAAATAAATTACCACAAAATTGGATAAAATATTTATTCGTTGACGAATTTTTGACTATTATATAACCAGAAATGACCTACACAAACGAGCAAGTCACTTTTAGATATAAATTTCAATTTTCTTAATCAACCCATATTGTAACATATGAAATTAATTTTGCTCTATTCGGGAGCATGTTAGAAAACTATGTTTTTTTACTTCAACAGCTCAACGGTTTCTCGTCTCAAAGTATTTTCTAACGATATTAATCTGTTTTTAATATCAGCATTATCATCCATCAATTTCTGCGATGACTGTTTCAATTTTTCTATTTCATTTGTTTTTATGATAGTTTCTCTATCCTGTTCTTGGGGATTACTTCTAAAAGTTTCAATGTATGAACTCATGTCGTTGAATGCTCTCTCGAGATTTGCGTAGTGTAATTTCGTACATTTTATTACCTCTTCTTCCAACCTCTTAATATCATTTTTTCAAGAAGTCTATGTGTTCTAAAGTACCCGTGCGAATAACCTCTCTTTTTCCCTCCGATATTCTACTATGTTCATCGAGATTTAGCATAATTTCACTGAGTTTTTCTTGAAAACTGTAGTATTCTCATCTATAGATGCTTGAATAGAATCACTTCTGAACTGATAATTGTCATTGAAAAGATTTTCTCTTACCTCCATGTATTTTCTGAGATGAAGCCTCAAATTTTCCAAAATTTCGTCTACATATTTTTTATTCGTAGCGTCAAATAATTCGATTGGATATGAAATTTTTGCAAGTTTTCTATTATTTAAATCGAAATTTTGATCTTCATCAAGATATTTTAAACCTATTCCAGGAGGTCCTGGTTGTGAAGATAAAAATGATATTTTTCCTTGTTGTCCAAAAATATTACGCCTATCATTTTTTATACAAAGAATTTTCAATTCTCTAAATTTTCTCTAGCTCTCATAGATATCAAATTGTTTACTCGGTCACTCAAACTCTCCACTTCCTGGTTAATTTTATATATATATATATCATTTTCATTCTGAAACATTAGTTTGAACTGACTGATTTCATTCTGATTTGAAATAATGTCTTTTGGAAACTCCTGGAAAAGACTTTCTACATTACTCAAGTTCTTACCTAGTTCTTCTATTTTTCTTAATGGGACTGACTCTGCTCGTAATTCCATAATAATTTTGTCAAGATCATTGAATTTTTATTCGCTGGATGAGGTTATGGTTGACTCTAAATTTTTTAGCTTATTGTCGACTTCTACAAGCGATGGTGCTAAGGCTACTGTTCTTTCCATAACAAACAGGTTTCTATCACTTAATTCAGTTAGTCACGCCTCTAAGCTTTTCCTTTTTTCTTCAACAGTACTGTTCAGTGTTGATTCAAAATTCTTCAGCATTTCTACAATTTGATCATTAATGCGTGTCTGCAAGCACATTTCTTTTTCGTTCATAACATTAATTATACCAATTTCTTTTTCTTCAACTTTATTACTTATTCATTTGTTCTTTGAATCAGTTTGATCATTAACTTTAGTTTCTAAAGTCTTCAGTTTCTCATCCATTTGATTTTCTATAACTGACTCTTGATTCATGGAATTTTCTTGAACCTCAGAAATTTTAGAAATTTTTAGGGCTCGTCTTTTTTTTATTTATTGTTTCTTCAGTGCTCGTCATAGCCTTGTGCCTTTCGGACCTGCCTCCGTGCGGGCAAACGAGGGTTCGAGTCCCGGCTCTGGTTGGCGATTTTCTCGGTTGGGTATAGGGGAAAAATTCCAAGCACAATACCCCCACTCTACCCAGGTGTCTGAAATGGATACCAGTCTTGACCGAGGAAAGCGTCATGGCGTCATGACGTCCTGGTGTTAGTTATAAGGCATTTGAAAATCCAATGTACAAGGTGATATGTATCAGGCTTGAAATTAGAAATAAAGCATCCGTAGATGCCGTTGTTTGTTTGTTTTGTTAACATCAATCAAATTAGTTACGTTTGAGTCCACACCTTCAAATTTAGCTTAACTCCTTTAATCTGATCGGTTAATGCTGACTCTTTAACTAACAGCTTTTCATCAATTCTACGAAGAGTTTCAATACCTGACACTAGACTCTTCAATTTGTCACTAATCTCTGGAATTTTTACGTCCGAAAGGTTGATTATGCTTAAATCAATGTTTTCAAATTTAGCATCAATTTCATCGATTTTCTTCATCAACGTAGAGTCTATGCTTGATAGTCGTTCATCATTTGAAACGATTTTTGGTTCACGAGCACCGAACTTTTCAGATAATTCATAAATCAATGGCTCTAAAAATTTTACGATTGAGTCTACATCAGAAAATTTAAGTTGCAAATCAGTTTTCAGAGTCAAATATTTCTCATCATATTCGTTTATAATTGATTTCAATTCAGTTCTTTCATTCTTGAGAGCTTCAATTGTATCTTTCAATGACTTTATATTGCAATCTTCAAGTAAACTTTTTATATGCTATACATTTTGCAAAAGTCCTTCAGAATTATTTTCATTGTTTTCATGTTCATTATTTTCTTTACAGGAAGGTAAAAAGACCAACTTTGCTGCATAAACATTTCTGCATGACATTTTATATAGAAAAAATTATCTATAGTTTATTTTCTAAAAACTAGTTGAGGTTTCATACAGATCTAAAAGAATTGTATGAAGGCTTTCATTTTCTGAGTGCTTCAACATTTCTAGACATAAATGTCCACAAATTACATCACCCATTTTCTGGATTTTGTAAGTAGAGAAAATACCATCGACACAATCTGTTGAATAGTCTTTAAATTCAATAGGATAAATTAAACCATAACTGTCAAAGTAATGGCATATATTATTTTTCTTATACCAACTAATCCAAGGCGTTCCTAATCCTTTTTCAGTGTCTAAATTTAGGATTCCGCATTCAGTTTCTTGAGGGTGTTTAGGGAAAGTATCTCTCATGTAAATTCCTTGAACATTCGGAATTTTCAATATATTTATGTTGTATTCCAAATCAAGTTTAGATAATGGTTTGATGGGTATTACTTTTTTGGTGGTTTAAAGTAGAGACCCTTTCCACAATTTTTTTTCCTCGAAGTTAACCTTATACCTTAACCTTTTCACTTTCCATTGCTTCATTATGCCTTTTAGTTTCAGACCAAAGTTTATCATTAGCTTTTTTCTTATCAACTACGGAACTACGGATGCTATTGCAGCAGCCCCTAAAGCCAAAGAGCCAGCAGCCCCAAGGCCTGCTAATAAAGCTGGAATTGTAAATATAAAACCCCCTTTCTTCGCAGTATCTTTGGAAACAAAAGAAGTCTTTGTCTTTTTGCAAATAATACACATACCTTTGACCAATAGATTTTTGTTTTTTGTAGTTAAATATTGAGGATTATCAGTATCAGTTTTCTTCTTACATTTTACACAATACATTTTTCAAACATTATTATGTGAATATGTTCTAATTTTTAGTAGTTTAAACTCATTTTATCTCCTTCAGATTGCAATCGAATTACTCCGTCAGATAGAATCAGTGCATATGCATGTGTATCAGCAGGAATTTTAGTTTTGCATTCTGCTTTAATTTTAAAATCAATTGTAGTTTCTTTGATACGTTCATTTTGTCTGCTGAAATCAAACACATAGATGGGATACAAATATTTAAAGTGTCTGTATTCGATAGCACAATTTTCATTAGACACATAATCTATTAATATCTTATAAGCTGTAGCATAATTGTTAGAATCGAAATCAATCTGTAAATTGTGATCAGGGTATCGTTCATTATTCAGCTGAACATATGCATTCGTCAAGTTACAATGATCGAAAATTGCATTGTTTACAGCTAGTGAATTAGCTTTCTTAGTTTGGAACGCTAAAATTATGTATCGAGGTCTTTGAGATCCTGAATTTGGAGTTAAAGTCCAATCTAAGAATTTCTGTTGAGAGTTTACAATTGTTTGTTCCAATTGTCCATTCAAATAAGGAATAGGAAATGTTATTTTATCATTAATTTCACGATATAGCTTGATTTTATTTTGGAATAGTAATTTTACCATCAACTACTTTATCTTGCTGGTTTGTATCTTTCTCATCCGATTTGAATATTGCATTAGAATTATCACCTCTTCTCAAAGTCAGAGCATGTTTCACTCCATAAATTATCTTCTTATAATTTTCACAAAATCCAAACACATGTTCGAGTGGGATAGCAGCGCTGAATTTCCCATCAGCTGAACTCAAGTAGTCATTTCAATCGATAAATCCGTCGTTTGATGTTTCATTCTTCTTAGTATCAACGCTCCAGAAAAATATCATGTTTTCTTTTGAATTTCGCGGATAGGTAACTAATCCTTTTAGAGTTGTTGTAATTCCAGGGTAACTATAGCCTTCAATTTCTTCATCTCCAATTCTGTACGAAACTCTATCACATAAATTCATTAATCCATTGTTGAATATTGTTATTTTTTCATCTCTAAAATTATAATCACTTCCATTTTCTTTATTCAAAGCTCCTTCTATATGAATAAATCTTTTACTAGGTAATACAAACTGATCTTGATTCTGGATAATGATCTTGAAATAGTTATGTTCTCGATTAATTCAGGTCAGTACCTATTTGTGGTTCATAGTTGTGCGTTTCAATTTTTTCAACTGATTCATCAACTTCAATGTTTTCATTCCATCTTAAAGAATCCATTTTTTAAAGATAATTTTCTCAAATTAACTTAATTTTTGGATCTTAGGAGTAATCGAACAGTTACTTCTTCACCTCTAGTATTCAGAGAATGTCCATTTTGATCAGTAAGCTAAATTCCCAAATCATAGAGTAAAGGTTGATATATCGGTATATAAATTGGTTTATTTGAATTTTCTACAGTTTTATATCCTGGTGGGACGTTTGGGAAAAAGGAATACAAAATGTTATGCAAAGAACCGTTGAGGTATGAGCCGTTAATTTCACTACAATGAACGAGTATTGCGTTAACAGACATTATGTTCACTATATTTATACTTCCATGTTCTCCTATACCTTCTAAGATAATTTCTCCAAACCCTAACATTGTATCTAAAGATTTTTCTTTATTGAAAAATGCTTTTAACGCAGATGAATGGAGTGTAAAATATTCACACTTGCAGGAAATTTAGAAACGAATATAGAAGAATTACTCACGTTTTATTAAACGATTTTAAAATAGCCGTAAGGCCAAACGCAACTAATTGGAAAGAGCCGTACAGGCCGAACACAGTTAAATTTTAAAGAGCCGTACCGGCCGAACACAGTTTAATTTTAAAGAGCCGTACAGGCCGAATATAGAGTATTTTTAAAAAGCCGTAAAGGCCAGCTACAGTTTATAATTTTAAAAGAGAATTTATTCAATATTTTCCTTATTTTATTAGGTTACGTTATAGATTAGCGCAAAGAACGCTTCTTAAAAAAGCCGCAGCTTTACCTCAAGAAAATGGCATAGGTGACACGGGTGCTCGTTTATATAAAATACACCTCACAAGCAGCAACTGCTTCAGCGGCAGTTGTGGCGAAGTAGGTAGGTGCAACCGATACAATAGAGCAGTATTAATTAGCTGCTGCAACCGAAGTAACAGGTTAGCGGTTGACGCTATTAAGCGATCAGCAGGACTGGCTGCAACCGCATTTTTAGGTTGTGTAGTATACGAGATTTAAGGAAGAGCAGCAGGAACCGGTCTGGTCAGCTTCCTGGAAAGGCAAATTAATTCTTTAAGTAAACAAAGAAGAAACACCGTAGAAAATTAGGTAACTCAAATTATGCACGAAAATAAATATAATACATTTAAGCTCCTAGAACGCACCCCACAGTAGCGCCAGCTAGCCCCAGTATCGAACTCGAGTCCTGACAAAACCCTCGAGCCTTTAAGGTGAAGCAACTGACGGCAGCCTTCCAGGGTGCGTAGCGGTAACTATACCAGCAGCCGCAGAACATACTAGGAGCGAAAACAAACACAGATTAACATAGGTCACAGGTACAGCAAAGTAGAGATGAAATATTTCAGAGCACTTATTCCATTGATTTCAGAATTACAATTACTGAGCCCTCACCCAAGTTAATTTCCACTCGGTGGGTCGATAAGCCACTTTCAGAGGTTTTTAAAGAAAAGGAAAAAAAGATGAAAATAGTGGTAGAATGGTGTTCAGGCGGAAGTATGTAATGAGGCAAGTAGTTAATAGAAGGGAGATGAAACATGCACTATGGCAATATAAAGAAAGCTGGATGAATTCAGGAAGAAACCGTTACAGTTTCCTCCAAGTATCAGGAATTCACCATAAGCGAGTAGGTTTACAAACTTCAGAAGAAGCAATTTAAATGGTTAAGAACTCCCTCCGAAGTAGTTTACTGGCCACTGGCATTTTAATTAAGTTTAGAATTATTAACGACCTGAACACCAAGATAATGTCTCAAAATAAAAATAAAGAAATTCACAACACACGCATACAAACTTAAAAGAAGCAAAATAGAATAGCAAGTAAAGAAAAGTTATACATAACCTCGTGGCTACGTATGAGGTAATAACTGGTGCCCTCCAGGTGCTGCTCAGACTACCGCTGCTCCAGTAAAAGTGTCAATGCCGAATCCCTTAATCTAAAAAATCATCCGCCCACCATACCTTTGCTCCGCTCCAGCTCCGCGGCAACAAATGACAGCGCGAAAGCGGCGTATGGCTCTGCCACCAAAGGCAATACGACGAGTATGTGGGAAGAATTTCCCACAGGAGAACTATAACGCTTTTCAAAATATTAGTATTTGCTTTGATTTCAATAAAACCTGCTAATGTTTTTCGAATGAATTCGCTTATACTTTCTATTTCATAACAACCTGTTCGAAGTGTAATTACATTTTCAACACAATTTAAATCATAATGAAAAATTTATTATTATTTGCATCAATGTTAGGACTAGAATGATACATGTCTAACCCAACCAGTGCCATTTCGTGTAGTTTATTTTGTTCAATTCTATTGCTGTAATAAAATTTATACTAAAGTCACTTTTCCTAGGGATAATTACAATGCTTTGAGATTTCATTTTTTAAACAATAAATTATCAAACATCTTTACTTCAGCAGTATTTAATAGACCTCGATTTAAAAGTTCATTTGTAGGTATATGCAGTTCATTAAAAACTCCTGTATTTCCAACGTTAAACGAACTGAACAATAACTGGTGTATTTTTACAAGATCATTAATGTTAGATGGTAATACAATCAAACCTTATCCTGAAACGTCCGAATCCTCTCTGGAAGGATGAAGAGGAGGTATAGGAGAAGATGTAGGAGAAGGTCTAGGAGTAGGAGTTGGTCTAAAAGTAGACCTTCGTGAAGGGTCGAAAAATGGTCTCTGGCTTGTTGAAGGACTTTGGTGTCGACTCGAAATTGAGGATTCTACTACTCTTGGGTTTGTTAACGGACTTGGTTAGGGCTTGATTCACGACTTGATTCACGACTTGATGGACTTGCTGATCTAATTGTTTCAACTGCAGCTTGAGCTTTTTTTCGCTGAACAATTTGATAAAAGGGTTTGATAAATTTAAGAAATTTCTCACCCCTATTTGCTTTTATGGTACCGTCTTCCTTCAAAAAGCATCAGTTGAATACAACATGTCATAATAATTTATTTTATCTTCACCCCTAAAATCAATAGGATTTTGCTTTGCTAATAGTTCCCGTGATCCAGTTGTACCTTCGTATACTTTATCCTCAATTTTCAAATCATTACCCAGAATACTTACCTTTTTATTTCCTAGCCTAACTTTGCTTCCATCCCATCGAATGCCATAAGCTTTGTCATACTCATTTCCAGGTTTCCATGCAAAACGCAAGAAATTCAATGCGATAGGTCCAACTACGGTGTTGGATTCAAAAGAGGGTAAAGCTAGTTTCTCAACAGGTTTTCCTTCGATAGATTCAAGTTTTTCATGAGGTATATCTTTTATTGCCAACCTAGTTTGTTTAGTTTCGTCGACAATTTTGGATAAAGGTTCAATCAATGGTTTGTAAGCTTTTGTAACATCATGGTATAAATCTTGTTCGATTATTTTATCATGTGTGAATTGTTTTTTCAAACTCTCTGTTAAGTTTAGTAAATATGATTTAGTTTTGATATCAATCAATGCTATTTTTTAAAGAGAAAAATTCAAAAAGACTTTAAATTAATATAAGTTTACTCTGAATTCAAATTAAGTTCAGTTGCTGAGATTCATGAAGGTTCATCATAACCTTTCCACTTGACCAGAATTTTTCCTTTACTCTTCTTGAGAATTTTCTCAATTGCATAAACATCACTAGTTTATTTTAATAGTTCTTGTTCATAAAAACATCCTTTTATTTCTTCACCATCCATATTTTTTTAATGTATAAGTAATTGGTTCAGTTGACAGTATTTCGGATACAATGAATAACTCATTAGTGAAATTTGGTAATTAACCCTTCCGAAACTCTTTTCGCTTTTTGCTTATTCCTAGTCTATCCCCAATTTTGAGTTTCGGTGATGCGAAAGTTGGTTCGGTTGGAGGGAATAAGTTATCATAAGCCTTTTTACTGTTCTTTTAAAATGATGCTTGGTTAGGGGTCATTTTTATTGTTCCATGATAGCTGATATTGTAATTTTGTATTAAATCTTGTAAAATATTCACCCACTTTTTCGTTTTCATAAGTGTAAAGTATTTCCACATTTTAGTTTTAACATCCTGTTGAAGCGTTCCACAACTTGAGCATTGGTTTCATTTTCTGAACTAAACCACTGAATGTTATGTTTCTTTAATAGTTCTTGAGTGTATTTATTTGTAAACTCTAAGCCTTTATATGTCTTAACCTTAGAAGGAATTCGTGTTTTATACAGTTTTTGAAGAGAAGTTTTGATTTCTTCACCTGTCTTTTTACTTGTTGCATATGTACTGAAAATGTCAATTTCTGTTAAAATGCAGTTTTTTCCTTGATCTTTATAGTTTTGCATGTCAACCAAATCAGCTTGCCATTGATCATCAATTCTTGATACCTTCACTCTTCTCGTTTTAAAATTATGTTTTATTTGTTTATGTAGCGTGGGAGTTTTCTGAGTTTCTAACAAATTTCGTACATGAGTTGATGATAAGCCGGATTTTTTATCAAGTCGATTCATTCCAGTATAACCGGTCTTAGGATTATGATATAAGTCATTCAACATTTTGTCGCTCACCTCAGTGAGCGGGTCTAAACGTTTTTTTTTTTTTTGAAAGTCCAAATCCGACCCAAGATTTCCCTGCCATAATTGCGTTTACTAATTTAGCATCCTGTCGAACGTATTCTGTTTCATTTGGATCAGTTGCAATTTAAGGGGGTCCTCCGGGGCCCCTTTTCTCTCCGATAGCCATTTTTCATTTTATTGTTGAAAAAGAACCCTTAGGTGGTGGTCTATTCGGTCCTAAAATTTTATGGCGCTACGGACAATAGATCACCCCCCCCACGGGAGGGGTAAGGGGACCAAAATCTTAAATTTTCGAGCCCATTTCGACCCCATATAAAAAGAAAACAAAAGAAGAAATGGACAATTTGCGAATGTACTTTTGTTAGAGATGTTCCAAGGATTCTAAAACTGTCTTTGTTTTTGTTCTAGCATAAAAACTCAATGAGTTCTATTCTTTTGAAATATCAATACCAGAGGACTAAAAACCAATATGTCGAATTTTTTCAAAACTAAGACCTGAATCAAAAAAATGTATAGAGAAATTGTGTTTCTTTTCAAAAGTTACATAAAATAGTCAAATTTCATAAGAATCAAACTGAAAACAAAAAATATCATAATTTTTATGAAACAAGTAAAAAATTTTTACATTTTTTCTTTTTTGGAAATTACAATTCACAGTGTGAATATGATGTTATGCATGGAGATTATCGAAATAAAAATGAAAACAGCATTCAATTGCATAAATTTTCCATTATATCACACTAAAACAAAAAAATTAGTTTTTGGCCTATACTGTAGTCACTTATTCTCAAAATTCAAAGGAATAGAAGTCATTGAGTTTTTATGCTAGGAAGAAAACAAAAACAGTTTTGAAATCCTTGGAACATTTCTAACAAAGTTATATTCCCACTTTTTCCATTTTTACATTTTAATTTTTTTTATAATAGTTTAAATCCCATAATTTCGTTTTTTTCTGATATATTGGTAAATTTTCGCCTACAAAAAAAAAAAAAAAAAATCCAAAATCCCTGAATACATCTTTGTTAGAAATGTTCCAAGGATTCCAAAACTTTCTTTGAATTTGTTCTAGCATAAAAACTCAATGACTTCTATTGTTTTGAAATAGGTATAAAAATGACCTAAAAAACTGATATTTCAAATTTTGCGGAAAAACTAAGGCCTAAATCAAAAAATTTCATAAGTTCAAATATGTTTGTCTTGCAAAACTACATATACTGACCAAATTTCAGACCAATCGGATCAAAAAAAAATTTTCCGGAGGACCCCCTTAAGCGGCTCTTTTCGCTAGAATATCATCAGCATAATTTCTGTCTTTCGTTTTGGATGTTGTGAATAAAATGTCATGATTCTTACAATCCTGATCGAGTGAGTTAACTCCTTGATAACCTTCTTGAATTTGCTGCTGCACCTTAGTTCCTGGACCAAAAAATGTGTAGGCATGTGTATTGTTGAATGGACTGTTCGGGACTTGTTCAGATTGAATATTAGATGGTAATTTCAATTTCAAATGCATTTCAGGTATTGGAAGTTTTCTAAGCAATGTATTTACAATACCCTTCCCAGTTTCTCTTCATTAACTATTGTTTTTAAATCACTCAAATCCTGTTCATTTTCAACGGATAATAAATCTTGGCTATAGAAGGCATTATTGTTGTAGAGAATCCTTTTTATACTTTATTTATCGAATATATTTCATAGTGATTTAATGCTAGTGTGTTGATACCATCTGGTAATATATGTCGCTTGTCATCATTACCATTTAATGCAATCTTATTTATTTCTATGGTAGGCCTATATAATTCGTGTTTAACACTTTGGATATTGTACATCGTTTTGTATATTGTTTCATTTTTCAATACTCTTTTATATTCATCCATTGTGATATTGTTCTCAGTTATGTTCTTACCTGCACCTTTTGCTTTCTTACTTACGGAATTTTCGTTCTGCAACAATATAGTTTTGCTCTGAGACCGACGAATTCTTAAATTAGTATTCCACAAGTTTCGTCTTTCATTTTCATAATTACTTTCATATTTTTAGTTGCATATAGGAAGTGTTCTTTAGAATAGTTTGATGTATCACACAAGTATTTATTTCTTTCCACATCTTTACATAAACTTTGGTTTCGATATCATAACATAATGAATCTGTCTCTGTAAACTACAACTATGCATTATTTCCATATTTCTTTTTAATATGATTATAATGGAAATCATACATAAAGATTTTACTTATATCTAATGCAGCTAGCCCTACGTAGATTGGTTTATCAAATTTCAGTCTTTGTTTTTGCATATGACATGCTATCAAATTTTCTGAGAATATTTTAAACTGTTAAATTATGGTTGATTTGCTAATTTAATTAATTCTATCTTTGACTTTACCAAACATACATCTACTCTACTTCTAAAATTTTCCATTGTTTTGCCAAATACTGAATTGTTCATCAGTTTGTAGCAGTCTTTTTCAAATTCAGATTTAGCTTGCTGACGCATTTTTGTATTAATATCAATATATATGATTTCACCCATGGACTTTCATCAAACTCTAATATTATGTGAATTTTCTCTAACTTTAATCCTAGATTTAGATATTGAGTCAGAGATTTAAGATGTACAACATATTTTTCTCGTTTTCCAAGATGTGGTACTAATTTATTTACATCGTTTACTTTGATATTTTCTGGAGCCAATGGTAAATCATTATGTAGAGCATGTACCGTAAGTCTTTCGGATAACTTGAATCAACTTCTAATATATAACCTTTATCTGCTTTGAGTTTCGACTTTGGGTCTTTCCATTCAATGTTTCAAGTTGGTAATGATCGGCACATAGCCCAGCCGTAAATATTGTTTGCATCAATTTGTGATAAAACTATTTGGTTTTCCTTCATCGAATGTTTCTGGAATAAATGGATTGTTTGCTTTTCCATATCGAGTTAATATTTTGGAAATCCCACCTCATATTCCTTTTTCGATGAATAGGAGCATATAAGGATCTTCAAACAAGTCCAATTCTATTTTTGTATGTTCCGGCAAAGCATCGAAAGGGTCAGAAGTTTGCGTTTTGGATTGCGGTAGTACTTGTGTTGACGAAGAGAAGAATTATGTTCCATTTGAGAATAACGAAGAATGAGAGGTTATGAAAGGCGAATGGTGCCTATTAAATAGAAATGTAAAGCTACACCAGGGAGCAGAGCTGCACGCAACTGCACCGAGACATTGAACTCTGAGAAAATAGAGCACTAGACGACATTCAAAAGCTGACTCAGACGTCGCACGTTCGGTGCGAGCGGACTCAAAGACCTTTATTGACGAAGCCATGTGACTTGGTAGAATTAGTAAAGTAATATGACAGAAAGTGAAATATTATGAATCATGTTTTAGCCCGTATAATATGACATGTAAACTTTGCGACTTATGACTGGACTGTTGTACGTTGGTTTTTAGTTTTATGCCATGAAATTTGTAAAATGTCAGTCGTAAAAGAATGCAATTTATCGTGAAGTCCACCGAATTTTCCACGGGGACAATTTATTACTGATTGAAAGATTAAGATTCAGAGCCATTAACGGCAACATTTACCTTGACCACTATCCGTGCATGTGTACCGTAAAAAGTATGTTCTTATGTATGTTTCTTACGTATTCAATCATGTTTTTCTGTTGTATATTTGCTTATGCTTCATTTTAACTGCATATATGCTTGAGCTTCTTGATTTTGATTAAGGCATTGATGCAGCTCAATATGTGAAACGTAAAATAATCGTTCACAATGTAACAGTTCAAGAAGTACAGTATAACAACACGTTGTGTTCTTGTGCAAAAGCAGCACGTGATTATTGAATGCGATCTGTCGCTGCAAGAAGCATTGATGATCTTGCACATGTTTTTTTTTCATTGTGCATCGAAGCTGAGAATGCCTCAGTTTTGCTCAAGATCTAAACGCTGAATTAACAGTTTTAGTGCTTGAATTCCACATTTGCGAGATAAGATTACTGACGCATTTTTTTAATGAGAAATTTGAATGTCGGTCACGAAAATTAAATGTCTATGCGGAATTTAGTCGTTCTTTATTGGGTTAGCATTTGTGTAACGGGAAAATTCTTGGATGCTAAAGAGGAGCTACTTTTTGTTTGTCATTAAAATTATTGACTTGAAAGTTTTCAGGAAGTTTACTCCTCATTGACTAAATAGTAAGATTCGGTAAATGATCACTGGCTCTAATGATGTTTGTCATTTCACTTCATTTGTGCATTCATGTACTAAAGATTGCGCTTTAGCCATGCTAATCGTTTCGTATTTTGTTCCAATTTCAGTTCGAGCGCGTGCGAGTGAGTGGTAACACGGCATCTTGGAACACGGTAACGTGGTATCTGTACACGGGTCAGTTGTACCCGCGTCAACTATACGGAAGTTGTAATACATCGTAGTTTCTGAAGCAGGGACGCGAGTGTCACCTGAGTCAGCAGTTCGAGTCCCCGGGTGGTCGAGTACGTCTGCTGGCCTTGACAAGGGTCATAACACTTGTTATTCACGGTCAAGTACTGCGTAGTGCAGACAGTGCTGACTGAAAACAAACGTCACCTAACACTCATAATAGGTAATCGCGTGACAACAGTGAGTGTGAACGTGCGGAGTCCAAATTCCTCACATTGTGGTAAAGGGAGGTGTTAGAATTTTTGTGGACGGTACGAGACGGTCGAGACCAGCATTGAAAAGTCTGGCGACCGATGTTTAGTTTAAAAAATTATATAATCACATAATTACCTTTATTTACTCCATTATATAATCATGCTTTAATGCTCACTTTGTGTTTTTCTTTGTGTTTTACGTGTTCTATGCAATCGTGTGAGTGCAACCCATGTTTGGTGAAAGCGATCGAGTTGTTATTTGGAAATGAGTGAAATTTAAATTTATTAATTGTTTTGATTTATTTGATTAATTATGATTTAATTGTGTTTTTGGAAATATCGTTTCTTGCGAATGAGTTGATCTAATCAACTGTCGAGGGATGGTGTATTTATTTCATTACATTATGCCGCCAAGGGTGCGGCTTGGTCGTGGTAAGGAAACTCGGAGACGTTTTCTTAGGTGTTTACTTCGAGGAGGTGACGAGAACGATAGCGACAGGTCTAAGCTGTCTACTGCTTATAAAGACTCCGACGCGCATGGGGGTTGGGGATGCGCGTACAACATGCGTTCTAATTATTATTATCTTTACTGATTGTATTTTTGCCTTTATTACGTTTCATGCGCGAGTTGGTGCCGATGTTAAAGATTGGTACGCGACGTGTTCAAATTTTTATGGTTTGAGTGTCATTTATTTATTTGTTTTTAATGATTTTATGGTTCGAATTTTCTTTACGTTTAAATGCGTGATAACTCGAATGTATTTCTTGACACGTCTAATATAAATTTGGTATTCAATGCCGCTATTCCTATTTACAGTTTTGTTTTCTTTTGTGCGATTTGTAAAATTGAGCATTGGTATTGGTTTTTTATATACCAATTGTTTTTTGGGTTTTTGTACAACTTGTGTGTCTATTTTTCTTTTCGAATTATGTGCGAGCTATGCGTAGTACCTAGTTTAAAGTTTACTTTGATGAAGAAGGTAAATTATCTATTTTGCTTGCGTTCCTTCTTATCCATTTAGCTTGACGCATTGTTTAACTATTCAGCCTTTATAGCTGTTTTTGCTTGGCCAATATTATTTTTCTTTTGGCGTTAATGAGCTGTATGCGTTTAACTTGCTGTTTTGGTATTTTAAATTGGTTCTTACTTTGATATTATGATTTGAACGTTTTTTTGGAGGAATGCGTTCTTCCCATGGTTGGGGGAGGTGTGTGCGTGCACTTGTTCGTATGTATTCGTATGTGCGCTCAGTACAATGCACTCAATGCGGGGTGTCCGCAATGCGCTTGCTGAATCAGCACTTTACGTTGTATAAATCAAGGTGCGGGGCGTTCGACGCCGCATTTGGTCCGCATCCCACCCCGTTAACAACATCGCTATCAGTAAACGTCGCAGTTCTCCAGCGTATCTCTACCCTTGGTCCTCACAACAATCCTGGAGCTGCAAAATAATGTGCTGGATCTAGTTTTCATGCATGTTAGTTTAAATTGTTCAAATACTTCTGCTAACAATAATGTATCGACTTTTAGATTTAAATTATGGTAATCTTTGAATGTTGCGCAATTGAAAGCTCTCCCTACTTTGAGTGCATGCTGATATTCATCTGCTGAATTATTTTTATTATTTTATCTACTGTAGAATTCACTTTTAGCTGGTAAACTATTACTGTTCATTTTTTCATAACTATTTACAAATTCATACGGAGAAATACCTTTTTCGTTGATCAACTCAAAATGTTCTTCAATGAGAAAGAACTTCGACAATTCTTTGTGCTCGGATAAGTTCTTCGAAAGTTTATCTAGAGACGAAGGTAAAAACCTGTAGCTGTCTAAAAACCGTAGTCTCTGGTGATATTTTTCATTTTCCCTGTATGTTTAAATACATAGGAATCAACTTTTATTGTTTGTGTAAAACTAAATATTCTTCATCTGTTTTTGGAATGATGTTCAACTTTCTGGGCAAATTTCCCAAGGCTTTCACGAACAAATGAGCATCATAATTAGATAGATTATGTAAAAACACCGGTATAAAATTTGAATTCCTAATTTTTAAATTACATCTTAAATGAGCTGAACCTCTGTAATGACCTTGTTAGATATTTTTGGGCAGTCCCTGTTCGGGCGCCAAATTGTTAAATATTCCGTTTGGCTGTATCCGCTTGGGCGCCAAAAGTTAGATAGTTTCCCTAATTTAGGGTTTTGAGGGCCGTAAGTTCCAAGGCTTTTATTCCGGAGAATCTTCCTGATTTTTCAGGGATATGAGAGAAGTCAGTTGCTGAGTATTTATTTTATTAAGGCGAGGGCTTTTCAACAGTTTCCAAGTTGCGAATATTATTCAGTAATTTTCGGAGTCCGATCTAATTACAAGGTTTGAAGATTTGAGCTGGTTTTTCAAGCTTTCGAAATTTGAGTCGAGATGAATAAGCTACGAGCTTTTCACGCTAGTAATGCAGGCGTCGAAAGTTAGAGCCGAAATGAAATTCGAGCCAAGGAGTTCTTCGTTTTATATTCCATTCAAGTTTTCTTCTTTGTTTTGCGATAGAGGTTTTTCCTCTCAAGTATTTCTTTTTTGAAATTTTGAGGATCGTGATGGATGTAGGTTTCTCAAGTATCTGTGATGCGAGTTTTCAGTTATGCGGGGAGGATTATTTTCCCTCATAATAAATTACATAGGCACTAGTCGATATATTTGCTTCTGGCCTTACAGACCTGTTAAATGATTGTGATTTCTAACTTTATAATTTCATCCGTAAATTCTTCACAACATACATAGCATCTTGTGGCTTCTTTATAGTTTTTTAATTTATCTGATGGTAAATACATTTTCTTATTTATTTTCAACAGACCATAAATTCTCTTGGTTTATTTTTTAAATATTCTACAAACTTTTGGGAAGCATCTTCACCATTATTTATTTCTAAAAGGAAATATTCATCTGCTTCAGATTTTGTATAGCAACAGAATGAATTAGGATTGTGCTTCTGAATGTTCATGGTGTAACTTGAGTTTTGATTTGGTTGACACGTATCTATTTTTGTCAACGTTAATCCGAAATCAGCATAAATTGCCAAAGGATGTGCTTAATTGTTTTTTGGTAACGTTTAAGTTTCAATTTACCTCCTTCAAATACATACTTTGTTGGAGTGTGAACTGAGCAATGATTAATGTGGTTTGTTAATAAACATTCTTTTGTGAATGGCCATAAACAATATGGACAGACATGTTTTTATGTCCGTCTTCTGTTCGCATAAATGGACTTAATGACGTCATTAAAACATAATGACTTTTATTTTCATCTGTTAACAATACAAGTGATATGGCATCTTCATTTCGTACCTTTGTTTTTTCTCAGAGGATATTATTCCTTCAAGTAATTAATGTTGTAAACATTTATTGACACGTTATTGTTTCTCTCAAATTTATCGATATCTTTCAGTTTTACTGGGAATGTTATGTTTCTGAAATTTAACTTTTCAGCTTCAGTTTTTAATCTTCTAGATATGTTATTACCGGTTTTCTCATCTCGGCAATGATATATCTTGCAACACTCCACATAAAGCTTTTATTAAAGGTATTTTTTATGTTGGTTAGGTTATAAGTTGACTATTGAAACTTTTCAGGTAATTCTATTTAACTAGAACCTTTGATAGGTTTGTATTCAATTATTTTTACATTGAAATCTAATAATTTACCTGTTATCCAGCCAGAGGTTTTTTTTTTGTATATTCTTCAATCTTTCTAATAGCTTCGTTATACAGATCCTCAATGTTTGTGAAGTTTTTGATATGCCGATAAATTTGCCTGTGTTGATCCATGCTGTTGAATATACTACTTTTGCTCTCTAAAAATTAATCTCGCAACCGGTGTCATATTCCTCATAAAAACTGTTGGATCTAAAACTGATATGTCGGAGAACATATATTCCAGGCATTTTTCTTTTACAACACATTTTTTCCTTTGAATTTACAGCCATAAATGTTTGTAAAATGCTACTTTGATTTCATATATTGTTATAGATTTTTTATTTCTACTTTACATATCTTACATATCTTTTTCTCAAAATGTGAATTGGAAATTAATTCTTTATTTATGTTTTTAATATGCCTAATAGATTTTTGATGTGTTTTTAGATTAGAGACATTTATATTACATATATTACAGAAATCTTTATTTATATCAAAATATAGGTCCGAGACTAATAGTTTACTCACGTTTTTATTGTGTTTCATACTTTTCTCATGTCTTCTTAAGCTTATGGTGTAAATATTACAAATACTACAAAAATTGCTACCTGAAGTCATCTCTACTGAAATTTTCTTAAAATCATCATGCCTTTTTGTATTCTTAGTATTAGATAGATGAGATACATCAAATGCTTCCATTTTATTAGATTATTTTCTCGATATATTCAAAAAAATTCACTGTGTTTTTTTAGTGTGAAATTTAAATCATTCTGAAAATTTATAATCATCAAAATAAAAAGCAATATTCCATATGAAGTAATAGATGCTCAAACAATTGTAAACTCGATGTATTTGCTTTATTTACGACAGGGATTTAAAAAAAAACACTTCTTCTAATTAGATGTGAAAATTTCCCTAAAGATGTTAAAATACACAACTGTTTAGTGATGGAGGAAAAATATTTCATTTTATATAAATATTTATGATGGAGAAAAAATATTTTTCACCAAAGGTAGCTTCTTCTCTCGTTATTGACTAACGAGACAACCAATAAAAAGAAGAAAATACTTTGAAGAATGAAACTTAATGAAATAGAAGATATTATTTAAGATATTCGAAAAGAAGTTGTTCTCAATACTGCAAACATAAACACATATCATTTACCTTGAAACATTAATCAGAGACGTTTCTTATGAAGTAGCAAAATTTAAAACAATGTTTACAATTGCTTCAAAAGGAAAATAAATTTTGGAAAATGAGATGTAGTTTATTAGTTATATAAAATGGTGTACATGGGGAAAGACAGTAAAAGAAATAATCAAAAGAATCACTTCATTTTTCCTTCTCCTAGCTTGAAATGTCTCATCGTAGGGAGATCAAACTGTGGAAAAACTTCTTTATTAATAAGGCTTTTGTTAGAAAAACTTGTTGATTTCAATCATTTTTTCTATATGGTAAATCAATACATCAACCAGAATGCAAATTATTAAAAAATGCATTTGATAAAGGCTATAACCAATCTGAAATCATTGAATTATTTGAAAAGTGTAATGGTGATATTGACGATTTCATTGAAAATGTACCTATTAAAAGAAACTCAAAATCTAAAATTGAATATTTCCAAGATACAACCCCTATTCCCGATCCAAGTGACGTAGATTCAAAAAAGAAAAATCTTTTTATTTTTAATGAAATAGCAACTGAGAGAGAGTCTAAAGTCCAGCTGATAGCTTCTATACAAGAGGAAGACATAATAACGGTTGTTCAATTTACTTATCACAAAATTATTAATTATTACCGAGACAAACAATTAGAACAAATGCTAATGTTCTGATTCGTTTTGGTTTAGACTCAACTGATATGAAGAACATTTTCACAGATATCATATTTCAGGACATGCCCTTTGATTTATTTAAAGAGTTTTGTTCTGAAACGTATAACGAACGATATAATTTTATCTTTATTAATAAAGACAGACATCCACTTCAAGGTAGGTATTTTCAAAACTTTGTTAAATTATATTTATTCCTAAAAAATACTTCGAAGAATGGAATTACTTATAAACATAATACTGTTAACCGCTTTTGCTAACTAAACAAAGAAATTTATGTATAAAACTGAAATAGGGCAAAAAAAGCAAAACCCCAAAGTACCGGTCCTTCATTAGATCTCATCACGTTTTTACATTTGATGAAGATCGGTGGGCTGTATTACATGGTCTCTTTAGTCCATAACACTGTGTATTGGCGTCGTAATTTAATTTTCATGTCAGGTGACGCATTTCACACAATTCATACAGACTTCTGATTCGAAGTAATATATTTGGGGTTGTCTCTCTTGAACTTGACGCATCATTCACAATTTAACTATGGCCACTCGTTGAATTCCACAGACACGGTTCGTCAAAGGGAATCATCCAGGCCTCTGCCAGGCTGCTGTCGCTCCGATAAGCATTTTTCGTGTTTTTGTTGAAGAAGGACCCTAAGGTGGTGGACTATTCGGTCCTAAAATTTTATGGCGCTACGAACAATAGATCCACCTGCCCCCCATATAAATAGGAAAACAAAACGAGAAATGAATAATTTAAAACTTTACTTCTGTTAGAAATGTTTCAAAGATTCTAAAACTGCCTTTGCTTTTGTTCTAACATAAAAACTCAATGACTAGTCCTCTTTTGAAATATCAATACAAATGAACAAAAAATAAACAATATGTTCAATTTTTTCAAAAACTAAGGCCTGAATCAAAGAAACGAATAGAAGAAATTGTGTTTCTTTTCAAAAATTTCTTATGGTTGTCAAATTTCATAAAAATCAAACTGAAAATAAAAAATTCCTTAATATAAAAAAAAAACATTTATGGAAATTACAATTCACAGTGCGAATATGAAGTTATGCATGGAGATTATCGAAGTAAAAATGAAAACAGCATTCAATTACATGAATTTTCCATACTATTACACTTCAACTAATATTTTGTTTATGGCTTATACCCAACACCTCTAACTTTCAACATTCAAAACGGGACTCCTCATTGAGTTTTGATGCTAGAACAAAACCAAAGACAGTTTTAGAATCCATAGAACATTTCTAACAAAACTACATAGGCTTTTTTCCAAATTTGAGAAAAAAATTACATATCTCACACCCATAGATAATGCATTTTTGATGTAATGATAAAATATCGCTTTTCACAAAAAAAATCCAAATGTTAAAAGTTTCCTATGTACTTTTGTTAAAAATGCTTCAAGGATTCATAAAACTGTTTTTGGTTGTGTTCTAGCATCATAACTCAATGACGAGTTCCGTTTTCAAATATGCATAAAAATGTAACAAAAAACTAATTTTTCGTAATAACAAGGCCTAAATCGAAAAATTTACGGGAGTGAAAAAAGTTTCCTTTCAAAAAAACATATACTGGCCAATTTTCAAGCAACTCGGACCAAAAAAAATTGAAAAATCCGGATGATCCCGTTAAGAGCCACGCGTGGGCGGCAAGACATCAAGAGCAGTACGAGTACTGTTACATGTCCCCGAATCCACGAAAACCCTCCCGGGAATCTCAGGAATCGAATTCTCAGATGCATTGATTTTCATAACGCTAACCCAACACGTTACCACTGAGCCAATGAGTGCCTGCATTAAATGGAGAATTTTGGGATATATGAACTAACTTATTCTGAATACATTTAAAAATGCTTCGATTTTACATTTCTCAGTCTTGTTAAAACTTTCATTACTCTCATTCAGTAAGGAGAAAAAAGCAAAAATACTTAATATAGGCATCAGTCCTACCTAGGATTTACCATTTACCACCGGTAAGTATCTTTTAAACCGTTTTCTTAACTTGGAAAAATTTGTCGTTAATCGGGACTCGAAACGGTAAAGTCTCGACCATAGCTTCCTGCGGTGACGCCTTAGTGCACATGTATGGCATGGATTTTAGCCGTTAGCGTTGCCGAGAGGAAAATATAAAATGATGTTAAGACTGGATCTCATACTACACGGGTCATAAAATTTAATGCCGGCTTTCGTGCTTTGGTCTTGGGAAATATATGAACGGGACGTTCTCATACGAAACACTTCCCATATTAAATTCGATAAGTTTTATGCGCTTGGGCTGCGGCGGTTACACAGTCATAAAGACGACGCAGGGCTCGCAGAGCACGACCACGTAAATTCGTCAAGGGCCCTATAAGCTATTGGAGATATATAAAAACGACGGCCGGCTTCGGTCGCTGGGACGAAGGACAGAGCGGGAGAGCAATTGCTGAATACGTCATGGTCGGAGAAATACGTCATGGCCCCCACGAGAGCTTACCCCTGCATCCCTTCTCCCCACAAAACCTGCCCCCCTTCTGCCCAACCGCCCCCCTTTTTGGGCGAGGGAGCGCTGTCCTGTCGGGGTTGAGTGGGACGAATAGACTTCACTTCGCGCGGAGCCGTAGTCGAGAACGGACAAACCGGGTTGTCGGGCTTGAGGTGTGAGACGATCAAGCCGGCTTTTATTTACTTAGAATAATTCAGTTGCCGGTGAGTTTCGAGAAAGGTCAGGGACTCGGTCATAGGATTCAGAGAGTACTTAAGCAAAGTATTTCAGAAGGAAGTCGGGAATTGATAGTAGAGGCCCGTGTATTCAATTGTTGAATTTAGAGACTGTGTTCGGTTTAAACGTGGCACGATCAACGGCAAATTATTGTTTGTATTGTGAGGGCGCCTGATTTCAACGCGTCTGCTATACGCTTATTTGGCTCGACCCTTTCGGTGGCTTGACAGTTCGTTGGCTCGACAAGTTTCCTTGGCTTGAAATAATTGTACACCGTTTGTCGTGGTGTTATCGGGGAAATCCCTCGAAAGATAATGGAGAGTTGATGTGTCCGGTTGTTCCGAAATTGTAAAAGTTGTTGTTACCCCGTGTGCTCTTGCAATCCTTACTTGCCTTTCCATAATACATGTATAAAGCTGTGGCCTCGTATAATTCCTTCTCATCTCTCGTGAACTCGCACAAGAAACACGTGCCATTGACCCTCGGCCAACGCTACCAAACAGAAAAGAATAATGCACGTATTTCAATAATTACCTAAATTTTAGTTCCGGGTTCCGCCCGGTGGTGGCAGCCGCTAATAATCATTAATTCTCATTAATTAATTCATGACTTCTGTAAAAAAACAGAGAACTCAAGGACGTAAATATATTCGGTAGTATAACGAATAAATACAGAGAGCGGGAAGAAATAACCCGACTCATTCACACACGGCTATCACGACCCGATTACTCGCGGTGAATTTCATGTGAACACTTTTAAATTTCTCTTCGTTATATAAATTATATCATTTTAGAATCTCTGTTTGACATTCTACCTAGGATTTTAAATTCAATTTTGTTTGTTTCTATAGTTTTTTACATAATAGTTCAAAAGTACGAGTAAATCTTTAATGATTAAAGTTTATGATATAAGACATGTCTACCACTAATTCTCAGTTCATTTCCTATGTACACCTTAGAAAAAATAGTTGAATGGCAGTGTTGGGCAGTTGCGCCGCAACAAGTTGCGGCAGCAATTGCGATCGCACCTTTTTCTGTTGCGGTGTGGTTGCGCCGCAACAATTTTTGGGAAGTTACGAATCTGTTGCGATCGCAACAGTTTTCGACGTGTCAGGCCGCAACTCGCAACCGCAACATCACGATGGTAATTTAATTTTCAAAATAACTTCAATAAAGTTCAATACGCGTTTCATTCTCGTTTGAAACTAAACCGTACTGGGTACAACCCATCTGGCAACTGTTTATAATTAGCATTAGGCGAGACAGTGATGCACATACACTTTTCTTACAGTATATAAGTATGTTCAATGTAATTCATAATATAACATATGTTATTAGGAATGATGTGAGTTGTAAGTTTAAACTTACCTCTTATACGGCAAATCTACATAGCTAGATGTTACGATTTGCCAATGTACTCGCAACAACGATTTTATCTTGGCGTCTTCTCTCCAGCCACATTTTATGCTAAAATGGCTTAACTTAACGATGTACAAAGAGTAGAGGTAATAACAAAAAGACTAACTGCCCATCTTAATAACAGATCGGAAAATGATATTTCAGCTGAGGAGAGCAGTGCCGAGGACGTAGATGACGAAGATGACTTATTCAACGTCATAATGATATCGGATGATTAGGAAAAAACGAAGAAAAGTTCGTTGAAACAAGTTAATGATTGGCTGAAACAGGCAGTAATCAACTGAACTAGCCACCCTGATGTTCACAGAGCGATGTTTCCTTCAAGTGAATTTGTCTCTTCGTTCATCCAATTTAGCACGCTTTTGAGACCACGACGTGCTCGGCTTTCAGACAAACATTTTGAAATGTTAACATTTTTGATAGGCAACGTTGATCGTCATTACAGTGCATTGACATTGTCACATTGAGATCATGAACCAGTATTAATTCATAGCAGAGGAACAACAAAAAACAGAGGAATATCATATATTACAGAACCTTATGCATGGTTTTTCTGTATGCGTCATATAGGCTGTAGGAATGTTCTGCACTTTTCCGTTTTCTAATTTTCTTGCTATATATATATATGTACGGAACTCCTATCAAAATATAGCTCCTAGCTAGGTACCTTTTCAATGTTATTATTAGAAAATGGAATTCAATTTATTGTTCATGCTATATTTACAAATGAAACGTTTCTTTCTCTCTCATTTTTTTGCAATAGATATACGGAACTCTTATGAAAATATAGCTATACTAGCTAGGTACTTTTTCAACTTATTATTATTAGAAAATAAAATTCGCTTTATCTTTCATGCTAGGTTTACAAATAAAACGTTTCTTTCGGTACATTGATATTTCGTTCAATTCTAGTCCACACATTTACTCGATGTATTATTTTTTTTAGTAGAGCAATGCACTATTTTGAATATCTTGATATTATTTTATTCCTAGCAATATATACGTAAAATGAATTGAATAATATTTATTTAAAATAACATTTAATAATTAAAAAGTTGCGGTTGCGAGTTGCGGTTGCGATCGCAACTTACGTTTTTCAAAGTTGCTGTTGCGGTTGCGTCGCCACTTTGTTTTGGTGTTGCGGTTACGGTTGCGCCGCAACATTTTAAAAGCTGCGGGCCCAACACTCTGAATGGGAACCTAAAAAAACATGGTTTTCTAAAATGCTCCCAAATAGAGCAAAATTAATTTCATATGTTACAATATGGGCAGATAAGGAAAATTGAAATTTACATCTAGAAGTGACTTGGTCGTTTGTGTAGGTCATTTCTGGTTATAAAATAGTCAAAAATTCGTCAACGAATAATTATTATATTAAATTTTGTATTAATTTATTTTCATTTTAACGTAATTGTGGTGAATTGTGCTCTAACTGGTAGTTTCATTACTACTCAAGGGATTTAGCAGCCTCGCTTAGTTTCAATAACTGATTTCTAAAATACGGCCACTTCAAAAAGCAAGCTTGTTGAGCACAAGATTGAACAGATTTGGTGTTATCCTAAATTTTTGACAAAAATTCATTGAAATGCCTGCCAACAACAGAAAAAGGAAATCCGTTTTTGGCAAAATATCGTCGTAGAAAATTGAACTCTTCATGTAAATATTGAAAGTTAGAACACACATTAAGCGCTCTATGGACGAGAGTACAAATGCCGCAAACCTGAAAATTCTATGAACAAAAGCTAAAAAAGAAAGTTCCGAGCCCAGAAAAAGTTTTCTTTTGGAAAACAGAACACTGAATGGTACTGCCAACTCTCTCTACACAAGCATCAAGAAACGGTAATTTATCGTTATCATCGTCCTCCCTAGTAAATCTAATATTGCTAAGACGAGAATGGGTTGATGGGTTGGGCATGGGTTTACCTTTAGGCTCAACGTTTGCTAACATGTTTTTGTGTCAACATGAAAAAAAACTGGTTAAAAGAATGTCCTCCTGTTTTTAGGCCTGCATGTATTTTACAAGCGGCATGTTGATGACAGTTATGTTTTGTTCAGAGATAAGGCTTATGCTGCCCTCTTTTTCCAATACTCCAATACTCAAATGCTTGTCATAGCAACATTAGATTCACTTGGGACGACGAAGATAACGATAAATTACCGTTTCTTGATGCATGTGTAGAGAGAGTTGGCAATACTTTTGCAGTGCTCTGTTTCCGAAAGAAAACTCTTTCTGGGCTCGACTAGCTTTTTTAGATTTTGTTCATACAATTTTAAGGTTTGCGGCATTCGTACTCTCGTCCATAGCGCGTTTAATGAGTGTTCTAACTTTCATTACTTACACAAAGAGTTACATTTTCTACGACGATAATTTACCAAGAACGGATTTCCTTCTTCTGTTGTTGAAAGGCATATTAATAAATTTTTGTCAAAGAAATTTGATAACTCCCAATCTGTTCAATCTTGTGCTCAACAAGCTTTCTTTGCGAAGTGGCCGTATTTTGTAAATCAGTAATTGAAACTAAGCTATGATGTTAAATCCCTTGTTAACGAGTTCTTCCCGCAGCTCAAAATTCAAATGATTCAAATCAATAATTTTACAATTGGTTCTCTATTCCGTTTCAAAGACAGACTGCCACCCTCACTGTGCTGGTCTCTAGTGTACCAATACAGTTTGAGCGCGCTGCACAAATTCACTAATATTCCTTCTTTGCTTTGGAGCTGTGAATGTGTCACATATGTAGCAGGAAGCATCCAGACGCGTCACTCATTGCTTTTAACTTATTGAGAAGCCATTTTTCCAGTAACAGTTTTCTGAAAGACGTAAAAATCGTCGCATAGCATGAAAACCAAATCTCATTTTCACAAACGAATGCCATTTTCAAAATCAGTGAACTTGAATCCGCTAAAATGAAGTGTCAGGGCTCATGCCACTAAAAGTATCTCCCTAGTGTAGTCGTTTAAAAAGCGTACATGTCGCTTTAGAACTCATATCCTACATTTAATGAACGTTACGAATTACATAATGTGAATGTGGTCCAAGCGATTATCGCTGGCGAATAATTTGAAAATAATTTCCTGCTCAGTAGAATTTTTGTGCATATCTAGACTAAAATTGGCCCATTGATTTCAAATCTGTAGTTAGTTTTTTCAGCACGTTTATATTCTTCCTCCACAGCTTATCCATCCGATTAGCAAAATTTCAGTGGTTAGCTGCTGTGAATCATGCCAGCTGTTTATGATTTGACTCAAATAAAGCTATGTGCCAGCTTGTTTGGGCAATCACAATTAAGACAGTGCGTAGAACACGTGAAAATATGCCATTTGGTGTCGCCATGGTTTAGCGCGAGCAAAAAGATCATTCCGCAGACTGTTACTTTTGTTCTATAAAATCATTAGGATTTAACAAGAAAAATAAAAGGAAAAAAGATTAAATATTTATTTATTTTAAAATATTCTAGAAAACCGTCTGCTATAAGACCAATGCCTTATTCAGCTAAGATTCCAGTGCCATTTTTCAAATAACAACCTCCTTTAGAAGATCTGAGTAATTTTGACGAACGGAGTGACAGCAATGATGCAAAGTTTGACATTCACGAGGATTCAGTTCGTAATGGATTTGACCAGCACAAGTTGAATGATTTAGCACGTTAGTTGTGCCCTGTGTCAAGCAAAGCTTCAGAAATACTAGCATAAAGGCTGAAAGAGAAAAATATACTTGTAAAAAGCATATTTCAAACTGAAGAAAGTACATTTCCTGCAGTAATTTCGAAATGACAGCGGTTTTGTGTCGTGTCATAACAGTTAGATCCTTAGTGTTTACCTTAAGATGGAGTCTTTCCTTCTTGGTCAGCAACGTGGATACACAGAGTATCCCTGTTTTCTCTGTATGTGGGATAGCAGAGCTCGAGAGGAGCATTGGGTTGAGACAAATTGGCCTCCAAAGTCTGATCTTAAACTTGCCACCTCTGTACCTAAAACTAGGTCTGATGAAACAGTTTTTAGAGAATTGGTAACTGATAGTGATTGTTTAAAGCAGGGTTGAGGAGTCGGAGGAATAAGTCCGGCATCGACTCCACCTTTTCAGAATTTGGTGACTCCAACATCGACTCCACCTATTCACAATTTTTAAGTTGAATATTTTATTTCTTATTGATTGCAGATGTTGCGACCTGTATATATGTTCTTTGTTGGAAATCAACTGTTTTTCTTTTTCTTTCTTTTCTTCCTTTCTTTTTGTATGAAGAGCTCGGCGCCTGCCAGTCTCAGACAGCGGCGACACATAAAGTGTGCTCTGTAATCCCAAGTATTGGAATATGTCGAGCAAGAAAATGGCTATTTCCCATTGATTGATGAGTGAATTAATTGAAACCTACATATATATATATATATGGTTTCGTGTTTACTACTGCATTGGGTAAAAACGTTTTCTGTCAATAGTATAAGACAAATAATCTACAATATCAACCATAGGCTTCTCCAGCAAGCAAACTTCAACCTGCAATTTGAGTTTACATACACTGGGCTTGAATCTACGGAAATTTTGTTACTACTCTTTCATCATTAAATACAAAAACTACTTCTACAAGTTTGAATAAAGACAGTGATTTAACGATATTATTTATGAAGATAAAAAATAGAAGAGGCTTGAGTAAAAACCTTGGAGGAATTTCAAGGGTTATATTTTACAGAAGAATTGTCAGAAGTAGAATTGTCAATACCTACGCATTGTTTACCGCACGGCTTCTCAACCGTGGGTACATGTAACCCTATATAGGGGTGCCTTTAATATACTTCATACGTTGAAATGTACAATATATATTTACATCCAGCCGTATGAGTATATATAATTATTATTCATTCAGTGTATTTTCATAGTTTCCTAAACCTTTACCTGTGCTGGAGGTACATGAAAATACACCATCAAGCTCAGGGGGTACACGACAATAGAAAGGTTGAGAGCCCTAATTTAAGGACCGCGTCCCACATATGGAACTTTTTCTTTAATATTGAACCTAGAGCAATAAAATTGGGTATACTGATAGGAAATGCAATTGAAATGCAATTTGGAATCGTTTATCTTATATGAAAAAATGCGATTTTCCCCATAGAAAGCGAGATATTCATAGAAAACGAGATTTTTGGGGGGTTTTTCAAAATGCATCTTCTCCGACAGTTTTTGAGTAAAAGTGATGATTTTGGTATCATTGGATGCGGAAAGACGTGGACATTCCAAAAACTCAAATGCTTTTCCCCAAATTTTCAGTTTTAACGAAAAAAAAATTCGAGGGCAAACCTGTTCTTCCAAAAATTTCGGATTGATGACGTCATTACTTTGAAAAAAAAATTTCAAAATCTATTTGAGTTTTTTGGAAAGCCCTTATCTTTCCGCATCCAATGATACCAAAATTATTACTGTAGCTTGAAAACTGACGGAGGAGATGCATTTTGAAACCCCAAAGTCCATTGTTTACATGATAAGCAAAACAAAGAAACATAAACAATTTCAATGGAAAAATTTTTTAAATTTTTGGTTCAGGTTAGACTCTTGAAATTTTAATAGAGTAATTCAGAGACATAGGAGATGGCATAGCAACGTCGCGCCGTGAAGAAAGAGCCAAGGGGGAGGTGTAACTTGATAAAATACCAGTTCCCCCTCCCCTCCCCCCATTCTTCAAACCCCCGTAGCGGGCGAACGAGTGAACGTACGAGTCTCATTTTTTCACAGGATGTACCTGACCCCTTACACTTCTTATGACAGCAAAAATTCCAGTTTCTCAAGTGATCTCAAAAATATGGGTTCTTATGGGGGACGCTGTCCTTAACATTTGAGAGGAACTATTTGAACCATTAAATCTCGTTAATGCCATGTCGGATTGAATAAGGGTTTCTTGTGACGTAGATGAATATTGGTATAAACCTGCAGAGGCTTTAATTAACAGACCTAATTACGCTTGCTTTATTCCTGTTCACAGTAAATTATCAGGGTATCACCTTATTTAAAGCCCTTTCTGACGAATTTTTTATCATCCTGAATTGCGTGCAACTAATGTATCATAATGCAAAAGTAATCACTTCTTATCTCATGGTAGGGAAATGAAAATCATAATTTACTTCAGCAACACTGGTGAGCGTCAATCATATCTTCTAAACTCCTCATTGATGTAGTTATTATTCTACAAATGGAATAAGTGAAGAGATTGTGCATCTATACCATTAATTTCAGAAAAACATGAAGTATATTAGAAGCATCATCTCAGCGTTCATCCGCTGTAAAACATGCGATTGAGAATGTCAACATGATAGTGAATAACGTACAGTTTCGGCTAATGCCGAAACAAGAAGCTTAAAATCCACCCCTGTAAACTTGAAAGCAAAAATTGTCACAAAATCGTTTGCAAAAACGTCTCGACTGAGTGGAAAATTTACTAGACAGACAGTAAGTGGCTTCACATGTATTCAAATAACTGCGAACCTTACTACCGAAGTCATCTAGCAAGACAGACATGTAATTGTTGCATTGAGGTGATATTGTGGAACTGAATACAGACGCTATAGAGAAAAGTTTTAAAATGATGAAAAATGTACACCAAAATCTATTCATCAGTGCCATTAGATTAACAAACGCAGGAAACATCCTGCTACGACTTACCAGCATTAACTTTAAGTTTAGTTAGTTACAAATTTGGTATTTGGAAGTTTTATGTTGCACATGTTATGCATAAATTTTTTGCACCCATAACGATATTCTTCTCTTTTCCTGCGAGTAGGAATCAAATGTTCCAAAAAGGGAAACTATGTTAGCAATGAAAACAGTTCGATCCACTCAGGATAATTCAAGTTTGTCTCCATTATTTTGCTGCTCATGGTATGTTGCCCATTGTCGATACCGTCGTGCGGTCGACGTGAGGGTTCGTGGGAAAGGGGGCTGTCTTCTGTGCAGCTACCTTTTTACAGGGCGATAGCTTTTCTTCGCAGCGGCCCTTCCTGAGGTTCGTGAGGGTACCGCCTACGCCGTAATCAGTCCGCTAGGGCAACAGAAGTAAATTCTGTTAGTGCCGAACTACGGCAGTACCGTTGTGTGTGTGGGGTGAGGTTTGTGTGGGTACCACCTGCGCTGTATTCAGTCCGCTAAGGCAACAGAAGTAAATTCTGTTCGAGCCGAACTACGGCGGTACCGTTAGGAAGACGAGCAACTGTCTGCGCCGTATGAGACCGCTAGGGCAACAGAACTTACAGAAGTGAACTCTGTTAGTGCCGAACTGCGACAGCGTCTTCCTAATCGACAAACTATGCGAACTAGTTCGTCCTTCAGAGTTGGCTCTTTTAATCCCTTATCAGGCGAGGTGTCGCATGAGACTAAAGCCTGTGGTATTAAGGAGAAAGGAGAACTCTTTTGACTTTAGGGTCTGACTTGTCTAAAGCCCCCTCCAGACCTTGCATTACCATGTTGCCTCTGGACGTCGAAGTGGCGCTGCAAAAGAACCGCTGATGACCAGACTGGCTTGTGGGAAAGCCCGCACTGTTGCTCAAGATGTATAGCTCATTCAGTCCATGGAGCTAGGATATATGGAGGGAGCATAGCCGTCTGTGAAGAGAACCAGTTTTTGAGATTTCTCCTATGCCTGTGGTAACCAATAGCCGTCTCGCAAGTGTGACGTCAGCACGGAAGCCAGTTACCTCCTGACTACGTTAAGATGCGTACACGCTCGCTGAATGCTCTTCCAGCTGTTGAGTGAATCGTCAATCATTAATTTGGGATTCTAAGACTCTGAAAGATAATAAATTGTGTTTCTTTACTTGAGGACACTTACTAATATCAAAATTACTAGCAAAGATACATTTAGAGTTGAGAACTATAAAGATTACAGGCCCTTGAATATAATAAATTAGAGAGCGACTTGCACGCGCACCTCATCCTTCGATTTGTGGAGCGGTACTAATCTTGCTTTGGAAAATGGAAGGGCGAGTCGTAGAGGAGGTGAGGAGGCAAGGAGGAGCCAACTTCAGCCAAGCGTCTATGGTTGGCTCACGTGTGGGGCCTTGCCAATGCCCCAGTCTCCCAACTTTTGCAGCTAATTTGAACCCGATTGGAATCGGCTATGCTCCCTCCAGTATATCCTAGCTCCATGATTCAGTTGCTCAAGAGCTCTGAGAGGGGAAGGACGCTTGCGAGCTATACGCGGGAGCTACTTACTCCCGCGTATGGCAGCACTATAGCTCGTCAGTCATCGCGGAGCGCGCCACCGACACGACCTTCCGCAATGCCTGCTGCTATCGCACTGACTCGCGTCGCCCTACGACAGCAATCAGGAACGCTCAACTCCTTGGTTAGCATGAAAAATCGGCTTCTCAAGCGGTCGGAGAGCTATCTACAGCTCGTCTAAAGCCCCGTCTACACTATCAAACTTTTCGTCAATCACGAACACACCAAAACGCGAACAAAAACACGAACTTTTCCGAATCGTGTCCAGACGTCCAGACTACGTGTTCGTCGGTGTGAAGTTGTTCGCAAACAATATGTAAACAAACAAGACTGCTTCCCAAGTAAGTTTTAGATAATTGATGCATATAATTGATAAATTTAATTTGTTGAGAGTTATTGACCATAATTTATGTGTGGGCATGTGTGAACAGAAAAATATTAAGAATCGCTAATATCTTATGCGAACATTTCGAATACTATCAGTGTCACAGATGGGATCAGCTGATATAATAATTCTACCTTTTTCAATGCTCTTCATATAGTTAAAATTTTTGAATTTGAGCTTAAAACTTTAAAATATGTTTCTACTCTGTCTAAAGAATGTTTTTTTACTATCTTGTGACCGATATTTTCTAAAAGCGGTGAGAAATGCTCTTGTTTTTAATTTTCGTCAAAAGACATCCTACAATATTCGAAATGATTTTCCAAAGCTATTCAATTTTTTGTGTTTATTAAACCCAATAATTTATTTTTAAAATTTGAAATATAGCTTATACATTTTATTTGTGTCATAAATAAACTATTTGCAGTATCCATATTTTCTGTGCACATTTTTGAAGCGTCCATTGCTCAGCCAAGCACACCAGAATGTATTACGTTTCATCATAAATACGGTATTGACTTGGTGCAATAACAGACCTGAATATAATAAGTGCACTGTGTTTTTGCTATACTGTCTGGTCTTGGGGTGCTACTTGAATTGATGAACTCATGCTCAAAAAGGGAAGTGGTGTGCAAAGTCCATATATATATTTTAATTGTTCTCGTAATTGATCGTAACCTACTACAATTAGAATTATACTGAAACCAAACTAGTTCCATTATTAGTGAACTTTCAGGTCCATGATCTCAATGTATTTTTTGTGATACATTAATGCAGGGATAGTAGGGGGCTAGCCGCTGTTTTCTTCCAGTAATATTGTTCACATCTCATGAAACGACATTGCATAAACCATCAAAAAATGGTGTGGTGAACTTCCATCTGTAATTCCCTCTGTTGTACTTTATTACAGACTCCACAAACTCAAGCAGAGTGGGAATCAGCAGCCAGTGATATTTACCTGAAGTGGAACTTCCCATACGACTTCTCGAATTTCATGAACTCTTTTCTAGAGATTGCATGCCACTTTAGTGTCACTATGATGGAGTGAGAAGAGAGAGCTACTTGGGCTGGCGGTAGCGATGGGCGCCGCGACTGTGTGCTGCTCCGCGATGGGGGTGCTGCTCTGTGATGTGCTGCCGTGCCGTGGAGGCTAGACTGCTGCTGCGTCCTAGAGCGATCATGAGCTATTGGCCGCCTCGACTATCAACATTGGCAATGCACAGATAGCGTCCCCGTGAACTTCCTGTAGACGACCGCAACGGTACCAGAGACTTCAGAACCAGTTCGCTTTTGAGGTGGGTCGCAGTGAAGTGCAACGCTGGGTTCGGTCGACCATTTCTTTTGAGAATTTTCAATCAAAAATGCCCGTCCACTCTATCCCATTCCATAATTTCAATGTTGGTTGGACTGGAGTTTGGGGTCTTCAATGAGAAGAGATTGGGCTTTATCTACACATGTTAGAATGCCAAGAATGATCATTTTGAACATTTTCTTGTATTCAAACTACTCTTCTTATTGTAATAATCCTTTGATTTTAAGGGAGCTATGATTCAATCTGAAAGGTATTTTGCAAAGTAAACGCTGCTATAGTATCGTTAATGTATTAATTTATAAACAGTTAAAATATTGCTAAATGTTGAATTTCTGACAACTAACAGTACTCAAAAAATTATGCTTTTCTTTAATTATAAACTTAATTCCTCTCTGCTTGAAATCATCCATTTTCTTGGGACCTTGTTTGACGTTAATGTTTGTTCACAGCCCAAGCTCGACCCTCCTTTCGTTTGTGCCGGTGGCCAGCTGTGGTCCTGTCCTGCGCTGCCAAACCTTCCTGGTTTGGTTTTCCACGACTGGCGAGGGGCATTTGCACTACTGGTGTAAATAATTCATGATTTTACAATATTATCAAATTATAATGCACTGGTGTCCAAATACTTTCCTTCACTCGCCATCATATCATCATGCACATTGGTTTTTCAAAATGTTTTTTAACATCAGGATACAATGACGGTTACCTAGTCAACGCGGTACCCATTTCCGACACCTGGGTTGGGTGTATCGGAGTTCTCTCCTTCCCCAACAGGGATAAATCACCACATGGTGCTGAGATTCCAAAAATCGACACCGTTCCAGGAAGGGTGCATTCTAAACCATTAATTTTGTAAAATCATGTAATCCTGTATTCAAGCCAGAGGAAAAAACAGTTGAATATTTTTATGTATTATCCCAAACATGCAGGCCATAGATCAGTCACCAAGAAGATGATAAACCTATTCTGAATACAATTTTGTAGGCCCATAGAGTTCAACCATATTAGTTAAAGAACGCATTTTCATAAAACTGAGTAATATAAGGATAACAGAGAACCCAGAACAGGTGTTCTTAAAAAGTGTGTGGATCTATTTTATTTAATACTTACAATGAAAATTACAGCATGAATAAAAACGCAAGTCAAAGGTTGAGGCACCAGAAACAAGTTATAGAGATACCTTGAGAGGTAAAAATTTGCAAAGGTGACCTGCTGCATGCACAGATCTTGAATATCTTATCATCCATTGATAAAAACTAGAATTAAACAAAATGCTGTGCTATCTAAAAGTAATTCACCACTAAAGATATAATTTTTAAACAATTCCAAAGGTTTTTTATAAGTTGTTAATGGTATCTTTTAGCTTTGATTACATGTTTGTTGTTCCCCATACCTTGCACTATTTCATTATCAAAGAAGAGAACATATGGTACTTTGAGCCTCCTTAACCACAACAACGGTGTTCCAAAGAGAGGAATAAATTAGGGATCATCAAGTACAAACACGTACACAGGGTTTGTACAATGTTTTAAAATCCTCTAACAATAATAACATATTTCTGTAATAAGTAGTCAACCGTAAGCCATCTAATTCTGAAATGAAACTGATGAAAAGTATGGCAAATAAATATTTTTTATAACAATCATCACTATACAACATAACTTACATTCAGGTAAATAATTAGTGAACATTTAGCTCAATGGAAAAATCTGAATAGAGATGCGCATCCCTTAACCACAGCCTCATCTTATATTTTGTACGCAAAGTAACGTCACTGCATAGAGCGAACTAGTATAGACTATCATGCTGCGCTTGGCGTGCACTTCGATGGATTTTTAATGCAGCCTTGACCAATTCTCGGGTATCAAATTGTAGGGTTTACTTCAGCTTGAGTTAAGTTAGAGACGTGCTTAATTTATACGTCTCCTGTATGGACACAAATGTAGCGCAAATCATCATTATGCAACATAAGTGTCATTCTGGTAAAAAATTGGTGAACATTTAGTTCAATGGAAAAATATGTCTTAGAATTATGGCATTTATATACCACATATGTAATACAGATAATTTGACTTGTCAGTGACTAATTTAAAAAGTATATTAAAGCAATGTTTAAATACCCGTTGGTATTGTAATTGTTAAATAATCATAACTGGGCATAACAAAAGTATAACCAGCATATAATGTAGCATAATGAAAGTATAATTTGTAATTAACATAACATATAACATGACCATAACATAGGTCAAGTACATCATTAGCTAGGTACAAAAAGACTAGAATTTCATCAATCCAGCACTTCACTCATTTCATTATCTTAACATTATTTTAAGCATTGCAGGAAAATTTTTTAAATACTTCATTCACAATTGATTTGCATAGGTACTACAAAAGTGAATACTTACGTACATTTTGTTTAAGCACATCAGGATGCTAATGGAACAAAATTTTCCACAATACGAATATGATAGGCTCATGTTCATCAGTTGAAAAGTTTCCTTTGTGGAAATATAATCAACAAAAAATTATATAGCCAAATCATTATAACACGATGAAGAAAGGGCATCCTGCTTTATTCTCTTAGAAATTTTTAACCTTCACTATTCAATTCATGTAGAGTATAACCAGAAACTTACCCAACACAAGTCTGTTTAGAGACTTGTGTTGGGAGAAGAGTACCACCAGAGAAAAGGACCATAGTGATGGTGGTAGGGATTCATCCGATGTGCTTGAACTTGAAGGCAGGGCCTTTGTACAACCTGTAGGGAAGGTAACCAATTCGAGGAAGGCCCGTGGACAGTCTTCAATGATTTCAATTGTTTCTTGGATGGCAATGGGCTTCCCAACCTGACGGAAGAGAAGATAATAATTAGCTTATTGACCATAGGTGGCTTTCTAAAAATGATAGAAACTCTAAATAAATATGAACAACTTGGTATATTAGAATAACACGCTGGAGCAAATTGAAGTTTAATTAAAAAAAAATTAAATTTCAATCAAGCATAGATGAAGCTCATCAAAGTAGTTTTTGTAGGGAGATGTGACTCAGCTAGAATTTTGCCAAATATAAAGCACTGGAACTGTCACAGGATGTTAAAAGTTGACAATCATTTCCAATAGTATTTGTAACAAATAATGTTAAGGAAAAAATGTATCCAATTTACAACCTGCATAGCATGCTGGCTTGTTGAAGTACCAACATTTCAGTTCAGAAATAAATTAAAAAATTTATTTTAATTCACACTTTTGCATTTCTTATTTTTTATTGTTATACGCCATGAAAACTAAATACTTATGGACTATATTCTTTAAATAGTGCTTCCATACATACAAATCTCACTAACCTCAATAGTCATGAATGAAGTTAGGAAGGAAAATTTTACAATGCAATGCAATACGAACCATTGTTGAAGATTCTGAAGACCCAGCTCTGCAGTTCCATAGTATATATAGAGACACCTAATGACATTGAGTCACCACTGCTCAAGAAATGCTCTGAAGCACTACAGGGGCAAGAAAACTGCCTTAGGTTTCATTTAAATAATTTTTTCTATAATTGATTCTTCTACACAAACGTCTTTTATGCAAAATAGCCAAATGTTTGAAAACTATCTGAAAAATACACAAAAAGGGATAAAACATTTGGTTTAATTTCACAGACTGTGCCTATGACACATGACAGTTAAGAAACAGCCCTAAATGTTAATTGTTACTGTTACAGCAAAGTCTACACAAACATACATCTATTCAATATAATGATAATTGATGCTTATACTACAGCATACACTTTACCATTAAGAATGCAATGTTGGATGAATTTACTTTTGTAGATAGACAACAGAATTCTTTTGAATTAAATTTGAGGCATAATAGTTTAGAACAGCTGATTTATTCAACTTTTAATAGGGCCACATTCATGATATAACAAAGGAAAACAATATATTACCCAAAGTAAAAGATTTTAAGCCAGATTTAAATAGAATTAGTTATTATCATAATTTTAGAAAAAGCTTAAATTAAAGAAATTCACTTTTGGATCCACAAGCAAAAGCAGTTAAAATTTTTAGAAGCCTAACAAGTCCCAGCATGCAGTTTTTAGAAATGCAAAGAGAAACATAAATGAGAGGAGTTTACCAATGCTTTTTCATAAAAAAATTTAAACTCTAAACATATATGTTAATGACTCTACATACAGCTAGGCCTATAACTTTTTTACCTACTATGATTGGGTCAACAGGGCAGATAAATTTTTGAAATAAGTTGCAATTATGCTCATTTAAAACTACTACTATAAGTTTGTAAAAGATTGCACATTTCTTCCTGATAATTCTTTTATAATATAATTTCTAATCTGAGGACTT
This sequence comes from Morinoia aosen, assembly GCA_030386875.1. Classification (NCBI taxonomy): domain Eukaryota; kingdom Metazoa; phylum Arthropoda; class Malacostraca; order Amphipoda; family Talitridae; genus Morinoia; species Morinoia aosen. The sequence continues at coordinate 10,942,194 of CM059561.1, forward strand.
GATTTTAGTGTAAGCATCAGGGTATAAGAGAAATACAGTATTTTATTGAAAAAAAAAATTTTACCAAGAAATACAATAAATAAAGGCCACATTTTGTGCAAATGAATTTTTGTGGTAATTCTATCATCATATAAGTAGCTACCAGTGGTGAAATACTACTAAAATATTTCCAAAACTTTATTTAGATATCAAAATCACTAAACTTTGATAATTTTATGCATGATCAGTTTCATTTCAGAGAGGTAATATTTCAATTACATTCACATCAATTAAATCCAAACCTACTTACATACTCAGCCATATCTGAATAAAATGAAATAACCCCGTAACGAAGTTCATTTTGGTAAGTAAATGTCCGTGCCACCCTACAATCAACTAAATTTGCACCAAAAACATAATTAAATCGATAAAATAGGAAAAAAACAAATTATTCACTCGCAGCAGAACCACCTACCACAATACTAAACAAGCGAGTGTTCGCTGTTTGATGGAAAGTTCGTGTTCGTGTTTTCCAACACGATGGAAAACACAAACACACCGAAATCTGCGAACTTTTCATCTGTGTTCGTGTTCGCGGACTGCCGAAAAACACGAACTTCGGGCGAAAGATTGATAGTGTGGACGGGCCTTAAGCGGCATCAAGCAACATGGTAATGCAAGGTCTGGAGGGGGCTTAACGTTGAATCTCTTTGAAGTCCTTGTTACACACACTGATATATTTTAACAAAGACAGTAATTTATTTTCTATTGCAAAAATAGTGCGTACAGACATGAGCTACTGCATAACAGGGTACAACACTCAAAATTGCATTTAAAATATTAGTCGTATTTAGCTAGGTAATTCAAAAAATTGGAATATTGACATGTAATACAAATGATATTTGAGGGCTAACTAAAGCAAATGCACAGACGCACATCAGCGCAGAGAAACAGACAAGTCGGCGTTCAGGGAGCTGGACACTATAGACCGACCGGGGTTGAAAATTTGGCCGGGCCGGGGCCGGGGTTATCAAATTTACCACGGCCGGGGCCGGGGCCGGGGTTCAGACCGTGTCAGGACGTGTCACGACGGCGTGATGCATAACGCCGGTTAGTGGCTCAATGCATGTTGAATTACAATTACGGTTGCGGTTGGGTGTGTATTTACTTGCAGTTGCAGTGCTTGTTGAATTAATTAATACATAAACAATTATAGTAATTAAATGTACCGGGTGTTTCATAAAAATGTCCCCGACTTTTTAATTGATTCTATCTCCACTTTAAATTAACATATTTGAATTGTCTTTTTTTTAATGTATTAAATCTTGTTTCCTTTTCGAATAATTAAATATAAATAAAAGGGCGATTTTTGGGAAATCTAATACGCAAAATGAAAAGAAGAACCAATATAAAATGGAACATTCTTTTAATGGCAAACGTTTCGGAATCTCTGATTCCATCATCAGTGCTGTAAAACAAGGAATAAAAAATGATAATGAACAAATTGCGAAAAAGCTATAAGAAATTAATATCACTATACCTACATCGAAAAATAGCTATGTCTAACCATTAAAAATGAAAACACAATTTCTCTTAAACATTCGAAGCCATACGTACACATAAACCTTAGTTCTAGCAATCAAACCAACACACAATAACATCTACACAAAGTAACAGAACTGCATACACACACACACACACACAAAACACACACACACACGGACACACACATTCCAACACACTCCTATTTACACAGTTGGGGGAATATTTAATTTAATCGCACTTTGATCATTATTTAGCTGAGGTCTATGGGTAAAAATAAACAATGATTCCAAAATTCTAAGGTTAAATTCCTCTGCAGTTCTACAAAGTGTGGAGAAATTGGAATTTTTGAAAGGGTGGTTTGAACTATGGTAATGATCTCTGATGGCTGACTGGGAGGGAGATGAGTATGGACGGCCGATTCTATGGGAGATACCAGAGTGTTGGCTGTGACGAATAAATTGCTGGAGTGTGGTACTTCCAACATAGGACTGCAGGCAGCAATCACATTTATACAAGTAAACACAAAAACTTCTCAGGCACTCTTCCAAACGCTCTTTCCTATAGGAAAATGAACTTATTTTAAAACTATTTCTATAAAATGGTAACACGTCAATGAAAATAAAATGAGAGTGTATCAGAGAAAAGATCCTTTCTCATTTCCTTGAAAAGATAGCACAAGAAAGAGAGCTCGACGAAAACTTTCTGCTTTGGTACGGTCAGAATTGTACTAGGAGGGGAAAGTTTTTTGTTTAAAAACTTTTAAACCAGATTGTTAATTAAAGATACAGGGTATTTATTTTGTACAAGTCACTTTGTGATATATTTCACTTCGTCATGAAATATTTTATATGAATTTGAAATACAGTATGCTCTATGCAATAATGTAGTGACAATTGTTTTAATATAATCCTTGTAAATGCAACTGAAGAAATTGGTACATAATCCCGTAAATGTAGGTTTTCTATAAACAGAGGTGGTGAACGTTGAATTAGTTTTCTTTACGAGAACGTCTAAAAATGGCAATTTATCATTCTGCCAGTTTCCATTGTGAAATTTATCTTGGCGTGATATCCATTTATGTAGTCAAAGAATTTTAGGGCCTCATTCTGTGAACGATACATTCACAGTAGGTATTTCACACTAGGTATTTCTCAAGATATTTCACAGAAGGTATTTCACAAGGTATTTCACAGAAGGTATTTCACAAGGTATTGCACAGAAGGTATTTCACAAAGTATTTCACAGCAGGTATTTTACTCCTTGTTTTACTGCACTGATGATGGAATCAGAGATTCCGAAACGTTTACCATTGAAAGAATGTTCCATTTTATATTGGTTCTTCTTTTCATTTCACGAATAATTTAAGTTTTTGAAAATCGTTTAATAACCACTTTACAGTGATCGATTTACTGAAAGAGGCAGAAAAACTATTTATTCAAAGGAAAAGTTTTGAAAACAACACTGGTGATCTTCTTCATTTCTCAATACCTACTGTGAAGGAACGCGTTTTCAAAACATCACCTCCATCATTAATAATACCAAGACAACGAGTGGAAGTGTTTCAAGAACTAAAAGAAAAAGGTGAAATGATCCGCAAAACTCTTCGGTTAATAGTGGCTAGAAGTAATGCTTGCCCTGAGAGAAATGGTGGGTATGTCGAAGGATACTAAATTACTTTTAATTTCAACTTTATTTAATGTATTGATTTGTTACTTTTTTAAGTTTTTGTTGGTTCGGTTTTTTGGAAAGTGCAAAATAAGGAAGAATATCAATATTGGTTTAAAATGTTTTCATTTGAAAAATTAGTTTTTCTATCCGTTTCAGTTAATCGATCAATGTAAAGTGGTTAATAAACGATTTTCAAAAACATAAATTATTCGAATATAAAATAAAATTTACTACGTTGTGAAAAAATGAAAATTTAAATATGTAAATTTAAAGCGGAAATATAATAAATTAAAACTCATTGACATTTTTGTGTGACACCCGGTATAATGACTAAAAGTAGTGCGTCAGCAGTATGGGATTACTTTTACACATCGGTGAAGAGTGTAGCAATTGCAGTGTGCACCATTTGTGAAACAAATATACGACGAGGAGCGTCTGGTGCATCTTAGAAAACTTTCTCAACTAAATATTTATGGGGCCATCTAAAATCGACACAAAATGATCAATTCCTGGAAGCTGAAGAAAAACCAAACAACGAAAAAGAATTGAAAAATAGAAACAAAACGAACAAGCAGAAAAACTAAATGTCTATGCAATGAAAACAAGGACAGTTTAGGCTGCAGTAGTGACAAAACTGCCGATTGTAGCAAGTCGTCTTCGTCTACTGGCAAACAGCTGACTTTAAAAAAACATTTACTCAATCTAAAAACTGGGAGCCAAATAATACTGACCAAATACATAGAGAGAAACTGTTAATTTACTGGCTTTGTGACGCGCTCAATCCTTACGACCCTATGGAAAAGGAAACTTTTTTAATTTTGAAGTGTTTTTAAATACGAAGTTTCAAGATCCATCAGAGAAGATAATTACAAGAAGACTAATTCCGGACCTCGGTATGAATTTAGTTTGCCATTTCAGAGGAAATACAAAATCTATTTTACGAAAATAGCGTCTTCTCAATAACTGCTGATATTTGGACCTCTCCAAGTCGAGATTGTTTCATGTCAATAACTGCGCACTGGATTATAATTACACTGGCATAGAACTAATTATAATCATATTATAATTATATTTATATTATTTAATAAAATTATATATTATAAAACTAATTATAATTATAACATAGAACTAATGGCATAGATACTGCTTTTTCTTCTCAGTGACTGTATGTTCTTCAGGATTGCAATGAAATCGCAAATCTCTTGAGAAATCGTTTTAAATTTGTTTAAAAAACACGTGAATTTTTCACGTGAGGGTTGCCGGGCACACTACGCTTTATTCACTTCAAATTAATCCAAGTCAAGTTCAAATTAAACCAAATCAAATTCATATCAATCCAAGTCAAGTTCAAATTGATCCAAGTAGTGTTTAAATTAATCCAAATCGAGTTCAAATTAATCCAGCCCCAAGTTGAGTTAAGAATCGACATAAATCCCTCGTTAATTTGAGCTTTTTTGTATTAAAAATATATCTGTTGGATGTGATGAGCAAGAAAAACGTTTTTCCTTTCAGCAAGAAATTCATAAAATTTCTGCAGTATTAAAAAAAGCTATCGCAAAATGTGCAAAGTATCCAGCATCAGGAGGCACGGTGTGATTCAGATCTTTGAGCGGAGTAACAGTTAGAAGTCAATTATAAAAACTTCGTATTATACTACACATTAAAGTTGTTTTATAATTCTAAATTAATGACAGTATGCATCCGTTCAAATAATTATGTTCAAATGTACATTTATGTTACACATACACATAGTATCGAGGATTTATTCACACTCATTTAAAAATTTACATTCCTGAAATTCCACTTTATCACATTTATGAAGTCATATGTGCATGCAATTACAAATGATTGCCACTGGACGATGTGTAGATTTAATCTTTAAAAGAAATGAGCAAATGCGATTCACTGAGTACTTATGTACGATACCATTTGATTACAATTTATATGAGTACATTACTACACAGATACAATCCTGCAATAGCAATAAAAATTGTGCCATCCCTTCAAATGAATAGGCCTAGGCAAATACATCATCTCGATCGATGAAACAAATTGAAACTTATTTTTACAAAAATCGTTTGAACAAGCAAAAACAGACTTCGTTGCTATATTTCTTTTAAAGGTTAAATCTACACATCATCCAACGGTGATCTTTCGTAGTTGCATGCATATATGATTTTATATATGTGATAAAACGAAATTTCACGCATATAAACCTCTATATGAGTAATTAAATTCTCGATACTACTATGTATATGAGAATGTGTAACATAAAATTGTCTTTGAACATAAATATTTGAGTGGATGCACATTGCCATTAATGTAAAATTGTAAAACAACTTTATTGTATAGTTAAAACGAAGTTTTCATAATTAATTTCTATATGTTACTCCGCTCAAAGATCTGAATCACACTCTGCCTCCTGATGCTGGATATTTAGCACGTTTAACTTGAATTTGACTTGAATTACTTTGAACTTGACTCGGATTAATTTGAACTTGACTTGGATTAATTTGAATCTGACTTGGATTAAATTGAACTTATCTTGGATTAAATTGAACTTGACTTGGATTGATTTAAAGTGAAAAAGGTGTAGTAGAAAACTAAAAACCCCGGCCAAAACCCCGGCTTAGGGTACTACTTTGCCGGGGCCGGGGCCGGGGTCTGCAAAAATTTTCGGGGCTAGCCGGGGCCGGGGCCGGGGTCAACCAAAATGGCCAGGGTTGGCCGCGGCCGGGGCCGGGGCTGGGGCCCCGGTCGGTCTATACTGGACACATTAAGAAAATACTTAAGATTATGGGTAACTAACACAAAAGCCTCGAAAACACCTGTGCGGCCGGACACGCCCGGGGGAGGGTGTCTCTGCTACGAAAGCCGAGACAGGAAATCCGCAAGGTGGTTGTCGATTCCCGGAAGGTGTTCTGCTCGGAACCTGAAAAGGCTGAAATACAAAGTCCAGGGTTTCAATCGGGGGTTTAACTTGTCTGCCTGTTGCAAATAAAGGAGCGGTCGATGGTCGGTTTGTAACACAAATTCTCGTCCATACAGATAGAAGTCAAACTTCTGTAGAGCCCAGTAGATGCTTAACGCTTCTTTTTCAATGGTAGAATAGTTTATTTCTGCGCCTCTCAGTCGACGTGAAGCATATGCTACCGGCGCGTAGTGACGGAAGTCTCGTTTGCTTGGCTGGAGGAGAGCTGCTCCAAGTCCAGTTTGGGAGGCATCTTTCCTTAGAATGAAAGGACATCTGGGGTCTGGTAACTGTAAGACCGGTCTCTTGACTAACGCTGTCTTCAAACTTTCGAACAGATCTTCTGTTGTATCGGTCCAAGGTATTTGTTCTGGGGAGTTCTTCTTTAGGAAATCATGGAGTTTAGATGTCAGTTGAGAGTAGTTAGGAATGTACTGTTGGTAGTACCCAACTGTACCGAGAAAACTTCGGAGTTCCCGTTTTGTTTTTGGGAGTGGAGCTGATTTTAAGGCTTCGACTCGGTTCTCCAGAGGCTGAATCTGATTGCTGCTGAGTTGATGGCCCAATTACTGGAGGCTGTCAAATCCGAATTCGCATTTGGACGGCTTCGCTTTGAGGCCATGTCGAGAGAGAGCTTCGAACAGTTTAGCTAATGCTGTGCAATGATCTTCCCAGGTAGTCGAGGCGATTAAGATGTCGTCCATGTAGACCTCGGTATCTTGCAGTCCTGCAGTGACTTGACGTACAAGGCGGGAAAAATTGGCTGGAGCGTTTGCTAGGCCTAAAGGCATGACGTTGAATTCATAGAGGCCAGAGCTAGTTTTGAAGGCGGTGTATTGGCGGGACTCAGGGTGTAGAGGTACCTGCCAATATCCACTGGTCAGATCCATTTTGCTGAAGATTGTTTTGCCAGCTAAATTGGTGAAAATAGCAGTAGTGTCTGCTATTGGCTCGGCATCGAATACTGTCTGGCTGTTGAGGTGCCTGCAGTCCAGACAAAATCGGTGGGTTCCGTTTTTCTTCCGGACGGCAAGGAGCGGTGAATAGTAAGGTGATGTGGATGGCGTCACGATTCCCATCATCATCCACTTCTCTAAACTTGACCGCAGTTCAGGCTCCAGCGCTAAGGGAAGTGGATACGAACGTTGAAGTCGAAAACTGGCAGGATCCTTCAATTTCATTTCATGAGCTGCCGTGCTGGTTCTTCCGGGAGTATCTGTGAAAAGATCGCGATATTCTCCAAGTAGTTCCTGGAGTTCTGAGCGTTGTGTTGTAGTCAACGTAGAGGAGATGAGGCAGTTTTCAATGGTTTCTCCGACGGGTGACGGTATCTCTGGTTCTTTCCGGTCGAGTTCTTCTTCTTCGCAGGTAGGTTCTAGGGCGAGGCCAACCGCTGCAAATGCTTCCTCTACTCTCTCGTCGTCCTCCTCGCGAACTTTCTCGCTTGGTGAGGCGGAACTTTGCTGCTCCCGGTCGTGGTACTGGCGAAGGAGGTTGATGTGATAAACTTTGTTGTTTCCATCCACGTCCAATGTATAGGTATAGGTTCCCAGGCGTGATTTCACTGTATAGGGACCTTTCCAAGTCATAAGTAGCTTCTTTCGAGAATCGGGCAGAAATACGAGGACTTTATCTCCTTGCTTCAGAGTTCGCATCTTGGTACGTCTGTTGAAGAACTTGGCGCTTTTCTCTTGGCTCCTGTTGAGATTCTCGCGAGCGATTTTGCATCTTTCTTTCAATCGGTGCTTCATTTCCATCAAATACTGAGCAGTGCTCGTGTCGTCTTGCAAGCTACCATCTGTCCAGCATTCCTTGAGCACGGTTAAAGGTCCACGGACGCGATGGCCGTAGATGAGTTCGAAAGGAGAATACCCGGTTGAGGCCTGAGAAGCGTCTCGATAAGCAAAAAGAAGGGAAGGCAGATACAGGTCCCAGTCTCGTGGTTGTTCTACGGCTAATTTCCACAACATGACTTTGAGCGTGCCATTGAAGCGTTCGACTATGCCGTTCGATTGGGCATGGTATAATGGCGTCAATCGGTGCTGGATACCGACGAGTTTCAGGAAAGCTTCGAAGGTTGCGGCTGTGAACTGAGTGCCGTTGTCGCTCGTTAGCGTATGAGGGAAACCAACTCTGCTGCAGATTTCGAGTAGCTCCTGGGCGACCGTTTCTGCATCTATATGTCTGAGCGGGGCTGCGTCTGCGTACCGAGTTGCTTGGTCCACCACGGTGAGAATGTATCGGTGGCCACGTGCCGAAGCTGGTTGTAATGGGCCTACTAAATCAACACTGAGCGCGGAGAATGGAGTGGTGATCGGTGGGGTTGAGATAGGTGCCTTTCTTGGACGAGATGGAGCGTGCGTCTGGCAGGTATGACAGGAGTGACAGTATTGGACCACATCTTTTGCTAGGGACGGCCAATTAAAATCTCGTTCTAGTCGAGCCTGAGTCTTCTTTTGGGAATAATGACCAGCAAGTGGATTGTCGTGAGCCATTTCCAAGATTTGTGGGCGTACGCATGCAGGGGCTACAAGTTGATGGGTTTCCTGACCGTCTCGTAACGTTTTCCGATGGAGAATGCCGTCATGGAGTTCAAAGGTAATGACTCTGCCATCCTTGTGCGTTTCTTCTTTGCCGGTGTCAACTTTCTTGAATAAAAGCTGCAATGTTTTGCACTCCCGCTGTAATTTCTTGAATTCTTATTTGTTGTGTTGTAATATATCGACAGTGCTTGGTGAGGCAGGGGATTTTTCGATCATTTTTGCTGCTGCCCTTGTGACAACGTGAGAGACTTCTGCAACAACTGGTTGCTCTTCATGGTCGGTCATCTGTTCTTCGAAGGAGGTGGTTCCGGGAACTCGGCCTAGGATGACATCGTGGGAGAGCTCTTCCATGGCTACGGCTGTCACCTCTCCGTGGTAATAGGGGCAAACGAGAGAGACCCGGGCCAGAGGCGCCTCGAAAGAGTGATTATTGGGCAGCCGAACGGTAATTTCCTTCTTCAAAATGGCATCAGCTGGGACGAGAGCCTTCTTGACGAAGACCGCCGTTGCTCCTCCATCGAGTAGTACTTGAACGGGTTGTTGGTTCACGGTGCCAGAGCATGTTTTCAGCTGTCCCAATTCGATCAGTTTGTTCGAGGTGATGTGATTGCATGCGACTTGGGGAATATCGTCGTATTCATCTGCTTCTTCATGCGTTGCTAGATTGTTTACTCGAGCGGTAGTACTGGAGATAGGCGGGCTTGCATGGGCTGCTCCATTACTGTGACCATCACCTTGCCTCCTCTGCAATTGGCGGCACTCATCACTGGATTGTGATCGGTTGGGGCCATGGAAAGTACAGTAAAATCCAGTGTAAGGTCCTCGTTGTTCGCGTTGCGGAGTGTTGACCGATCCTGAGCTGGTGGGACCACCACGTGTGTAAGAAGTTCTTGGCGGCGTTCCTCGAGAGTTGTTGATGGAGTTGGTTGATCTTGCTGGAGTGCTCGGGGCTAGGACAGGACATGTCGAGCGTCGCTCTGGTGCTACTGATGCATTGAGTGCTGGAGGACCCGCATCCGTCGTTGATGTCAGTGTACGACCCTTACAAAGCTGATGGAGCGATGTATGAGGTCTTGCTTGTAAGAAGCTATCGCCTTGCTCTCCTAGGCTTGCGATTGTGTTTCCACCCCTGTCACGCAATTGAGTAGCGAGGAAGGGCGGCAAGCTTGAATAAGGTCGGTCAACAATAAGGAAGTCACGAAGAGTCTTGTAGTTGGCTTCGATGCTGCATCCTTTTAACCAAGCGTCAAAGGCTTGCTCGAGTCGCCGTAGGTAACGTGACATATTGTCGCCTTCTTCTGGCTTCAATTCGTAGTAGTTGGCACGTAGTTTTGCCGGAGTAACTTTATGAGCATTTGGTAGGAGCAACTTAATTTCAGGAAGCTTGAAGCGATCTGCTGCGGGCAGGGTATCGATGAGTCGACGTTCCTTCGGTGTGATCAAATTATGGAGCATGACAACAGCATCGACTTCAGTAAATCCCATCGCTGTGGTGTGAGTGCAGAAGCGTTGCAAGAATTCGTCCATCCTTTCTTTCGTGGGATCGAATGGAGCCGGTGGAGGTATCTTCACTCTAGCATTTTGAGGAGCGATTTGAGCATCGAGTTGTCGGAGTCTGAGCTCGTGGTTTCGTTGTGCTGCTTCTCGTTCCGCTGCTCGTTCTGCGGCTTCTCGTTCCGCTGCTCGTTCTTCTCGTTCCGCTGCTAGTTCTGCGGCTTCTGCCAAATGCCTCAGGCGACTGGTAAATTCTTCCCGGTACTCCGCATCGGTGGGAGCGAGGCCGAGGGCTTCGACGTATTCTCGAGCTTGAGCGACGAGGTTCATCTTGTTTTAGTGATGTGGTGTCCGCGTAGTTGATTAGAACCCAGAAATCCTAGGCAACGTTGGTAGTCGCGCAAAGCTTCTGGGTCCCTGTTCGGGAGCCAGAATATGTCGATACCGTCGTGCGGTCGACGTGAGGGTTCGTGGAAAAGGGGGCTGTCTTCTGTGCAGCTACTTTTTTCCGGGGCGCTAGCTTTTCTTCGCAGCGGCCCTTCCTGAGGTTCGTGTGGGTACCACCTGCGCCGTATTCAGTCCGCTAGGGCAACAGAAGTAAATTCTGTTCGTGCCGAACTACGGCGGTACTGTTAGCAAGACGAGCAACTTTCTGCGCCGTATGAGACCGCTAGGGCAACAGAAGTGACCTCTGTTAGTGCCGAACAGCGGCAGCGTCTTACTAATCGATAAATATGCGAAATAGATCGTCCTTCCGAGGTGGCTTCTTAAACCCCTTATTAAGCGAGGTGTCTGTATAGACTAAAGCCTGTGGTAACAAGGTGAAAGGAAAATAATTATAACCTTAGGGTTTGTCTTTTTTGTAGTTGAATCTCTTTGGAGTCCCTATTCCATACACTGATATATTTTTACAAAGACAGTGATTTGTTTTCTATTGCAAAAACAGTGCGTACAGACATGAGTTACTGCATAACATGGTACAACACTCAAAATTTCATTTAAAATATTAGTCGTATTTAGCTAGGTAATACAAAAACATTGTAATATCGACATCTAATACAAAAGATATTCAAGGGCTAACTAAAGTAAATGTACAGACGCAACATCAGCGCAAAGAAACAGACAAGTCGGCGTTCAGGGAGCTGGACACATAAAGAAAATACTTAAGATTATGGGTAACTAACACAAAAGCTTCGAAAACACCTGTGCAGCCTGACACCCATGCTGAAGAAGAAGTCACGATGTACAGTCTGACATATGTTTGACGTCTCTTTAATTCGCATTACCTGAAAATAAGTTCAACCCCGAGGGTTTTTTTAACACGGCGCCAAATAGCAGCAAGTGACTTTGTCCAGCTCAGCCTGAGTTCCCTCATTAGAGGTTACGAATTGTGTCATCACGTAATTCTCTTTGTTGCTGCCACCGCTGCAGCCCTTGTAGCGCAAGCGTGAAGAAGGCACGCTGCTTGGTATTGTACCCTGGTCGTCCCCTGTCGAAATTTATTTCAATATATTATGATCATATCTAGACCTCAAGTGAGCATACATAAACTCTGACACGAAGAGCCTCTTCTCCGTGTATAATATTTTACTTAAAGTACCAAACTCTACTTCTGCCTTAAAAACCAAAGATATTTGAACAATCCTCAGTCCCAATGAATTTCTGTTTTATTGTGCTGTTAATAAATAGTGCTTGTAATTAATTTCGATGTAATACTAATAAAAAAAGTAGATTTGAAAAACGGAAGGCTTGCATTTTGTTGTTGAAAACTTTATGCTCCAATAAATTAAAGAAAAACTGCATTTTACAATAATCAATAATTTAAATGCTGCATATTTTTTCAGTGATATACAATGATGCATTAAAGAATGCATGATATTGAAGTACACTGAAGCATTTACAGCGATTGAACTCAACTTCCTCTTTTACCCCAGTGCAGTTGCCAAACACGCTTCAATGCAATAAGGCTATTTTCAGAACAGTTTACATTTTTTCAAAATGGCTGACCGCCAGCTTCTAAATACATGTGCGACACACACTAAATATTACCGTAATAGTCAAGTTGAAAATATTCTAAAATCAGAGAAAGAGAGCTAATTGAGGCGACACAATTCATTGACAACAAAAATCGTCTGACCTAGGAAGCAGTCGCTGGCGTTCAAGACGCATCCTTGCACTAGCGGCGCACAGGGGCCAGATCCTGCGTAGAAACCTGAAAATCATTCTCATATTAGTGGCTTTCCCGAGTAGACGCCAAGCTTATGTTCGTGTGTATAAGTTATCCGTTAATGGGATTTGTTTCTTCCAAATGAATTATTTCCTTAAAATAATATATTAGATTCTTAATATGCCTACATTTTTAACAACCCATGCATTTTATTAGTTCATAGGTGACGTCATCCTACTATCCACTTCGATCGAGCCTGTGTGCTGAAATGAACTCATCTGCCCTTGGGGTTGGTACTTCATCGTTTCGTGAAACACACACACATCATATTTTATTTCGGTCATGGAGGTGATGGAGTGCTCGTCGAAAATAACTTCTCAAGAATAACTTAACGTAGAGGAAATTCTCTTTGATAAGTAACAATTGTCATTTCAGCGCTTGAAGCATTGCACACAAAATGAAAATAATGCACCTGCATCATGAAACGTTAAATTAACTGTGTAACTTACACACTGCCGGGGGCTGCTTGGATGGAAAATTTTATCAAACTATTTAGCCTTTCGAACATCGACGCTTAGGTTCTAAACTAACTACAAGAAAAATAGTTTCGTTGCGAAGTTTTGCACACGGAGCGTGAATAGCAATCAAATAAGTCAAATGTAAACTTCATTGTGACATTCTGCACTACATCGCCTACTCGAGAAGTGATTAAGGGTTTAGTTTATGGCTCCGGTGTATTTCGTGGACGTTTGCCACTGCGGAAGGTCATTTTTGTCAGTCAGAAATGTTAAGCCACTCTTCTTATATTTTCTTTTCATTCTTACTTTATGTGTCACAAAATAGATGAAACCAAAGTATCACCTGATAAATTAGAGAAAACGACAATTGTTTTGGGGAAAATATGAAGCACAATGTTCATATTTTATGATGAAAGGAAAAAAGTAAAACGTACAGTGAATAACAAAATTTGGAACTAAAATTAAATCTCCTTAGATGAGAGGATCATAGAAACAAATGCCTTCCGACTCAAGTTGTGCTGACATTATTACTGAGGATCGAAATCATCGTGTCAGCTCCGTAAAGCGACTGAAATATTACTTCTCTTTCGTAGCAAAAAAAAAGAAATCTGAAAGGTCAGCCTTTGCTGAAAATCGCCGCCATGATTGCAGTTGATTTTCGTAAATCAGTGTGTATTTCTCGCGGACATATCATTTCCACTCGGCGCGGTGATTAGGGCAAAAGGTCCTCTACACCGTAGTTGCTCCATTCCCCGGCGCCCTATCTCTTGAGAGAAGTAGTGCAATTTCGCGCGGCGCACGACAGCTTTGGCCGCGAAGCTGCGGCGACTAGGGTTTGCAATCCCGGGACGAAATAAAAATCCCGGAATCTCGTGATTTCAGGAAGACAACCCTGGGAATTCCCGGGATCCTGGGATTTCTTTAGATACTTACATTTACGCTATTGTAATTTGTCGTCCATGCCCGTTACAGTATTTGGCGATTTAGGAAGCGGAAAACCTTTATCTGAGAAGGATTCTTTATTAAATTTACTCTTTGTAACTGTATTTACTGACACGCCATCAACTGCTAAAAGCTTGGTCACATGTTCTTCCGGAGTATGTACTTTGATGCACTTTTACGAAATTTGTTATTTTTGTCCCATCATGGGGATACAACTATTGTATTTATGGGAATTAGCTCTCCCAGGGGAATTATATGAGGTTCCGAGCTAAAGGTTAGGTAGGCCCTCTTTTTGTTGAAATAGAACAGGTTTTTTTTGTTATGGACCATCTTTTTCCGGTTCACTGCTGTCCTGTTTTTCAGTACCTATTACTTTCTTCTTCAACTTTTATCTTGTATCATAAACTTTTCCGTAGCTTGCTGTTTTTATGCACCTTGCGCGTAGATTCTGCGTTCCCTAAACTCCATACTAAATGATGCCTCCATCCTTCCTCTCTTTGAACATCTTTGTTTGGTGTAGAGGGAGACTAACACTTTTTTATAATCAATAAATCTTTTTTTTGTTTGTTTGTTTATGTTTAGTGCTTTCACTGCTGCTCTCCCTTGCATGAATGCGCTTTGTCCCAATAAGAATTCTGTCTTCTGAGCTACTAGTTGATGCAACTGGGTTTCAGGCTTCACTATGCTGTGTTTACTCTTTAGGTGACGTAACAAACCACTGGTAGACCAGCCTTTGCAATGTAAACTCTTGCCGCACTTTACACACTTCGCACTTTCTCCAATTGCATCTTTAACATAGTATCGCCACACAAAGGCTTTGGTTTCAACAACATTGGCCGTTGCCATCGGATCTATTACAGCCTATTCTTTACTTCCTACAAAACCAAAACACAAAATATATACTGATGCAATAGTGAACTATATTATGAGATATTATAGACTACACTCTGTAGTGATGTAAATTGCAATAATATTAACACACTAAAATCCTATCTTGAGCCCTCTAATTGATTAATTATATTAAACGGCACGATTTTAAGTTTTTGCTCATTCATATACTGAAATATATTTACTATTTACAATCTTGGGAATTCCCGGGGAAAAAGAAATTCCTGGACCGGGAAAGTTCAGCCCCAAATCACCCTGAAATCTGGATTCTGCGGCAACCAACCTTCACATGAACGTTGCTGCTCTGAACTGCACTGCCGAGGTCTCACTTTACTTGTCGGCGCACATATCAGTTGCATTTTTTGGCTGGACACGTTTGCCGGCGACTTTAGAAAGCCATGAAAATCATGTATTTGAGGGTTTTTTAAACTTCATGAAAATGTACTCAATCTCCGTCTAGCGCTTGCTGGAGCGAGTGGAAGAAACTGCAAATACATGAAGAAAAGTAGTTATGAACATAGGCAAGGAATCAGATGAAGCTACATATAATTGCCCAAAAGAGAGAATAGTGGTGATGATGTTAACAAACTGTTTTTTGTGATACAGAAGAACCGTTGGTACCTCCTGAGAAACATTGCCTAGACTTGGCGGGGGGAAAAAGATTAAAAATTAGTTCATTACAAGTGGAATTCCGTAAAAAATATATGTTCCTAAGGAAGACAATTTACAAAAATGAATAAAAGAGCAAAGAAAATCGCTTTAATGGAAATCATATTTCTTTAAAAAAGCAACAATTCAATAAAAAGGAACGTTTCGACCAATTTTTGGTCATTTTCAACCATCTGAAAAAATACAAAAACACCGCGTTATAACGAGTTCAATATACATACATCAGTGACATTATGACATTAAAATATGACATTGAAAAAGAAAAAAGGAAAAAAGAGACAGACTACACTAATTGCAGAGGGAAAGCCGATTGCGTATTGTTCAAGGTAGGTTTATCTTTTAAAATGAACAGCGATTCTAAAATGCGAAGGTTAATTGTACCGGATGTAGAAGAAACTATTTTAAAATCGTCTAACCGAATTTGAAGGTCACAACTCTCTGCATGAGAGCGAACGGCAGATTGGTGAGGGGACGAGAGTAACTGTTTAGTTCGAAAACTCCTGCCGGCATGCTCAGCCACACGAATATCCAGGGCTCGAATGGTCGAACCCACGTATTCAGACGCACACCGTGCGCAACAATATCTATAAATGACAGAGGAGAGCATGCCTTTAGGTAGTTTGTCCTTGTAATTGAAATGAGACCCTATTTTATATGCATTGACCAATACGATTTTGAAGTCGACATGTGAAAAGTATTTAGAGAGCAACAAGTAGAGATCTTTGAGCTTTTCGGACTGCTTGCCAAAGAACGGAAGTGAAAAATAAAATTGTTTCTTGCGAGCAGTAGGTAATGGTACGCGGGAATAAAATTTATGATTTAAAAAATTCTTGATACATGAAATTACTAGTCCTGAAGGGAAACCATCATCTCATTTCAATTACAAGGACAAACTACCTAAAGGCATGCTCTCCTCTGTCATTTATAGATATTGTTGCGCACGGTGTGCGTCTGAATACGTGGGTTCGACCATTCGAGCCCTGGATATTCGTGTGGCTGAGCATGCCGGCAGGAGTTTTCGAACTAAACAGTTACTCTCGTCCCCTCACCAATCTGCCGTTCGCTCTCATGCAGAGAGTTGTGACCTTCAAATTCGGTTAGACGATTTTAAAATAGTTTCTTCTACATCCGGTACAATTAACCTTCGCATTTTAGAATCGCTGTTCATTTTAAAAGATAAACCTACCTTGAACAATACGCAATCGGCTTTCCCTCTGCAATTAGTGTAGTCTGTCTCTTTTTTCCTTTTTTCTTTTTCAATGTCATATTTTAATGTCATAATGTCACTGATGTATGTATATTGAACTCGTTATAACGCGGTGTTTTTGTATTTTTTCAGATGGTTGAAAATGACCAAAAATTGGTCGAAACGTTCCTTTTTATTGAATTGTTGCTTTTTTAAAGAAATATGATTTCCATTAAAGCGATTTTCTTTGCTCTTTTATTCATTGTTAGACTTTGCAAAAAGCAAAAGAATTTACAAAAAGATACAGCAAACCGATATCATCGTTTTTAATATAAAATATAGTACGTTAGTCCCTCGGACAAAATTGACTGAGTATTAGAAGACGATTGAAGTTGTAACAGGACACTGGAAATAAATGTCAAAATTAGTAGGCGTGACTGTGTGTTGAAAGTAATATATTTATGATCCCGTGACACTTGACTGGGATTTATTGCTCGTTTTGAAATTAAATTGGGAAAATTCCCAGTTAAAAGCGTCGAGACATTCTCAACCAACAACGAATCATTTAGAAAGAAACAAATAAAATTCAGATGATCAGGAGGGATGCTGAGCCAATCGAAATTTAAATTTAAAATCCCGTATCTGAGACTAAAAATGAGTCATGGGTGAAACTTTAAACTAGAATATATAGATATATATTTAAACTAGACTTAAATAATTAGACTTAGCCACGGAATACTCGAGGTGCAAGCCATGAATTCATAAATTCTTTTTTGTTTTCTTTAACATTGGAATCAGAAACTTAATCGGAAATCGATTAATCTAAACCCTAAATTCAATTTTTACACAGAGAAATATTAATCGGAGTTATCAGTTACAAATTTTTCGGGTATAGAATTGAACAAGTTGATAATTTTTCAAACTATACTTTGAAACTAAACTTATGCGCGAAATATTTTAAGGGAATATCATTTTGCGCCGTGGTTTCAATCCACACGAAGATGTCTTGTTAATGCCAAAGTTTTTTAATGAAATAACTATTTTAATAAATGTACTGGGTCTATGAAAAACATTTGAAAAATAGGCACTATCGTAGCCGAATAATATTCATTGACTTTCAGGAGTGAAAATGCATCAGTTGTGTTAAACGTACGCTCTATAGAAGTGTGGTTAACGTTATTAGTTTTAATTAATTCATGTTTGGTTGATAAAATTCTGAATTCCTAAAATGCTTAAAACACAATTACATAAAAAAAATTCTGAGCCTGAGTGTCTCTAATCTCTTCGATGTAGTGATACTGGAATATGGACCGAAAATTACGGCAGAACATATTTTGAACCAGTTTTATGGTAGCATGCTTTGTTGAAAGCAATGAAATATAAAACAAACATTTTCAGTGGAGCAAAGCGCGGTGTCCATGAGGAAAACTGGAAAATAATAAATTCAGTGTGTATATCACGCTGTACGAAAAACTAGGCGAAGTGGAGAAAGTAAACCTTGATGGCCGGGAGAATTTATTCGCGTAAAGTTACAGTTAAGAGGCGAATAATCAAGTAGAACATAGATATTGCCCGCAGCTCGTTAGATTTGGATGACGCTGCATACGGCCACCAAGTGGAGAAGATCAGTAGGCGCGATCTTCTCGGGCCACTTCAGTCAATCGTGCCCTGGTGAAATTAGAAAGAAAAATCGTTAATTTCGCCTCAACGAAATAATTTCTTTATTATCGCTGTAGGAAGATGGTTATCAAGTTACGTAATAGTTTTCGTTATAAGTTAATAGTTATACCGTTATGGTTCAAGGTAAGTTACAGTTATAGTTATAGTTATAGTTATACACCCAAGGCTCAAGGTAAGTTATAGTTATAGTTATAGTTATACACCCAAGGCTCAAGGTAAGTTATAGTTATACACCCAAGGCTCAAGGTAAGTTATAGTTATACACCCAAGGCTCAAGGTAAGTTATAGTTATACACCCAAGGCTCAAGGTAAGTTATAGTTATACACCTAAGGTTCAAGGTAAGTTATAGTTATACACCTAAGGTTCAAGGTAAGTTATAGTTATACACCTAAGGTTCAAGGTAAGTTATAGTTATACACCTAAGGTTCAAGGTAAGTTATAGTTACAGTTATAGTTATACACCCAAGGCTCAAGGTAAGTTATAGTTATAGTTACAGTTATACACCCAAGGCTCAAGGTAAGTTATAGTTATAGTTATAGTTATATTTCACCAGGTAAATTTACGGGAGCGGATCTTATAGAAGCTCAATGGAAGCTAAATCACTGGTAGACGTGCGCCAAGTCTACGTGAACTAACCTCAGCTGCCATCAAGTAGGGAGTTCCGTTGACGATGCAGAGGAGCTGTGAAGACTCCCGTCCAGGCACGGATTCCCACCATCGCAGGTGCCGAAGAGAGGAAGGCGGGGCAGTGCAGTGCAGTGCAGTGCAGTGAAGAGTGGTTTAGCCCCTCATGGTTTCCCCCACGGAGTTCGGACGAATTCCAACGAAGATGCTCACGCTCATCGTAGCCGAAGGAGAGCAGTCGGAAATACCCCGGGGAAACGCGTTGAAGTAACGATGAAAGTAGAGGCTACGAGTTAAAGCACGAGGCAGCTGCTCGGTGAAAGGTGTTCCGCCGGTAGGGCTTGTGAGAGATTCAGAGAACAGTTACTTCTACCAGCGTTAGTCACAGCCGAAGTAAACCGGATAATTCACGAGACTAGAGCAGCCTACCAGTGAATGTGAGCTTCCTTTTAATGAAATAATTTTTGTTTTCTTTACGCTGAAGATCAAATTTCCAAAACTTTTTTGACAAAAATCAAATTCACAATCAATACGATGCAGGGTGGCAAAACTGAAGGATTTTTCTTCGCTTAATTCACTGTTACTTCCCGTAATGGTTGACATAGTTCTGTGCTTTTACTATACCGGGTGGGCCAAAAAACTGAAGAAATCCTAAATGTAACTTCTATCCTGAGTACCTCATAAACCCCGTGACCAAAGTGAATATAACTTCTGGACATTAGAAACAAGTGTTTAATGTTTAATGTTATTCAAATACAACCGCCATCCGAAGCGATAATGCAATCAAGGTGGCATCTGGAGGCCTTGCAGCTGTTGACAACGTATGTAGTAGTCTGTGCTCATGCCCATCCATTCCCGGTAACGGACGTTTTCAGGGCGGTGATGTTTGGGTGACGAACGTTGCATGCCTTGGCCTTAATATGCTGCCAGAAGGCGTAGTCCAGTGGGTAAACGTCTGGCGAGAATGGCGGCCACATGTTTTTCAGTCAGAAGGAGAAATTTTGCTCATGCAGAAAACGTTTCTCGATTGGATGTGTGTGCTGAGCCACCATCCTGCTGCACTTCTTGTTCGTTCATGCGCTTCTTGATCGCGTAGACGGCTATGCGAGACGCCCCAAAAAGATTTAAGATCTCACTCCCTGTGTGTTCCGCATGAAGAAGCGCAGAAACTTCCACTCGTTTATCTCGCTTGGAAGCCATTTTGAAGGACACAATAACCAGACTTTTTGTTTCATGCACATTCACAGGGTATCGGATGGTATAAACAAAAGCCGAATAAGAGCTTCTAAACAATCAGAATTTTAGCTTAAAGGTGTGTTCAGTTTTTTTGGCTCATCCGGCATGCTTCGAAAAGTTTAATACAAGTTACTCTAAGTTAGGAAATTTCGTCCTCTCCTAGAGTCATTATTGTTCACAACAACATTTTGTATCCAAGTAGGAGAGTTTTCTTCCCAATGTACGGAAGTAGAAGCTTATAAGAAAAATCAATTCAATAAACACCCTTTCCAGCAATATAGCAATAGTTACAAATGCAGGGTGCTTTTTAAATACGGGACCCGAAAAAATATTTAATAACTTTTGATACAATGAACGGATTTTTTAAAACAAAACGGCAGTAGAATCCTGAGATTTATGTTTCGTATGGTACCTACGTATTCATGATACAACAGTCAAAATAAAAATCAGAGGACACAGTAAAATTCATCCTTCTTTGAAACGTGTTCATTAACCCGTTCTCTTCTATAGCATACTTTATACCAGCACCACTTGAACCTTTTGAGAGATTACTTAATTGCTCATTAACATGTTATGCACAATACAAATTGTTCATAAATATTTCTGACACTAGGATTTGTTTAATTTGAAATTATGTGTTTCAAATACGCTTGCAAAATATTTTACTCTTGCTCCGATTTGAAAAACCCAACATCTATAAGGAACATGGACATATATATGCTCATTCCCGACCTTTAACTGGAGAACTAAAGTGAAGTGGCCACGTACAATCTTAACGAAGGAATAAGTGTTGAATTTTGTGTCTGTTGAACGTTCATCTCGTTTACCACATACTGTTAACCTAAAAAATTCCGACTTTTTTCTCTGTAGCTCGCACTGAATATTGCTGGTTCCCCAAATTTTTGTAGTGATTGTTACTTAATTAAGCCATTGTTGAAATTTCAAACAAAAATTGGGGGCAAAAATTATCTGCAAGGTTCATGCCTATTAGAATGCATTTGCCACTTGTGAATATTTAGTTAGAAACACACACTGCAGCTTTTGCGTGCATTCTACTCCAAGTTTCGATACATGGCGACGAAATGTACGTCATAGCTGGATCAAAATCAAAAGAGGCTTAAATATGTGTTGATTTGTAGCACCTAAGCCATCAAAGACACAGCCAAAAACCCCGTCCGCTGACAGTTCCTGGCGTACATCTAGGTTTGCTCACTACTTTACCTGCATAGATGTAGCCCGACGGAGTGCAGTCTACAGAACGCGAGGAGGCTACTCCTGTGGAAAATATATTTTTATTCCAGTAGCTGAGCTTATAACAGAATGTGTTTCTCGTTCTTAAATATTAACTAATTTCTAACCAGTCAATTTATTAATTTGAAAAAATTGCTCAGAACAACATTTTAGGCAGGTAGGCTTATAGCGCTATCTTTCCTAAGAACTGTAGCGAAATGAACGACAAATCACTATTTAGTTTCGCATGAAGTGTGCATCGCTCATCATTTATTCTACAATAAATCAACTTGCTATAATGGTTTAGTCTATTTGAAATATTTCTTGATGTATTAGACTCTATTTTCATAGAGAAAAACAAAGAATTTGAATAGATGCTTTGGCCATAAACTGCAATCGTCATTAGAGGAATCGAAAAAAAAACTGGTACGGGCAGAGAAGTATAAGTTTGAATTGAATTTTCCAGAGTGGTTACTACCCGCTGAAAATTGTGCAAAAATGCTGAAGGCCTGTACTAAGACTGATAAAATCACACGCACAGATGTCAACAGATGAGCGACCGAGGCAAAACTGATGCCCAGGTATACTAAAGAACAGACTGAGAGGTTTCAGCAAAGAAAAATACTCACCATGCTGAGGATTGAAGTTTAGGAAGTGTGATTTTAGTTTCTATCACTTCCGCTATTTTCAGTTAAACAATGTTGCTACAATAATGGATCATATTACAATGATACTTCGTAATAGGAATGGATGGGACGTTCAAAAGATGGTTCCCGCTCTGATTTACCGGTGCTGCTTATCTGCTCTCAAGGGCGTTGACAGTGTCTCCATCATAAGAAGCTTCGCAGATACCTTCAGTACAAGTAAAAAGACCAGAGAAATTTCTCTTCGAAAGACCATATACAGCTGGCCGGGTGGAAAACTGAAAATTCAGTTTAAATGATTTGGAGCAGGTATAAAGTATATTAAATTATGACTCCATGTTTGACCAAGCTCCTTGAGATCAATGTTTCAGTTTAAATTTCGAAATGGTCATTCCTAGGTACAATTTAATTTAAACCTTTCTTGCTTAACGCTGGTCAAATGTCGATCAGAACTGTATTTGAGTGCTCGATTTTTTAATCCCAAACAAAATTTTAAATCAGGTTGTGATTACCATGTGTTGCCCTAATACGAGTAACTTATTTAAAAAAATTTAAAATTAAGCTCTTATTTCTGCACTCGTCTCGTCGCTTTTATTCTTTCAAAGAATAAGTTCGCGTTTATTTTACCTATACTTAAGATAGCTGCAATGCAACTTACATTCTGTACACAGTCAATAGACTGGGGTCCAGATAAGCAGATATAGCTGAGCAGAATTTACCAACACTCTATTGGAACGTCCCTTCAGTATTGTATTATATCCTTCGGCCCCATTCCATTGCAATTCATGATTTTATCTTAATTATGAACACTATTTAAGTTAAAGTGCGAAAGTGATGAAAATTAGGACTCGAAATGCAATTATTGACCTGAAGTGTAATGAGTCTTTATCTTCGCTGAAACATTTCTAGTTTGGCCTCTAGCATCTCTATCGAACTTGCCCCTGTCGTTCGTCTGTTAACCTTTCCTCCATCATTTAGAATGGGGAGTGGCAAAATTGAGATAATATGAAGCACTGAATAGCAATATGACATGCTCATGTAGAAAATATGATGGAAAATGAACTGCTCTTGGTAAATATGGGATACGGTATACAAGCGCACCACCCAGTCGGAAATAATGGTTGTGATTATAGTAGAATATAGTGGTGTATAAGAGATTAAAGACGATTATGGACGATGAAATAATATGGTAGATATATCGACCACAACATAACGTTGATTTTAGTATATTTCGGTCGATATTGGTAGAGGTAATATTGGTTGTTTATGGTTTGTTAACATAACGTAGATTTTAGTTTATTTAGGTCGATATCGGTGGAGGCAACAATGGTTGATTAAGGTTTGCTATTACATGGATGTTTTAAGACTACATATGGCACAGCATAGATAAATGTCGCTTTAACTTTGCTCCGTAAATAAAGTACATAAAAACAGCTGTTCATAATAAATTATAAATTTAATCGTCTTTACATATGCAAAAGGTTTTGTTTCTTCATTTAGCACCTACATAAGCTAAAAATTATTGGAAGTGGGCAATATATTTCTATTTACTTCAAATATGCATATACGGTATTGTTGATTCAAGTACTGTCCTTATATAGTGCATCAATTAAATATTCTATGAGTGATGGTCAGATGACTCTTAGAGAAAACGAACTGTGAAGTTACTCTTTATATGTCCAAGTTACCTGGAAGGCAATACTTTAATAATAAAATGACATTTAAGACAGTCCAGTCTATTTTCGTTCCTTCGTTACGAATCTCATTTGAAATTTGCCTTCATACTTTAGGATAAAACACTGTTAGCCCATCCAGAGAATGATTACTGTAATGAAATGTGCCGTAAAAATAGAAAAGTTATATGACGCGTTCAAAATTTGTTACCCGAACGCAGCGTTTCCAAGGTACACCCATGGTTTAGTACTTGTTCGATCATTGTACCTAACTCCAGATGTTGATTTAAATTTGTACAGTAACTTTTTTTGCAGCGACATTTGACACTCTTGTACTGCAAAGGTTTTACTTGTACCTTTACATTCACAATACGTTGAACTGCGAATCAAACCTATATAACAGTTTTACTGCGTTCGTATGCAACGTAGCCTATGTTTGTACGAACTACGCAAAGTATAAAATATGTCCGAAAAACTAATTTTTTTTACTTTATTACTTCTACGCAGCGAATAAAAGAAATAACATGAGAATTACAAGAGTCTATTGCAAAACAATGATTCGGAACACAGAAAATTAATTCATAGAAAAAATAACTTTTACTGTAATGTGATTAATTTCCTTGTATTTGCATTACAATACTTGGATCTTACCTCTGGCAGCTCACCCAGGCACTAGTTGACGGTTAGTTATGAGTTTATGACTCAACGGCCGGCGTGGCTGCATCTGTACACTGAACTGTTGTTTCAATTGATCGTTTGATCCAATATGGGTAGAAAAAAGAACTTCGAGGATTTGTCTCAAAGACAGAAGCGACGCAGTATAAAATATCCATATTAGAGACTAGTAGAGTACCTACTATCTGCGAAACTACTAGTAGTAATCTATTTGCTAGTAGAAGTGATGTGAACGTGGGTAAGCTGCATGCAAGTCCAGAGCAAAATATTGAGCCAACTACTAAATCATATCAGAAAGAAAGTGATATAGGAAGTGTATCTCCGCCTGAAATGATGGATCACAGTGAATCACGTGACTCACTAATACAAACTAGTAGGATTGAGAATAATAATGAAAAATGATGTTCAAGAAGTAAGACGGCGGGCATCTGGAGGACTTGCAGCAGATGACAGCTGGGAACTTATCCCAATTGAACTACTGACACATTCAAGTAAGTTGTGTTCAATAAATTTTTTCCACATTCATAGACCTGAGTGATTTTTATATCTATGGAATGCCCATTTTAAAATAATACCACTGACGTTATGTATAATGTAACTATCCCATGGGTTATGAGTAAAGTTCTAAAAAACATGTTTTTCATGTTTTTGTTTTCTATATTAATAAAAAAGTGTTTTTTATCCGTTTTTTTGTTTTGTTTTTCATCAGTTTTTTTGTTTTTTACTTGTTTTTTATTAGGATTGGGTTTATCAAATAAATTAATTACTGTGCGTAATTCTGAATGTATAAACTAATAATAAATAATGTATTGTTATTGAAATACCTCAATGATATTATTTATTATCCATAAAAGAAATAAAATAGGGCAAGAAAAAAGGATAGAAAATAAGGCCTGTAGGTTAACTACAGGACACAGTTCCAAGGACTATGACAAAAACTTTGCAATCGGCCCTTGAGGTGACTCAAGTCACTCACATGAAAACCTGTAGGGGCCCCAAGTTTCTAAACTTAACAATCATCTTGCCCGTAAACCTCGCAAAATTTCAACTATTATTCATAATCTTGTCAGAATCTTGCTGTGTCAGAAGGTGAGCGGCAACTGGGACAGGCCGTCAGGTCTACTAGGAGCAGGCTCTTTAACCAGAAAATTCGAATTTTGATCCGATTGGTCTGAAATTTGGCCTCTATATGTATTTTGGAAAGAAAAACAAATTTTATTCAAGAACTTTTTTGATTTAGGCCTTAGTTTTTCCGAAAAATTTGAAATATAAGTTTTTTCAGTCAGTTTTAATCATATTTCAAAAAGATACAAGTCAAAAAGTTTTTATGCTAGGAAGAAAACATAGACATTTTTGGAATCCTTGGAGCATTTGTAAAAAAGTTATGGTCAGTTTATTTTGTATTTGTATCTTATTTTTTAATATATGCGATATTTGACCAGTATATAAAATATACTAATTTTTGGTTTTGAACTATGATAAAAAAATTAAAATGCACAAATTGGAAAAAAGGACTATCAGTGTGTTAGAAATGTTTCAAGGATTCTAAAACTGTATTTTTTACTTCCTAGCATAAAAATTTTTTGACTTCTATCTTTTTGAATGTTGAAAATTAGAGTTTTTGGGTAAAAGCCATAAACCAAATTTTTTGTTGAAGTGTAATATAATGTAAAATTTATGTAATTGAATGCTGTTTTCATTTTTATTTCGATAATCTCTATGCATAACTTCATATTCACACTGTAAATTGTAATTTTCATGAAAAAAAAGTAAAAATATATTTCTCACATATATCATGAAATTTTTTATTTTCAGTCTGATTCTTATGAAATTTGACTATCATATGTAACTTTCAAAAAGAAACACAATTTCTTCCATACATTTTTTGATTTAGGCCTTAGTTTTTGAAAAAATTTAACATATTGGTTTTTAGTCATTTGGTATTGATATTTCAAAAGAATAGAACTCATTGAGTTTTTATGTAGAACAAAACCAAGGACAGTTTTAGAATCCTTGAAACATATCTAACAAATTGATAGTAACAAATTTTCCATTTCCCGTTTTGTTTTCTTTTAATATGGGGTTAAAATGGGGTCGAAAATTAAAGATTTTGGTTCCCTTCTCTCCCCCTGGGAGGATCTATTGTCCGTAGCGCCATAAAATTTTAGGACCGAATAGTCCACTACTTAAGGGTCCTTTTCCATCAAAAACATGAAAAATTACCATCGGAGAGACAAGGGGCCTGGGAGGACCCCCTTTAAACGCTTCGAATATTTAGCACACACATTTGTGTTTATCAGAGAAAATATAACTGTCGTTTTATTTCACAGAAACGTTTACTGGATGTGAGAAGAAGCTGTATGCAGCTTCAGTAACTGACGAATACACCAGCACAGACTGCGCTTCATCTGCAGAGGAGATTCGCAGTAGAATACGCACACCGTCACCGCTTCTTCCTCGCTGCAATGCCATGCCGTCTGAAAAGAGGTAACAGCTTGCTACCTATATGTTTTGCATGGTTTATATCAATGTACATTAGTTGCATTACTATCTGCATAATCATTGGCAATCATGCTTGAAATTATTAGGTGTCCCCGCTATGAACCATTTAGATTTTGGCTTATTTTTTAGGTTCTTCTGTTTGGGTTTGGCTGTTTTTCAGTGTCTGTTTATCCGTCTGTCAAATTTTACGCTCTTTTTTCTTAATTCACTCCACAGTTTTACTCTGGTCTCATCGAAAGTTGTTTTAATCGATGTGTCTCGACATTCCCGACAGGGTGGTTGTAGCTGATTTTACTGTCCATAATTTTGATTTAACTTCATCAAAAATTATATCAATTCATTTTGCCTCATCTTGGCTGTCTGAAACAATTTTTATATTTGAGTTAGCCCTATTCCCACCCCAAAAATTTAAAATTCCCCAGTTTTGCTCTGATTTTTCCTTAAGTGGTATAAATCGATTTGTCCTGTCAATTTCTAAAAATAAATGGTGACAATTTATGAATTTATAGTTTCGACCATCCCTTACTCTTAAATTTTGAGTGGTAACTCATCTCGCTACCTATCCATAATTAGAAAAATAGTTTTGCGTTCATCTACTTTGTAATTATGCTCCTATTTCTTCAATAAAGATATTAATGATTTCTCTTGTTATTCCAGATATGGAAACTGTAGTTGCAATTTGAATTTTGGATTTATATTGAACTGTCACCATTTCTATGCTCACCATTTGAACCACGAAATATTCCAGTTCCACGTGAAATGAAACCAATCTGCAGTTTCAGTTGACAGCGGGTCTAGTTGTCCCTTGTTTCAACAAAAATGGAAATGCTATTCGTGACTTCTAATCAGGGTTGCAGAGTCGGTGGAATAAATTTGCGACTCCGACTCCGACTCCGACTACACCTTTCCAGAATTTGGCGACTCCGACTCCGACTCCGACTCCACCTTTTCAGAATTTGGCGACTCCGACTCCGACTCCGACTCCACCTTTTCAGAATTTGGCGACTCCGACTCCGACTCCGACTCCACCTTTTCAGAATTTGGCGACTTCGACTCCGACTCCGACTCCATTTCTCCAGAATTTGGCGACTCCAACACCGACTCCGCCTATTCACAATTTTGTGACTCCAACGTGAAGTTGGAGTCACAAAATTGTGAATAGGCATTTATTTCATAATTCATAATTTATATTCATAATTTATATTCATAATTTATAAGATGAATATTTTATTTCTTAACTAGTGTACACAGACCGTGAAAAATGACAAAATTCAATACCTTTCTTCAACAAATTTTCGTTTGAGTGGAGTTTCCATGCTTTCAGCTTATTCCAAAGGTAACTTAATTTTCTTATAAGAGTAATAAACACTCAGAACACAGCATTTTTGAGCCGCAAGAGAAGTAGTTATAGCCATTCGTGTCGTATCCAAGATACAGAAATTCAGCATTACTGAGAGCAACTGCGAACTTGTGTATGTATATTGTAATATGCAATACAGTACATTGCAATACAGTATATTGTAATATACAATACAGCATATTTCAATATGCAATACCCCGCCGAACTCGGTATTCACGATACAAACTTGAGTATATAAGGCTCTGGATCGCTCTAATTGTGATGAAAGTGACTTATTACAGAGCTATTGCACAACGAAAATGAGTGTATTAATTGACCGTGAACTAGAACCAAGACCGCCAGTGCTATTTTTTTCCTATCAATTATTCTTAACAGCGTGACACAAAACGTATAAATAAACACACAACACTCATTCTTAGTAGTAAACGGTTGCAGGTGTTGAAACCTGTGCATATGTCCATTATATTCTTTATTAGCGAACGACTTTTAAATTGACTACAGATTGTTAATAATCAAGATACTAGTGTACATGATTGGTCAAAAATGACGGGATCCAATGGTATCGTTTGAAAAAAATCTCAAGATAAAAATGGCAAACAAATATATCCATTGTAATAGTACCTGCGATTAAAATACAGCATTCTCGTACTTGTGCACTGGTAAAACTCGTATCACAGATACGGTCATTAAGCATCTTTAAAAACGTCACAAACGTACACAACAAAAAAGCAAATTGTATAACATAATACCTACCTGAATTGTAATTTAAATTATTGTTCGCAAGAGGTTTTTAAAAAATTTGCCATACCTTTTAAGCATTTAAATGCCATTAAAATTTAAATGCAATGAGTCGCATTTTCTTGACAGTTGATTCGATTTTCACGCAATGTTTTTTACTTATAAACATAAGTGAGCAGATGCCAGGTTTTTCATATTTCGATGGTATTTATGATACTCTCCAAGCAAGCAGATTCCCATGGTAATGAGATAGGGGAAATTACACACGAGAACATATACTTATCATTGACGGACACCTGGCTTTTTATTATACCGGGTGTCCTATAAAAATGTCCCCGATTTTTAATTAATTATATCTCAGCTTTAAATTAACATATTTTAATTGCCTTTTTTCACAATGTAGTAAATTTTGTTTCCTTTTCGAATAATTTAAATTTTTGAAAATCGGTTGAATAACCACTGTACAATGTCCAATTTACTGAAACGAGCAGAAAAATTAATTGTTCAGAGGAAAAGTTTTTAAAACAATATTGATATTCTTCCTTATTTTGTAGTTTCCATAAAACTGAACACAAAAATTTTAAGGAGTAACAAATCATTACCTTATATACCGTTTAAATAAATGAGGTAATTTTAGTATCCAACGACATACCCTCCATTTCTCTCAAGGCAAGTATTACTTATAGCCACCATTGAACGAAGAGTTTTACCCATTATTCCATCGTTTTTTATCAGTCCTTGAAACACTATTATTAAGAACACTTGAAACTTGAAACCTCTCAGAGGGTTTAAATACTTAGTTGTATGTACGATACATCGTTATGAAATTATCCTTAACAGTAGGTATTGAGGAATGAAGAAGAACACCAGTGTTGTTTTTAAAACTTTCCCTTTGAACAATTTTTCTACCCCTTTCAGTAAATCGATCGTCTTAAAGTTTATTCAACTGATTTTCAAAAACTTAAATTATTTCAAAAGGAAACAAAATTGACTAAATTGTAAATAAAAGACAATTAAAATATGTTAATTTAAAGCGGAGATATTATCAAATAAAAAGTCCGGGACATTTTTGTGGGACGCCCGGTATAGTATTGATTGTTCTTATACAATAAATGGTCAAGTGTCTCCTTTGAACGAATTAATAAATAGGTTTAGCTATTTCGTGAGCGTAATCTCTCCTATGTTAATACAATGGAGTTTTAGGATTTAAAACTTAAGGGCAACTGCTCGAACATTAATTTCAAATACAGAAGACTTCAAGGGAACAACAGCAAGTCGTTTCCCTTTTCTCCTGCGCAAAAAGAGAAACCGTACCCAAGTTAGGCAGATCTTGAGGATTCCAACAGTACGCTCAGCAGCGTCCTCTGTAATATTTTTATTATTAAATTCCTTTAAAATAGAGACCGAAGATCTTCTTTAACGTAAGGTTAGTTTTTAAAACGATGCTCGCTAAAAATAGAAGACACCCAATGGACGCGGCCGGTCATCAGTACGGTACTCCGGTAGGGAATTTTAGAGGCGTTCTGAGTAGAGAGATACAGAGTTTTAAGATGTCTGGTCGCCGACTAGGTGAATATCGTATCCTATTGCAAGATTGCATATAGCACTAAGATTTTAACAATTATTTGACAATTAATCACCTTCAATAATGAGTGCCTATTCAAGAGGCTGCAAAAGCCGGGTCGAGGAGTTCAAGTCGCAGAAAGAGACTACTTTTTACGCAAGAGAAATAAGTTAGAGGTACCAGACCCACTTTTATTAAAAGGACGACGTGCTGCCCAAGCAGAGCAAGCTCAAAGATAATTTAATGAGTGAACGCCAAAGCGTAACAAGAAATTTTAATTAAATTTATTTAAGGTTAATGCAGGTCTGCTAGAAGCGCAAACGTGCTTAATTATAGAAAGTTAAATTTAAACACAAAAATCGAAAAGAAAAGATGCAGCTGCAAAACAAAAAACAACGAACAAAAAGATCTCATTTCATCAGTTTCAAATTTTTGTTTGTGAACTAAGAGAGGCCAACTGAAGAAAACTTTTTTTTCCACAAAGCCGCCATCAGAAATACGGAAAATATTCAACAGGAAATTTCATTGAACAAACAAAATTGGCTGTTTGTCTTTGTTGGTTGATCTGTCTCCCTTTCACGCTCTTAAAGATGCTTAATTACTGTATCTGTGATGCGAGTTTCACAAGTGCACAAGTATTAGAATATTTTAATCGCGGGTGCTATTAGGATGGAAATATTTCTTTATGGTCCACATCTGAAAGATTTCTATACTGACAATATCGAATCCCGTCATTTATGACGAGTCGTGTACACAATTATGTATACTGAGTGTTTCAGAACACGAGGTACAAAATTGCACATCAAGTAGAAAATGGCCATATAAACACTTTTTGTCCTATGAAACTTTCCCCCAAAAAATCGGGGTTTGGAGGTATTAGGTGTTAATTGTTTTTAAGGTTGAAATTTAATGGCACAATTACTCGCGATATTGATTCTGAATTTACTTTACAAAAATTGTTCAAAATGTGTTCCACCTACATCTATGCACTTTTTGAATGTTAGCCTTACCGGCTGCCGAATATTAGGAAACACGTCTGGCATTAAGGTATCTCACCTGCAGCCACTGCAATTCTGGCCACAAGATCTTCCTCAGACTCAATGGGTGTAGCATAGACAAGGCTCTTCACGTGTCCCAAAAATTGAAATCGAGTGGAGTCATGTCAGGAGATCTAGGAGGTCATGCAACTAGCACATTTCGCCGGATCAACGTAAATTCAAAATCAATATTGCGAGTAGTTTATTCATTAAATTTCACCCTTAAAAACAATAAACTGCTAATATCTCAATGTCTCTTTCTTCGGAAAATTTTATAGAAGAAAAAGTTTTTATTTGGATATCTTCTAGTTGGTGTGCAATTTTTTGCCTCTTATTCTGAATCTGAAACACCCTGTGTATTACTGACAAGTGTTTTCTGAGTAGGTAATGTAGGCATTGTCTACACTGAGAAGCATTGATATGTATCAACAGTTTTTTATTACTAAGTGTGCACTAATTCATTGAAATTAAAATAGTTAATTCAATGACTATGCTTCAAATCCCCTAAATTATGTATACGTGTAGATAAGGTAGGCCAGATTTGCACACTGCCTTTTCTTCTCTGTACCTACACTATGCAGGGTAACAATGCAGA
This sequence comes from Morinoia aosen, assembly GCA_030386875.1. NCBI lineage: Eukaryota > Metazoa > Arthropoda > Malacostraca > Amphipoda > Talitridae > Morinoia > Morinoia aosen. Next base: position 10,974,324 of record CM059561.1, read on the forward strand.
AAAGGTGTCATATTATTGCTCAACTCTATGTTACATTTCGGCTATATATAATAAGCAAAAGTTGTTCTGCTTTCATCGCAGGGTTCTGACGTTTTCGGAGCGTTTTTTTACGAATAAAAGTCACTTCTAGCTTCTTTGCGTGTAATATGATACTATCTCTTATTTTCGTCTAACTTTTTACTTTGTATTGGACACTTTGTTATTTTAATAAACGCCCAGGTTCTTCTCATTTCGTGTTTTTGGAGCAATTTGAAACGTTTCCAGCAAGAGAAGTTGTACTATCGCATAAATGCAAAAACCATTGCAGCTGAGATAGTGCATTGTTTTCAGTTACAATGTGTGTGTGTGACTGTAAGTGAAGTTTTTGCTGGTGTGTGTAATTATTTTCATTGCAGCTCGTTTACATCGTATTTTAATTTTTTTCAAGTGTCTCAATGCCGATATAGATAACCTGTTACGATTGCCTGGTGGTAATCTTGTGGTGATCGCATTATTTTTCCGTCTCTCGTCATCTTTTTTTTCACATCTTATAATTACTGCCGATGTTTTGTGATCTTAGTTCCGTGACACCTACGAATGCATTATTTGTCACAATTCTTCTATTTTCTAGTTATAAATTTCAATGTAACTGCCACCAATTCAGATTTCATCTGAATAAACATTTAATTCAATCTTCGGTAAGCGTTAAGAGCGTAAGGCCATAAATTAATCGTGCATTTTAGCGGTGTTTCATGGCTTCAAACATCATCATTTTCTTTCTAAATCATCTATATCATCTCTTCCCGTCTATCTGAAGGATATAAAGACACAAGGACAATAAAGAAATTCGCTATTGAACATAAGAAATTATCAAGACATTAATCATCGAAAATACGCAAACTAATTGAACGTACGTGATTTACGCATTCGCAACCTAATATACTTAGAAGCGTGAGAGGGAACTCAGATCGATGTAATATCAGAAAGAGACTTAACTGAGGTTCGGAGATCAGGGTTGGCAGCCCGGGTGTGGCCCTGCAGGCGCGCTGGGGCGCAACCGCCATATTCGGTTGAGGGTTGACAGACGGTTAGCAGTCTAAGTTGTCATCGACAGTTTACGTTATATTGGCACTATAGTTTTAGTGACTTGATGTGAATCACTTTCAAGCGAATGAGGGCACAGATGTTCTAGGATGACTTTTAAGCAGTGAATTTAAGAGGCAAGCCTCGACCCATCTGGGCCAAGGAAGGTGAATGATCTCCTATGTGACTGCTTTCGGTGGTGACCTCGCCCAGACTGACTCTCGCTCTCTGAAGCAACAGCGTTCGGCTTCGCTTAAGATGCCAACTTTGAATAACGACCTCACAAGGTTACAAATATGAACGTAATATATCCCTGTTATCGAATAGAAAATATACATCATTAACCTTACACTTATTACTATATAAAAGTCCCCATAAAACAATGTAAAACATTATGAATTAAAGCAAAGAAGACACTCGTTGAGGTCCTTGGCATCTTCCCTTGGCGTGTTGGTTCGTTACGTGTTTTCTCGGCGTCCGAACATCGTTCCCGACGAGTCGACTGTTCTAGACTTTAACGTTGTGATGCTTTCTCGCAGAAATCAGACTTAATATTTGGTCTTTTAGAATCATTTTGGATTACGTTGTAGGCCAGACAACGATTCTCCAGATTCTTTGCGATGTTCCGTACACAGTTATGCGGAGAAGCATAACAACCTTACAACATTTCCAAATCTTCCTTAACAAGAAGTAATTAATTATATAATGCTACAAAACGAATACTATTTCAGTTTTTAAAAATGTATCAAGAAAATTATAAAATTCTCCATTTCAGCGTATACTTGCTTAGAAACTGGGGAGTGATACGAAGATAAAAATTAAACATGATGATGATGTAGTGAAATACAATATAACTCTGAAAGAACCAAATTACATTCAAGGAATAACTTGAGAAATGAGCAGAAATTTTTATTATTAATACATGTTAACTTGACTTAAAAACACGGAACCCATATCAATTTTGATAACATGACTTGAAAACTAGAAGTCTTTGTGCACTAGACCATAGCTTCAGGTTTCGGCAAAGACTAATCATTGGCAATGAATCATAACCTAAAGACTAGAAATGTTTATGATCATTATCAATCAATGCATCATTTTGAGCATACAGAGTTACCACTCTTTATGTGAGTACAATGTATTGCATCAGCTGAAATGTTCTACAAGTAACTTGCAACACATTTAATACTATTTTCCAGTTCCTATGTATTAATTGAAGGAAAAATGAACAAAACAGAAATATACAGAATGAATTTGCGATGCTTTCAATTACTAATTCCTGCGTTTAACTACAAAATATACATCAATGCTGGGTACAAAAATTATATTTCGCACTCGTTGGTTTCTCATATATATCTGTGCAAACCCTCAATGACTAGATAACATGACGGTATTAGGTGATAGGAATAAATACGCTGTTTCATACTTAGAACAAAACAATCAACAAAAACATTGCGTATTTTTTAGATTTTTCAGCAAAGCATTCTAACTCTGTTTTGGTTTACTTTTAGTTTTAAAGAATTATAAATAATTTTTAGCAAAAATTAGAATCGAAGACACCAAAAAAGAGCGACTCCAACCACGACTCTACCACATCCGAATGAACGACTCCGACTCCGACTCCGACTCCACCACATTCGGAAAAGCGACTCCGACTCCGACTCCATCACACTTCAGAGTAGCGACTCCGACTCCGACTCCACCACACTTCAGAGAAGCGACTCCGACTCCGACTCCACCCTAAAACATCCGACTCCGGCGACTCCGACTCCCGACTCCGACTCCGTAACCCTGCTTCTAATGTCGATGTGCTTGAAAGGCTCCTGATGGCCAGGAATTATCAGCTGAATTATCACAACTGAAACAAGATCAGGAAGAAAATTCTAAGAATTTGGACAAGATTCTCTTCATACTTCATCACGAAAAATTGTCCCAAGCATCTGCAAAAGAGCACATATCACGTAGCACAGGGCTACCTCCACCATCTGAGACTCTAGATCAACTGGACGTCCTACTTCAGACTCCAACACTCGTAAGTTAATTGATTAGAAAAACAGTTCCTAAGATATGAGAAATGATCATACCACAATTTACTCTAAATCACTTCCAGATCTGTATTGTGCAGGGTGAACTCGAAACATATTTCTTCTGTGTATTGATTGACAGATTAAATAGATCAGTGTATTTAATTGCTTTTGATAAAGTTTAAAAATGTACTACTTTGCTTCATGTCAATAAACTATATAACACATCACAATAAATTACATTATTTTAATCTTTATATCACTCACTGTTACTTGGTATCATTCAGAATAAAAATTTAGTCTTTCATGTACAGTCAATGTAGTAATGACATTCATTTATGATAACATGTACTGCGGCGAATTTTGGTTTGAATTTTCTGTCTTTCTGAATGTTTTTAATTTTCTTATGAATTGTGCCATATCTTCACTATTTACTGCTACCTTCAGTAATATTTTAATGGATAACTTTTCAGAAGATATAAATATTTTAGAAACCAACTCAATCAGGTTTTTTATTTTCAGCTTGATGCTCTGAAGGAACTTCAAGGCAGGTCATCCATGCAGTGAAATGGGAACCATTTCACTACAAATGGGACCCATCTGCATTCCCACTTGACTGCGCGTCTAGTTTTTTGCTTTGCCTGGAACTTTAATTAAGAATGATTTTCCCCGAGTGCATGTTGAAAAGGATTATCTTGTTATGGTTCCCCTCACGTGAGGGTACCATGTAGTAATCGGAAATGACCCCTAAGAAGTGGTCGTAGAGAAGTGAGGTTTAAATTTCTTGACGTATCTTGTGTTATACATTAATTATTTATGTCTGTCCGTCAGTAACCCTACATTTTCTAATTTCGGCCACAGTTTTGAGTTGATATCTTCGAAAGTGGTATCATTCGCTTGGTTTCGTAAATGTCAATAAATGAACTGTTGCCGACCTTAGAAATTCGAATTAGGGACTTTTTGATATATTTTAGATTTCTAATTTAGACATCAATCCTGAGGATTGTCGAATGATATATCAATAGATTCGTCTCGACAATGAAGATAAATGCAAAGGTTTTTCATTTTTTGAATTTGAAGTTACAAAACACCCACCCTTCTTTTTTAAATTTTTTAATTGAATTGTGAGCTCGTTCATTGGTCACTCAACCGCGTTGTAATTTTTTCATGATAGACAAACTGTTCATGTTACTTGAGTTTTTCTCTGCAGAAAGTGTTTTTTGCTTCCATGGGTTTATTTTGATTTAAACACGATAATAACGTTTCTTTTTGCGATATTAACGATTTTTTATGTTATGTACTCATACAGTTCATGTCTTATTAATGATCCTCAATGTGCTTAGTTCTTTGTTCCTTACGGCAATCTCTTTGATTATTTCGAAACCTTACTGAGTTTCGCTAAAAAAAAATATTTTTACTTCAACTCGTTCAAGCAAATATATACAATAAATATTGCAATTAAAAAATCTTTCATTGACATTTGTTTTCAGAAGTTCTGAAGGTTAGGATATACCACTAAGAACAACTATAATCATCTAATGAATCATTAGCTGAATATAGTTGTTATTAGTGGTATATGGTAATGTTAACAGTTAAATAAAGTTGATCATGGTAGAATATAGTTGTATCATTAGCTGCTAATGATACAACTATATTCTACCATGATCAACTTTATTTAACTGCTAACATTACCATTCACCACTAAAAACAACTATTTTCAGCTAATACAACTACACAACTATATTCTACCATGAACACAGTCGATTATGGTTGTGAATGGTGTTTCATACGGTTCACTATGGTTGAACTTGGTTGTGGAGCCAGACCCTGAAAGGTTGATATTGGCTATTTATGGTAGGGGATTATAGTTGGTCATGGTCGAGAAAAGCAGACATATCCCTACCATAGTGCACCCCATAAATAGTTGAATATGGAGAATGTTTCGATAATAAACAACCGAAGATCTCGACCATAATAATCGTTGCTGCATACCATAATTTCTGACTGGGCAGTTACGCATTTTGTTTTAGTGTTATATGGTTTGTTTCACATCCAGCACGCAGTGCGGGGAAGAAATCACCTCTACGTTAGTTTACATTTTCTATTTCAGACGAGCAGCGTTTTTGCTTGTGATTCAGTAGGTAAAACCATGTTAAATAATTTAATCGAAAATTATTTCTTCTTATGTGCTCCAGATTCTGACTTTATTTTTTATTCTTCCTGATTTATTTCACAGAATCCAAAGAATACTCTAATACACCTATCCTTAGATAATTTCTGAAGCAATCATTGCTCGAAATTAGTATTATCATTGCTTCATGTGAGAAAGTATAAAATGTACGTTGTGATTCTGATGTTATTTTTCAGGTTGATTGAATGCACAAACACAGCCATTCAGTGTTAAACACGAAGTAGAAAGTATTTCTACGCACAGGTCAAAAAGAAAAATACCAGAAGAATTTGTATTCGTTGCATAAGTAAATATTCTTACCAGTAATGTCCTCACGGAATGGGTTTCCATCATTCTCCACGCAGACAATGTAGTGGTCCATTGTGACGGAACCATCCTCAGGGTGCTGCACCTGCACTTGATAAACTCCAAATGGTCGCTGTGATGCTCCACAGCGCTCATTGCCAGTCGGGTGTAAGCCACCCTGCACTGGAACCACCGTGGTTGCAGGACCTGTTTGTGATAAAAACTTTGAAATCAAATTCCAAATACCTAATAATGCGCTTTGACATTGCTAAAAATTCCTCATGACTCTTGAAATCTTAGGGAACGAGTTTTTCACTAAGGAATCCAACTGATTTTGCTAATATGAGCTTAAAATCTTGGTAAAAATTACCTCCCTAATTTGAGCAGGCCATCCACCATCAGTTTTCACCATCATTGACTTGGCTGACGGTGCCGGCTCCTCGCATGGCTGCACAAAAATGGACACTTCACCGTAGTAGTACCTTAGACGCAAATATCGTGCGTGCAGGAGCGCAGTTATCATGGTACCGTGACAGTTATCAGTGGTGCAGCCAGGCGAAAATTTCACGAGGAGGAGGGGTCAGGATCCCTGACAAATAAATTCAGGAGGAGGCCAGACATTAATTTTCGGCAATCTTTTTATTCTTTTACTTAAAACGGCGACTGAAACTGGCCCCAGCTCAACATTTCGGAGAGGGGGTAAACGTAGGTAAGCAAAACCCCCGTGGCCCCCTTTTCCTGGGTGCGCTACTGACAGTTTTGTTCTGTCCCAGTACAGCCTTGGCCACTGTCTGGGGATACAGTGGCAAGTAGCAACACACCCTCACCCGAACATTATTGAGCTGAACTACGCTGCTCTGGCCTCACTAAGCTTACCCAGAACAGATGTCGGTAGCAATTTTGAGTCACGTATGTAGCTGGCACTATTGACATTTTCCAAGTTAAGAGCGTGGCTGTCTCTGGAAAGATGGCACATTGAGGGCAGTCTCCCAGTTTTTTAGACATTAACCCCATTAGCTCTTTGCATCCCTTAGTTCAGTCCATCTTTATGCTATTAGTATGCTTAGTTCAGTAAATCTTTATGCTATTAGTACGCTTAGTTCAGTGAATCTCTCTCGAAAGTATGAATAAGGGTTCTGAAGATTTAAGGCTTCTGAAAAATTATCGAACACTCTGATAATATCTTGCTAATTAGCAAAGCACTCTTGTAAAACATCAAATTCTATTTCATTTTGGAATGTGTTCATTACGTGAATTTTTAAGTGTTGTAACATTCAATTTTTCCATCATAGAATTTATTTAATAGAAAGTCTGCTACTATTGCTAAATAATTTTATTTCATTCAGATCTTGAATTAGAACTTATTACCTGTGAAGAATGAAAGTGGGAGAATATACGATGTGGAGCTGCATACTTATTTCAAAGATAATTACGAAAGTTATAGCAGAGCAGAACTTTAAAGTTCTTCTTTGCTATAACCATCGTAGGTTAACTGCTTGGCAGAAAAGATATTCCTAATATTGTTCAGAGATAATTTTAACAAGAATAATGAATAAGAATACCAGAACTATTATTAATGAGTCGAATTTCGGCAAGAAATTCTCATATCAGGAGCCAATGCATCACTTTAGGAACTCTGCGCCCAAAAATTGCCACATGCTGGGAATCCCAGTGATTAAGGTGCTGCATTGTAGAAGGGCCATTTATATGCAGTCGGTAAGCAGTCCTATTGTAATTGTTACCAACACATTCCATATTTAGTTTCATCTCATCCCACAATATCATCTAAATAATCATCTTTCTAGTTGAGAAAACCATTAGCTTTTAACCATTGAGTAGTGACATGTTTTTTTTTCGTTAGACGTGGGACTTTTCGAGCGGTCTGCTTCTTCACATCATTTTCACACAAAGCACGGGTAATTGTTCGTATAGTTACGCACACATAACTTGATGTCAAATGGTTTGTAAAATTTTGACGAAGTATTTTAGATTATTCTTTACCAGTATAAAAAGTTTGTAGCTACCTCTTAAAAATAACTTTTGAGGAGCCCCTAAACTTTTTCTATCCGCCTCTGTCTCCTAAGACTTCTAATTCATAATAATGTCTATGTATAGAGCTGATATGAATGTGAAGTTCAATGGCTATTTTCTTGTTCCCATCGTTCTTAAGTGGTTCAATCATCATATTCTTTGCTTGAATGTTGAGATCTATGGCATTCGGCGTCCTGAGTCACCCGGGCGATGTTGGTTCCCAGCGACTGCTCGTTTAATGGATAACAGACCATTCTAGTGTCTAATGTGCCTTTATCAAATGAAAATTGATCTAGAAATTCTCATACAATTCTCTAGGTACATGTTTTATGTGTTTTAACAAGCTCATGCAACTGAGTCGGGATATTTCAAGGATTTATCATTATGCTACTTATATTATATGCCCCCTTTGTTCTCAGATTAATAGTTAACCGTGAGATTTGTCAAAAAATATTTGAAATATGTATATTTTATATTATACTTGATATTATTCTTTCTTCAACAAAATTTTCAAACCTCAAAAGCGTAGAGAAATGATGTGCTGCAGACGTGTTTAAGAACACAAAATGTAAATTTTTCGTACGACCTTAATTTTTTTAACCCATTGAATATTACATACCAGCCATGGAATATGTACTATGATGTAAGACACTTAAAATCAGTCTTCCCTCGTTTTCATTCTCATCAAACACTCTAAAATGTGGTTGATATTTAAACTTTCATAAGGATGTCTGTAATGTGATGATACAACTGAACGTTGTTAAAAAGCATCCCATACTTGGATAACCGGAAGTTTCTCTGGTTTTCATTTGCTAAAGAACTGAAATGAGAATTGAAGCGACATTTAAGTCAAGCCAAGTTTGTGAACAAATTTGGGTAAATATTGAAACATTTTACACCCTTAAAAGAAATGATACAGCAAAGAAGTATTTTAAAAACATTTAGTTCGAACGTTTCGAGCACTAGGCTCATTCTCAACGAAATCTGCAAATACAAAGACACAACTTAAGCACAGTTCACAAATAAAATTCATATGTTGACAGGCAAAAGTAGAACAACAAAATGGACAGCAATGAAATAGGAAGGCGGTGAACAAGGTTTCTAACACTTACTACGCTGACGCTATTCAGAAACACGGACAAAAGTTAGCGGTTTACAATTTTTAGTTGATATGAGCTCTGCATGTCATTTAACGGAGGTTTTAACTTATGTATATACAATGACTCTAATATTCGGAGGTCAAAACTAGCTGAACATGAATCCAGTATTTTAAATTGATCACTGTTAATGACTTGATCACATGAGGCATTGCAGTGCTCCCTTATACTAGAATGAGACGGAGAACCTAATATCCGACCAGTACGATGACTCCGTCCAGCATGCTCAGCTATCCGTATATACAGTGCCCGCTGGGTTGAACCAACGTACTGAGATGCGCAATGCGCACAACGGAAATCATAGACGACGGAAGATCGCATGTTTTAGGAAGTACATCTTTAAATCGGAAAAATGAACTAATTGTGCGTTTATTAATCAATATAATGCGCAAGGAAATTTCAGGAAAATATTTAGAAATGAGATTAGTGGGTTCTAGTTTTAATTTTTCTGACTGATGACCGAAGTATGGAAAAACACAATAGACTTGAGAAACAGTTTGATTAGAATCAGGAGAAGGGTCATAAACATTCGATAGAAATTTACCGATTGATCGGGAGATTAGATTAGATGGAAACCCATTTGAAATGAAATAGGATTTCAGAAACATAAATTCATGATGAAGATCGTCAAAGTTAGAACATACTTTATAAGCGCGTGACACAAGTGTTGATAAGCTATTGATTTTAAACCGTTTTGAACTAAAACTAAAAAAACTTGAGCCCAGACCAGTGAAAGTTTGCTTTCGATACACAGAAGTACAAAATTTGTTATTGGTGCGGTATACACAGACATCAAGAAAATTTAGACGGTTTGAATCTGAACGCGAAAACCGTCTAAATTTTCTTGATGTCTGTGTATACCGCACCAATAACAAATTTTGTACTTCTGTGTATCGAAAACAAACTTTCACTGGTCTGGGCTCAAGTTTTTTTAGTTTTTGTTCAAAACGGTTTAAAATCAATAGCTTATCAACACTTGTGTCACGCGCTTATAAAGTATGTTCCAACTTTGACGATCTTCATCATGAATTTATGTTTCTGAAATCCTATTTCATTTCAAATGGGTTTCCATCTAATCTAATCTAATCTCCCGATCAATCGGTAAATTTCTATCGAATGTTTATGACCCTTCTCCTGCTTCTAATCAAACTGCTTCTCGTGTCTATTGTGTTTTTCCATACTTCGGTCATCAGTCAGAAAAATTAAAACTAGAACTCACTAAACTCATTTCTAAATATTTTCCTGAAATTTCCTTGCGCATTATATTGGTTAATAAACGCACAATTAGTTCATTTTTTCGATTTAAAGATGTACTTCCTAAACGCATGCGATCTTCCGTCGTCTATGATTTCCGTTGTGCGCATTGCGCATCTCAGTACGTTGGTTCAACCCAGCGGGCACTGTATATACGGATAGCTGAGCATGCTGGACGGAGTCATCGTACTGGTCGGATATTAGGTTCTCCGTCTCATTCTAGTATAAGGGAGCACTGCAATGCCTCATGTGATCAAGTCATTAATAGTGATCAATTTAAAATACTGGATTCATGTTCAGCTAGTTTTGACCTCCGCATAGTAGAGTCATTGTATATACATAAGTTAAAACCTCCGTTAAATGACATGCAGAGCTCATATCAACTAAAAATTGTAAACCGCTAACTTTTGTCCGTGTTTCTGAATAGCGTCAGCGTAGTAAGTGTTAGAAACCTTGTTCACCGCCTTCCTATTTCATTGCTGTCCATTTTGATGTTCTACTTTTGACTGTCAACATATGAATTTTATTTGTGAACTGTGCTTAAGTTGTGTCTTTGTACTTGCAGATTTCGTTGAGAATGCGCCTAGTGCTCGAAACGTTCGAACTAAATGTTTTTAAAATACTTCGTTGCTGTATCATTTCTTTTAAAGTTGCTACGCAAACGTGATGTACCTAATCATTTTACACCCTGACGCAATGTAGTTCCCCCTATGACAGCTCTATCACCCTCACCTGTTGTCGTTACAGCTTCCGTCGTTGTAGCAGCAGCAGTTGCAACAGCGTTCGTTGTTGGAGGAACCGTAGTTTCAGTATTCGTGGTAGCAGCTCCATTCGTAGAAGCAACTGTTGTTAAAACAGTTGTTGTTACAGCTTCTGTTGCTGCAGCTTCTGTTGCTGCAGCTTCCGTCGTAGGAATAACTGTTGTTACAACATCCATCGTTGACGTTTCTGTCGTTGCAGAAGATGATGTTTCATCGTCCGTTGTTGTACCTTCAGTAGTTGCCGAAACAGAGCCAGCGACCGAAAACGAATCTGTCGTTCTAGCCACCATAGTTTCAACCGCTGTTGCCCCAGCAGCCATCAGTGTAGCATCTGTCAGAAACATCCGTCGTTGAAACAGGCGTCTGTGAAGTAACCGTCGTTACAGCAACCGTCCTAGCACCAGCCGTTTTAGCAACATATGTTGTTGCAGTAACTATAGTTGGAGCAGCCATCGTTGAAGCAGCCGTCGATTTACCGTCAGCATTTACTATTGGAATTTAAATATTCAAAAATAAGTGCAACGACAACAATATTTGATTAAATAATACGCTGTGAAAAGTGATTCTCACCAAATTCAATTGCAGAATTAATTTTATTCAAATTAAATTCTAACGTATCTTAATGAAGGTGATGTCAGTTAAAAATTGGTTGTCATTATGTGCAATGTTAATGCGCCACATTTCATGGTATGGCGGTTTGCTCGATATGTTAAGGGTTTTACTAGAATGGAAGACAAACCTTCGCAATTAATTAAATTAATGAATTGATTTTGTAATGAAATCTTAACTCGGGGCATTGGAAGTTTCTATGAATAAGAATCTTGAAGGGAACTTTTCTTCGATTACAATGTAGAAGCTGACAATGTAGAAACTGAGTAACCAGATAATGCAATAAATTAATGAGTCAAGTCGAATTAAAATTAGAAAAAAACTGAAGATCCATTATACCTTCAATATCTCGAAACAAATCGTTGGCAAGAAATAAGAACACTGCAGTAGGCAGAAAAGTTCTTCATGTTGTAGATGCACATTAAAAACATAAACGCTTTCGAGTAGAAGTGACTAATTTTAAGTAACTACAGTAAACTTATACGCATTTTGGTCTGTTATAAGGATGTTCAGCTATGCTATCGTAAGGCCTAGTTGCTGCGGTGAGATCCATTGGGGCAAGTGAGATGGCGGACTTCTATTGACTCCTCCTGTAGTGCATGCTGCTAATATTGTTCGGAGAAGTTGGAGCTCATCATTGATTAAATTTACATTAATACATTTTAGGATAACTAAACACTTAAAATCACTCGATCAGATTTTAGGGATAACTGAGCTATAAATGCTGGACAGATTTGAGGGGTGACTAAGGTATAGTCACTAAAAATACCCTCCCTCTAGTGAGAAGGTAGTTTGAACGATACTTTTGCGTATGTTCAGATGGTGAGAGAGAGTCGCAACACGATGCTGCGGAGCGTTGGTGCCGAGAGTTGAGATCGAGCGTTAAGGTTGAGCATTGAGATCGAGCGTTGCTGTAAGGCGTTGGTGCCGAGCGTTGCTGTAAGGCGTTGGTGCCGAGCGTTGCTTTAAGGCTGCGGCCAGACAAACAGCAGTGAAGCAGGGCTGAGCAGAGCAATTTCGGCTCGCTGGTAGCTGCTAGCTAATGATAGCAAGTTAGGCGGCCAAACAAACAGCAGTAGCAGTCCTGAGTCTGCAGCAGTTGTAATCTTGGCGCTAAGAAGAGCAGTGCTTTGTGACTGTAGTTACCTCAAATTTAATTTATTGAATAGCTGTAGAACTGGCAATATTTCATCTAATTATATTTAATAATATATATTTCTATGCTACGCATTATGCTGTTAGCATTACATGTACATCCGTGCATCCGTATTGTACTTTTGATCTCCTTACAATATTGCTATACTCAACGAATTTAATGGCTTTAATAGTGTTTTACAATTGCTCCAGAAAATTCCTCAAGAAATTAATTGCATGACATGCAAGTTATTATGTTTGCTGAGAGAATAATAGTGCTAATAATTCACTGACGAATGACTTGAAACTTTTTAGATACTTGAATCTGAATTATTTTGCAGTGCTTTACGTGTAGATACATTACAGAACAAGGAACCTATTCGTTCAAGCGTATAAAGATATACATTTATGGGTACAACAACCCAAATTTCGAATTAATAAATTAATAAACAATTTCAAAGTGTACAAGGATCTTTTGTATTTGGCTTGCGGCACTACGTTTCAATTTAATTGCTATTTTTCCACAGAACTCGAACATCACAATCGTTTGTTGGAGAAACTAATAGTTTTTTACTTGCATGCTTTTAAAGCTATTATTACCAATGTAATACTGATAAAACGTAAACTTGAATACATCTGTATCGGCCGTGTGCAGCGCTTCGGGCTAAACTATTACTAAAAACTATTAGTTGATACATAAAAAAGTATGTTTGAATTCAATAAGTCAATTTTAGTGCCTTGCGCCTAACACAAAAAACCTAATATAAAATGTACGCTTTAAAATGTAGGTATTGACAAAGAAGTACTTGGTATACGTTTAGTTTTCGATTCATGAGGTGGAAAGTACCTATATACGTATAAATAACAATACGAGCCCACTTAACACTAACTTCCCTGGCGTCTTCTATAAATGACTATCGTTCATTAACATAGTTATGATCGAAATGTTATGAGATGCATCCCCGATCGCAGGAATATATCGCACCGAGGAGATCTGAAGTTCGACATCCTCCTCGTACGAACGCTAGGGTGCAACTGACTGCTAGCTCCGGAGCGGTGTTTTATCATCCAAGATAAAACGCCGCTGGCGCTTGCTTCAGACAGCGCTGCCCTGCTCTGCTATGTGCTACTTGTCTGGCCACCCTAATAGGAATGCCACTAACATAAAACACCGCGCTGTGTCTGCTCTGCTCTGCCCTGCTCCAATGCTGTTTGTCTGGCCGCGGCCTAAGGCGTTGGTGCCGAGCGTTGCTGTAAGGTGTTGGTGCCGAGCGTTGCTGTTTGGCGTTTGTGCCGAGCGTTGGGGTGGCATTTTCGCTCTTGGTTGAACGTACTTGCGATACTTAAAACATCTAGCGGAAATTGCGACGAAGGTTGGCTAAAACTAGAGAGCAGCTGCAGGGGTCACCAGATGTAAGGGCAGGCATTAATTGTGGAAGCCTCGGCCCGTTAGTGAACCCGCTGAAGAGCAGCGGCTGTTGAAACTGGGGTCACCACTTGTATGGGGTCGGCGATGTAGAGGCATCGGCTCGACAGTGATCCCGCTGGGGTCATCAGAGTTAGGCCCTGGTGGCGCTCGGAGCAAAAGCTGGATGCATCCCCCATTCTATCACTGTCATCACACACACCACAACCACCTATGCACCTGTGATGCATGCTAGATACCGCCATTATACTGACCATTATTTATCGAAAACCCGTTTTATTAGATAAAAAGACTCTAATAGCACATGTTATTCAATTATTTATTGCTGTTGTAATAGTCGTCACGATAAGTTGAGAGAATGCCATTGGTATTTCAGGCTATTGCGGAAGTATAAAATAATAGATATTCACCGACCGAACTTTAGTGACACTGAACGAACTAACTGGAGAGTCAGTAGCAAAAACAGACTGTTCGAGAAAGTTCGTTTAGTGTCACAATTATTTTTCGTCGTCATGCAGAGTAAACAACCTATGTTAAGAAAGCCGTCTTTTTTTTAGTTATTACATAAGCAGTTCATACAATTCCTACCTGCTGGCTGATAACTGTACGTAGCTAATGTTAGTTTATATATATAGTATAAGGGAAATAAGTTTTTAAAGTATTTTAGCTTAGCTTTGTCTTTATTGATATTTTTGCTTAGTCGCCTTTTCTTAATGATTGGAAATGCCACCGCCTCTCAAAAGTACAGCCTTTTCTCGTCAGACTCCAGCCTTCCTCTTTGCCACGCTAGTCGGTTGGCACACAATCTTTCCGCCAAGGGACCTCTTGTTAAAAATTGTTTTGCCTGCAGTGTGAAACAAAGTTGTTGGTTGAGATTTGGTTTTAATTTTTCATAATCTCAACTTAAAAGACTGCAATTCCTCTTTAACCTCAGATAAATCTAGCAAATCTAGAGTATTTTTGAACAGTTCTAATGTCTAATCCCGCTCAGATGAAATTTCTTTAGAAATATCGTGCAAGGGAGAGTCAATAATGTCTACTTCTAAATGCGCAGGATCCTGTGTGGAAACAACCTGCCACAGTTATTACTGTTGTTTTGAAATCCTTATTGAAGTCATCTGCAGGCACTTTTTCTTCTCCGACTGCTACAACAGCAAGATATCTGCGCTGTGAAGAGCAATTGCAAAAGTTCTGTGGAAAACGTAAAGCGCTGTATTGCGCGCATGCAACTTCGTGCTTGCATGCTCGACCTGTCAATCTTTCAGCGCAAGTGCAAACTCCAATTGTGAGATCAACCTTGTACATAGCTTCCTCTGTCGCGCTCAGCACTTCAAATGTGCACTTTTCAGCCTCCTCAGTCAGCGAGATACCAGTCACAATGATACATCTGAAGATTACTGTACATTTAAAAGAACTAGATGAGATTTTAGCGGTAACTAAGCTAGAAATGCTTGATATATTTGAGAGGTGACTAAAGTATAGTCACTACTGTATAATCAAAGAATATGAAATGTTACGTTACCTATGTTAAAGGAATCTACGCTTTGCTCATTTAATGATAGATTTATTTTGTGAATAAAAAGGATCTCACATGATTTCAGATGACGATGATAAGACGGCAAAATGCTAAAATCGTTGAAAAGAATTAAGTAGTCGTTACTAAAAGTATGATCATGAATTTTACCGTGCGAATGATTAGCGATCACGAACAGATACTTCTCTGTGCTCCGCTATGTGTGAGATGAAGAGGCGAGTAGTTTTGCAGCACTAAGCAGCATCGCACAAGACTAAATTTGTACTTTTACACGACACAGCTTTACAAAAAAAGATGGAATCATCTCTGAATATCGACAAAAACTTCTACTACAAAAACTTCTACTATTTTCCCTTGCGTATTATGGTCCCAACCAAGGCTATCGGAACACACAATTGTGCACATAACTTCCGATATCCCAAATCTTCATCACGGAGCTCCAAAATACGTTCGTGAAGGTCTTGGCTGATGTCATCATTCTTTTCCATGTTTACGACTATTCAGAACGAGAGCTGCTGTACCAATCACAAGTTATTGGATATGAATGCTGACGAAAGTTCGATTGCCAAATAGTAGAATGTATTAGAACATTCTTGAATAATCCTGCAATAATTTTTAACGCAAAATACCGATGTCAGGCAGCGCAAGGGGTTTCGAGTCCAATCTGTGATAGTTACCCATAATCTTAAACATTTTTTTTGTGTGCAGCTACTTGTACCTCTCCGAGGTCTGTTTCTCTGCGCTGATGATGCGTCTGTGTATTTAGTTTAGTTAGCCCTCAATTGCTATTTGTATTGTATTTCAACATTCCATTATTAGTTTGATTACCTGGCTAAATAGCACTAGTATTTTACGTGTAATTTGCGTGTTGTACTGTGTTATGCAGTAGCTCATGTTTATGCGCGTTAATTTGGCAAAAATCAAACAAATCATTGTCTTAGCTAAAATGTATCTGTGTATTTAAATGGCACTATAAAGAAATTCAAAATGAACGAATTTACATCCTGAGGTCGAAAAAGTGTCCTTACTCCTTTTTAGTACAGGCTTTAGTCTATTACGACACCTCACCTGAAAAGAGGCTTAAGGAGCCACCTTGGGAGGAGAAACTATTCCGCATACTTTGTCGGAAAGGAAGACGCTGTCGCAGTTCGGCGATTCAGGGAATTTCCAGAGGAGCCCTAACGGACTAATTACGGCGTAGGCGGTACCCACTACCCACACAAACCCCTCTCTAACGGTACCGCCGTAGTTCGGCACAAACAGAAGTTACTTTTGTTGCCCTGACGGACTAATTACGGCGTAGGCGGTACCCACACGTACCTCAGGAAGGGCAGCTGCGCGGAAAAGCTAGCGCCCCGGAAAAAGGTAGCTGCACAGAAGACAGCCCCTTTTCCACGAACCCTCACGTCGACCGCACGACGGTATCGACAACCGAGTAAAAAACTGGTGTCGTAAACTTATGTTCATGTATTGATTTTGAATGTTTCTATATGTATTTTCCATTAAATATTTGTGGGTTATAGGTATATTATTACCTTTTTCATAGCAATATTATTCATATATTGTCCAAGTTTCGTTATTGTACTTGGCTTAGAAATGTGGAATCTAGTGATTTAATGAACGTGTTGTATTATTTAACCCCAGCCCCAACTGTTTGGCATCTTGTTTCTTGTTATAGAACAATGATCCTGAAACAAAATATGCATTGGGTTATATTCTTTTCAGAAAATGCTCATTCATGCCAAAACTCCTTGAAATAACGTGAGGATGTCCCCAGTCTCATCGGTTTGGTGCCTCATTACCATACTAATTGAATTTATGAATGAGTTGACGTGAATAAATTTGATATATGTAGCTACAACTAACTCATTTCTTCCTTCGTACGTAGTTTCGTAGCGATCCGGGTTCAGTTGGCTGATTTAGAGATACTAAAAGACGGGTTCCTTTCTAGGCCCTTCAGGGTTTGGTCTACCCTTAAGTCTTGGCAACCGTTACTTTACTGTATTCTTGCCGTTGCGAAAAACAACTCTATTCTTTCTCCTCAATTTCCGAAGCAGTATAGGTTTCCTCAAAAGAGCAAGAAAAACAAAATGAATCTCATTGTATTCAAACTAAATACTTCGAGATTGCACTCGCCAGCACTTGAAATGTAAAATACTAAGCTAGTGAAACGTGTTGTACGAGGCGTGTCCGTAAAATAAGTTCCACGGGCTGCTGCTGCTGGCGCCAGGATCGCTTCTATGCGCAGCCAGGCAACAGAGGCAGGTTGTTTGGCTCCCCCACTCTAATCCCCCACCAAGCCAGCGTCGCTGCGACGCTCAGCCTTGACTTAGCAGCCGTCAGCGATGAAGCCCCCTCCCGCGTCTCCCGCCAGCTGCGAGTTGCGGTCTGTTACGAGACCTTTGAATAGCCTAAATGTTCCGTCAAAATCTTGTCAATTGTGGTTTTGCTGACCTCCGGAATCTTTTCGCACAGCTCCCGAACTGTAATCCGTCGATCTTCAAGCATTGCCGCTTCGACTTTGGCAACTGTTTCGTCGGAAACCGATGGCCGCCCTGCACGGGCTTCTTCGTGGACGTCTGTTCGGCCATTTTTAAAGTCCCTGACCCATCTGCGCACCATCCCGGAGCTCATACACTCTTCTCCATTCACTTGACAAAGTTCTTCGTGAATTTCCTTCGCCGATTTCTTCTTAGCGGCCAGGAAACGAATAACAGACCGCAACTCGCAGCTGGCGGGAGACGCGGGAGGGGGCTCCATCGCTGACGGCTGCTGAGCCAAGGCTTAGCGTCGCAGCGACGCTGGCTTGGTGGGGAATTGGAGTGGGGGAGTTAAACAACCTGCCTCTGTTGCCTGACCGCGCATAGAAGCCATCCTGGCGCCAGCAGCAGCCCGTGGAACTTATTTTACGGACACGCCTCGTACAAACAGTTGAAATTCTATAGGCCTAGTACCACGTTTTGCTGACTTTGTAAAATGATTTTCAACTTAAGCTGTGTTAGGTACAGCACTGAAATATAATATTTAGCAAATTAGAAATCAAGAGATTAAGTTTGCGGCCTGTCAAATTTCCAGTACAGAGAAATCTTTTAATTCGTGTTACCAGCATTATGCGCAAAGGAGAAAGGGGAATGATTAAACATTTTACGGGTACCAGAGCTAAAAAACAATTATCAAGTGTTTGAAACTGTTTCAAAATTCTTGCAAAAAAATAGGTGAAAATCAGAGCAATTAACAAAGAGAACCGAACGTTCATATGAATTCGAAATAAAAATAACGGAACTTCAGCAGACAACAGTCTGTTTTCACTAAATAATAGACACTCGCAGGGCGAAAAAGTTCCATACTGCTAATTTCCACTGATAATTAATATTCTCTTTTAACATTATTGAACACTTAGTTATGAAATGGACGTGTGATTACTAGAATTTACGCGTAGAAAATAAGGAAGAATTAGCGAACTCCATGTCTCCATCTAAAGAAATGTCGCTGCTTTATACTGCATTCACTCTCCCGGCGTAGGTCTTAAAATTTTCTCCGATAAACTGTCAGTAGGACTAAAACTTTGCTTGCAAATACCGATGCATTCCTAAATTATTTGCCCGCTCACTTTATCAAATGAAATTAGAAAACAGTTTTGTTAGGTACATTATATTATATATTCATCTACAAAATCAGACTTGGGGCTGTAAAACAGAAACGTTTTAGCATAATTTCACCTGAATTGAAACAGGGAGTGAAAACAAGGTTTATGTTTATTAACGGAAAATAAACATGTTTTTTCTGTTTGTACGAGTCAGCAATTGGTTCTATTATTCTCAGTCAAACTCTCTAGTGTCTAGCTGATGAAACTTTTTTTGAGCCAGTAGTGTGGTAGAACCGAGGCTAGTTCGGCATTTCAAATAAAGTTAAAGTACATTTCCTGACGAGTACAAAATTATTCTATTTCCAAATGGTTCTAGAACTGTTTGTCAGTAAATGTGTGCTTGACAAATGTATGACTTGTTACCTTGTTATAATTGCTGTGAGAGTGGGATGCGCAAACAAGAAGGTAATATTCTGTGCTTTGAAAGGAACGAGGGAGGAATGAGAAAGGCTATACATATAGGTATTCGAAAAAAATGCCTGGCAGTAGCGTTGGCAGTAAGTCAAAAAAAGGTCCAATAAAATGCTCGCTTACATAGCACACACAATAAATTTATGGCAATAAACTAAGACAAAAACAGGGAAAAAGAGTTTCGTTCGGACTTTTTGAAGGATTTTACTAGATTCGAGACACGGACACCCACTTCAGTCACTTCGCTTTTCGTCTTCTCACTGAAAGGTACATTTCACAGCCAAGTAAATTTATATTCAAATCGAAACGCTAAACAATACTCTACGTAGAAAATGAATGTACGCCGTAGTCGGAAGCGTTTTGAATGAGGAACTCTGCCTCCGTTTCGAACGATTGTTGAAAAGAAATTCAATGCGTGTTCAAGATCAGTGTGAAACCTACCTTCCTTCCTGTAGTTGCACAAATACTCATAAACATCCAAGAAATGTGTATAGACAGGTGTCTATACTGTGCAATGTTCTGTCGGAGAAACAGTAAGTGGTGTCTCGGTTTACCCAGATAGTAACAGAGCATTCCGTCGGAGAAACAGTAAGTGGTGTCTCGGTTTACCCAGATAGTAACAGAGCGTTTTGTCGGAGAAACAGTAAGTGGTGTCCCGGTTTACCCAGATAGTAACAGAGCGTTCCAGTGGCGGTGGCGGCTGGGGCAGCAGACCGGGGGCAGTGTCCACCATGCAGTGAGGCGAAGAACTACTCACATTAAACCCGGCACACGACGGCCCTGCCCATTGCAAGATTATATTGGTTAAATACCCAAAAAGCGAACAATAAATTTACGTTCAATTATGTAGTTATTGTTCATTTCTGTTTTTAATTGCCTGTATACCTTATGGGGTATGCTTATACGGTACCTTCTATGCTAGTGTAGTTCCGACTCAAAAATTCAAGCTCTTTGGGGATTATGCAAAAATCATGCTTGTATTCAGAAGTAATAGCAATGTTCTTATTATTGTTATACTTCAATTGCTCTTAAGATAGCCACTCTTCTTGTTAAATTATCTTGGGAAAATGATCTCCAGAGGTATAAATAACCATTTATTGCAAAATGAGGGACTCTTTTTACACGACAATGTTGTTTGTTCTGCATTAGGGAGACTCAATCAATGGGTCTCCTATTGCTCTTCCTCGCTCTCGCAAAAGCAGGCGTTACTTGTGAACGGTTTCCCGCGAGTGTTCGACACTATTTCTGTTGACCATGAACTTGTTGATATACAAATAGAATCGACGTCCAAAGTGGCAGTGCAGTGGCATGATGCCATTTCTCTCGTCTCCGTTAGTACAGGTTAAAGCCAACAGACAAACCACGAGACCTGAAAAATTACAGACTAACCAAGAGACCTTAGGAACTTGCAATATCAAGGATTAAAGCTAAAAGCAAAATGGGTGAATCTATATAACTCTGTGACTAAGATTAAGAAGTCGACATTCAAAACTATCTTCTCGTTCTTAGGTATCAACTAGTATGCCAAATAACAAGCTAGAACAAAATATTTCAAAATGTTTTACCTCTCTACAAAATTATGATACTTCCTTCTTAAATAATGCTGGCACAAGACAGTTCACATGAGTTAGAAACATGAAACGGAATTGTTATGCAACGCTAACCAAAACATTTGAAATATAATTGGAGCAATTCGTAAAATTAACAGCTTTTAAATAATGCTGTCATAACATACTCACAAGCGTCAAAAACTTGAAAATTTCCACACGAGGCTAACAATAACTTAACACCATTTGAATAAAAAAGTAAGCTCTTTGTGTTCTATTGATTTTAAATAATTTATAAGATGTTATTACATCGCTATTTAAAATAAAGGTTCTTAATTGATGAACATTTTTGGGTATCACAACAGCCCATGTCAATTCTTATACAAGAGATTAAAAGCAAAATAAAAAAATGAAATCTCGCAGCAAGATATTCTGTTTGATGTTTACGAATGAGTGTAATAAAATAAACATAAAGATGAACTCAGTGGGGTGAAATGCTTTCAACAATCTCCGTTTACATTGACATATGAACTTTGGTTTTGGTTTGAAGCAGATAATTTATATTCAGCAACTTAGTGGTCGGACTAGCAAATTTTAAAATATTTTTTCGTCAAAATATAACCAAATAGAACAAAATTAACTACCCCTAAAACAATGCTTTAAGCCCCACAGCAAAATAACAATATTTGTTACATAAATACTTGGCAGTAATGTGAGGAAATGATGTGTTAGGTAACGTGAAGTGTTGATAGTTAATAGAAAAATTGCGGTACCTATAACAAAAATGCATGTCGCTGGTTTAGCAATTTTGCAGCAACTGCTGTGCGTACGTATATAAATACTAGCACAGATGCTAGTGTTTATGTTAAATGTTATGGCATATTTATACTAGTATATGCTTGTATACAAGCAATCACATCGCATACTCACACTGCACAAAGGTTGGGTTGAAAACTTAAAACTATAAATATATTCGTAACTTCGTCAAAATGTTCTGCGGTACACAATCATGGATGTGACGCAAAATGACTCGCGGTGTTGGTCTTAAAATCTTTCATTGTTTGAGAGATTTAGACACTCAGCAGAAGTTTGTTCCACAGTAATTTAGGCCCCTGATGATTGAAAGAGCTTTCTGCCCTATGTCATATGAACGGTAGTTGACTAAGATATCTTTCTCCAGATCGACACCTTCGTTAGTTACTATAGGGATAAGGGATTGTACAATATAGCAATGCTCTGAGGGAGATTTAAAGAAGAACATACGTGTCGAGCTTTATGAGTGAGGAATCTTTCTTGACTAGGAGTCGAGCTGAGTTTATTTACAAGAGGGGTTGTATGATCACTTTTTTTGCAGTTCGCCTTTGCCGCGAAATTCCCACATTTTTGTAACTCTTTTCGAAGACACTGAGGTATGTCTCCCCATACTAAGTTGCAATAGTCATTACGCGATTACTGTGGTGATTGAATGGCTAATAATCTAGATTTTTTCGAGCACACTTTCAGTTCGATGTAAAAACCTTAAGGTTCTGTAAGTTCTGTTACGAGTTTTCTCAACGTCAGATTTGAAGGACATGTTTTGATTGAACCAAATGAATAAATTTTTAATTTTTTAATGGCTTAATTTCATCATTCACTACCGTAAGAGTAAAATTTTGAATTTTTCAATTGCATCATTGGATCCAAAAATAATGCATTGTGTTTTATTCGCATTTAGTTAGATCATTTTGGTCATACCATGATTTCAGGTTTCTCAGTAGGGTATCAGCTTTATATTTGCGACTGCGGTAATTCTGCCACAGAACTTCTCATTGCAATTTGAACATCATCTGCATGCACAGAGATTCGTGTGTTAAAAGTCATTGGGGAAAATCGTCAATGAAAATTAATACGATAGCAAACCAAGAATAGATCCTTGAGGAACAGCAAAATTGTTTTGAATGAAAAGGGATAATTTGTTATATAAGCGGAGAGATAGAGGAGAGATAGAGCGGGAGCAACGTGTTACATCTTTCGATCGATCCGACTGGTTTTTTTTTGCTGGAATGTTATGTAAAGCGTCTTGAGTACTATAGTGTTCCTCTTATAGACACATTAATTTCCATGATGTAAATTTGATTCGTCCCAGTGAGATGACGGTTCATTTGTTTTCACTTTCTCTAATATTTTTGACAGGACAGGTAAAAGACTTATGGGCCTGTTTTCTGATATTGTATTAATATCACCAGTTTTATGCAACGGTCTAATTATGGAGGGCTTCCATTGGTCAGGAACTTATTGATTATTATCGATGCATTAATTATCAAACGAGTCATTAGTGCTGTGACTGGGAAGCTGCTTTTGATATACTGAAGGCTGATACCATCATATCTGACAGCCTTTGTGTTTTTCACCGAGTATAAATTTGTCGTAACTCTGGTAAATTGACAACACGTGGTCTCCACCTGACACCAGTCCGTGCAGATGCAGTAGAGCACGGGTTTTTACTGAAGGTTGATTTTGATTGGTTTTACAAACTCCGTTGAAAACTTAAGCACTTACTTTTGAAAATAAGGCTTTGAAATCAGTGGCTGTTTCCAAGGGATTTTCACAATTACTTATGCAGTATAAATTTTTACACTGGGCTACCTCACTAATGATTTCCAACGTTCGTTTCGGGTTACTTTTCATCGTTAATAGCTCCTAGTGAAAGTGAGTTTGTATTGCTTCCGTGATCATCTTCCGAATGTTTTTTTTCTGTTGCTTATTTCTCTTCTATAAAGTGCTTTTTGATTTATTTTTTCGTACTCACGCAGTTCAGTTTTCTTGATTTTGTTCAGCTTTTTAATTTCGTCTGGAATCCAAAAGCGCGTTTTCGCTTAGTTTTTTTTTTGTGCTAATATGGAAAATATGATATAATAAACTGTGAAGGCGCCACACACCTTCGCTTGGCATCACCGGCCTTAGTTATCTTTTACCACTGTTTATACTGAACATTAATCAACGGGAGCACATTCAGGTTTGAAATTATAGTCTTTAAATTCACAGTTTGTTTGCTGCTGGTCAATATCAACATCACAATAATGGGTAGTTCCGATGAGAGGAAACAGTGAAGGCATCAGAAGTTACAATGAATGGCTACGGAAGTTACAGTGACTATACTGAACGGCTACGGCTGAACGGCTACGGCTGAACGGCTACGGCTGAACGGCTACGGCTGAAAGGCTACGGCTGAACGGCTACGGCTGAACGGCTACGGCAGTAATGATGAACGGCTACGGAATGCCTACGGCAGTAATGATGAACGGCTACGGAATGCCTACGGCAGTAATGATGAACGGCTACGGAATGCCTACGGCAGTAATGATGAACGGCTACGGGTTGAAAATAATATGAGTCTCGTTCTGCAAATAAAGGAAATATATATGAGTAAACTAAGCATTGACTTTGTTCCTACACTCCTAAAAATCTAACAATAAATCATTATAGAATATTCAGTCACGGTTCAAATCAAATATAACCGTAGATGAATCTATAGAATAATCGCAAAATGTAGGCACAATTATTACGAGTCACACCGGTAAAAGCACACGATCAAATAATCCGTGCTTATCACAGACACAGGTATCCTACTTCTTGACTGGGGTCAAAATTAAGAACTGCGGCAACAAACAGTTATTTTCATAATTTTATTTCATTTATTAAATATTTTTCTCCTTAATGTTTTTTTATATTAAGGAGATCTTCTTACATTGTAAAATTTCATAAGCCAATGCTAGCCTGGTCTCAAAGACACCTTCATGATTACTTTTCTATAAATATATTAGTGATGCAATGATTAAAAAGCCCTTGAAATGATTAAAAGCCCCTAATTGAGAAAAGAGAGAAGTACCTCAACTAACAACATCAACAGTCTCTGAGATGAACAATGTGTATCATGATGTTGTAGGCTGAGATTTATTTCTTCAACATTCTATGACAAATATATATTACTGTCATTTTTTCAATCTTTAATGTCAAGTAGGAATTACTGTTGTTGTATTCGTGAAAAATAACTATCAGTAATAACTTATCTTGCATTTTTATTTTTCTAGAACAGCAATACGCGTAACATTAAGGAGCTTATTAGTTCTGTTCTTACCGAAAAATAAAAACATTGTTATGAGGAATTTGATGGCTTCAGTTATGCATGTTCTTTTACAGCTATTCTTGACCAATGTCTATGAATAAATTAACGACAATTTCAGTGTCTTTTATTCGTAAATGTGCGACTGATATTGATGAACACTTGGCATTCTGTTCTGAGTAAAGCTATAAGTGACTAACCAGAACCAACTGTAACTTACCTTTGGTTATGCGCCGTGCAATACTTACACGTGATGTAAATATACATCGATTCGGGCTGAATGCTTAATACTCCGGGCAGAATGAAAGTAAATTTTTCACACTCAAAGTTATTTTCTCTTTACTCATGGAATTAATGCACCGGCAGTTACCTGTACGTGAATATCTGCAGTACTGGCACCGTACACAGCGGAAGCTGAGCCCAGATACGTACCTCTATGTGTCACGCACTGCAGGGCGCACAAAAGATCCAAGTTGCTGTCGGGCTGATGTAAGCAACCGGTGCCTGGTAAATTTTTAAAGTAGACCCCAATTCCTCTTCCCAAGTTGAGAAGAAATACAATTAAATAATATTTTGACACCATCATAAAAAGTTTCACCCGCTCGTTCTGAGGTACACCTTCAGTTGAAAATGTTGTGCCTGCAACATAAAAATCAGTTCAAGGTTTCATATTGTACAAAAAAAGATAGCGTACGTGTAGGATTTCAGTGTCATATTAGAAAAAAGGCATCAAGCTCACCTAAGTTCAATTAGCTGACAGAATTTTTCACACACCCAACAATTTATGGAAGGAATACTGTTTTGACAAAGTTAGGGGAGGATGCTTCAAAATGAGAAATGGGTTTTCTTGCGGTGAGGACTTTGACGTACGTTGGAAGGCCTTCAAGACTACTCACGAAACTCTCAATCGACTACAAATATACCGATCTTTAATTTAAAGGCTCTCAACGAAATTATATTTCATCGTACAACATGCTATGTGCTTCAAGAACTCTCTAGGCATGATCAACCTATTGCTTTCATTTTCTCCCCATCCATAGTTCAGAGACCGATATATTCGGGATAAGGAAATGAGCCTGCTTATAATTAACCAAATAGAAACTGTTCATAAATTTCAAAGCAACTAAGGAGGCCATTCGGGAACTTGCTATTAATTATGATGGACCTACATACCGTGTTCCTATGACATGTTTTCATGTCATTAAATAATTAATATAAGAATAATTTCATTTGAGAAATCAACATGAGTTGAATTTACAACAAATTTTCACTAATTTTTTAGTCTGCAGTCCCTAAACATAAGATTAGTTTTCACACGACTATTCTTGACCAGAAAGCACACGACTTAAAATATATAGTTTATAACAAGGATCTATATTTACAGATCTTAAGCACAGGAATGAATGATGGGAGTAAGCTTGAGAAATTTCTTTTAACATCGCGATTCATGTACTTCCACTATCGAAAAATGATGAACCCAAACACAGGAATGAGCCACAAAATTTTACGATAAGATGAGACCGGTTTATCATCGGAATCACCAGAGCAAATTACATCTTTCCTTGCACTTTAACTTTGTTTCAGTGTTCCATAAATCCATCTCTATGGCCTCAGCTACTCGGTGAATTACGTTTACGAAGAAATAAGTGAATTTCAATTGCTTGTTAAAACTGTCAAGTGTTGGAACTCTCATGAAATGGTTCTTACTGTAATGCCAATGAATGCTGTTTGAAGAACGCGCTGTAAATGCAGTTTCCGAATATCTTTTTTTGATTCTTTGGACATCTAATGCACTGTGTATGACAAACTTTTGCAAACTTGAGAATTTCTGTGTATTAGACTGTTAGTTTGCTACATTTATCACACTTAGAAAGATTGTAATTGTTTATGTAAAGGAAATGAAAAAAGAGATATTGGCCTTGATCGGGAAATATTTTAGCTGACAACATTTGGAATCATATTGGTCAGTGTGTGTAAAATTAGTTCATTCGTCTGCTTCAAAGATAATCTTCCCGTTGCGATGCAAGCATTCTTGATCCTAAATTAAGTTGTGCACTACTGGCATCTGAGTGTGTGGGCTCACCTCCCGTACTCTATGCACTAGGATCGCCGAGCACCGAGAAAGAAGGCATCGTACTAAATACACCACAGCAACCTTCCCATTCAGCCATATGGGATCATGCTGGTTTGTGTAATGCCACAATTAACTAACAACACTGATTTTTAGGTCTTGCGTGAGGGAAAATTTTTCTTTTTTTTTTCATTCACAGAATCCTTTTTGAATAGCCCCCTTGGTTATTTTTAGGCATCAGTAGCCATTAGATTTCTCTGTTTTGATTATTTACGTATTATTACGTGTTTGAGTTTCACTTCCAGTTCATTCGGTTGTTTTACAGATGACCTTTTCCTATATTTTCTTAGCTGATGATGATCCTAAACTCGAAATGTCCTTTTCACAAATAAATGAATTGTACGATGGTTCTCGTTCTTTTACTGATATGATATAGCAATGGCTGATCTATAGATGTAAGATACAAAATTACTTTAAAAAAAAGTCTTTATGAAAACGTGTGGTACTTGTGCTACTCAAAACCAAGCAATTTATGCCTAGTATTTAGTTTCGAAGTCTATACCTTTTATAACGGCTTATGAGCTGTTTCCATAATGTAGGTATACAACTTTGTGGCGTCCTATTCGCCTCCCCCCTCTTTTTTAATACACGTTGTTCCTTTGCAAGATTTTTCAAGCTCTTGTTGAACTTGATTCTATAATGATGTCCGAAGCCCCTCAATCAAGTTGAGGTCCTCCGATTGATTGGCTACGCCACTGAAGAACAGTGATTTTGATTTCACTCAACGATTTTTGTGTTAAACTGCCGTGTGTTTAGAGTCGTGCTCCCGTAGAAACGTCCACTTGCTATTTTTGAATAAACTTTTCGCACAAAGCATGTGTTTCGTTTACAAAATTACCGATACATGGCACCATCCATCTATCCTCTGATTATAATTCAGAGTGCACCATTGCTATTCGAGGAAATGCAACCCCGAACTATTATGCTACGAAATCCGAGATTCATATTTGGAATTGCATTCACTGCTAGACTGTTTTCTGTGTCCTCCAAACATGATGAGCGTTCTTATCAGACGTTGGTGGATGTGTCCTCCTAATAAAACCTGGTTTCCTCACACTAAAAAACAATGTTCTGAAACCCATTTTCTTTGTTTAAGTATTAATTTTCAAATTTTAAAGACTTAAAAATTCTTTCTAGTAAACCAAAATTTATCAGTTTTCCAAAATTTATCAGTTATGATATCATTCTTGTGTAGTTTTTTGCTAGCGGTTGTTTTACTTTTCTACCCAAAACTTCAATATCAATTTGGAACTCTTTTCGAGTAATCATCGGCTTTTTAACCTTTCTTAGCATGTTTCAACGTGCTAGCACACTGATTTTCGGAGATGCACTTCACCTTAAAAAGTTGGTGGTTGTACCATACTCATTTGGAGATCATTTAATCCACGAGAGAATAAGACAGATATTATCAGATTCAGATTCATTCCAAATGGTTGAACAATTTACTCTCCAGAAGATTTTGGAACTTCTTTAACCTTCTGTAACGGCGGCTCATCTTAATCTGAACACGGAATTTTTGCCGAACAACGTGGATTTTTCCTTAAAAAAAGCGTCAAGAATGTCAGGTTAAGGTTAACATCGGCATCTTTGGGATGCTTTATTTCCAATCAAGCCTGATACATATGATCTTGAGCATTGGTTTTTCAAATGTCTTATAACTAACCCTATATATAGGACACCATGACGGTTCCCCCGTAAAGCCGGTACCCATTTCCGACACCTGGGTTGAGTGGGGTATTGTGCTTGAGCTTTCCCTTATACCCAACGGGGAAAATCTCCGCGCCAGCGCCGGGATACTGTAACGATATATTCAACTAAAGTTATCTATATACTTCGAGAGGATAGGCGCGACAACCGGCAGGTCGACGCTAGGCATACCGAGAGGCATAGGAAGGTGTGACGTACATACGTACATCAGGAGCAAGGAGGAGTACATATTGGGGGTAGAGGCTGGATTGAAAAGCTAGTGCGCTAAATTGCATACAGAATAAGACGAGGGCAACTTGAATACATAGCACAGAAAAGAGTGGGTTGAAAATTTAATTGCCTTCGAGTCAGGAAATCAAAGGTTTTCTGGGTTCATTTTAGAGATATATGCGTAGCAATATTGTGAAGTAAGGGACACGTAGCACAAGGGAAGCGACGCTTTAGAACGAACCAATTAGAGGGCGAGGATTTGCGCGGGCATTCGCTTAGCAGATGCGCGTCCCTTGAACGGGGGCGACGTATAAATAACGCAGAGAGAAGGCTAGCCGGTCTATTTCGCCGATTTACTGACTCAGTGCAGGATGTAGGGATACGAGTTCTTCAATGGGGAGGTGAGCTATTGTTCTTTGTTCTTTTTAAGAAAAGTGAAGGGAATCCTAATCTCATGCAGCTTATTAAATTTGTGTGGAGTGATTCAAGTAGAAATGGTTGACAATTTTTATTGCAATTGAAGTTGTTGTCTAGGTGGGGAGCAGTGATTTTCATTGTTAATATTGAAATTAGTTCTTTGGGTTTTCATTTTAGATTGTTCTCGAATTGCTCTCGTGTTTAGAGTTTCACTTTAATTTGAGGAATGAAAAAATTATTATTTCTTAGAGGGAAATCAGAATATTCGTGTTCTTATTGAACTATTGAAGTGCAGGCTAAATGGTTTTCATTTAAACTTAATTCGAAACATAATGATTTGTGATTTGTTTTGTAAATCGGGGTAAAATAATCCAATTATTCTCAGAGGGTAAATTAATATTTTATGATTGTTTTGAGATTAAAGGGGAGTAAAAATTAGTTCATTCTATTTGAAATAGGTGCATCACAGGGAATAAAGACAAATTAAACTAGTTACTCAATGTGCTCCTTGTTCCTAGGAGGGGTCGGGTGTTTGAGTGTGGAGCGGCTTGGAGTTTTCAACGATGTGGGCTAAGCAACTCAGGGTTGCAGAGCAACCTGCCTGACCAAATGGCGCTCACCAAGCTGGGGCGTCATGGCCTACCGCAAATTCTGCACGCTGTAAGGAAAGTCACACAAGAAAGGAACGTAGCAGATTGGCAGGATACAAGAAACTTAGGAAGAGCTCGGGTTATTCCATCGTCATGCTTGGAACTGCATGGTTAAGAGGAACCATGGGAAAATAGGCCATAGGTGACTCTTTTTTTTCGCGCGTCACGAACCCGCGACTTCCAGCATACAAGTCCGATCAGAGGATTTGTTTGCTAACTATTATTTTTCAAGTGGGAATTCTTACCATTTTTAAAACATTTTCCTGAAATGGTTAAATACCTTTGTCCCTAGCTGCTGTTAGAAAACATTTAATTGTGTGAATTTTTTTTTAATTTGCGGAAGTGTGTTTTTTTAGATTGTGTTTTCTTAGTACTAATTTTCTTATTACTAAATGGTGTTAATTGTGTTTTTTGTGCTTTCGTTTCTCTAAATTATTTTGTGCTCATTTTTAAGATTTGCTCGTTGAAATTTTAGCACACATAGAAAATTGCGAATTCAACAGTACAGGCGAGCTGCTTGCGTAAAGTGTGAGTTGGGTTTGGGTAAGTGTGTGTTGTGTTTGTGAGTGGAAGTTAATCAACACCCTTGAAACAAAAAGCATAAGTCGCAACGGTTGCATGGGCTCAGCAAAATTTTTGTGGTAAAGCAATTTTAAGAGGCTTGGCCAGTGTTAAGAGTAGATGTCAACTTGAGGTGGAGAGCGAATAAATTTATGAGAGACCCTTGAGGCGAACGGCCGGGCAAAACAAAGATTCCCTTACACACTACAGGACACCGTCTCCAGAGGGGTGGAGGTAGAGTGTTGTTAGAAAAAAAAGGGTTTTCGCTTCGAACTTGTAGAAGAATTTGGGGAGGAGTTAGTCAAGCTCACGTCAGGGAACTGGCTGCCAATTAGGAACAGGCATATCACATGAGGGAAAATTCGAAGTGCGGAACCGCCAAAGGAACAGCCATTTCGACTGATGAGGAGGGCTTGAACGAGCACTTCTGAAATCTCTGAAGAGCCTGATTGGTCATACGTGAAAAGAGAGGACAACCTTCTCGAACATTTAGGTAGAGCAGATAGAATGAAGTCAGTCTTACGCATAACGCCGCCCGGGAAAATGTGCGTCTTTAATAAGTGCGGTCTGAAAAATATCACTTTGAAAATAAGTGAAAATATTATGTGCGTAGAAAGAAATTTTGCAGATGTAGGTAATTGAACTTCTCAAAATTTTCCTTTTTATCAATGGAGTAAACATTCTCCATTTTTTTGCAGAAGGGTGAATTACAACCCAACCAAATCGTGGTAGTCAGTTGATGGAGCATTAAATATCGACATTGCCGGGAGGGTGGAATCAGTTTGACTAATAAGAGAGGCAGTTGTCCTAGAAGGAAATACATCATTTTGAAATGAATGTGATAAGAAATTTAATGTCATTCATTGAGGTAACGATTGAAATATTGTTTTGAGTAAGCGAAAGTTTGTGAGATCAAAAGTAACGGAATAATGACTTTGTATGTGCAGGAGGGCGGTTCGTTCATTCTCCATAGAAGCATCCACGGGAGGCTACTAAGAGGTCGTTAGAAACCTTTCTGAACTGTGAATGATTCTGGGAACCTGACTGAAGCCACACCTGAGCAACTGTGTTTGTGATTTGAATGACTGATCTGTGCTGTTGAAACCGCAATGATCGAATAGGTTTTGTGTTATTATGGTGTGTATTTTTCGGTGTGTAGTTAATGTAGAAGCAAGTTGGCCGGCCAATTAGGCAGGGTAGCACTTGTATAATTCACAGTTCCAGTAGTTTGGCGATAATGTGTTTGTAGTAGGGTGTATTAATAATAAAAATTTTTAGCAAATTCATTTAGAGTTTTATAAACCCGTTAACGCCAGCACCACACCTCATCAATTCAGAAGCGCACAGAAAACGCGCTGTGTAAGTGGTTTCTCTTCAGGTTGGTGAGTACCACCCTTATTTTAGTATTTGTACCTTGAGGTTTAATTATTTGTGTACTTGGGCTTGCCCATATCTATTTTGTATTTTTTTTAATTGACTGTATGTTCTTGTATCTTTCCCTGTATTTCATATAGAGGTGTGTCATTCCTCATTACGAGTGTCTGGTCTTCTCATTAATGCAAATTAATGTGAGGCAGGGCTTAGTCTCGTGACACTGCACTGGTTTTTGTTCTTTATGGATTCGTATGCTGGAATATTTTCTCTTTTAATTTTAAATTATCTGCTTAACTATTAAAAAATATTTTATGTCAGAATGCTGTGTTTGGGGTAGTACTTAAAGTCTAAGGAACATAAAATATCGTAACCTCAATAACTTTGGTCTCCATTAAATGTATTTACCCCATAATTCGTATTGAAACTCTAGCATGCTTATATTTCAGCACATTTAAAAAATAGAACAAGGTTTAATATGGTTTAAAAGTAGTTTCTGTTCGCCATATCTATTTAAAATTAGCGTACATCACACATCGGGTAACAAAACAAATAGCAACAAACGACTGCCCGCAGACACCGGCGTTCGCAGACAAATTGCCCTTAAGACTCTTGCCAATAATTGTGCGCCTAGTGTAAACTAAACCATTTAAATTTCTGCTTCATATATTCATGCTAACTTTTTGTTAGTCAAATTTAAAATTAAAATCTTAGCTCTAAGCTCTTAGTGATCCAATAATAGCTTAAATGACTTCATTGAATGAAAAAATTCTTGCGACATTCAAGTACGGAAATTTTGAATTATCAGATTTGGTTGAGTTAAATAATTCTCTTTCAGTAAACTAAAACACAATGATTTAATTTTGGCTGTCAGCTTAGAGCTTCACTATGAGTATTTAAATACTGCATATAATCATATTTTACCAGTTTATGTGGCTTTTTGAATTGGGCCTATTAACATTACGTCAAAAAGATAACAATAGGTTACAAGTTCGCTCTAAAAAAAAGATTATTTATATTTTTCGACAGAATAAACCCAAAAATCAATTCAAAACATTTGTCGACAACGTTATCGAAAAACCATTTCAAATCATGGATGAATTTATTGATTATTTTGGAAAAACTCACATTAAAATAACCTTTATTAAGTTCCCTCCATGTGTAAGGTATTTTCATCCCCAGATGGTTGGTGGTTGCGATATAGTGGTTTCAAACAGGGTCTACGGATCTGAAACATCATAGAAAGCTGTTTCAGTTCGTTTTTGGATTTATCTGTTCCAGAGTCATTAAGAATTTTCAAAAGTGATTTCTGTATGGATTATCAAACGTTCGCATTTTCACTCCATGCGAACGTTTTCAAGTCCAAAACAACTGTTATCCGAATTTCATGTACTTTTCGCGTGCAATTAAAATTAGATATTTTCAAACGAAACGCCACAATTTGACTAAGTAAATATTTGGTGCAAAAATGTAGGTGGTTACATTTTGATTACCTGGGTATTAACCGTAAAATAACTCAGTAATCAGAAGCATATATTCTGTCAGTGTTCCATGTATGAGCTGATGTCACGTGGGAACTTTACCATATCTTTTTAACTCAATTATTTGAGTGCAATTGCATCAACACTTGCGCTGAATATAGACACTATCTATACGATCACAATACTTCATATTCACCGCCGGCAGTCCCTTATCCGGACGTGAATTCGCTAGGGTGATGCGCACGACCGTAGAGCTTGAGTGTGCCGCGCACCTCACATTTTGAATAGTCCCTAGCGACTGAGTAAAGATAACAATAACAATTTTACCTTGAACTTCAGCATCAAACGAGGAACCAAGCTGACTACAGTGGCCTTACAAACTTCATTAGAAACAAAACGTCCGAACCAAAACGAGCCTTCAGTGGAGATATTCAGATTCCTGCGCTTAGGGTTAGTACAAGAACGTACCAGTCGCGCTGCGCACAACTCTGAAGTGAGACAAAATGCGCACTTCTAATCCCAAGAAAGTAGCTGCATATCTTTCATCGGTCATGGATCAATCATCTCTCACACACTGTTTTGTATTATTATACACCATGTAGGCATGGACTTACCGAACAAATGATTAGCTGCTCTGAGTATTGACTATTCTTAGAACAACGAGTGCACTTATCAAATTACGTCTCTCTAGCCTGTTTTTCAACAACTCAAAAAGTATAATCCTCGGAAATCTAAGTAAATTGTCCGTAATCACTTATATTGTATTCATTCAAAGCCTTGAAATATAATTTTGATACGCCGTAAGTTGTAAGATCGTAAAATCAAAACAGTTTATTCACAAAAAAAGAACATTAATATCTTTTCCACATCTCCAGATGTAGCCAAGTTTAGAAGTGACAAATCATATCCTCATTAATAGCGTTTGATCAAGAAAAAACGGATGCGAATGCTATTGAGAGCTTCAAGCGTATCAACTAGCCTTAATTAATGAGACTCTTGTAGTACCTTTTTGAATTTCATTGTTCAATTTGGAAACGAAGAAGTGACAGCGTTGGGTGACTGCCAGGTCACAGGTAATGGCTTCATTTGGTGCCCGATGCTACGACGCTTCCTGCATTTCGCAGCACTTATTGAGAGCCGCATTAATGTACAGTTGGCTCTTATGTCTGTCAGTGAAATATGTTGATGAACAGTGGCGATGTCTTCTAGAATAACTGTTTTATTACATAATTCATTTTCTGTAGCATTGATGTTACATGCTGATGAAGTCGCCGAGTACGGTTGCACTCCTTGTCTAGCTTTCGAGAACAAAAATATCACCAAAAGAACATAATATTAAAATTCCTTTTTTCTTTCTTGTTCGTTGTGTTCCGTCAACCAGTGCATTGCATCACTTGAAGAATATGAAACTCTGAAGACAGAATGAGAGAAAGATCAGGAGAAAAGTAAAATTGAATAAACTTATTTTAAGACTTAACATACTTGAATAATAAAACAATAAGCTGTCAGTTCGATTCGAAAATTATTTTGTACGCTTGAGACTGATGAAAATCATCTCAGTATTACCCTGTCGCATGCAGTGAGCCGAATGAAACAAATATCATTTGATGCGTAAAATTATTTGAGAAGCGTTTTTTCGCAAATTACTAATATAAATAATAAAAAAATTTTCCTTCCAATTTTCAATTGATGTCTTTCAAAGAACCAATAAAACTGTGTTCCACCATAACAATTCATAAACAAAATTCCGTCATGTAACGTTTTCGGTGTATGCGCAGGAGGAGTGGCTCTAGTAGAAGTTCAATATTTTCATCTTTATGTCTACCACACCTAATTCAAGTAAACATTTCTATAAGAAGAAAAAAAACTTCAACTTTAAATTATATTGAAAGCAGTCTTCATTAGAGTTTTTACTTTTTTCGTTTATAAATGGACTGTAGGTTGTTTCTCTCAGTGTCAATATGGACCCCCGAGAGCATACAATCTATCTAATGCTCTTTCAGAAGGTACATGCGTTGTGCATCAAACTACATACATTCTACTTGCAATGCAATTCTACATGCAATTCAGAATTTCAGAGCAAGTCGTACGGAGCCAACGAACGGTTGAAATTCTTGACCTTTATTCTCACTTATAAGTAAAAGTGCAAAGAAACTCGTTTATAACGAGATCATTATTATATTAAAGAAAGCCAATATAATATAAGGCAGGAGTTTTAGAACCAACCAGTTCCTTTCTACACCTTCCCATTCTTCAGTCCGCTTTCATGCAGAGAAGTGTGATATCCATGTTCGATTAAGTGATTTTAAAGTAATATCTTCTGAATCTAATCAAATTAACCTCCGTATTTTTTAATCACTTCCATTTTAAGAGAAAAAAGTTTTAAATGACAGGCAATCAGCGTTCCCTTTGCAACTAATGTATTATTGAACAAAAAACTTTTATTATTTTCTATCAGTGATTTGTTTCTTTTATATGTTTTTGCTTTTCTTATCCCATGATTGGTAATTCAATTTACACATGACTAATTTTTTTTTTGCTCAATCATTTTCAAATTGATAATGCTGCTGGAGGTCGAAACGTTCAAAATATTTTTATTCATTAACTGTCTTTAATTTATTAACGATCTCGTTAAATGCGCGTTTCTTTGCATTTCGGATTTCTTTGCAATTCGGATTTACAAAAAGAACTTCATTTTATCTATCCATTTCTTTTCAGTCTTATGGAAACCAGCACAGCAGTATTTCCTGCAACGTACGGAAATGCTTGAAACTATCACTAACAGCAAATATGAAATATTACGTTCTCGTTCTCTTACACTTAATACCAGTATTAAAATTGACTTGAGGCCTGCAGTGGCCGAGTGTACAGAGCGCTTGCGTTCTGTGCTTCCTGCACGGGTTCAAGCCCTGTACGCGGCAGTTGGCGTGAAAAACGCTGACGCGGCAAATCAGGGTCGTTGCCTGCAGTGTGGTCACTGTCCTCAAGGAACGTTACCTGAGCACTAAACGAGAGGAAAATAAGGCCTTAAATCTCGGGCGTGACTAGGGGCCTGGTGAACCCCTATCATTTACATCCCCTGTAAAGTATCATGTCAATGATGCTAGCCACCCTCTTCTAAAAAGAGGAAAAGGCTTGGTATATAAAATTGACTTCAAATGACAAATTAAAACCTTCAGTGAATCATAAGCAGAGAGCAAATTCAAAAAGAATTGTGTCTCGTCGATGTATGTTTCACATCTGTCTTTTGGTTTCAATTTACCCATTGATAAATTATTAGGGAACCCAACTTGGAGATAATCTGATACAAATGAAGGTGAAGGCATTGGTCTAATGCAATACATACAACAACTAGCGTGTCTCATTCCGATGTCATCTCACATGCAAGGCTTGACAGGGCATTAATCATGAGCTGACCTTGAACTTGCCATGAGGAAATTATATTGTTGTAGTGGCTAGTCTATAGTCGAGTCACCCCTCAAAGGTGCGGCCTGCCGTGGCCCTTATTAATTGAATAACGAGCAAGATGGATAATAAATAGTTATGATTTGTTTATAACTCCTTTCTATTTATTTATAACTCCTTTCTATTTATTTATAACTCATTTATGTATGTCAAGCTTCGTTATTCCGTGAATCTTTGCCTTATACATTTAGATATTGAGTGAAGGCAAAACAGGATTTTTATTTGAGTCACCCCTCGAAGCTCTGTTATGGTTTGCATGGGTGCAGTAATTTTAAAATACCCCGTGTAACTTCTTTGAATAAACGTTCCAGCCTAAACTTGCAAATTCGCCATGATTGAACTTACGAAGCCTAACTGAAGTTCAGATAAGAGACCTACATATAATGTCACCTCGAAATATAAAAAAATTAAAATTGAAACTGGTATTGCTAAGCAGTTATAAGTAACAGTGAGTTTTAAGATTATTGTTTAAATGACAATCAACTATTTAAATGAAGCTTATGAATGATTGCGACAAAAAACAAAATGGTGATACGAAATATAAAAACGCTAAGAATATTCACAAAAAAATATTTGTTGCGTTTGGAAAGTCATCATCACATTTTTCGCATTATTTCTCGGATCGTTAACGTAAAAAACATGATTCTTCTGTTTTAAAAAGTGAATTTCAAAACGAAAGTTGACTCACTCTCAGAACCTCGACTGCTGATTTTGGGAAAAAGATCTATACTGTCTATTAATGCACGCGATCAACGTGCGAATATTTGAAAATTTGTATTGGTAAGCAAGCAAACCAGCAGGAGAATTAAAGTAGAAAAAAATTCGAAGTACGGCTGAAGGTTTCAATCGGATGGTCAGTGCAGATCTGACTGCAAAAGAATGGTTCCCATTTAGGAGATGAAACTCTATTTCTCATATTTAATGCTATAAAATCCGGATAATTTCATTCTAATTTTTTACTTCTTCAAATCATAGTTTGAAATGTCTCAGAGGAGAAACCAATTATCTTATCCTAGGCCTGTCAGATGATAGTTACATTGACCGGAAACCTCTATCACGGAGTAAGAGAAGACCACTGGAAAAAAACCCTAACCCTTCTGAAGTTTTGAATATACTT
The DNA here is from genome assembly GCA_030386875.1 of Morinoia aosen. Lineage (NCBI taxonomy): Eukaryota > Metazoa > Arthropoda > Malacostraca > Amphipoda > Talitridae > Morinoia > Morinoia aosen. The sequence continues at coordinate 11,012,608 of CM059561.1, forward strand.
TTTATTTTACAGAGCTAGTGATGTAGCTACTTATCACAATGTATATTTCATAAAATTAAACATTTCATTCGCATTTGTTAATATCACAATTATCTCTAGTGGCTGGTTAAATCATCAATCCCATTTCGGAGGGTAGGCAAAATGTCTTCGCACATCAGAAACAATATTATCCGTAACCGTGTACGCGATAAGACGACTTCCATCCTTTTGCACAATTTCATTCCCAATTGTGGAAATGAAAAAATTGAAAGTGAGTGCAAGAACGCTTATTAGGGTTTAATTATTTATTCCCATGATAGAGAGACATGAACATTTCAATACTAAAGCTATTAAGTTATAAGTAAGCTCAATTTGTTTCTTGAGTAGTAAATTTTCAAAATGCTTCACTAAACCTATGGCTATGGTTCTCATGTATCATAAAACGTTTTCTGCCTCGTCCTTAGTTTGTCTGAAGTAAAACTTCTGAGATCAACCTTCGACATATTTGTGAATGATAGCTGAAACAATAATGTCTCCTGTAGAAATATTCCTGTAAGCGAGGCTTCATACAACTATGCATATAAAGGGTGTTTCAGAACGAGAGATACAAAATTGCACACTAAGTAGAAAATGGCCAAATGAACATTTTATTTTTATGAAATTTTCCAAAAAATCGGGTTTTTGAGTTATTAGCTGTTTATTGTTTTAAAGGCTGAAATTTAATTCCACAATTACTCGCAATATTTACTTTGAATTTACGTTACAAACACTTTTATTCTATGAGAGTTTAAAATAATAAAATTTAATTTTTGTGATATTTGGTAAAAAGTTTTAGCAAGAACGTTTTAGAATGTTCCAGATCAAGCTATCAGGTTACTCGTGATTTGTCTTGTTGGCACTGTTCAGTTTCAAAGAAACCACGACGCCGGTAACATGAACCGTCAAATAAATGCTGAAAAGGCATATATGCACCCTGAAAATTTTTTGTAATTTTTGTAAACTAAATTCAAAATAAATATTGTGAGTAATTGTGTAATTAAATTTCATCTTTTAAAACAATAAACAGCTAGGATCTCAAAAATCCGAATTTATTCGGAAAATTTCATAGGAGAAAAGTGTTTATTTGGCCATGTTCTGAAACACCCTGTATAATTGCAACCAATTATGACTATCATTATAGTAGACTTGAATCCAACCATAATAGGTTGTGTACCCAAATGAGGTTGTCATTTTTTGAAAATTTTGTATTCAGAGCTTCTTGTTGTGACACCCTCGCTATTAATCTTACCTTGGAGAGTTCAATATTCAACTTGTATTTAGATGTGTTAACAAACCTAGATTATGCAACGAAGGGAATGCATTTTTCCACACTTTTCTCCCAATCATTTGTTTCAACTTTCAACATGGATATTACGACACCCAATTGTGTTCATCAACTAAGGATCTTTATATTAATACATTTTAAAAACCAAGGTCGTATTTATATCATCTTTATTGGAAATAAACTGTCTTCTTTTTTCTTTTCAGACTCTAAACCTAAGTAGTTGGCGTCTGGAAACCTAAGCAAAAATTTAGTGTTAGAAAGGCACATAACAAGAAACATTAACAGTCTTTCATATGAATACTCATGAAGTATTCAAAAGCACATAATTTCAGGGAGATATCGCTATGCTTCAGTTGCACGTGATTATTGAAACACATGTAAACATTTTTTGCCTAAATCACATAGAACACTCTCTTAGCTCGTATTTCACATCCAAGCTGCTGGAAAGCTTCCCAATATTTTCCAACCAGTCATTCATCAATTTTTATGAATGCAGTACCAATTCCTCCGTGCATAATGAATTGCATTTTGTCATTATTTTCTGGGCTATAATTACGAAGTCTCATAATAATGTCTAGCAGCGTTAGGGTGTATAATTCTCAGTCTAGACTATTGATTTCAAACCAACAGTTCCTTTTAAGCTCTCTGAACTTCACCATTCATATAGATCATAGTCAGTCATCTCTTATATTAGTGTCGAGTGACTTCACCTTGACCCTACGAATCTTGTACTCTCTCACCTCAAAAATGTCTCTTCAGAAAAACTGACGATGTACGACATGACTTTCAATATAGGCGAGAATTTCCAAAATTTCTACAGAGCCATTATAATAAGATTTGAGAACAAATTGCTTGTCAAAAATATGTTGTATGTTTACCAGCCGCAATGAACAGCCACGTCAAAAATCCCTGTCGTGTTCGGGTGAGGCCGCAATCGATCAGCGCATTCTTGTCGTGTCTGCCAGTGCCGGCTCTACCCTCAGCGGTTCAGAAAAAAGTATGTGTATGAATAAATGTCACTCGGGACATTTAGCACCGAAGTCTGGCTTCAACCAATTACTTTCCGAGCGTCAAATACCCTATTTCCACATAAGTCGTTGAAATAGCATCCTTCATTACTATATCCATTACCAGCCTCAAACATCATGAAGCTAATCATGAATAGATTATATTTAATTTCACACAACATTCGACCAACGAACTTATTAATTAAAAATTTTCAATTCTCGAGCGAGAACGAGCATATCGCAACAAACTCCAGTTTTTAAAGTTTAGTTAAATATAGACTATGGAACACTTGCCACCTACAGTATATAATAGGAATCATATAAAAATGTAAAATAAATCATATCTCAGTACTTCTTCTCACGGGAATCGTTCATTTTAATTTCTTCCTGAAGCTGATAGCGAAAATGCGTTCGTTTTCTTATCATTCATAGCTCCTCACCCAATATTCAGCAACTAACTTTGTTCAACTAGCTTTCTTTCATGTTTTCCTTTTTTTAATTATAATTTAATTCAGAATTTCGAAATATCAATTATTCTCAAACCATGTGTTCAGGGACAAAATTTGAGCATTATTTTACATCATGATGAAAGATATTTATTAGCACGCTATAGTAAATCCAGGTCTGTTAAAAATAATTTTTTTGGGAAAAAAATGAAATAAATTTCCAATTTTGTTCCCTATTCTCTCTGTGCTCTATCAGTGAGTCGCTCACGTTGACTGTTCTCGATAGCAAAGACCTACTAGCAGTGAGTTTTCAGTTCTTTGTATTCGATCTTGAATTTTAAGAGTATTTGATTTATATCTTTCAAGTAGAGTTAGAACAGATTAATAATATCATAAGGTGAATTTGCTTTCAATTTCTATCTTCACACGTTCAATGTTAGGGTATGAGTTTAAATAAAAATTTCTCTGAAATTTAAACTACATAAAACTGTAATTGTATTTCTAGTCCCATTGTTCTACACTCAAATAGGATGTTGACAATAATATTTCTTTTCTGTTTTACGGTGTATCTCATGAGATGTTGTTCAGATATTTTATGGCCCTTAATTTGAAACGACACTCTTCCGAATATTATTCAAAAACAAAAACCAGCATCCGTAGAGTTGCAAGAGTTCTTATCATCCTGTGACTAAAGTTTTGTATGATTCCATGAATGTATGCTTGGTTCCGAGAGATCTGGTTACAATTCCTGGGCTGGTTACTATTACAACTTCATTAACCTCATCATTGTTGCTGGTTTTCAATCTCGTAAAAAAAGTACGAAATAATACTCAAAATGACAGTATTATTAGAATTTAGAACGAAAGAGCTGATGCTTGTCGTAAAATAAAAGTGCTTGGAAAATAAAGTTGAAAATTTGGATCCTGTATTCATTTATTTTCATTATTCCATTTCTGTAATTAAATAGTATGCTGAGAATATTTTGACTTATTAAAATGATGAAGAACATCTTCATATGATAGAACTGAAAAAATTGCTATTTACCTTCAGTGGAGGTGAAAGCTTTTTTTAAGATAAGGGATAAAGTTTAGGTAAACAAAAGATTTAGAGAGCAAAAGATAAAATTTTCTTAATGCTAAATGTAAAAACTTAACCGATTCCACGGTCGACAGAGCTAAAAAGCGCGTTATGGGCCATTCAGAGGTCGAATGCGGTGAAAATCGCGTCTTGTCTTGTTTCCTAGGTCGAATACAGTGAAAATCACGTACTTTGTTGTTTGCTCAGGCGACAGAGGTGAAAGTGCATATTTAGCCGATTTCACGGTCGACAGAGCTAACATACGCGTTTTGGGCCTTTCCTAGGTCGAATGCAGTTAAAATCGCGTCGTATCTTGTTTCCTAGGTCGAATACAGTGAAAATCACGTCTTTTGCTGTTTGCGCAGGCGACAGAGGTGAAAAAGGCATCTTGAGCAGATTCCACGGTCGACAGAGTTAAAATGCGCGTTTTGGGCCATTCCTAGGTCGAATGCGGTGAAAATCGCGTCTAAGGTTGTTTCCTAGGTCGAATACAGTGAAAATTGCGTTCTTTTCCGTTTGCCCAGGCGACAGAGCTGAAAAGTGCATATCTAGCCTATTCCACGGTCGACAGAGCTAGAAAGTGCGTTTTACGCCTCTCCTCGGTCGAATGCGGTGAAAAACGCGTCCTATCTTGTTTCCTAGGTCGAATACAGTGAAAATCGCGTTCCTTTCCGTTTGCCCAGGCGACAGAGGTGAAAAGTGCATCTTGAGCCGATTCCACGGTCGACAGAGCTAAAATGCGCGTTTTGGGCCATTCCTAGGTCGCATGCGGTGAAAATCACGTCCTAGGTTGTTTCCTAGGTCGAATACAGTCAAGATCACGTCCTTTGCTGTTTGCCCAGGCGACAGAGGTGAAAAGTGCATATTTAACCGATTCTACGGTCGACTGAGCTAAAAAGCGCATTTTGGGCCATTCCTAGGTCGAATGCGGTGAAAATTGCGTCTTAGGTTGTTTCCTAGGTCGAATACATTGAAAATCGCGTTCTTTTTCGTTTGCCCAGTCGACAGAGCTGAAAAGTGCATATTTAGCCTATTCCACGGTCGACAGAGCTAGAAAGCGCGTTTTATGCCTTTCCTCGGTCGAATACGGTGAAAATCGCGTCCTTCCTTGTTTCCTAGGTCGAATACAGTGAAAATCACGTCCTTTGCTACATGTTTGCCCAGGCGACAGAGGTAAAAAATTCATATTTATGTGAATACCGAGAGAACCGATACCGATATCGATATTTATGTGAATACCGAGTTTTCTCACGAAAACTACATATAAGTTTTGAGTAATGCTCTTAAGTACTCGTATGAGGGATGAAGATCAGAGAAATGAAAACTCGTCTGATAATTTAGTTCTGTGTTGCATTTTATGGCTCAGAATGTTCGATTCTTTTCGTACTGATCATAGTGATCGCTATTTGAATATTTTATGACCATGCCGATGATTTGTTAAGCTCTGACCTTAAGATAACACACGGTCAATTTTGTGTCCAAGAGCCGACAGCCTAAAATATCGTCACAAATATTAAGCTATGTACATGTAATATTATCGTGTCTGTGCATAATAAATAAGTAAATTGAGCATGTACATAAAAAAGAACAATTACAAACATACAGTGGAAGGAAACAAATATTTGTACTCGAAGAAATTCGTGATCGAACGAATTTCGGACAAACAGAAACTAAATTAATCGACAAAGTATTTCTTTCAAGGTCTAAAAATGTAGAATATGTAAGAAAAATCAAGAAAATTACTTAGTAAAGAAAGTGTGTGCATTTTTCTACAACTAAGAGCGGAAAAAGTATTCATGCAACTCAAAGCTAATACAGAATCACTATTGAATCTTTTGTAGAATACCCCTCATTCATTTCCAAAGCATTCAATCGACGCCTTTACTCTTCAATTAAAGCCCACGACAGCGAAAAAGTGTAGCAAAATGTGGCAGATCTCCAAGTAGCCCAGATGGTTAGAGGTGTGCACGAATGTGCGCTTAAAAATATTTATCACATTCTGATGCTAAATGCCAAATTGTGGGAAAAATCCCCACAGGGTGTACGTGAGGTCAACATTTTAAATTGAATCTTTAGTTATTTGTCTCAGTGCGTGTTTCCTCAGAGAGGTGTTTGCCTGGTTAGACACTGGTTCGCTTGCCATCGACGAGAACGGACGCTTCCTGGCCTCTGGTCTCTGGTCGAGCTACCTTGTTCGTAGGACCTTCTCTCTGTACGGGCGGTCGTATGTGTCGCTGGTAGTTACTCGTCCTCGTAACGTACGGTTCTTCGCTGCGGCTTTGATTGGGGAGTCGCTGGAGTTTTTTTTGTTTATACTGTCATTGTTTATTAAAAGTTGGTATAGATTTGGTAATTGGGATATTTGGTTGTGAATTAGGTTTACGTCATTTGAGCTCGTCTCTCTATTAGTTCTCCCAGCTCTCTTGCTTAAGGGGGCCCTTCCGTCAAGATTGAATTTTGATCCGATTGGTCTGAAATTTGGCCACTATATGTATTTTTGCAAGAGAAACATATTTTATTCGAGAAGTTTTTTTAGTTAGGCCTTAGATTTTGTTTCTTTTAAAAACTCGTTTTTTGGTTCATTTTTGGGATGTTTTCAAAAGAATAGAAGTCAATGAATTTTTATGCTAGAACAAATACAAAGACAGTTTTGAAATCCTCGTAACATTGCAAACAAACTGATAGGCCTGAATTTTCTGTTTGAAATTTTTATCAATACTTAAAATATACCGAATTTTTGGGTTTTGAACAAGCAGAAAAAAAGACAACGTAGAAATTGGAAAATCGAATGCTATCAGTTTGTTAAAATTGTTCCAAGGATTCTAAAACTGTCTTTGTATTCTTCCTAACATAAAAACTCAATGACTTCTATTCCTTTGAATTTTGAAAATAAGTGACTTTACAGCATAGGCCAAAAACAAAAATTTTTGTTGAAGTGTAATATAATGGAAAATTTATGTAATTGAATGCTGTTTTCATTTTTATTTCGATAATCTTCATGCATAACATCATATTCACACTGCGAATTGTAATTTACAAAAAAAAATTAATTTTTTTTACTTCATAAAATTATGAAATTTTTTGTTTTCAGTCTGATTCTTATGAAATTTGACTTTTATATGTAACTTTTGAAAAGAAACACAATTTCTTCCACACATTTTTTTATCCAGGCCTTAGTTTTTGAAAAAAAATTTACATATTGGTTTTTAATCCATTGGTTTTGATATTTCAAAAGAATAGATGTCGCGTCTTACAAGACACGAAAAATTTGAAGAATTTTGACAATTTATTCCGGCGACATTTTGCGGATCCGCGCTGGTCCGCAAGAGTGACGCAGCGTGTTATTTGAATTGAAGTGCTCGTGGGAGGAACAGGTTCCCGGATAATCTTAAGTTTCTGTGTCTTTTAAAAGTGAATTCGTGTTAGAAATTTATTTTAACTTGAACGTGTTACCTTAGTGGCTACATTTGTCGATCGCCTTAACATATTTGTGTTTAGATAGCGGTGAACAGCCGGCTTCTAGAGCATTCGAGGATGCTTCCGGTGGCCGGTGAACCACCCACATTAAGCCAGACTAGCCGTCGTAACGTTTCATAGCGAGTGTGCAGCAGTGTAAGCTGGAATGTCAGACAGGTTCAGTGAGTGTGTGGTTCTCACAGATTTGCCTGTTGAATAATTTAACTCTGAGGTTAGGTTTAATATGTGCATTCTCATGCTCAGTTTTAACAACTCAGCATGGGAAAGCTGGAGTGTCAGACAGGTTCAGTGAGTGTGTGGTTCTCACAGATTTGCCTGTTAAATAATTTAACTCTGAGGTTAGGTTTAATATGTGCTTTCTCATGCTCAGTCTTAACAACTCAGCATGGAGAAAGCTGGAGTGTCAGACAGGTTAAGTGAGTGAGTGGTTTTCACAGATTTACCCGATTCCTATTTTCTCTCATTGTTCAAAGTGATTTCTGTATTAACGTCTAAATGTTTTTTTTTTGCTTGCTCAGCAATGTTTGCATAATAGTCGGGCTATGTAAGCATGTTGTCATAGAAAATAAATACAGCGTTGTAAACAGTGTCATAGGCAGTAAATGTAATATGTAGAGACTGACATTTCAATGCATTTGAATTGACACAGAAGATTTATCTTAAGTTTATTACATTTCATGGATGAACACAGAAATAATACAATTTCATATTTAATTAAGAATACAAATCAACCACTGCTTCACTATTGAAAGATTTGTGTACTAAAAATAAAAACTATGCGCTGGTCCTTCCATGGATTAGACATCAGTTGTTGATATTGAAAAATTCATGACACATCGTGCTAAACTTGTACCAACTTGGAAACATGATTATTCTTGTCTTTGTATTGCGCTCTCTATAACATTCGTTAAGTAAAAGATATGAAACAAAGTAAAATATTTTTTAGTCGATTGGCTTCTCACCTATGAACTGTGCAGGGCAAGTTGCGCCAGTCAGTAAGGTGGGAGCCTAAAGTTACGGCATTCTCAGTAGACTGAGAATAGGCGCAGAAATTTGAGACCACTAGCCCATGTGATTTGTGTTTCCAGAGCGACGTTGATGAATGTGCACTTGCTGCTTGGTGTTTAAATTAAGCGAATTGGTGCATCTTAAGTCTGATTCTGCGGCTGGATAGGCTGTAGTACTAGTCCGCTGTTACATTTCAGCTTGTCCCCGCGTCAGAGACCTAATTTTTGCTGTCTCTTTTCCACAGGTAGAGTAAAGAAAAAGACAAAAGTAGTCGCCTATTTTATGTGTTAAAATAGGCTATTCCAGGCCTAAAGTGAGGGACCTTCCCCCACCGTCTGTGAGTATTGTTGCACATATTTAATAGCCTAAAAATCATAAAACTTCCATGTGTGATTTACAAAACTAGACTTGCCTTGTCATGTACTTCATGTAGAGGATGAAATGTGTTCCTTATCTTGAGAGTTTTAAATTCTAAAAGGCTGGTCAGGACGCCAAAAAAATGTTGTAATCAATGCGTGTGCGAGTAGGTTGTCCTTTTTGGTCCTGTGCTTGTATTGCAAATGTGTTTTTAGAAATGTGTTTTCTAGCGATGTGCTCCGTGAGTGAAGACTTATTCTCTTCCCTGTAAATGCAACAGAAACTTCTTCTTGTTTCATGAATCTCTTCCTTAGCTTACTGTTTTGCGAACCTTATGCTTAGTTTCCGCGTTCCCTCAACTCCATGCTAGATGGTGCCTTCCTCTTTCCTCTCTTGGGACTTCTTTGTCGTGGTTGAGGGAGGCTAAAACTTTCTTATATAATAATAATAATAATCGTAACATTGTGAATCGTCGTTGTGCCACGTCGTTAGCAGGGTGGCGAATTCCCTTTTTATGTGATATTATTCTATGGCCTCTTATGTCTCACTCAGCTATTTCTCGTGTACCCTCGAGGTATGAATTCATTTTCTTGTTGTGCGGTGCTATATAAATTAATTGATCATTCGACTACGATCTTAAATTAGGATTTCTTGTCATGCAATTCCTGGTCCGAGCCTGAATCATACCTGTCTGTGCAGATTTACGGAGTCGTCTGGATAAGAAATAAAACCGAAGAAACCTCGTAATCTTTTGGATTCCTTGCGGCTTCCGTTCTATTGTGTGCCGAAGCGAAGATAGTAATTCCGCTAGCGCACAATACAATAGAACTCATTGAGTTTTTATGCTAGAACAAAAAAAAAGACAGTTTTAGAATCCTTGGAACATATCTAACAAAAGTACATTCGCAAATTTTCCATTTCTTCTTTTGTTTTCTTTTTATATGGGGTCGAAATGTGGTCGAAAATTCAAGATTTTGGTCCCCTTACCCCCCCTTGGGGGGGGATCTATTGTCCGTAGCGCCATAAAATTTTAGGACCGAATAGTCCACCACCTAAGGGTCCTTTTCTAACAAAAACAGGAAAAATGACCATCGTAGAGAAAAGGGGCCTCGGAGTGCCCCCTTCAGAGTGTTATTTGCACTTGGTTTTGCTGGGGGACGACTTGACAGTCCTCAACCTTGGGACACATGATCTCGTTGAATTACTTGACATCTCGACTTCTTGACCTCTTGACTAATTGCATCGTCATCCATCATTTTGTTCTGCAAGTTAACACACTGAGGGCACCATTTCCTTAGGTGGGTATAGAATAATTGACGTAAACGTCATAGGTGAACATAATTGCATTCATTTTCTTGCCTTTCTTACTCCTGGCTTGTCCACTTTTCATATACTTATCCTAACTTTCTCTGTCCACACATAGTATAAGTTTGGAGTGTCTCTGCTGGGCAACTGGGTCTACGGTTGCAGCAGCCGCTAGTTACAAGGTACTTAAATCTGATATTTGAACTTTTCTTATTTCTTATTAGACCATTAATTGAATTCCTCATCATTTCTATTATTAACATCATTACTATCTTTGCTAACCTTAACAATTTTTTTCCAGCTACTCAAGCGATCGCCCAGTAGTTATCGAGCGGTGCCTCCCTTTGACCGACTGAGTGTGTCAAGCCGTCTACCAATCGGCTGAACCACGACGTCGACGACGACCGTCCGTCCGTTACTGTCCGTCCGTTCGTCGCAGGACGAGAGAGGGGTCATAGGCCGGCCGGGTACCACCTGCCTGCAAGTCGGCTAAACGCTGACCGTCACTGGCTACAGGTGCTACGGGGGTTGGCAGGCGTTCGAGCTGCAAGTGTTAGAGGCCGTTGGCAAGCGACCTATTTCTGAATAATTCTCATATTAGGTTTTAACTGACGGCGCAGTCGGCCCGAGGTGCTACGAGGCCCGCCGTGTGCCGCCGGCGTACCGTCCCTGTGCATTAACTTTAAAATTTAATCTTTGTGACGTTCTGAGAACTATAAAATAAAGAACCGTAACGAAACCTATTGTCTAAAATTAGTATTTAATTAAGTTTGAAAATTGTGTATGTGCTTTGAATGCCAAGATCGCCTTCTTTCGACTTGGTTATTTTAACATTGTTTTAAGAAGCGCTGACTAAGTGCGTTTGGTTTCTTGAATAAAATGAATTGCATAAACCTTCCTGTTTTAATATTTGCGCCTTATCCCTTCATGGCGACTTAATACTAGTGCAGTCCTAAGTTTTCACCATGAAATCAAAATTTAATCTGCATTACTCAAACAAAAGTCATAATGAAAAGTAGATAGCGCTCGTAATGAACACGTGAACTGGTATTTTTTAAAGCAGTTTTCAACAAGAACATATAATTCACGAGCTACAATACTTTTACAAAATCTGGAAAAATATTGACGCTGTCATAAGTTTTATAAATACAATGTGTCATCAGAAAGATATCACTATACAGCCCTTATCGCTACCTTCTTTGGAGTCCTGCCGTTTTTGTCCAAATTTGCTTTACTTTTTGCTTTTTCCGCAAAGTTATTTATTCTTCTACGTATATCTTCCTCAAATCCTGGATGCATTTGAAATTTTGATGGGATATCAATTTTCATAAGCAACAAATTTCTAATAGGGTTAAGTCCGGATAATAGCATAGCCATTTGAGTAGCTTTACATAGTGATCTGTCAGCGATTTCTTTACCGACATCACTGCATGTTCAAGTTCATTGTCTTAATGGAAGATCCAATCTACTGGAAACTCCAGTTTTGTCTTAACGAATGCAAGTTCGAGCTCAAAATACTTTGGCATAATTCTCATTTATTCTACCCTCTATTATATGTATACTGCCAGTTCCGTTCGCAGAAAAATATCCCGAACACGACGCTACCTTCGCCAAACTTCAAAGTCAGAATTACGTTCTTCGATGCAAAAGCAGAACCGTCTTCGCTCGAAATATGAATAGGTGAATCGAAACACAATAATTTAATTTCGGTCTCATCTGTCCATAGAATACCAGCCAAAATATTCTGAATTTGGTCTTATATTCACTGGTAAATTTCAACCGGGCTTCCCAATATCGTTTCAAAAACAATGAAGATTTCCTTGAAGAGCGCAATTTCAGTTTATTTCTGTAGAGTTTATTGAACGGTGTGCGAAGTGAAACACTTGTACCACAAGCTGACAAATCTTCTTGCAACTCATTGCACGTGATAGTTAGATTGTTTTGAACTTTTTGATGCATTTTCTTCAAAGATTTTAGAGATATATTTAATAGAGTACAAGACTTTTTACGGTTTCCTATGGTTTCTTGTGTTTTATGCTTAGAAAAACTAAATCAATTATCCCAAACTGAATGGTAAGATTTTTTGATATCTCTTTGGATGTAGGTAGTCCTTTTTCTTCTTTTCTAAATAATCATTCTATTATGCAGATGATGTTCAAATTGCAATAACAAGTTCTGTATCGGAAATACCACAGACGCAAATTAAAGCCGAAACGTTACTGACTAGTCTGAAATCATGGTACGACCGAAATGGTCTCAAATTAAATGCTAATAAAACACAATGCATTATTTTTGAATCCATAGATGCAATTAAAAAAAACTTTAGATCTTACTCTTGCAGTTGGAAATGATAAAATTGACGCATCAAAAAAAGTTAAAAATCTAGGTATCTGGTTCGATAGAAACATGTCCTTCAAATCTCATTTTGAGAATACTTGCAACAAAATTTACGGAACTTTAATGTTTTTTTCATCGCATAAAGAGGATGCTAGACGAAAAATTCAGATTATTAGCCATTCAGATTAGGTGTTGTGTCAGACTCGGTCTCGGTCGGACGTGCGGGGTAATGGGGCGGTAATTGTTGAAAATGCAAGGGGGAAATAACCTAGCCATGCGTAAAAATTATACTATCAGTGAATGTGTTTGCTACCTGTGGAACTGCGAAAGGGAAAAAATAACTTTTGTCTTATTTCTGCTTAAATCAGTGCACTTTAAATGAAAAGCCAACAAAGCAGTGCTGGCAAGGGTTGTGAAATAGTGTGCTCAGTCCGGTCTCGAACGATAGGCCTGAGTGAAGAGTGAAGTGGCCTTGTTCCCTCAGTCTCCCCTTGCCGAGCCCGCACCCCCCCCCCCTTTCCGAGCCCGCACCTCACCCCCCCTTTCCCGTACACCTGCTTCCCGTCTTCTGACCGTTCAGAGCATAGCATGGCAAATCCTGAACTTTTTCCGCGTCAAACAACCAAAGAAATTACGTTTGTTTCGATCAATTTTTGGCAGTGTCAAACCTCTCAGTTTCAGTTTTTGTTCACTTCCTACGTGGCCGAGACGGCAAATGTGCACGAAAGAATTATAGCGCTCAATTTATAGTTTTGTATATAATTCTAACCAAGCCTCGAGTAAAGTTTCAAAGGATTTTAAATCGTTGTTTTAGTACAAATTCAAGATTCGGTGAATCAGTTGTATACTAAATGAGTGATTGTCTCTGACCTTAAAAATTAAATCAAATTAAATACTGTAACTCAGTCCCCAATTTCCGTAAAACTCATGAATTTCACGCAGTAATAAATTTCTCTTCAGCGAATCCGTTATTAGGACTGCGAACAAATCTGTAAGCTTTTAGCAGATGTGGGGTGCCCAGAAAAGTAAATTACTTCTCTGATAAATTATTACTTCTAAAAATTCAAAATTCCTATGGCCCATCCGGCAATATTTTGCACCCACATCCGGTAGTGCCCCACATTTGGTTACGCCTCACATTTATTTATTCCCAACATCCTGTTGAGCATATGAATCGTGGTAAAATTCTCTTTCTGTCCGTATGTTGTACAAGCTATGAATTTTGATTTTGAGTATATGTTTGTTTACCCATTTCTGCCAATATTATGTAAATATTTGCCAATTATGAGTGGTAACCGGCTTACACTGTATCTCCATTTTATCCCATGTACCCATGTCCGCATGATGTTGTGGTGAATATCGAGAAGATATGAAATATGTTTTTGATGGCGATAGGGCTTTGCATATTTTTAGGGCATATTTTTCATTTCTCATTCAACTACCCTTGACAGAGATAGACTATTGGCACGCCACGTATGGTTTGTCTATTAGTACGCCTCGTATATTTTGTCTATTAATATGCCTCGTATGGTCTACCTATTTGTACACCTCTGATAGCTTGTCTATTAGTACACCTCGTATAGTTTGTCTATTATTATGCCTCGTATGGCTTATCTATTTGTACACCTCGGATGGTTTGTCTATTAGTACTCCTAGTATAGAACTTTTGTTAGACTATTAGCACACCACGAATGGTTTGTCTATTAGTACGCCTCGTATATTTTGTCAATTAATATGCCTCGTATGGTCTATCTATTTTTACACCTCTGATAGGTTGTCTATTAGTACACCTCGTATAGTTTGTCTATTATTATGCCTCGTATGGCTTATCTACTTGTACACCTCGGATGGTTTGTCAATTAGTACTCCTCGTATGGAACATTTGTTTTAGGATGTCCTATATTAAGAAACTTTTAAAAGCCAATATGTTGGCATGTATCTCATGTGGCAACTTGGAAATAAATATTTTTTCTTTTTTTTTTTTCTATTGTGCTTCGTACCTATTTTTTTGTTACAATAGAACATGGATGTTGAAAAATTTCTAATGTACACAATCAATTATTGATTCACCAAATTAGCTTAGATTATTATCATGTTCTTTTGATGGACAATTTTGGTTAACTAGTGACGTTAAATGTGAGAAGGGTAAAAAAAATTTCTTCTCTGAAGGAACTTTTAAATTTAAAAATTGAAAAAACTTGATCCAGCAACTTTCGTAAATAATTTGCCATGTTAAAAAAAATAGAAAAAAAATAGAAAGTGTACTCTGGTAATTTCGCATCTTTTGGGAAAATAACAGTGACCATCATTCGTGAACTATTTCTATGTTACAATAGAGCATGAATGTTGAAAAATCTCTAACGCACACAATCAATTTCTGATTCACCAAATTGGCTTACATTATTATCTTGTTTTTTATGGAAAATGTTGGTTAACTAGTGACGTAGAACCTGAGAAGGATAAAAAACTTTTTCATCTTCGGTTTCTCTCATCTGTTATTGTAAAAAAAAACATCATGTTGAGTGTATATGACGCTAACTGTGGAACTGCGAAAAGAAAAAAAAATAACTTTTGTCTCATTTCTGCTTAAAACAGTGCAATTTAAATACGAAGCTAACAAAGCAGTGCTACCAACACGAAGGAAATGGTGTGCTCAGCCCAGTCTCGACCTATAGGCCTGTCTGTCTGAAGTGTTCTTGTCCCCTCAATCACCCCTCACCGAACCCCTTCACTCCCCCCCCTCTTCCCGTACCCCTGCCTCCCATCTCTCTGACTGTTCAGAGCATGGCAAATCCTGATGAACTTTTTCGCTCCAAGCAACCAGAGAAATTACGTTTGATTTGATAAATTTTTGGTAATGTCTAACATCTCAGTGAAGTTTTTGTTCACTTCCTACGTGGCCAAGGCGAAAAATGTGCACGGAAGAATTATTGTGTTTCGTACCTCCGTTTCCCTACTGACACCGAATAGTTTAAAACATCATAGCTATACAATTACAACGCACAATGCATCACTACGAGACTCGCTTCGCAGGCCGGAAAGTGCCGTTCTCTGCACAAATGTTGCCCTACACAACATCCCGAAAAAATGGTTCTCTCAGGGGCAAAAATACGACTTTACCAAGCAAAGTGCCTGCAAGTAGGGGACCTACATCCTCTCACGCACAAGATTCTAATGCTCAAAAGACGGGAGACTTGTTAACAGCTGCCAGTAACCCCGTCAAAGAATGTGTGTCACCTTCCGAAGCAACGTCAGTGAAGACTATGCAACCAATATCGCCGGATGAGGGAAAACATATCTGCCAAACCTCCAGCAATCATTTGAAGGTTCGAAGCAGTGAAGTCTCAGCCGCAGCACCACAACCACCTGCTCCTCATCTGAACGAGCAAAACAGCGTGCCAGCTCCCCAGCTCTGCGTCAACAACAACGCTCCGAACTGTCCGCCAGCGGCGGGGACACAAACACCATCCTCATCAGTGGTACAAGAAAAAATAGTTTTTACTAATAAGGACATTTCAAGCGTGGTAGACTTTTCTCATTCTCCAGATAATATGTTCGATAATTTTCGCCCACAAACCGATACTGGCAGTAAATTACCCCAGAGCGCAAGCTGTGAAAACAAAATAAAATTTCCAGTACAGAGCAATAAGAATAACACTGTTGCTTCTTTTAATGGCTACTTGCACCCGCTTCAAATAACAAGCTCTCAAAAAATTCATGAAATTATTCACAATTTGTCTCTAACAACAGCGTTTTTCAATAAATCCCTAAGACAACGTGAGCCTCCCAGCCCGTCGTCGATTTACTCTACAGAATCAAACATTCAGAACCTAACCGAACAGCTTTTTGCTTTAAATTCACATATAAGTTCTCAAGACCTTGCACCTGTGGTACCTGCTAGTATCTCTTGCGAAATCGACTCCAATTGTCGAGAACCTTACGACACTTTGCTGCTAGGTGATAATATCCTAAGCACGATCAGAAGAAAGGACATCGATCGCTCGTGCTGGATCAAAACTGTTCCATCAGGGCGCTTCGATGACCTTCTCCATACTGTAAATTGCATGCCTAGATTTAAAAATTATATACTAAGTTTTGATGGTCTCTGCCACTCGCCCTCAGACCTTGCTCGAATCAAACAACAAATTGTAAGCAAGTACGCACTTTCTCGTATTTATATTGCCAATGCTTGCAGTGCAAACGAATTCAACAAAGCGAGGCATTTTTGCAAAAACCTGGGTTTAAACTTGATTCAATTTCAAACTTACCCAGAAAATGAAAATGGTGACGCACTCAATAACTTTCAATGGCCTCGGACCCAGGAAGAAAACTTCTGTTTTCTTCAACAACTTGCAATGAAATCAACACTGCGAATCACCGTGCCATATTGTTCTCGTTTCAACAAATTTCAAGCAATAAATGGAATTGTAGATCATTCCAATGAATCGAAAAATTCACGGAATGAGACAAATAGTCTCACATTAGACTTTCAAAAAGAATATAAGCCTATGCACATCACTGCACATGGTACACCAAATCCTTCAAAATTGATTGCGTCATCAAGCAGAGGTCTGAGTAACTCACTCACCCACAGCATGAGGAACGTAAATAAGCCTGAGCCTTTCCCTGATTCGATCTCAGACAAATATAATGTCAGTACGAAAAATAAATTTGCGTTACTTGCAACAGACACAAATAGTGATTGCGACATGCCCTCCTTTTCAACCAATTCTCAACTTTCCAGTGAGTACGCAGGAACCAAGGAAAGTCAAGCGAATACCGATATTCAAAACTATTCCAAAGAAAATCAAATTATTCGGAAAAAATCTGATGCCTCTGCCGGGCCTCCGTCGAACGACCAAACTAATACTGCTACCGAAAAATCAACAGTGAATCAAATCTGCACACGCGTTGCACACACACTGGACGACTTGAAACGATCGCTCAAATTGGAGCCTGCTTACACTGTAGGTGACGGACACTGTCTCCTCCACGCCGTAACGACGCAGCTTGCTTCACAACAAAATTCGAAATGGAATTATATATCTCTGAAAAAAGCCATCAAAACTGAGAGCTCCAGAAACAAGGACCAGTATGCAAAATTCGTTGACAAGAACAGTGGCAGTTTCGAACAACTCATCGATAAATACATCGATAGAAAAGTCTTCGATCACGCAGTTGGAGACCTCATACCCCAAATAATTTCTAATGTAACGAGAACACCAATTCACGTATTTGATGAAAGAGACAATGGGATTTGGAAGACGACAATCTCCCCTACATCAAATGCTCTGATAAACTGTCCTCCGGTAAACATACACCGGAAACAGGACCACTATAGCGCCCTCTTGAAAATGCGTGATGAAAATCGTGTTGCTCCCTCCCCCATTTTGTGACTAAATAACAGTGATCAAATTGAATATGAAGCTGAAATCACAAACAATGAACGCGGCAATAAAGACCTAGAGACGAATACTAAATGCCCTGCTAGACCTAAAAAATGCAATAACTCCACTAAAGATCTGCCTATTGAGGTAAATAATATCAAAATATTGCACATAAATGCTCGCAGCCTCAATGGTGAAATGGATGACGTACGAGTAATGTTGATCACTAACGATATCGATATTTTATGCGTATCTGAAACATGGTTCGATTCACGAGTCGAAAGCTCATATCTCAGCATTACCGGGTACAAATTGTACCGTTATGACGGAGTCAAGAGTAAGAGAGGTAGCGGATCATGCATTTTCATCAAAGATGTCTACTCTACAGCAGTGTGCTCTCCGTGGCACAGCGGTTAAGGGATCGGACTTGCATGCTGGAAGTCGCGGGTTCGTTCCCAGCGCTGGCGCGGAGATTTTCCCCGTTGGGTATAAGGGAAAGCTCAAGCACAATACCCCACTCAACCCAGGTGTCGGAAATGGGTACCGGCTTTACGGGGGAACCGTCATGGTGTCCTATATATAGGGTTAGTTATAAGACATTTGAAAAACCAATGCTAAGATCATATGTATCAGGCTTGATTGGAAATAAAGCATCCCAAAGATGCCGATGTTAACCTCTACATCCTTAGTTCCGATAAAAGAAAAATGCGAGGACATAGAAATGGTTTGGCTCAATGTTCAAGTAAACAAACACAAGTCTTTCATTATCGGCAGTCTTTACAGACATCCGTCAGCATCTCTTCGTCCAACATTAGATTTCATTGAAAATACGCTTAGATCAATCTCTGCAGCCAAAAAGTCTTTCTATGTTTTCGGAGATTTTAACGTGGATCTGACAAATAAAAACAATCAGCTAAGCAAGATGCTGCACAGACTTAATCTTTCTCAAATGGTCCAAGAACCAACGCGAATTATAATTACCAACACTTCTAAAACTCTTCTTGACCTAGCAATTACCAACAATCCCCAAGCAGTACTCAGCACAGAAATCTTACCGTCCTTTTCTGATCACCATTCGGTAGAATGCCAAATCAATATTGCAAAAGAGAAACAGAAATCTAGTTACATTACATATCGCATGAAAAACCACTACTCCCCTGAAATATTTCAAGAAAAGCTATTAGACAGATGGAGTGAATTTCAAGGCATGGAAAACACCAATTATGTCAATCTACAAGTTTCGCTTTTCAACGAAAATTTCGTATCAGCTCTAAACGAATGCGCACCTTTCACTACGAAGAAAGTTAAGCCAAGAATTTCTAAATGGATGACAGATGAGATAAAACATTTGAGCAGAGCTAAAAGAAATTTGCAGCGTGAGTACAAACTGAATAAATCAGACAGTACGCGTCGAAAATTATATAAAGATCATGAGAAGATCCTACGAAGAAAAGTTAAGGAAGCAAAACGGGACTACTTCCACAAAGAACTCTTGGCGGCAAAACAAAACCCTAAAAGAACTTGGGAAATCATTAGAGAAGCTGCTCAGTATAAAAATTCAGACTGCAAAAGCACTTTTGACAACCCCTCAGAAATGGCGAATGACTTTAACACTTTCTTCTCAAAAGTTGGCGAAGATGTTTTCAATGAAGTATCCAGGACAGTTTCAGACACATCTACAGAGGCAAATCTGAGCGATGTTTCATCCCCAAATAGTAACAACAAGTGGAGACCAAAGCCAGTTAGCGTCATAGAGATACGAAAAATCTTATACTCACTAAAGAATACTAAAGCGACTGGACATGATGGCATAAGCCTCCAACATATAAAAGACAGCTTCCCTGTCACAGCACCCTTTATTCGCTTGATAATAAATACATCTATAGTCACAAACAAGTTTCCCGATCAATGGAAACTATCCATAATTAAGCCATTACATAAATCTGGTGATATCGACATAGCGTCAAACTACAGACCAATCAGTCTCCTGCCTGTTATGTCCAAAATATTAGAAAAAGTAATAACAAACCAGCTCTCGTCTTACATAGACGAGTCACATCTACTGCATCGCAATCAATATGCTTACAGGAGGAATACCAGTGCTCAGGACGCCCTGTTAAACATAACAGAAAAAATTTACAATGACATTGACCGAAAAAAATTAACTCTCTTACTATTGCTTGATCTCTCCAAAGCTTTCGACAGTGTTGAGCATAAGAAACTTCTACAAAAAATTTCAAACCTCAGAATAGACACTCAGTGGTTTGAAAGCTACCAACGAAACCGCTCTCATGCAGTGTGCTTGAATAACAAAATGTCATCATTCATACCAAATAACTTTGGCGTTCCTCAAGGTTCAATCATCGGCCCACTCCTATTTTCAATTTTCATCAACGATTTTCCCACCATGCCGGCAAACACAAAAATCTCAATGTATGCTGATGACGTACAAATTGCCATGACAAGCTCAACAGCGGATTTAACAGAAACACAAGCCAACGCTGAAAACCTTCTGAGAAATCTGAAATTGTGGTGTGACCATAATGGCCTCAAACTTAACGCAAGTAAAACGCAATGCATTATTTTTGGATCACAGAATGCGACTGAAAATTTACCACCATTCAAGCTAACATTTGGAGACGATACAATTAAACCAGTCGATACGGTTAAAAATCTGGGTGTTTGGTTTGACAAAAATATGACTTTCAATTCACACGTCGAAACAATGTGCAACAAAATTAACGGAACCTTAATGTTCTTCCATCGTATAAAGAACACACTTGACGAAAAATCTAGATTATTAGTGATTCAGTCTTTAGTTTTATCGCGTCTGGACTACTGCAGTCTTGTGTGGGGAGACTTACCTAAATGTCGTCAGGAAGAGTTGCAAAAATGTGTAAACTTCGCCGCCAAAGTGGTATGCAAATGAAATTTCAATAAATACGATCATGTCACCCCTCTTTTAAGAAAACTCGACTGGATCCCAATTCCGAACAGATTCATGATCCAGAAAGCTCGACGAGTATTCTCCTCTCTGTACCTCCCCCAAAGTAATGCAGAGGTGGTAAAATTTTTTCCATCTAATATCCCAAACGAAAGACCAAACCGGAGGAACGATGTTTTAGTCAGTTACCGTTCATCTAACGTGGGACAAAATGCTCTCTCAGTTTCTGGAGCTTTTTTGTGGAACAAGCTTCCCCAGCATATCAAAAACTCTAAAACTGGAAAAGAATTTAGAGTAAATGTGTCACGTCATTTTGCATCTCTGTCATAGGGCCTGCAGCATCTCGGTGTGAGCTTCCCTTCTATCAGAAATTTTAATTTTTCCTGAAATTTCTGTTAGAAATTTAGAAACTGTTTCATTTTACGTTTGCTAAGCGATTCGTATATTCATCTTACTTATTTCTGTCGACAACAATGAGCACCACAGCCGTCAGTTCAGTGCAGCAGAACGAACGTTCTTTCCATAATTAGGAGTATTTCCTCATCTTTATTTTGTTATTTCTTTCTCTTTTCTGTATTAATATTTAACGTCCGTATGACAAATATACCATGAAATACATTTTGTGTGTACACCAATAAACAGGTTTATAGATGTGAGGGTTGTGCAAAGTTTATAATGAATTAAATTTTTGGCTAACGTTGTCTCGCTATTTCAAAATCATTCTCGAAGATGTTTCCCATCGATTTTCGGCTGAGCTGGGGGGAAAGGGGTAATTTAAGCATTGCATTTAGTCTTTTTATTTTAATTTTTTTTCGTGCGTTCAGCGCACACTAGCACTGAACTTTCAAATCGGAAAAAACTCTAAATTTCTGTAATCAAAATTATTATTTTGGATCAATACCTAATCTTCCTATATGTGCCAATTTTGTGAATATTCTCCACTCAGATGTGATATCCGGCCACAATGTTACTCCATTTTATCCCACGTACACATATCCGTATAATGCTGAAGAGTTGTGTTGCTTCTTGACTATAACCTGATTTTTCTTAAAAATTTCTGTGAAGAAATTAAAAATAAGCTCATTTTTATGTTTTTCGAAGTCTTCTCTTCCTTTTAGTTATTTTTTGCGAAAAATTTCCTAGGATTACAGTGAGCTCAGCTGTCATTTTCTGTGTAGTAGATGGTAGGTTGCTTCTTTCTTTTATCTTATATATGTATTTTTTTCTAATATTTTATTTTCAATAATTAGATATATTAATATGTGTGTGTACATATGTAGGTATATATATGTATCTACATAAATAGATATACATGTTTCTATTTCATTTCTTTACGCAAAAACCAATCGGTTAATAAATTTCATTGCAATAGCGAAATGATTCAAAAATAGATCTAGCGATTCCCCAGAGGGCGTTTCTGTGAATCGGATTAATTTCATATATAATTAATGAAATAAAGTGCAGTTTGAGCATAAGAATCGTAGTAAAATTATCTTTCTGTCCGTATGTTGTACAAGCTATGAATTTTGATATTGAATATATGTTTGTTTACCCATTTCTACCAATATTTTGTAGATATTTGTCAATCATGATTGGTAACCGGCTTACACTGTATCTCTATTTTATCCCATGTACCCATGTCCGCATGATGTGGTGAATATCGAGATGATATGAAATATGTTTTTGGTGGTGATAGGGCTTTGCATATTTTTAGGGCATATTTTTCATTTCTCATTCAACTACTCTTGACAGAGATAGACTATTATCAAGCCACGTGTGGTTTGTCTATTAGTACGCCTCGTATATTTTGTCTATTAATATGCCTCGTATGGTCTATCTATTTTGTACACCTCTGATAGCTTGTCTATTAGTACACCTCGTATAGTTTGCCTATTATTATTATGCCTCGTATGGCTTATCTATTTGTACACCTCGGATGGTTTGTCAATTAGTACTCCTAGTATTGAACTTTTGTTAGACTACTAGCACACCACGAATGGTTTGTCTATTAGTACGCCTCGTATATTTTGTCAATTAATATGCCTCGTATGGTCTATCTACTTGTACACCTCTGACAGTTTGTCTATTAGTACACCTCGTATAGTTTGTCTATTATTATGCCTCGTATGGCTCATCTACTTGTACACCTCGGATGGTTTGTCAATTAGTACTCCTCGTATGGAACATTTGTTTTAGGATGCCCTGTATTTAAGAAACTTTTAAAAGCCAATATGTTGGCATGTATCTCATGTGACAATTTGGAAATAAACATTTTTTATTTTTTTCTTTCTTTTCATTCAATCCCTGGAGTTATCGCGCATTGACTACTGCAACCTAGTATAGGGAGACTTAACTCAAGACCTTCAAAGGGACTTACAAAAGAGCATGAACTTTGCTGCCAAGGTGGTATGCAACGGTAATTTCGAAAGAAGTGATCACGTAACCCTGCTCCCGAATAAAGTCCGGGGGATTCCTATCCAAGAAAGGCTCCTCATGCAGAAGGCCCAATACGTATTCTCCTCGTTATATCTTCTTCCGAGCAATGCTGAGATAGTGCGTTTCCATCCACATACTGTAACCAACCAAAATCCGAACAGAAACAATAATATCTTAGTCAACTATCGTTCATCTCACTTAGGGCAGAAGGCACTGTCCATATCAGGTGCCTTACTGTGGAACAAACTTCCCCTGAGTATTAAAATCCCTCAAAGACCGAGAGAATTTAAAGCCAAAATAATTCGTCATCTTGTGTCTCAAAAATAATTCTTAGTTACAGATCATACTGAATAAGTATTCACGAATATCATTTGCCTGGTATCTCCAATGCTGATTAATCTCCCCTGCTCATTGTTTTATGATTTAGGACATTACACAACAGTTTTTAGGTATGCGTACGTATTATGATTTGATCGCCTACACGCTGGGAATTGCAAACATGCTTACTTGTACATGTGTGTACGTATATGGGTGCATGTGCACATATGGGTGGGCATATGTGCACATACACCAGTGTGCACTGGACTAGCAACTAGCATATAAACTATAAATACCACCCTTTTTTCACTCCCAACTCCTAACACTTCCCAACACCTCATTTCATTTTATTATTGCAAAACAATCCAAAGCTCATATTTCTTGTACATGTAAAATGTCAAGTTTTCAACCCACAAAGTTCAGTATCTTTATTGCTTTCATGAATTAACAAGCTCTATTCTACCTAAATAAACCAGCCTCAGGAAATATTTTATGTCTTTCCTCTCCGTTGTTCATTTTCCTAATTTGAAACCCTTATAGGACATTCATGTTTTCTTTCTTTTCACTTCCAAAAATGTTCTTGTTAGACTTGTGTAGTGCAAATTCTCATATCATCTTTTACGCTCTAGAGTATATTATGACAACCGCACCTAGGCCGTTGATCTCACGTATTTCTGCAATTATGCTGTACTTAGGAACAGTTGTAGAACAATCGTTTTCATGTTTCTAACTCAGGTAGAGCGTTTTGTGCCACTATTATTAGTACGGAAATATGAAATTCATGGTGTGATAAAAGATATTTTCTCCGAGTCTCTCGATTGGAATGCTAGTTTATACTAACTAGTTTACACTGATATTTGCGCACGTGCTTACTTGTGTATATGTGTACGTGTGTACGCTATGTGTGCGTAAATGGGTGTTTGTGTCACTACGTAATACATCATATCACTTCACTATTGTAAAGCACTTATAAAAAATATATATATCTTTTTGCGGCGCGATCAGCCACATATGATAAATAATACGCTTTTCAACCTATGACCTGTTCGTTACAATATTTAATAAAAAATCGTTACAATATTTAATTAGAAATTGTAAGCAGCAACACAAACTGAAAAAGTTGTTACGAACCACCTTTGCTCATTATCCTATATTTCAGTATATCGCACAGAATTTT
The DNA here is from genome assembly GCA_030386875.1 of Morinoia aosen. Classification (NCBI taxonomy): domain Eukaryota; kingdom Metazoa; phylum Arthropoda; class Malacostraca; order Amphipoda; family Talitridae; genus Morinoia; species Morinoia aosen. The sequence goes on from CM059561.1 coordinate 11,037,187, forward strand.
TTTAGAAGTCATATGTATTATGATTGCCTCGATGCATAGAAATGCAATTGTGTATGTGTGGGTGTTAGGTGTATGTATGATATGTACGTGGGCATGCATGTGCATTGTGTATGCATATGTGTATATATGTAGATATATATATGCACATATGTGTGTACTAAACTAACAACTAGCATGTGAACTAGAGATACCGGTCTTTTTTCTGTTCACTCTTAATTTGTAACATTACCTAACTCGTCATCTCTTTATTATTGTAGAGCATTCACGTAAAAACTATACATTTGCTGTGTGATCATCCATATATATTTAAATAAAATGATAACAACTAATGACCGTTATGTTGAAAAATTTTAACTAGAAAACAAAATTTTTAATTTGCGTGGTGCTCATGCTTGTATTTTTTTCGTGCTTCCTTGAAATGACGTTTTTGAACGTCTGCCCAAACGAGCAATTCTAATATTATTTCCTGAAGACAAGATATTCAAAGTTTTATGTCATGTACATATAAACTGTCATAAGTGTCTTCACCCCACAATGAAATGCATCGTCAATGAAATTGTTTGTCTCTTATAATTACAATTACATGTATCATCAAATCTAGATTAAGCAACATTAGGAGTACATTGCCCTCAATAATTTCTTTTCTACTAGTGACATGGGTATCACAATACTCATGTGTGTGTATCTTCTAAGTGTATTTACTTTGAGATATTTCAAAAACCAATGATCTACCCTCTTTTTTACCGTCTTTATTGAAAATAAACTGCTTTTCTTTCTTTTTTCTTTTCTTTTCTAGGTTATTATTGCCGCGTTCTCTGGGTGTGATTTTAGTTTTAGGAGAAAATTCAATTTGATCAATGTTATTTAGACACAAAATGAGAGCGGGAAAAGCACGACTTTCATCACGCATTTTTACGAGGGCGTTATAGAGGTCCTGTTTTCTGTTTGTGCTTACCGGAGGACAATTTATCAGAGCATTTGATGTAGAGGAGATTGTTGTCTTCTAAATCCCATTGTCTTTTTCATCATAAATGTGAATTGCGTTCTCGACACATAAGAAAGTATTTAGGGTATGAGGTCCCTAACTGCGTGATTTCAGACGTTTCTATTGATGTTTTTATCGATAAGTAGTTGGAAACTGACACTGTTCTTGCAACGAATTTTGCATTGTAGTCTTTGTTTCTGGAGCTCTCAGTTTTGATAGCTTTTTTCAGAGATCTATAATTCCATTGCGAGGTTTGTTGTGATGCAAGCTGTGTCGTTTTTGCGTGGAGGAGACAGTGTCCGTCACCTAAAGTGTAAAGAGACTCCATTTTAAACGATCTTTTCAAGTCATTTAGTGTGTGCAACGTATATGTAAATTTGGTTCACTGCTGATTTTTCGGTATCAGTATCGGTTTGGTCGTACAATGGGGGCCTTGTAAAGGGAAGAGATTTTTTCAGGGGTCGTTTTCCATTGCAGTGATTTTCTACGTGTCTGCGCAAGGGATTTTGATTTCCGCAAAGAGGCTTAATGAGCAATAAATTTTTCCGAATAATTTTATTTGCTTTGGAATGGTTTTGAATATCGTTATTCGCTTGACTTTCCCCTGTTCCTGCGTACGTACTGGAAAGTTGAGGATTGATTGAAAAGGAAGGCATGTCACAGTCACTATTCGTGTCTGTTGCAATCAGCGCAAATTCATTGTTCGTACTTACATCAAAGTGGTCTGAGATCTAGATAGGGGAAGGCTCAGGTTCATTCGCGCTCCTCACGCTGTGGGTAGGTGAGTTACTCAAAGCTCTGCTTTTGAAGCTTTCAATTTTGAAGGGTTTGGTGTATCATGTGCATTGACGTGCATAGTTTTTTTCAGAGTTTTAAGTGAGAATATTTGTTACATTCCATGAAGTTTTCGATTCACTGGAGTGATCTACAATTCCACTTATTGCTTGATATATGTTGATATAAGAACAATGTGGCACGGTGATTCGCAATGTTGATTTCATTGCGAGTTGTCCAAGAAAACAAATGTTTTCTTCCTGGGTCCGAGGCCATTGGAAGTTATTGAGTACGTCAGCATTTTTATTTGCAGGTTAAGTTTGGAATTGAATCAATTTTAAACCCAGATTTTTGCAAAACTTCATCGCTCTGTTGAATTCTTGCTGACTGGAGGCATTAGCATTATAAGTCCGAAAAAGTGCGTACATCCTTGAAATTAGTTTTTTGATTCGAGCTAGGTCTAAGGGCGCGTGGAAGAGACCACCAAAATTTAGTATATAAATTATTAAATCTAGGCATGCGGTTTATAGCATATAGAAAGTCATCAATACGCCCAGAGTGAACAGTTTGCATCCAACACGAAAGATCGATGTCCTTCCTTTTGATTGTGATTAGGATATTATCACCTGGCAGCAAAGTATGATAAGGTTCTCGACAATTAGAGTCGACTTCAGAAGAAGGTGCAAGGTCTTGAGAACTGATATGTGAATTTAAAGCAAAAAAGTTGTTCGATTAAGATCTGAATGTTTGATACTGTGGAGAAAATCGACGACGGGTTAAGAGGCTCACGTTGTCTAAGTGATTTATTGAAAAACGCTGCTGTTAGAGGCAGATTGTGTATAATTTCATGAATTTTTTGAGAGCTTATTTGAAACTGGTGCAAGTACCCATCAAAAGAAGTAACTGTGTGCTATGTATTGGCTGTAATGAAAATTTTCCTTTGTTCTCGAAGCTTACGATCTGGGGTATTTTGCTGTCAGTATCGGTTTGTGCGGGAATATTATCGAACATATCATCTGGAGAATGAGAAGAGTCTACCCCACTTGAAATGCCTGGATAGTATTCTTTATTAATAGCAACTATTCTGTACTCTACCACTGATGAGGATGGCGTTGGTGTCCCCGTCGCTGGTAAACAATTCGGAGCGTTGTTGGTGATGCAGAATTGGGGAACTGACGCGCTGTTTTGCTCGTTGAGATGAGGCGCAGCAGGTGGTTTTGGTGCTGTGGCAGAGATTTGACTGCTTGGAACCTTCAAATGATTCCCGGAGGTTCGGCAGGTATGTTTTCACTCGTTGGGCGATTATGGTTGCATAGTCTTCACTGACGTGGTTTCGGAAGGTGACACACATCCTCTGACGGGAGTACTGGCGGCTTTTTGGGAGTCTCCTGTCATTTGAGCCCTAGGATCCAATGGGTGTGAGGGTGTGGGTCTCCTACTTGCAAGCATTGTGCAAGCTTCGTCAGGCTGTTTTATGCCTTTGAGAGAACCATTTTTACATGATGTCTTGGAAGACAACGTGCTCGCGGCGGCACAGTGGTTAAGGGATCGGTCTTGTATGTTGGAGACGAGGGTTCGTATGCCGGCGCTGGCGCGGCGATTTTCCCCGTTGGGTATAAGGGAAAAGCTCAAGCACAATACCCCACTCAACCCAGGTGTCGGAAATGGGTACCGGCTTTACGGGGGAACCGTCATGGTGTCCTATATATAGTGTTAGTTATAAGAAATTTGAAAAACCAATGCTAAGATCATATGTATCATGCTTGATTGGAATTAAAGCATCCCAAAGATACCGATGTTTGTTTGTTTTTGTTCAGAAAATGCCACTTTCCGAGCTACGAAGCGAGAACCGTAAGGATTAATTGTGCATTATTTGTGCAAAGCTATAACTGGATTCTGAGAACGAAGTAGCTTTTGTAAAGAAGCAGAGCACAAGAAAACTTTGTAAAGAAGCAGAGCACAAGAAAACTCTCGAAGAACAGAATGAGAAAATAAATAGCTTAGCCTTCCGTCTCGACCAGTTGGAAAAAAGTGATCAGCGCCGAGACATTGAAGACAAAAAATGTACTCTCGTCATTTCTGGAAAGGATCTACTGCAATCACACTCGAACGAAATCTGCAAGGAAACCGTCTGCCATCTCCTGAAGGACAAGATCAACATTGACCTCTCCAACACTGACATCCAACATTGCATTTGAACTAAAACATTATAACAAAAAACGTGAAATTCTCAACGCCTGCCGAGAAAAGAAACCAAAGTTCTTCTTCATAAATGAATACCTCATACCTTCACGAGCTAACGCCATGTACATTCTGAGGATGGCCAAAAGGAAATTCCCGGATAAAGTTGGAATCCCAAGAACACAGGATGGAAACATCGTCATATTCAACCCCGGAAACCCAGATTCAAGACGCCGCGAGATCAACACGCCAAATGACCTCGAGCAATACCTGATGCAACAACTAAATATGTCATCGAAGCAGATCATGGGTGACTAGACTAGGTGATCCCCTAATTAGATATGTCAATTTCGTGTTAGTTTAACCTCAACTAGGTATCATGTCAGTTTAACCTCAACTTGATGTTAGTTTAACCTGAATCTATACAAATGTTTAACAGATGTGTTTGTAAACATTTATGACAGCTGTGTGTGAACCTTTGAAACAACGCAATCAGCAATTTTTTACCTCCCAATGTTACTGTGAATTTTTTTCTTTTTTTTTAACCACTAAAGTATTATTACGCCTAAACCATATTAGCTGATTATATCATTGTCGTTATAATCTTCGTATAATCCGATTATATCATTGTCGTTATAATCTATCAGCAATTTTTCACTTACCAATATTACTGTGATTTCTTCTTTTTTTACCACTACAGTTATTATTACGCGTAAACCATATTAGCTGATTGTATCATTGTCATCATAATCTTTAAAACTTATTACCTCTTGTATGTGAACTTGTGAAAACGCCCTCAGCAATCTGTTTGCACCAATGTAGTGATATCGAACTCCAATATTATAATAAATATATAATAGATATGTGTGTAAACATCTATGACATCTGTGTGTGACATTTTGCAACATCGCAATTAGAAATTTTTCACCAACCAATATTACTGTGAATTCTTCTTTATTTACCACTAAAGTTATTATTACGCGTAAACCATATTAGCTGATTGTATCATTGTCGTCATAATCTTTAAAAACTTATTACCTGTTGTATGTGAACTTGTGAAAAAGCCCTTAGCAATCTGTTTGCACCAATGTTGTGATATTGAACTCCATTATCACTCGCTCATGGACTGAGTTTGTGTGTACTCACGAAATCGCGCTAGATTTTTCTTTTTTACTCTATTCTCTCTTACTTAATAAGCTACTTTTTAAACGGGAAAATCCCTTTAAGCTTGACTCCGTATTTCGTTTTAAGCTCTATAGTACCTAATTCTTACTGTTTACTAATTTTAAATGACTGATCCCCCTGAGATATTCGAGGAAATCGATCCAGATCTCAATCATTTGAACAGAATATATCCAAACCTAAACGACTCTCACGAGTGTAGGTATACTAATATATCAAAATTCAGCGAAACTATACGAATAACTGACCGAGATTTCTCACTCCTGTGTTGGAACTGTAGGTCACTCTATCCAAAATTGGAATAGATACAATGTACTATTACTGAACTTAAATATAACCTAGACGTGATTAGCTTCACCGAAAGCTGGCTAGATGACTCGACTAAAGACATAATTCGATTTGAAAATTATCATAGTTACCATTCGCTAAGAAAAAACCAGCGGGGCGGAGGCATCAGCACATATATATCTAACCACATAGACTCGAGAACCATAGCAAGTGCAACAATGAATCAGGATCATATAGAATCACTCTTCGTAGAACTGTCTAGAGATGGTAAACGCATTGTGCTTGGAACGGTGTATAGGCCTCCTACAGCCTGTCCTATATCCTTCCAAAATGAGTTGAATCGTATTATTTCTCAGTTCAACAGGCCCTTATACAATGACATAATAATATGCGGTGACTTCAATTATGATCTACTGAAGCATGAAAGCTATGAACCAATCTCTAATTTCCTAACAACCTTTCAGACTCAATCCTTCCTTCCGATCATTACAAAGCCTACACGAATAACCTCAGAGTGTGCTACGCTGCTTGACAATATCTTTATGACAGACCCTAGTGATTTTCTGTGCTGGAATAATTACTTCTGACTTATCAGATCACTTCTCAGTTTTTCTTATTAAGAAAAATGTCTATATTGCTTGCACCAGGGCACGGGCTGAAACTTGCTCATATCGTAAAATAAACGAAGCAAATCTTGAAGAAATGCGCACCGTTCTAGAAGAATCAATGCCTACATTGCACATCTCTCAACAAAACAATAATACTACGAGCATTGATGAAGCAGTAGTAAAGTTGACTGAAACTATAATGACCGCATACAATCAGTGTTGCCCAATTGTAACTCGTACAGTTACCCCGAAAAATAAACATAAGCCCTGGATTACTAGAGACATCGTGATAAATATAAAGAAACGTCAAGCGTACCTAGCCCTCCTTTGCGAAGGACGAATATCTAGAGAAACATATAACCGATTCAGAAACTATGTAACAAACCAGATAAGAACATCAAAAAAGAACTACTTTACGCTCAAGTTTACTCAATTCAAAACTGACGTTAAAAAGACTTGGCATCTCCTTAACTCTTGCTGTAAACCGAATAATGCCGATAAAAAGAAAATTGAATATGTCATTCAAGATAATGTAAAATATTATGAGAAGAAAGAAATTGCTAAGCTCTTTAACAACTACTTCGTAAACGTAGGGGAAACTATTGCTGATGGTATTCCAAATGAACCTACTGATCACCTGGAATTTATGGATCATATTCGAGAACCCAACTCATTTTTTACGCCTACAAACTCCTCCGATGTAATTACGTGCATAAACAACATGAAAAATAAATCGAGTGGGTTACAAACGTTTCCGACTAAAGTACTTAAAGTTATTGCTGACATTGTAGCCCCACTGATATCAAATATTATTAACCATTCTCTCTTACTAGGCACTTTCCCGAACTCCCTCAAAGTTGCTAGAGTAACCCCTATCTTTAAAAGTGGTGAAAAAACCTGTGTAAACAATTATCGACCTATCTCCATACTACCAATTATTAGCAAAGTATTCGAAAAGATTGTGTATAAAAAAGTGTACACTTATTTTGAACAAAAATCATTTCTTTACGATAAACAATACGGTTTTTGCTCTAAAAAATCAACAACACAGGCTATATTAAATCATTTACAATTCCTCTATTCTAATATAGATGGAGGAAAGCCTGTCTTCTCTGTATTTCTTGACTTTCGAGAAGCATTTGATTGCGTGGACCATAAAATACTACTCCCGAAACTACACTGTTATGACATTCGAGGGATTGCCCATGATTGGTTCAGATCATACCTAACAAATCGGAAGCAATACGTTGTCATTGACGACGCAAAATCAGACCCACAGACAATTAGCCATGGAGTTCCACAAGGATCTGTTCTTGGGCCTCTCATGTTTCTGATTTTTATCAATGATATTGTAAAATCTACATCATTCTTCAAATTCATACTTTGGGCCGATGACAGTACGCTCTCTGCGGTCCTTCCGAACCAAAATCCTGCTATGATTTTGGAGAGTATAAATACTGAACTTCACAAGGTTTCATCGTGGCTCAAAGCTAATAAAATAAGCCTTAATATTGATAAAACAAATTATATTACATTCTCATACAAGAAAGATGTATCTCTCCCATACATTAAAATTGGTGAAGGTGAAATCGAAGAAACCAACTCATGTAAATTTCTGGGCATCATAATAGATAAACATCTGACCTTCAAAGAGCACATCACTCATATTAGTTCTAAATTATCAAAATCCATCGGAATCTTAAATAAAGTTAAAAATTTTCTGCCTGAAACAGCTTTACAAATGCTCTACCGAACGCTCATTTCTCCATACTTGCAATACGGAATAGAAGCATGGCACGCAACTGATAAAAATAAAACCAACAAAATTTTTACTCTGCAGAAAAGGGCTGTCAGAGCGGTAAAGAACCTAGAATATAATGCTCACACAAATGATTCTTTCAAAAATTTACAAATACTTAAACTTTCGGATCTCTACAAAATCTCCATCTACAATTTCATTTACAAATTAAGAAATGATGGCGACAATAGCCTAAGACAATTATTGACTGCGCAAACTGGTCATCACGACCATTTAACCCGAAATAGAAGTAAATTCATGCTTCCTTATTATTCAAAGGCCAGGTCGCAACACAGTATTCTCTTCGTTGGAACCAAAACTTGGAACTCTATACCTGCTGAGATCCGTGAATGTAATTCGTACAAAGTATTCAAAAGACATCTTGAGTCTCACTTCCTATCAGAATACTAGTCGTGTAAGATCACCGTGTCAAAATCTTGCCTCCTACATGTAACTAATGATAATGTCATAATGTAACTTGCCTTGTGTACCATAACCAATCTTCTCTCTGCTCTTGAATCGTTTTATCGAACATACTGTTAAATATAGCCGATTTGACCTATATTGTAAAATACAGCATAAAATATCGAGTTAATTATCTCAATGATCAGTCTAATGTGAAACTAGGTTAAGTGAACTAGGTTAAACATTTTTGTACACCCTAGAATAACGTGATGGTAGGATGCCCTAGAAGTCGCTGAACTTATTCGGGCCCACAGGTAGCTATACTCAAATTTGACCATTGTACTAGACTTAAGAAAAATTCTACCTCTGTATCACCTGTGGTAAATAAATTGTTTAAATTGTTTACATTGTTTAAATTTATCTGTGATACTGATTTGCTAATTTTTACTTCGCTCTGTAAGTATTTTATGATAAGTCAGGGAAATTGAAGCCGTTCATCTATGTATTTAAGCTTACAGCTGAGAGAAGATAGGGTTACCCTTTACTGCCCTGTGCTCGTCATAGCCATGTGATTTAAAGACCTGCCCTTCCTTGAAGGTATCGAGGGTTCGAATCTCGGCTCTGGGTAGTGATTTTCTCCGTTGGGTATAGGGGAAAAATTCAATGCACAATCAACCACTCTACCCAGGTGTCTGAATTGGGACCGTTCCTGACCGGGGGAAAGCGTCATGGCGTCCTGGTGTTAGTTATAAGGCATTTGAAAAAATAATGTACAAGGTGATGTGTATCAGACTTGATTGGAAATAAATCATCCTTAGATGCCGATGTTTGTTTAATGCTGGAGGAAGGAGGCAAGGAACAGGGAAAGCGAGGGTCGGCCGTGAACAATGACGTCTTCATAGTGAAGGTTGGTTATGCTCAGTTGTGCTCTGAGTTCCAGATGCCTGTTTCTCTAAACTTGTTGTACACAATTTCACATTTTGTACGACGAGGTCACAACCTCCGACACGGGTCGTGATTATTTTTAGTTCACCGAGAGTTTCTACCTGTTTGAGGGATGCTTTAATTATTCAACAGAATGATGACAGGTGTAAAATGGGATATGAAATATTGAGGGACAGCACATCTATTGAATTTTTGTCTCATTGATTTATAGAGGGTAGCGTATCTCAGTGTGCAGTTTCATCTTCAGTCTTTTCTTTCATTCGGATGGGCTTCCTTTCTCTGCAGTAATTTTTTAGGATCAACAGAAGCATATCGTCTGTAGGATGACTAGGCGCTTTGAGTGAGAACATATTTGAATAAAAATTCGGGATAAGTTGCACTTATTATCTTATTTTTCCAGGCCATTGAGAATGTTTTCAACTTCTCGTTCATCCGTTATTCTTACTGAAATACTCACTCACTTTAAATACCGGTGTCGGTAGAGAACGAAGGTACGAAACACAGCAATTTTCTCTCGCACATTTGCCGTCTTGGCTACGTAAGAAGTGAACAAAAAACATCACTGAGAGGTTAGACATAACTAAAATTTAACAAATCAAATTAATTTCTTAGGTTGCTTTGAGCAAAAAAGTTCATGGTTTTCCATGCTCTGAACGGTCACAAAACGGGAGGCAGGGGTACGGAGGTATGCGAGCCTGGTGAGGGAAGACTGAGGGAACAAGGACACTTCAGACAGGCTTATCGTTTGAGGCTAGGGCGAGCACAACATTTCACACTTCTTGTCAGCACTGATTTGTTGGCTTCGCATTTAAATTTTATTGATTTAAGCAGAATAAGACAACAGTTATTTTTTTCATTTCGCAGTTTAACGAGTAGCAGACACATTCACTGATGGTGGGATTTTTATGCCTTGTGATATTCTTTTTCATTTGCATTTTAAACGATTACTGTCTAAAGTTCACCCAAAGTGGGTAACTTAATTTGATTATGTGAATTTGAAGCTTGAAGAGTTAGCAATTTAAATGTTGAGAATTGGATTGATTGGTATTCTTTGACAAGGCAGGGTCACCAGGTCGAGTAAACGCACATTGAATTTAAATGATTTGCAATCTCAGAAGGAGTTAAGGACGGGGTTCGGACGCAATATTTCAAGCGTCTATCAATCTAACAACCAAAAACCACGATACAGCTATCATTGGGGAGAATGAGGAAACAAATAGCTCGCCTTTTGGAGTATATTTAGGTCGGAGGTTAAACGCCGAAGTGCGAGGCTTGAGGCTTGGTTCGTGAGACGTTCTTGGGGAGAGTCCAAGGTGGTTGAAGAACTTCAGACGATGCGTTCAGCTCAGGCTTGTGGAAGCGTGTGCTGGAGTGTGAAGTTGAGGATGATGTAAGGTGGAAGGTTCCGACATTAAGTGGGTCGGCGATTGAGTGATGAGTATGGGAATAGCTACCGGTTGGGAAAACTCGGTAGGAAAAGGAGGCTCTTGACCCAATAGTCTCGACTGGAGATTTTAGCGGCTTAGCTGCAGGGATGCAGGCCTTCCAGTTTAGTGAAGTTTGAAGAGTAGGAGAAACTTGGAGGAAAAAATTGGAGGCAAAAACTTGGGGAATGAACTCGGAGGAGGTAAGCTCCTTAAATTAAGAGGTTAGGGTTTGGTTCCATACGTGTTTGTGAGTGCATGAGTGTGTGGTCCAGTAGATCAAATGCCCCTCTGGGGCCCAAGAACTACACTCGAGAGAACTACACGTGAAATGACAACTCTGCCTGTATGGCTGGCTAGCGGGAGCTTGCGAAATGGTTCTACGTAATGTTTCCAACGGAAGTGACGGGCGGAAACGTGATCGGAAAATATTTTCGAAACACATTTTTGGTAAAATTTTGGGTTTTAACGAATAAATTCGGTCTTGTAAATTTATGAAAATGATAACCTTCGTATAATTTAATTTTAGGATGTTAGTTTTTATTATTTATGAAATTAGGCTGAAGTGTGTCCGAGGCGTCCACTACAACTGCACCATTTTTCCCGCGTGTCCGATCGTGACCTAGTCTATTGAACAATTCCGAGTGATCAACCGCCACCTAGCGTGGCGGCAGGCTTCGAGGCGCCACCTGATCACCAACCAATGAGGACGCGTGCTCAGTGCTCTACCATCTAACCAGGTACTTTAAAAGGAGGTACAGAACAAGCTGAGCCTGTCATCTCACCGTGGCTTCGATATTCACAACACTAGCTGAAGCCGCTCCGTCAGCAGCAATCTCTACAGCTTCTACTAGTCTTCCCACAGCGGCTCTGGTATTTACGTCACGCCGCAGCCGCTCCGCCAGCAGTAGTCTCTACTGCCTCTGCAGCCGTTTCGCATCAACTGTCACTCAATCGCCATCTGCACTGCAACTCCACGTCATCAGGAGGCACTCCAAGGCGTCTCTTGGTGCATTACTACCTGACTGTTTTATTTACGTCGTGTGCCACCACTGTCGTCGATCATTACAATAGAACGGCATTTATTCCAGTTGTGTTTTCTTACCATGTCGGATTCGTTGGTGCCTCAGGCGCTCGCTTTGAACATTAACATTCAAAGTCCTTAGATATTCACAGTCGGCCCAGAGCTTAGGGTAGCCTGAGGGAGAACACCACACCCTACCGGCAGGAGGGCTGCTAGCTTTGCGTGCGGGAAGAGTGGAAATTTTGCCCCCTGAATGTTCCGAAGCTGGGTCCATGGTTGGTGAGTTAGGTTTCGTGGTGGAGGGTGCCAGTAGGGGCGACGCGTCTGTCGGGATTTATGACCGTTGGGGTAGTTTGACGGCCAAAAACTCGAACAACTCTCGATAGTGTTGGGGAAATTACAAGAGGGATAATGAAAAACGGATTGGAACTCAGCTTATTTCCGGTGGAGTTTATTGGAAGAGGAAACCAAGAAAACTGGCTTGGATCTTGATCTCGGAGGGCTTGTCTAGGTGGGCAATCCTTGCCGGAGGACCAGGCTGGCGTGGACGAAGGCCGTCACGCGATGGAGTAAGCAGGGTGAGTGAGTTGTATTTGGGAATTTGAATTAGGCAATTTGAGATAATTGAGCGAGGGTCAGTGACTTAGTTCAGGTAGAACTAATGACTCAAAATAAGGTGAGGTGTGAGTGAGCAAGTTAAATCCGGCTCATGTGAGCAGAATCAAGTCGGCACGTTAGCACATTAGCACATTAGCACATTAGCAGGAGCAAGTTAAGTTACTTGCTCATATTAGTAGGAGCAAGTTTAGTCACAGCTTATGTGAGAGTAGCAATCAGCATGGCACTCAGGAAACCCAGGGAGATTCAAAACTGTGAGTGTCGTGTGTATGGCGATGATGTAGAGGTCCTGCACAGGAGTCCAAAACGCTGGATGAAACGTTCCAGGAGAGACATCAAGACATTCCACCACTGACAATCCAACATATAATGACAACTCTTCCCACACGGCGAAATCCGAGAAACTCCTACAGGTTTGACTCCAGCTACTTTAGGATTCTCAATTTTGGCAAACTCAAGGAGATAGGACAGATTTTGGTTGACAGGTTTTAACAATAAATAAATTGTTTAAACTGTTTAGCTGTCAAAACTGTTCACTAATGCCTCTGGCTTTAAAAATCTGAGTATTAGGTTTAAGAACTTCCGGTAATAAAGATCGTGATTCCTTACAGAGACTACGGGCAAGTAAACACGAGATCTACGGAATATCGTGAAAATATCAAGTGACTGCACTTTTGAAAGCAGTAAGAACAAACATAAAAATCCTAAAGTTCATGGATATAAATCCTACTAAAAAATCCTGGTAGATCATTTGCAATAATAAAGGAATTAAGGAATAATATATATCCCCAATGATAAAGGAAAAGGAAAAACCTAAGCGTTGATTTCACAGGCGGAAAATACGCGAAGAAAGAAAACACGAAAGCATGAAGGTTCCGTGTGGCGATTTAGCCGGGCGGCTTACACGTCGGCCTCAGCCAAAACCGCCAGCAATTTGCACACACTTAAGATAGGCAGCTAGTAGTGGGTGTTTTTGTCCCAAGAATGCGATGAGTTAAATTAAATTTTATTGAAATGTTTTTTTTATATTGAAATAAGTGCGGTTTACGTACAGGTTTCCAAGAGTATGGAATTAAGAAATGAAATTCCAAAATTTATCAAGCATAGGCATGAATACTTTTCGTAATTTTAACTACTGCAAGTCGGTTTGTAAAAAAAAAGAATAAATGCTACTATAACACGTGCCTATGGTATTTATAGTCACAGAGTAGTGACAAGAGACGACGGTGTGAGGTTCCGCCATTACACAAAGACGCTATCGACAACGAACGCCGGCAAATTTCGCCGCGTTCATTCCAAATATCGAGTCATGAATGGAACTGCATGTACATACTATTATCGTAAAGAAGAGGAACGAACATGATTATGCTTTGATAATAAAACCATGACACGGAAATGCAATGCACGTCTGACGCAAAATTTTACGCTCAATCACGTTGAGAAACAAAACAAAAACACTGAATGAAAACATGCTACATCAATTCCTACGCATAACTACGTATCTTAATAACACTGCACTGTCAACTACTAATATTCACTGAACACGAAGAAAGAACATGATTATTTTCTAACGCTGATTACTCACGAGAACGAAGAAAGAACACGATTATTTTCTAACACCTTTAAACTCACGAGAATTTGCTGTAACACCGCTAAGGTAGGACGCCAAAGTAAGAGTGGCTTTTTGAAAGAAGAGACGCGCAACTGCGCAGTGTTGCCACCAGAGGGCTTCTCTCTCGAAAAATGTAAAGTGTTATTTTTATTATTTCATGCATTTACACAAAAACTTCAATGATTACGAATTAGAAGTAGAAAATAATTAATAATAAATTAGAGTAAGATTTTTAATGCTACTAATTAATTTATTTAAGTACGAATGGCAAATGTCTAATTTTTACGCTTATGTAGCGGTATGCTACATTACCCCCCAAGGCGCAGACCGAAAGGTCCACCCGCTGCAATCATCTGTAGCGGGAAGGAGGGCGAACTACACGACTCTGCCGAGTTCGGCAATTGGCAAATGATACTGAGCGGGGAAGTTTCACCAAACGGGTCTGCAAGTTTAGATCGGCAAGAGTCCTAGGAACAGGAGTTACTGCAGCGGGCTCGTCTGGTCTCCCCAGACTTGTCGCTGTGTCAGTAAGAGGGCTAGAATTAGAGTCTACGATAGGCTTAGGGATAGGGTTTGAATGTACAGACACGTAGAAAGGGTTACACTCAAGTTGACTAGGCAACAAGGCAGCCAACTGAGGATGCTGAGATGGTAGATATGATCGAGTCTCAGTGGAAGGAGAAATCTGCGGAGAGGAGGATGAGTTATGAGTTACACTATGATCTGAAGTGTATGCGACTTTTAATCGATCAATGCTCACAGGGTCGTGTGAACCGAGTCTCTCGAGGATGAAATATTTCTGCTTGCGTTTAAGTACTTTGAATGGGCCATCATAAGGGCGCGTGAGTGTAGGTTTTATAGCATCATTGCGGACATACACATGTGTGCAGTCTTGCAGGGCAGAATCCAGTCTGTCCTGAGTCTGAGGCATTCGTGGAGCCACATACTTGATCTTACGCATGCAATCTTTGAGACAGGTTACATAAGCGGAACGGTCAGCGGATGAAAATTCAGGCAAAGGTTTTGGGTCAACAATGTCGCCGGGGAGACGAAGCGTTTTCCCGTACAACATTTCAGCCGCTGTGCACTGCTGATCTTGTCTGTGCAAATTTCGGATGCTAAGTAGTACTACTGGAAGTCTATCAGTCCAATCGTGACTGCAATTAAGGCAGCGCAATGCAACCTTGAGGTCTCTGTGGACTCTTTCAATAAGTCCATTTGACTGCGGATGATACGCTGTAGTTGATGTATTTGCACACCCTAAGGCGGTGCTAAGCTCACTCCAGAATTTGGAGGTGAATTGTGATCCCCGGTCATGTGTGACACTTAAGGGAACCCCAAATCTAGAGATCCAGTTTGACAAGAAAGCGCGCGCTACAGTCTCAGTTTGGGTATCAGGGAGAGGGACAGCCTCAACCCAACGCGTGAACCTATCGATGATGGTCAACAAATAGGAATAACCGCGCGATAAAGGCAAGGGACCCACCAAATCTAGGTGTACAGAGTCAAACTTGTGACCTGTGAATGCACAACTCTGCAGCGCCGCACGATTATGTTTCACCACCTTACTACTCTGACACGCATGGCAATTTTGCACAATTTGCTTGACCTCCTTACGCATCGCTGGCCAGACGAAACGATCAGAAATCAAACGCACTGTACGGTTAATACCTGGATGAGAGAGGGAATGGTAGTGGAGGACAGCTACTCTGCGGAGCGTCGCAGGAAGATACAAACGAGAAGGTCGCTCGGCATCACGGTACACGCCGTCAACCAAGGTTAGTTCTGGAGAGGAGGTGTTAGAAGGTTTGAGAAGGTCCTGAAGTTCAGGATCCTCCTTCTGAGCATTACAAATATTGCCGAAAGTGATTTCACCACTGGTTTGGACAGAATTAATTCGGGAGAGACAATCGGCAACGGTATTGTCTAGTCCCTTAATGTAACGGATGTCAGTGGTAAACTGACTTATAAACGACAGGTGTCGAGCTTCCCTAGGGGAATGTCTTTCAGAAGGCATTTTGATCGCTGAGGTCAAAGGTTTGTGATCTGTGTAGATCACAAACTCCCTCGCCTCTAGAGCATAGCGAAAGTGTCTCACAGATAGGTAGATAGCAAGAAGTTCCCTACCGAACGCGCTATAACCACGCTCAGTGGGCGACAGCTTTTTGGAAAAGAAAGCAAGAGGAGAGATATTAGTACCTACTTGTTGTTGCAACACAGCACCTACGGCGGTACTGGATGCGTCCACAACGAGGCTGAAATCAGCGTTAGCAATAGGGTAGGATAGTTCAGTCGCGGAAGCTAACTTGTGTTTGATTGTATCAAAAGCTTTGCGCGCTTCTTCCGTCCATTTTACCTCAATAGATTTGCCTTTTCGTTTCGGTTCGAGGAGGTCAGACAAGGGCGCTAAAGTTTGAGCACAGTTGCGTATGAAACGATGGTAGAAGTTAACAGAACCTAGGAACCTTCTTAGTTCCTTCTGGGTCTGTGGAAGAGGAAAGTTTTTGATCACTTCTACTTTGGAAGGCAAAGGTTTTAGACCTAGGCTAGAGATTTCATGACCTAAATAAATCAGTGATGGCTTTCCGAGTTCACATTTTGCAGGGTTTACGAGGAGTCCATTGTCGGACAATCTTTGAAAAACGACCCTAAGATGGTCTTTGTGCAACTCCGGGGTTGTGGATGCCACTAGGATGTCGTCTAAATAGACATAAGCGAAAGTGAGATCAGAGAAAATTTCAGCCATGTGCCTTTGGAACGTCTGAGGAGCGTTCCTCAAGCCATATGGCATCTTTAAGAATTCGAAGAGACCGAACGGAGTGATTACCGCGGTCTTAGGAACCGCAGACTCATCCAAGGGAATTTGATGGAAGGCAGACTGCAGGTCTATCTTAGAGAAAATTTGTGCTCCCTCTAAATTTGCACTGAAATCATGAAGGTAGGGAATAGGGTATCGATCAGGTAAAGTAACGGCATTCAACCTGCGGAAATCCCCGCACGGTCTGAATTCACCGTTAGCCTTGGGTACTTGCAAAAGAGGGCTAGCCCAGGGGCTTTTGGAAGTGTGAATGATGCCACTTTCGAGCATCCTAGCGAATTCTTTCTTAGCTAACGCCAATCGATCAGGCGGCAGTCGCCTAGCACGGGAGAAAACTGGCGGACCTTGCGTCTCTATGAAGTGCTTTGTGCATGTTTGCATGTTATTAGAAGCTAAGTTAGGGTTTGTTAATGCTGGGAAATTTTTAAGTTCTTGTTCAAACATGCACTCCTCCTTGAAAGCAATCGAGAAGGAATGCAAGACATTTGCTCTAGTTATGCTGCAAGCGGGAATTGAGATCTGTGTCTACTCGTCCCTAATTCTACGGTTCTTAATATCTACAATTATGCCATACTTGGCTAGAAAGTCCGCACCTATTATGGGCTCTTGGACTTCAGCTACCAAGAAGGTGAATACAAATTTTCTCCTCAATCCCAGACCGCACTCTAAATTTCTCTCGCCGTAACAAGGTATTGGCGTGCCGTTTGCGGCGCGTAATGTCGCCAACAAGGGGTTGTTTTTGTCTTTTACCGTGGCTGGGATAATTGATACACTGGAGCCAGTGTCTATTAAAAATCGATACTTGGTGACGGGATCGTGAATGGTCAAGAGGCGAGTAGTCTGGGAATGAGGCAACGCAGTACTCGCTACTATGCGTCGCTGTTGGCGTTTCCCGAAGTCATTTCGGTATAACGAGGACAGTATCTAGAGGCACATTTGCGAGCTTGGTCACCAAATTTCATGTGGTACCAGCATAAATTGCTACTAGCATCACGAGAGCGCGACCTGAAGCGGCGGTCTTGATTTGACCTATCATAAGATCTACCTCTATCAAAGCGTTGAGGAGGAGGAGAAGGATAGTTAGAGTGATAGTCAGGGGGATAGTCGTGGGCATTTTGGTGGCTTTGGAATCTCCCTGGGCCTGGCTGAATGTGAGCCACACTCTGACCTATTTGAAAATTTTGGAGAGCTTGCTTTATTTCAGCGATGTCCTGCTGCAGCTTATCTATCGTGGCTGAGGATTGATTTTGCGCCGTATTTGACGGGCTAAAAGTTGTAGCTGCTACATTCAGGGAAGCAACTTGTGGTTCTCGTGGCAAATTGATATTTCGGATCACCGTCTCTGCGGCTTCCGCTAATTTTTCTAACGTTTGCTCGGGCCCTGCTAAGGATAGAAATGGACGAACGTTCGGAGGAAGCTTAGTCATGAAAACTTCCTTCAGAAATCCCTCAGCTACGGCAACACCCGTAGCGAGTTTCCGCAGTTCTTTAACTAGCGAAGTGGGAGAGAAAGAAACAGAGACAGATGGAATTGCTGAGGCGTCTACAAGACTTCGGAATTTGTCCGCATCGGACATCTGAAGCCTTGCCAAAATTTTGCCTTTCAAGATTCCGTAAGGATTGAGAGGTGGAGGGTTTTCTAAGATTTCGTTTGAGTCATTCAATAGTTTTGTGGGTGCGGCGCTCACAAGAGCATAGAACTTGTCTATCTCATTTATTATTTTATGATACCTAAACACGGCTTCACACTGTTGAAACCAGGTGTGAGCGTCCTCCGGAATAAAGGGCGGGAGTCTAATGGGTTTTGAGGGGGCTCGATCTTCATTATCTGATTCAGTCATGCTAGCGATCACTTTTGGGGATGCACAATTAATGATATCAGTGCCTAAGACTTGGGATGAGGTAGCAAGGGTTTGCGTTAATTCTTTACCTACTCAATCATTCAAATTAAGTTGAAACAGAAGGAAGGAAATATGAAATTGGAAACGAGAAAAATTTCTGCGGTATGCGGCAATTTGCGTAGGCACAAAAATAAAGCAGGTGAGAAAAATTATTTCCCTACCTACTCAATCAATCAATAACGTTGAAGAAAACGGTGGGAAAATGGAGAATGGAAACGCGAATTTTACGGTAGTCAGAATGAACGTGAGCACGGAAATAGAAAAAAAAATATTTTTCCTACCTACTGTGGCACATGAAACAAACAAACAAGGACAGGAATGGCGCTAAAAAAAATTTTTGTTAGAGCTGCTCAGAGAACAATTAGCGCGGTCAAAATCCACAGGAATCTCTCAAACTACTACGACATGGGAAAATTTATCACTACAATGATACGCCAACATTATCCTCTCACAATCTCTCAAACACTTCGAGTTGAGTTTTTTTTATTTTTAAGTATTTTCCCGGCCAATGCACCAGTGTCGGGATTTATGACCGTTGGGGGTAGTTTGACGGCCAAAAACTCGAACAACTCTCGATAGTGTTGGGGAAATTACAAGAGGGATAATGAAAAACGGATTGGAACTCAGCTTATTTCCGGTGGAGTTCATTGGAAGAGGAAACCAAGAAAACTGGCTTGGATCTTGATCTCGGAGGGCTTGTCTAGGTGGGCAATCCTTGCCGGAGGACCAGGCTGGCGTGGACGAAGGCCGTCACGCGATGGAGTAAGCAGGGTGAGTGAGTTGTATTTGGGAATTTGAATTAGGCAATTTGAGATAATTGAGCGAGGGTCAGTGACTTAGTTCAGGTAGAACTAATGACTCAAAATAAGGTGAGGTGTGAGTGAGCAAGTTAAATCCGGCTCATGTGAGCAGAATCAAGTCGGCACGTTAGCACATTAGCACATTAGCACATTAGCAGGAGCAAGTTAAGTTACTTGCTCATATTAGTAGGAGCAAGTTTAGTCACAGCTTATGTGAGAGTAGCAATCAGCATGGCACTCAGGAAACCCAGGGAGATTCAAAACTGTGAGTGTCGTGTGTATGGCGATGATGTAGAGGTCCTGCACAGGAGTCCAAAACGCTGGATGAAACGTTCCAGGAGAGACATCAAGACATTCCACCACTGACAATCCAACATATAATGACAACTCTTCCCACACGGCGAAATCCGAGAAACTCCTACAGGTTTGACTCCAGCTACTTTAGGATTCTCAATTTTGGCAAACTCAAGGAGATAGGACAGATTTTGGTTGACAGGTTTTAACAATAAATAAATTGTTTAAACTGTTTAGCTGTCAAAACTGTTCACTAATGCCTCTGGCTTTAAAAATCTGAGTATTAGGTTTAAGAACTTCCGGTAATAAAGATCGTGATTCCTTACAGAGACTACGGGCAAGTAAACACGAGATCTACGGAATATCGTGAAAATATCAAGTGACTGCACTTTTGAAAGCAGTAAGAACAAACATAAAAATCCTAAAGTTCATGGATATAAATCCTACTAAAAAATCCTGGTAGATCATTTGCAATAATAAAGGAATTAAGGAATAATATATATCCCCAATGATAAAGGAAAAGGAAAAACCTAAGCGTTGATTTCACAGGCGGAAAATACGCGAAGAAAGAAAACACGAAAGCATGAAGGTTCCGTGTGGCGATTTAGCCGGGCGGCTTACACGTCGGCCTCAGCCAAAACCGCCAGCAATTTGCACACACTTAAGATAGGCAGCTAGTAGTGGGTGTTTTTGTCCCAAGAATGCGATGAGTTAAATTAAATTTTATTGAAATGTTTTTTTTATATTGAAATAAGTGCGGTTTACGTACAGGTTTCCAAGAGTATGGAATTAAGAAATGAAATTCCAAAATTTATCAAGCATAGGCATGAATACTTTTCGTAATTTTAACTACTGCAAGTCGGTTTGTAAAAAAAAAGAATAAATGCTACTATAACACGTGCCTATGGTATTTATAGTCACAGAGTAGTGACAAGAGACGACGGTGTGAGGTTCCGCCATTACACAAAGACGCTATCGACAACGAACGCCGGCAAATTTCGCCGCGTTCATTCCAAATATCGAGTCATGAATGGAACTGCATGTACATACTATTATCGTAAAGAAGAGGAACGAACATGATTATGCTTTGATAATAAAACCATGACACGGAAATGCAATGCACGTCTGACGCAAAATTTTACGCTCAATCACGTTGAGAAACAAAACAAAAACACTGAATGAAAACATGCTACATCAATTCCTACGCATAACTACGTATCTTAATAACACTGCACTGTCAACTACTAATATTTGTAGCATACCGCTACATAAGCGTAAAAATTATAAATTTCCCATTCATACTTAAATAAATTAATTAGTAGCATTAAAAATATTACTCTAATTTTTTATTAAGTATCTTCTACTTCTAATTCGTAATCATTGAAGTTTTTGTGTAAATGCATGAAATAATAAAAATAACACTTGACATTTTTCGAGAGAGAAGCCCTCTGGTGGCAACACTGCGCAGTTGCGCGTCTCTTCTTTCAAACAGCCACTCTTACATTGGCGTCCTACTTTGGCAGTGTTACAGCAAATTCTCGTGAGTTTAAAGGTGTTAGAAAATTATCGTGTTCCTTTTCGTCGTGTCAGTGAGTATTAATAAGTGACAGTGCAGTGTTATTAAGTTACGTAGTTATGCGTTGGAATATTGATGTAGCATGTGTCTCATTCAGTGCTTTGTTTGTCTTTTCTCAACGTGACTTAGCGTAAAGATATTGCGCCAGATGTGCATTGCATTTCCGTGTCATGATTTTATTATCAAAGCATAATCATGCTCGTTCTTTTTCTTTTCGATAATCTACTGATCTACGATAATCTCTGCTTGGAATGAACGCGGCGAAAATTGCCGGCGTTCGTTCGATAGCGTCTTTGTGTAATGGCGGAACCTCTCACCGTCGTCTCTTGTCACTACTCTGTGATTATAAATACTATAGGCATGTGTTATAGTAGCATTTATTCTTTTTTTACAAACCGACTTGCAGTAGTTTAAATTACGAAAAGCATTCATGCCTATGCTTGATAAATTTTGGAATTTCATTTCTTAATTCCATATCCTTGCAAACCTTTAAGTAAACGCCTTATTTCAATAGAGAAACATTTCAATGAAATTTAATTTAACTCATCGCATTCTTGTGACAAAACACCCACTACTATCTGCCTATCTTAAGTGTGTGCAAATTGCTGGCGACTCTGGCTGAGGCCGACGCGTATAGTCACCGGCTAAATCGCCACACGGAACCTTCATCCTTTCGTGTTTTCTTTCTTCGCGTATTTTCCGCCTGTGAAATCAACGTTTAGGATTTATATCCATGAACTTAGGATTTTTTATGTGTTCTTTTTACTGCTTTCAAAAGTGCAGTCACTTGATATTTTCACCATTTTCCGTAGATCTCGTGTTTACTTGCCCGTAGTCTCTGTAAGGAATCACGATCTTTATTCTTGGAAATTCTTAAACCTAATACTCAGATTTTTAAAGCCAGAGGCATTAGTGATTAAACAATTTATTTATGGTTAAAAATCTGTCAACCAAAAATCTGTCCTATCTCTTTTGAGTTTTGCCAAAAGTGAGAATCCTAAAGTAGCTGGAGTCAAACCTGTAGGAGTTTCTCGGATTTCTCCGTTTGGGAAGAGTTGTCATTATATGTTGGATTATCAGTGGTGGAATGTCTTGATGTCTCTCCTGGAACGTTTCATCCAGCGTCTTGGACTCCTGTGCAGGACTATACATCATCGCCATACACACAACACTCACAGTTTGAATCTCCCTGGGGTTTCCTGAGTGCCATGCTGAGCGCTATTCTCACATAAGCAGTGACTAAACTTGCTCCTACTAATATGAGCACGTCACTTAACTTTCTCCTGCTAATGTGCTAATCTGCTAATGTGCCGACTTGATTCTGCTCACATGAGCCGGATTTAACTTGCTCACTCACGCCCCACCTTATTTTGGAGTCATTAGTCATACCTGAACTACGTCACTGACCCTCGCTCAATTATCTCAAATTGCCAAATTCAACTTCCCAAATACAACTCACTCACCCTGCCTACTCCATCGCGTGCCGGCTTTCGTCAACGCCAGCCGGGTCCTCCGGCAAGGATTGCCCACCTAGACAAGCTCTCCGAGATCAAGATCCAAGCCAGTTCTCCTGGTTTCCTCTTCCAATAAACTCCACCTAAAAACGAGCTGAGTCCAAAACCGTTTTCATTATCCCTCTCATAATTTTCCCATGCGCTTCGAGAATTGATCGAGTTTTTCTTGACCGTTCAAATTAATATTTACATTCAACCACCCAACGGCGAGAAAACCACGACACTGGTGCATTGGCCGGGAATTTTTTTAAAAATAAAAGAACTCAACTCGAAGTGTTTGAGAGATTGTGAGAGGATAATGTTGGCGTATCATTGTAGTGATAAATTTTCCCATGTCGTGGTAGTTTGAGAGATTCCTGTGGATTTTGACCGTGCTAATTTTCTCTGAGCAGCTCTAACAATAATTTTTTTTTCAGCGCTATCCTGTCCTTGTTTGTTTGTTTCATGTGCCACAGTAGGTAGGAAAAATATTTTTTTTCTATTTCCGTGCTGTGCATTTATTTCTGACTACCGTAAAAATCTTCGCTTCCATTCTCTCTCTTTCCGTTTTTTTTTCAACGTTGAGGATTGATTGAGTAGGTAGGAAAATAATTTTTTTTCTCAACTGCTCTATTTTTGTGCCTACGCAAATTGCCGCATACCGCAAAAATTTTTCTCGTTTCCAATTTCATATTTCCTTCCTTCTGTTTCAACTTAATTTGAATGATTGAGTAGGTGAAGAATTAACGCAACCCCTTGCTACTTAATCCCAAGTCATAGGCACTGATATTTTAATTGCGCATCCCCAAAAGAGATTGCTAGCATGCCTGACTCAGATAATGAAGATCGAGCACACACAAATCCCATTAGGCTCCCGCCCTTTATTCCGGAGGACGCCCACACCTGGTTCCAGCAGTGTGAAGCAGTATTTAGGTACCATAAAATAAGTAATAAGATAGACAAATTCTATGCTCTTGTGAGCGCCGCGCCCACAAAACTATTAAATAACTAACGATATCTTAGAAAACCCTCCAGATCTCAATCCTTACGGAATCTTGAAAGGCAAAATCTTGGCAAGGCTTCAGATGTCCGATGCGGACAAATTCCGAAGTCTTGTAGACGCCTCAGCAATTCCATCTGTCTCTGTTTCCTTCCCTCCCACTTCGCTAGTTAAAGAACTGCGGAAACTCGCTACGGGTGTTGCCGTAGCTGAGGGATTTCTAAAGGAAGTTTTCATGACTAAGCTTCCTCCGAACGTTCGTCCTTTTCTATCCTTAGCAGGGCCCGAGCAAACGTTAGAAAAATTAGCGGAAGCCGCAGAGACGGTGATCCGAAATATTAATTTGCCACGCGAACCACAAGTTGCTTCCCTAAATGTAGCAGCTACAACTTTCAGCCCGTCAAATACGGCGCAAAATCAATCCTCAGCCACAATAGATAAGCTGCAGCAGGACGTCGCTGAAATAAAGCAAGCTCTCCAAAACTTTCAAATAGGTCAGAGTGTGGCTCACATTCAGCAAGGTCCAGGGAGATTCCAAAGCCACCAAAATGCCTACGACTATCCCTCTGACTATCACTCTAACTATCCTTCTCCTCCTCCTCAACGCTTTGATAGAGGTAGATCTTATGATAGGTCAAATCAAGACCGCCGCTTCAGGTCGCGCTCTCGTGATGCTAGTAGCAATTTATGCTGGTACCACATGAAATTTGGTGACCAAGCTCGCAAATGTGCCTCTAGATACTGTCCTCGTTATACCGAAATGACTTCGGGAAACGCCAACAGCGACGCATAGTAGCGAGTACTGCGTTGCCTCATTCCCAGACTACTCGCCTCTTGACCATTCACGATCCCGTCACCAAGTATCGATTTTTAATAGACACTGGCTCCAGTGTATCAATTATCCCAGCCACGGCGAAAGACAAAAACAACCAAATATTGGCGACACTACGCGCCGCAAACGGCACGCCAATACCTTGTTACGGTGAAAGAATTTTAGAGTGCAGTCTGGGATTGAGGCGATATTTCCCTTTCACCTTCTTAATCGCGGAAGTCCAAGAGCCTATCATTGGCGCGGATTTCCTAGAGAAGTATGGGATTGTTGTAGATGTTAAAAACCGTAGAATTAGGGACGAGGAGACACAGATCTCAATTCCCGCTTGTAGCATAACTAGAGCTAATGTCTTGCATTCCTTCTCGATTGCTTTCAAGGAGGAGTGCATGTTTGAACAAGAACTTAAAAATTTCCCAGCATTAACAAACCCTAACTTAGCTTCTACTAACATGCAAACGTGCACAAAGCACTTCATAGAGACGCAAGGTCCGCCAGTTTTCTCCCGTGCTAGGCGACTGCCGCCTGATCGATTGGCGCTAGCTAAGAAAGAATTCGCTAGGATGCTCGAAAGTGGCATCATTCGCACTTCCAAAAGCCCTTGGGCTAGCCCTCTTTTGCTAGTACCCAAGGCTAACGGTGAATTCAGACCGTGCGGGGATTTCCGCAGGTTGAACGCCGTTACTTTACCTGATCGATACCCTATCCCCTACCTTCATGATTTCAGTGCAAATTTAGAGGGAGCACAAATTTTCTCTAAGATAGACCTGCAGTCTGCCTTCCATCAAATTCCCTTGGATGAGTCTGCGATTCCTAAGACCGCGGTAATCACTCCGTTTGGTCTCTTTGAATTCCTAAAAATGCCTTACGGCTTGAGGAACGCTCCTCAGACGTTCCAAAGGCACATGGCTGAAATTTTCTCTGATCTCACTTTCGCTTATGTCTATTTAGACGACATCCTAGTGGCGTCCACAACCCCAGAGCTGCACAAAGACCATCTTAGGGTCGTTTTTCAAAGACTGTCCGACAATGGACTCCTCGTAAATCCTGCAAAATGTGAGCTCGGAAAGCCATCACTGAATTACTTAGGTCATGAAATCTCTAGCCTAGGTCTAAAACCTTTGCCTTCCAAAGTAGAAGTGATCAAAAACTTTCCTCTTCCACAGACCCAGAAGGAACTAAGAAGGTTCATAGGTTCTGTTAACTTCTACCATCGTTTCATACGCAACTGTGCTCAAACTTTAGCCCCCTTGTCTGACCTCCTCGAACCGAAACGAAAAGGCAAATCTATTGAGGTAAAATGGACGGAAGAAGCGCGCAAAGCTTTTGATACCATCAAACACAAGTTAGCTTTCGCGACTGAACTATCCTATCCTATTGCTAATGCTGATTTCAGCCTAGTTGTTGACGCATCCAGTACCGCCGTAGGTGCTGTGTTGCAACAACAAGTAGGTACTAATATCTCTCCTCTTGCTTTCTTTTCCAAAAAGCTGTCGCCTACTGAACGTGGTTATAGCGCGTTCGGTAGGGAACTTCTTGCTATCTACCTATCTGTGAGACACTTTCGCTATGCTCTAGAGGCGAGGGAGTTTGTGATCTACACAGATCACAAACCTTTGACCTCAGCGATCAAAATGCCTTCTGAAAGACATTCCCCTAGGGAAGCTCGACACCTGTCGTTTATAAGTCAGTTTACCACTGATATCCGCTTCATCAAAGGTCTCGACAATACTGTAGCTGACTGTCTCTCTAGAATTAATTCTGTTCAAACCAGTGGTGAAATCACCTTCGGCAACATTGAAAGAGCGCAAAAGGAGGATCCTGAACTTCAGGACCTTCTCAAACCTTCTAACACTTCCCCTCCAAAACTAACCTTGGTTGACGGCGTTTACCGTGATGCCGAGCGACCTTCTCGTTTGTATCTTCCTGCGACGCTCCGCAGAGTAGCTGTCCTCCACTACCATTCCCTCTCTCATCCAGGTATTAACCGTACAGTGCGTTTGATTTCTGATCGTTTCGTCTGGCCAGCGATGCGTAAGGAGGTCAAGCAAATTGTGCAAAATTGCCATGCGTGTCAGAGTAGTAAGGTGGTGAAACATAATCGTGCGGCGCTGCAGAGTTGTGCATTCACAGGTCACAAGTTTGACTCTGTACACCTAGATTTGGTGGGTCCCCTGCCTTTATCGCGCGGTTATTCTTATTTGTTGACCATCATCGATAGGTTCACGCGTTGGGTTGAGGCTGCCCCTCTGCCTGATACCCAAACTGAGACTGTAGCGCGCGCTTTCTTGTCAAACTGGATCTCTAGATTTGGGGTTCCCTTAAGTGTCACACATGACCGGGGATCACAATTCACCTCCAAATTCTGGAGTGAGCTTAGCACCGCCTTGGGGTGTGCAAATACATCAACTACAGCGTATCATCCGCAGTCAAATGGACTTATTGAGAGAGTCCACAGAGACCTCAAGGTTGCATTGCGCTGCCTTAATTGCAGTCACGATTGGACTGATAGACTTCCAGTAGTACTACTTAGCATCAGAAATTTACACAGACAGGATCAGCAATGCACAGCGGCTGAAATGTTGTACGGGAGAACGCTTCGTCTCCCCGGCGACATTGTTTACCCAAAACCTTTGCCTGAATTTTCATCCGCTGACCGTTCCGCTTATGTAACCTGTCTCAAAGATTGCATGCGTAAGATCAAGTATGTGGCTCCACGAATGCCTCAGACTCAGGACAGACTGGATTCTGCCCTGCAAGACTGCACACATGTGTATGTCCGCAATGATGCTATAAAACCTACACTCACGCGCCCTTATGATGGCCCATTCAAAGTACTTAAACGCAAGCAAAAATATTTCATCCTCGAAAGAGGCGGGTCACACGACCCTGTGAGCATTGATCGATTAAAAGTCGCATACACTTCTGATCATAGTGTAACTCATAACTCATCCTCCTCTCCGCAGATTTCTCCTTCCACTGAGACTCGATCATATCTACCATCTCAGCTTCCTCAGTTGGCTGCCTTGTTGCCTAGTCAACTTGAGTGTAACCCTTTCTATGTGCCTGTACATTCAAACCCTATCTCTAACCCTATCGTAGACTCTAATTCCAGCCCTCTTACTGACACAGCGACAAGTCTGGGGAGACCAGACGAGCCCGCTGCAGTAACTCCTGTTCCTAGGACTCTTGCCGATCTAAACTTGCAGACCCGTTTGGTGAAACTTCCCCGCTCAGTATCATTTGCCAATTGCCGAACTCGGCAGGGTCGTGTAGTTCGCCCTCCTTCCCGCTACAGATGATTGCAGCGGGTGGACCTTTCGGTCTGCGCCTTGGGGGGTAATGTAGCATACCGCTACATAAGCGTAAAAATTATAAATATCCCATTCATACTTAAATAAATTAATTAGTAGCATTAAAAATATTACTCTAATTTTTTATTAAGTATCTTCTACTTCTAATTCGTAATCATTGAAGTTTTTGTGTAAATGCATGAAATAATAAAAATAACACTTGACATTTTTCGAGAGAGAAGCCCTCTGGTGGCAACACTGCGCAGTTGCGCGTCTCTTCTTTCAAACAGCCACTCTTACATTGGCGTCCTACTTTGGCAGTGTTACAGCAAATTCTCGTGAGTTTAAAGGTGTTAGAAAATTATCGTGTTCCTTTTCGTCGTGTCAGTGAGTATTAATAAGTGACAGTGCAGTGTTATTAAGTTACGTAGTTATGCGTGGGAATATTGATGTAGCATGTGTCTCATTCAGTGCTTTGTTTGTCTTTTCTCAACGTGACTTAGCGTAAAGATATTGCGCCAGATGTGCATTGCATTTCCGTGTCATGATTTTATTATCAAAGCATAATCATGCTCGTTCTTTTTCTTTTCGATAATCTACTGATCTACGATAATCTCTGCTTGGAATGAACGCGGCGAAAATTGCCGGCGTTCGTTCGATAGCGTCTTTGTGTAATGGCGGAACCTCACACCGTCGTCTCTTGTCACTACTCTGTGATTATAAGTACTATAGGCATGTGTTATAGTAGCATTTATTCTTTTTTTTACAAACCGACTTGCAGTAGTTTAAATTACGAAAAGCATTCATGCCTATGCTTGATAAATTTTGGAATTTCATTTCTTAATTCCATATCCTTGCAAACCTTTAAGTAAACGCCTTATTTCAATAGAGAAACATTTCAATGAAATTTAATTTAACTCATCGCATTCTTGTGACAAAACACCCACTACTATCTGCCTATCTTAAGTGTGTGCAAATTGCTGGCGACTCTGGCTGAGGCCGACGCGTATAGTCACCGGCTAAATCGCCACACGGAACCTTCATCCTTTCGTGTTTTCTTTCTTCGCGTATTTTCCGCCTGTGAAATCAACGTTTAGGATTTATATCCATGAACTTAGGATTTTTTATGTGTTCTTTTTACTGCTTTCAAAAGTGCAGTCACTTGATATTTTCACCATTTTCCGTAGATCTCGTGTTTACTTGCCCGTAGTCTCTGTAAGGAATCACGATCTTTATTCTTGGAAATTCTTAAACCTAATACTCAGATTTTTAAAGCCAGGGGCATTAGTGATAAAACAATTTATTTATGGTTAAAAATCTGTCAACCAAAAATCTGTCCTATCTCTTTTGAGTTTTGCCAAAAGTGAGAATCCTAAAGTAGCTGGAGTCAAACCTGTAGGAGTTTCTCGGATTTCTCCGTGTGGGAAGAGTTGTCATTATATGTTGGATTATCAGTGGTGGAATGTCTTGATGTCTCTCCTGGAACGTTTCATCCAGCGTCTTGGACTCCTGTGCAGGACCTCTACATCATCGCCATACACACAACACTCACAGTTTGAATCTCCCTGGGGTTTCCTGAGTGCCATGCTGAGCGCTATTCTCACATAAGCAGTGACTAAACTTGCTCCTACTAATATGAGCACGTCACTTAACTTTCTCCTGCTAATGTGCTAATCTGCTAATGTGCCGACTTGATTCTGCTCACATGAGCCGGATTTAACTTGCTCACTCACGCCCCACCTTATTTTGGAGTCATTAGTCATACCTGAACTACGTCACTGACCCTCGCTCAATTATCTCAAATTGCCAAATTCAACTTCCCAAATACAACTCACTCACCCTGCCTACTCCATCGCGTGCCGGCTTTCGTCAACGCCAGCCGGGTCCTCCGGCAAGGATTGCCCACCTAGACAAGCTCTCCGAGATCAAGATCCAAGCCAGTTCTCCTGGTTTCCTCTTCCAATAAACTCCACCTAAAAACGAGCTGAGTCCAAAACCGTTTTCATTATCCCTCTCATAATTTTCCCATGCGCTTCGAGAATTGATCGAGTTTTTCTTGGCCGTTCAAATTAATATTTACATTCAACCACCCAACGGCGAGAAAACCCGACATATTCACTGAACACGAAGAAAGAACATGATTATTTTCTAACGCTGATTACTCACGAGAACGAAGAAAGAACACGATTATTTTCTAACACCTTTAAACTCACGAGAATTTGCTGTAACACCGCTAAGGTAGGACGCCAAAGTAAGAGTGGCTTTTTGAAAGAAGAGACGCGCAACTGCGCAGTGTTGCCACCAGAGGGCTTCTCTCTCGAAAAATGTAAAGTGTTATTTTTATTATTTCATGCATTTACACAAAAACTTCAATGATTACGAATTAGAAGTAGAAAATAATTAATAATAAATTAGAGTAAGATTTTTAATGCTAATAATTAATTTATTTAAGTACGAATGGCAAATGTCTAATTTTTACGCTTATGTAGCGGTATGCTACACGTCCTCCACGATGGAAACCGAGTGAGCCGGGCTCACTGAGGGTCTCCTCTCTCTGGGAGTCCTGCTACTTCATTTCCTAAGTAAGAAAAAAAAAATTATGTTGTACGAGAACGAACGTAAAATATGATGAGATTTATTTTGAGATTAAAATGAAGTTCTTATAAGCATTAGTTGGAAAATCATCCAAACTTCTAGGGCGAAATGAATTTTCAAAGGTACTTTGATATTGGTAAACAAACTGCAGTTAAGAAGCAATCCAGAAAATAAGTTTATTTATTTAAATGTATGAAATATTTTAAAATCATCATTGTCTAGTTTTCCAGTTGCCACTTCAAAGATTCGATGCATTTGTTGTGCTAGCGTTTATATCGTGAAACTGTCAACGCAATGACATTCAAATTTTACCGCTAAGCTCTTGTAAGTTGTAACGTGTTGACTGATAATAAATGAAAGCTGTGGATTGAAAGATGATGATTTATGAGTGCGACTTAATTAATTTTGCTTGTAGTTACCGTATATGTATTCTAATGTGGTTTATTTTGCTTTTTTTCGTGCGTTTAAAGATTGAGGGAAATCTTTATGTATATTAAACATGTGTTGGAACTCTGAAGTAGAAATAAATGTAATTAATAGAAAGATGAACAGGTCATTTCCAATAGGATTTATTTGAAAAATTATCAACTTTAGTTTTAAATATGAAACCACAGAAAAATCTTTAGCTGGAAAAAAACGATTTTAATAAAGGTGTTAATTGAAAAAAAAGAATCAGAAAATCAATTAGGCCTAAATGTATTCTCATGGTCCAGGGATTTCTAATTTATAAATGCTTACAAATGCAAGTGATGAAAAACTGAAATACTATATACTGTCATTGATAGTAAGAATTAATTGATAACTAACAGGTTAGTACAACCTTTATGAAATAAATGTTGGCGTCTCTAGGTACTTGTTGAATAACGGTGCTGAGCACAGTGAGAAAATTTATGTGTAAAGTTATATTTTACTTGAACTTTTACAGACTGGTTAAAACCACATATCATAAATTGATAATAGTTGTTGAAAAGTAATTCCTGTGAAAACAATGATTTGACTGATTATTATGCCTCAATAATAGGGTACATATATTGATTAGTAGTAAAATTTCATTCAAATGTTAGGTATCTTCACATCAGTCAGAAATGATCTGGATTTTGTGGCCTAATCATTAATTGCTTTCCCAAAATAACATAAATAGGCTATCATTCATTTATCACTTGGTATACTTACCTTGGTAAGAACTGAAGCGCTTGAGATTGGAAATACTTTGCCTTCTAATTTTTTTTGGTCAATATTTACTTTGATCAATGTGAAGTTTAATGCAATCACAGAAATTAATAATTATATTCCAAACAATCACTAAAGGAACGTATTTAAGAACGTTTTACATGAACGACATTCTGCTCGCTGATGCTTTATTTTCGAATTATTGAACTTTGAAGTTGGCCTTCCCGCTCCAAAGGAAGCAAGCGTAATTTAATTAAAAACGGAAGCTAACTCCCTTTTACAAACGTAAAGAGGTTGGGTCGCGAAGGGCAGGCACAGTTCTTCTAGTGGAAATTATAAATAAAGCTTCTAACCCACCCATTAGGTTGACGACCGCAATCTTGTTTACATCGGGTCTAACATGGCGACCACCATGGGCGCCGCCATTTTGGACCCGATGTCAACAAGATTGCGGTCGTCACCCTAATGGGTGGGTTAGAAGCTTTATTTATAATTTTCACTAGAAGAACTGTGCCTCCTCCTCACGACCCAACCTTTTTCCGTTTGTAATAGCTTCCGCTATTAATTAAAATCCGTTTCACGTGCTCGCTTCCTTTGGCGCCAAGGCCAACTTCAAAGTTCAATTATTCGAAAATAACGCATCAGTGAGCAGAATGTCATTCATGTTGACCGTTCTGAAATGTGTTCCTTTAGTGATTCCTAGGATCGGCATTATTATTTTCCGTGATTGCATTAAACTTCACATTGACCTTTACTTTAATGTTGTCAACAATTTTCAGAATTTCGTTTCTATAGATAGGTAATATAGTCGAATTTAAGACGTTTGTACGAGAATGACCATGTGCTTGCAAATCCTTAGTTTTCGAGTTATTTAAGTTTGAAGTTATACGAACGGCGTTCCTGAATGGCCTTTTTTGTGCCAAAGCAGTCATTGTTTTTGCAATAGAAACGGAAGCTAACCCCCCATTACAAACGTAAAGAGGTTGGGTCGTGAGGGGTAGCCACAGTTCTTCTAGTGAAAGTTATAAATGAAGGTTTCTAGTGACGTCCGTTTACATCGACTCCAAGATGGCTGCCGCCATCTTGGGTACCGGGTGGCACCATTGGAG
This sequence comes from Morinoia aosen, assembly GCA_030386875.1. Taxonomy (NCBI): domain Eukaryota; kingdom Metazoa; phylum Arthropoda; class Malacostraca; order Amphipoda; family Talitridae; genus Morinoia; species Morinoia aosen. The sequence continues at coordinate 11,069,909 of CM059561.1, forward strand.
ATGATATAAACGGACGTCACTAGTTAGAAACCTTTATTTATCATTTTCACTAGAAGAACTGTGGCTACCTTTCACGACCAACCTCTTTACGTTTGTAATAGGGGATTAGCTTCCATTATCAATTAAATTATGCTAGGTGCGCGCTCTTCCCTGGCGCACACAAGCCAACTTAAAAGTTGAATAATTTGAAAATAACGCATCAGCGAGCAGAATGTCATTCATGTAAAACATTCTTAAATGTGTTCCTTTATGGATTCTTTGCAACAAAATTATGAAAATCGTTGATAACATTGAAGAAAATATTGACCTTTTTTTCTCTTGATTTCCCCTCAGGGGGATACAATTAATGTATCTATGGGAATTGGCGCTCCCAGGGGGATAATGTGTGGGCCCGAGCTAAAGGTTAGGTAGGCTTTCTTTTTTGTTAAAATAGAATAGGATTTTGTTTTGTTACGGACCATCTTTTTTCGGTTCACTGCTGTCCTGTTTTTTCAGCACCTACTACTTTCTTCTTCAACTTTGACCTTGTTTCATGAACTTCTTTCTCATCTTACTGTTTCTATGCCTTTTCTGCATAGATTCCACGTTCCCTTAACTCCATACTAAATGGTGCCTTCTTCCTTCCTCTCTTTGGATCTCATTTGTTGAGGATAGGGAGGCTTAAACTAACTAATAATCTAATCTTTCTCTTGATTTATTTTAATTTATGAAAGCTCATCAAAATTCCATTTTGAAAATAAGAAAAAAACAGTCAATAAGCCCTCTGTATTATAGGTGATCCACGGAAATTAAAAATTCCATTACAAAGAATCACTAAAAGAGCCCATTTAAAAACGGTAAATGTGTAGCATTTGGTAAGAATTGATTTACCAGTTTTTGGGCCTACACATAGATAATTAGGTTAAAATTAACAAGTTTTCTTCTATGCACTTTCCGTTGCAAACCGATATTTAACGAGTTATAGCGGTAGGTTTAGTTTCGTCTTTGATGACGAATGCGTCCGAATAAAAAGCTACTAATCGATTCATGGATTTTTGTTGCTTGAATCATGGTAATAACATCGAAACAAATTTCTTCTCTTCTATACACTTTTTACGGCAAATGAGTATTTTACGAATTAGAGCGGTAGGTTTTATTTTTTGCGCAATTGAGCTATTAGAGTATGTTTAAATGCTTTGTAATTTACTATTAGCTCACTCCCCAGAGATTGCGGAGCCTGAACTCACTTCTAGGGTCTTTTATTCAATAACACAATAGAAATTATCACCCAAAAATAATGAATTAATGCAGTATGTTAACCTTCGTCGTCGATGGCGGGAACTGCTCGGGCATTCGAGCGTGTTAGATCAGAGCGTCCATGACAGTATTGCCAGATGCGCGATTGATGAATTACTTGCCGCTTCAAACACTAGAGTTGCTGTAACTAATTTACTGCTATAACTCGTAAAATACTCATATGGGACGGAAAGTGCATAGAATAAAACTTGTTTATTTTGATCTAATTAACTATGTTTGGCACCAAAAATTCAAAAGTCGATTCTTAACAAACGCTACACATTTACCAAAACGTTTTACAAGAATGACATTCTGCTTGCTGATTCGTTATTTTTTAGTTATTTAACTTTGAAATTATAGGAGCAGCGTTAATGGAATGGCTTTCGCACGCAAAAGAGAGGGCGTTCCAACAATGCGGCAGCGGGAGACAAGTTATTGTTTTTGCAATACAGTCAACCCTCAATAAGACGGACTACCAGGGGGTAAGAGTGGTACGGATTAGCCGATTCTCTGGAATAACCGATATGCCTATATATTTATATATGCCTATATAAGCACAAATAATCACCTTAAGGATACCATCTCAGGCCCTTGCCAGATTCTGTCGATTCCATGGTCATTTTGCATACTTTTGTTGTAAAAGGACCCTTAGGTGGTAGACTATTCGTTCCTAAAATTTTATGGCGCTACGGACAATAATTCCCCCCCAGCCCCCCCCCCCCCCCCGGGGGGGGTAAGGCGACCAAACTTTTTCAATTTTTCCGATTTTGACCCCACATAAAAAGAGAACAAATAGGAAACGGGAAAAAGCTCAATGTGAGTTTGTTAGAAATGTTCCAAGGATTCTAAAACTGTCTTTGCTTTTGTTCTAGCATCAAAACTGAAGGAGGAGTTACATTTTGAAATATCAATATAAATGAAAAGCACCCAAAATTTTCCATTTTTTCCCGTTTTTGACCCCATAGAAAAAGAGAACAAATGGGAAATGGAAAAAAAGCCAAACGTGAGTGTGTTAGAAATGTTCCAGGGATTCTAAAACTGCATTTTTTTTTGTTCGAGCATCAAAACTGAAGAAGGAGGAGTCCCATTTTGAAATATCAATATTAGTGAAATATCAATACCTTAAAACCAATATGTCAAATTTTTGCAAAATCTAAGGCCTGAATCAAAAAAATGAATAGAATCAATTGTGTTTCTTTTCAAAGGTTACATATCATAGTCAAATTTCATAAGAATCAGACTGAAAGAAGAAAAAAATTATTTTTTTGATAGGAGTAAAAATTTTAATAATTTTTTTTTATGAAATCACAATTCACAGTTTGAAAATGAAGTTATGTATGGAAAGTATCGAAATAAAAATTAAAACTGCATTCAATTACATCAATTGTTCATTATATTACACTTCAACACAAAATTTTATTTTTTGCTTATACCCAACACTTTGAATTTTCAAAATTCATCCTGGGACTAGTTCTCGAGTTTTGATGCTAGAACAAATCCAAAGACAGTTTTAGAATCCTTGAAACATTTCTAACAAACGCTCGTTTGGCTTTTTTCAAATTCAAATTCTTTGAAAAAATATATAGCTCTAAACCCAAAAAATTGTTGCTGATTTTTGAAATTTTGAAAATTTTTGAAAAAATAGAAAAAATTTGAATTTGAAAAAAACTGAACGAGTGCTTGTTAGAAATGTTCCAAGGGTTCTAAAACTGTCTTTGTTTTTGTTCTAGCATCAAAACTGAAGGAGGAGTTCCAATCTGAAATTTCAATAAAAATATACCAAAAACACATTTTTCGTCAAAAAAAAAAAGTAAGGCCTAAATCGAAAAAATGACAGGAGTAAAAAAGGTTTACTTTTACAAAATACATATACTGGCCAACTTTCAAACGAATCGGACTAAAAAAGTTGAACAAGTGGGATGGTTTCCTTAATAAGGCTTAAATACCAAATACATTATACTGTATGCACTCTACTGCTGTATACTTTAAAATATTTAGCCTGTGGGGTAAAAGAAATTACAATATTCACTACTAAAAAGTACAGTAATAAGGAATAATAAAGTACAGTCACTCAAAAGTCAGAGCAACACAGCACTATCATTTGCATATGGTGGGGGCAAACAAACTGAATTATGGCGGGAGCAGTGGCAGCCGATGCACGTGCCATCCATTGGCAACTTTCGTCACTTAACGCCAGTAATTCGGACAAAGCCCCTTTACCGTGGATGACATCCATCTTATTCGATATCCGGATTACCGAGGTCCGTCTTATCGAGAGGTTGACTGTGTATGGCATAATTTATTATTTGCCGACCCTGCGGAGCCTGAGCCCACTTCTAGGATGTTTTAGTTATAAACACAAAGGTTACAACCTAAAAATGTTAGCAAGACTGGTTTACTGAAGACTTTAATTACATCAGTTCTAAAATGGCGGCCACCTGATACGGTCGCCGCCATCTTGAAAGTGATGTTGAGTGCATATCGATCAAGTCTTCACTATTCCAGTTGCGCTAATATTTTTAGATGATAACCTTTATTGTGTCATTAACTAAAACATCCTAGAAGTGGGTTCAGGCTCCACAGGGTTGGCAAACAATACTTTACAAAGTACCCAAGCGTACTCTAATTGCTCAAGCGTGCAACGCAACTGCTATAGAAGATGAAAATTTCAAAGTTGAATAACTCTAAAATAATGCACCAGCAAGCAGAATGTCATTATTGTAAAAAAAAATTAAATGTGTTCCTTTAGCGATCCTTTGTAACGGAATTTTTAATTTCCATGGATCACTTAAAATACATATTGACTAGAAAAACTGTTTGGCTCCACCAAAATTGTTTGTCTATCAATGGCTGCGCATATCTTTAATCACTGAAATCTTATGTTAAATGTATAATTCTTATTAAGGGATTGCAAGTTTATGAGTTTATATCTTTTTGTCTGCATATTGAGTGATTCTAACATATTATTTGTGAGACCTGAATTAAAACCTTGTTCATTGAGAATTTGAGATACATGTGCTGGGTGGATTTACAGGACAACAATTTTTCTGTAAATTCATCACAGAGGAAATCCAAGTATGCATTTAAAATTTGAATTCATAGTATTGAATTAAAAACATGGTGCACATCTTGTTACATTTTGAAATGTTGACATTTCATTTGTCTTTTAATCTGCGCTTCATCAAAAATACTCAAGCAAGCGCAATTTGGTAATTTATTTACAATAGTGATAATTATTGCTATTGATTATTTATTTTGTGATAAATAAGTAATTACATGTTCATAATGCAAATTATTTGGTGATGTTAAATGATTATTTCTTACAAGTTTCTGAGGCCTGGAGCTTAGGACTATTGAAATAGTAGTAAATTCTGTCAATATGCAGTTTAATCCATTCATGGAAATTAAGAATTCCATTCCCAAGAATCATTAAAGGAACACATTTAAAGAATATAACAATAATTACGTTCAGATAAAAATAACGTATATAGTCGGTTGCTTAGTCGCCGCATTGTTGGGTCATGCCCACTTTCTTGGTGCAGGGTGCGTACAGGCATGGAGAAGCATGGAAAGTAGTTGAATTTCGAAAATAAAATTCAAGGCCTCGAAAGTAGTGGAATTTTAAAAATGATCATTGAAAGTAATGAAATTTTAGGATTTTCCTGAAAAGAAAATTTTACTGTTGAAAATTTTCGTTCCGTTTGGTCCGCGTTGAACAAGGCGTTGTCAGTAACCTTCGAGTGTTACTTGGGCTCTGATTGGTTGATACAGCTACGTCTTTAGTGTCCGCGATTTTGATTGGTTCTCAGGCGTCACGTGAAACCAAACTCGCTCAGTGTGACTGAAGACACGCGCTCGCTCGGACCATTGTTGACCTGTCGCCACTGTTGAACATTTTCGAGCTGAGTTTTTATCATCGGTCTTGACCATCCCGTGTGTGTGTGACTAGAGTTACGGTGCCGAGACTGAGCTGAGGAATTATCGTCATGCCAGGCAGTTGTTCTTTCAACAACTTGTGGTTGCGAGACGAAGACTTTCAACAATGGATAGCACCGCAGAGAGAGGTAGTGAAAATGTGATTTGGTTGGCATAAAAAGTCATGAAAAAGCAGTGGAATTTTGAACCTCAGAGCCTGTACGCACCCTGTTGGTGAGACACGCCCACTTTTTGGTGGTGGGAACGTGTCCGTTCCTTCACTTTTATATACGACGTTCCTATAACTTTGAAGTTGAACAATTGAAAAATTACGCATGAGCAAGCAGAATGTCATTTGTGGAAAACGTTATAAAATGTGTTCCTTTAGTGATTCTTGGGAGCAGAATTTTTATTTCTGTGAACGGATTAACACGTTAAGTGCGGCGTGACCCACCGGTGGTCATTTAGGTGATTTTCATAATGCTGGCCAACCAGCAGTCACTGATTCAATTTTTATAAATACTAAATGAAAGTTAAATGAAGGCATGATCCAGTCAATGTTTGTTATTTTTAATATTTCTTACTACAATTGACTCTAAATTTGGGCTGGATGTTGAACTTCAGTTTAACCCGTCGCACTTAATGTGTTAAACTGCATATTGACCATGAATTCATTCCAATTTTAGTATGATATTTAGAAGCATATCTCTATGAAAAATTTCTGTGACATGTTTCAGAAAATCAATCATGATAGGTTTCAACTTTGAATTTTTGTTTGAAACATTTACAATTTTGTTACCCAACTAATAAGCAATATAATTTTTTTCCAGAAGTGCATATATGTGTATACTGCATTAATTTCTATGTTGAATCAAAATGTCATTATTTAGTGAATTGACAAGCATTGCCAAAGAAATTACGGAAGAAGTTAGTAAGCTACAAGCTAAGTCTGACATTCTTCCTGGGTAAGCTGGTTTTAATTTTGTGGAATTAGTTTGTCATAAAATTTTTTGATTGAAAGAAACTAATTTACTTTCTGTATAGCCATAGTTTATTTTGAAAAATAACTTTTAAAGTTCATCACACATAGCATGCAGGCTTAGGCTGTAAAATGTTATCAATTTGTTGATAAAATTAGGACTTCTATTTTATATGTCTACTTCTTTCTATTGTCATGTAGTTTGTGCCATCCCTTTTTTTTTCTTTTTTAATCCTTCTTAAATAGCTGTTTTTGTATACAGGCTTTTGTGTGTGAGAAAATATATAATAAAATCTCCATGTTCTGCCATTCTTCCTAAATGGGTTTTCCTCTTTGCTCTTTTGAGGTTGCCTTTGTTGTGACTAGGGAGTCTTCAAAACCCATTAACACGTTAAGTGCGGCGGGTTAAACTGAAGTTCAATATCCAGCCCAAATTTAGAGTCAATTGTAGTAAGAAAATTTGAAAATAGCAAACATTGACTGGATCATGCCTTCAGTTAACTTTCATTTAGTATTTATAAAAATTGAGTCAGTGACTGCTGGTCGGCCAGCAGCATAATGAAAATCACCTAAATGACCACCGGTGGGTCACCCCGCACTTAACGTCTTTAATAAATAATTGTACTCGGAAAGTTTATTGGATTGCAAACATTTTCCTAATTTAAGTACTCAACAAGATTCTCAGAACTCAGCCATAATTATTAGAACGTTCTGTGATGTGAGAATTACACTAGAATAATCCTAATGAATAAGTTGCTCTTGAACAGGGGTGCAAAAATAAACATTCTTAAATACATACACATTCTCATTGTTAAGCTCATATACTTAAAAGGTAGTATTTCTCATTTAGTTACTGCTGGTATGTTTCTGTTTCATTATATGTTTTTGTTTAACAGGACTCGGCCATATCTTTATGGAGCATCATCTAAGAAGTTGAAGGGAGAATTGGATGTGGTTAAGGTATGTCCTACATAGTTTATTATGTAACATTTTTGTGAAGGGGCAGTCATATTCTCAATAGAAAGTTATGTACAGTGGTACCTCGAGATACGAGCAGCCTGACATACGAGTTTTTTGAGATACGAGCTGGAGCTCGGGCCATGTTTTCGTTCAAGATTCGAGCCCAAATCCGAGATACTAGGCGTGTTTCCGGAGCGTCCCGCTTGTTGGCACGCAGGGTCGAGCATCCTCCGAGAGCATCTCTCGTTCCAGTTGCACGTGTTACCCGCTTGAGCCAAAGTGTATCTTGTGCGCTGTACTCTTTTTTGCTTTATTTTTGCGAGGTTACTGAACTTTTTTGTGTGTCATCATGAGGCCGAAGAAAGTGAGTGCTATGGACAATGGTGACAGGATGAAGAGGGTGATGTCGATATAACTAAAGCAAGAAATAATAGGAAAACATGACCGTGTCGTACAAGTGATTGAACTCGCAAAGATCTATGACTGTAGTACATTGACAATTTGTACGATATTGAAGCAGAAGGATGCCATCAAGAGTGCTACACCAGCAAAAGGAACCACAATTCTTTCCCAATTAAGGACAAATATCCACGAGGGAATGGAAAAGCTTCTGCTTGTGTGGGTGAAAGAGGAGTCGGCAGGAGCTTTAGTGACGGAGACGGTAATATGCAAGAAGGCACGGAGTATTTATACCGACTTAGTGAAGAAAGAAGCGTCAACTTCTAAAGAGGCATCAGAAGAAGCGTGTAAGGCAAGCCATGGCTGGTTTGATAATTGCAAGAAAAGAACTGGCATCCATTCAGTGGGTGAGGTACGGCAAAGCTGCACGTGCGGACGTGAAAGCAGCCGATGCAGACATCCAAGATTTTGCTGCGCTTGTTGTGAGGGAAGGGTACATCCCGCAACAGGTTTTCAACTTCAATTTGTTAATTATGCATGTTTATTTCTTATTTAAAAACATCGTTATTTATAATTTACAATGGTTTTGGGATTTTTCATCGGTCTGGAATGGATTAAATCGAATTCATTTATTTTGAATTGGAGAAATTTGTTTGAGATACGAGCCGATTGACTTACGAGCTCGACTCTGGAACGAATTAGACTCTTATTTCGGGGTACCACTGTATAGTCACCAGCAGCTTAATTTTCACACGTTGTGTAGTTGAGTGAAACTCATCAAGTCAATAGTGCACACTTCATTTAAGGTAATAATGTTCTTTATACTTTATTGTAAACCTTAATTTTGTGGCTTTTAAACACTATTTCAACAGCTGCACTGTAGGAAAATTTTATAGACATCATTGGACATCTTTTATTTCAATTTTTTTTTTAATTTTCAATTATGTAGACATCTCAATTCTTACTTTGTATGTGTTTTGAATTTTACCAAACTTGAAATATTGAGCACATTTTACTAGATCCAATAGTGAATTGTGTTTTTTTCTATTCCTTTATTGAAAATAGAACAAAGTGTTCCAAGTTAATCCCTTATTTTCAAAAGTACCATAGCTATAGGTCCCACAGGGAAAATTGCAATAATTTTAGTTTGATGGTCTCCTTAATTTTGTTCATTTTGAAGATTAAATGTAGGTTTTCATGTTGAATGGAAAGTAATACATTTTTGCTTTGTTCACAATTTATATTTTGCGAAACTTGCCATCTGTACTTCTCTGCTGCTATTTCTCAAAGAGAACACAGCTAACTAACTCTTCCTGCATTTGACAGATTTTAGTATGTTGAAGACATGTTCTGTAAGTAACCTGATATAGACTAAATTTTATTTTTGATATGTAATATTTCCTACACATAATACCAACTTAGCTTTTCCATGCAATTAGTTTTGTTAACAATTTATCAGCTTTAAATTGAAATTTTTTATTCTTTATTTCATCCTTCATTGTGGCTTTCAAAGAAATCTGTCCAAATTCCTAAACATTGGTAATTCTTATCTCTCTAAAAGTTGGCAACATTGAAGTGCATCTGAATAAATATGAATGGGCCAGTTGTTTGCTTGCATTGCAACTTTATTAAAAATTAAAAAATAAGGAAAATTCCTAGGAACTTCTGGGGACGTCCAAGCCAAAATCGGAATTCATTTTATTGCTTTATTCGATAGAGATAAGCTAACTTCACAAGCTGTCAAATTTTCAGAACATTATGAGCACCGTAAGTGGGGGAAATGGGGTAGGGAAGGGGGAGAAATGGGGTAGGGAAGGGGTGGAGGGGCCCAATCAGCAGCCAGTGCCGACCAGCAAATGCATCTGCCACGTCCCTGAAAATTATTTTCCTGTGGCTTTTATTGCTCTATTCAATACAGAAGTCCTTATTTTACAACCTAGAAAAGGTTTAGAGCGTTCTGGGCTTTGTGAGAGAAGGAAATTAGGAGGAAGGGGGCAGATTCGAATGCAGCTGCTAGCACCGGACAGTAACTGCATTAGACACGAACCATAAATATCTGGATTTTGTTTTGTTGGTCTATTCAACACAGAACTCATTAGTTAACAATCTAGAAAGCTACACAACATTTTTTGCTCCTTGAGAGTAAGAAACAAAGGGGGAAGAGGTGTAACACGTCGAGAAGGACGCCGCAGCGTGCGCTCCTGGAGCGGTGATGCGTATCAGTGATACCAGTTCCATTCGTATTTGTAATACCTGTGGTACCAGTTTTTTCAAGAAACAACAAAAGCTTACAAGAAAAGATATTCATATGTTCAGAAAGCTCTAAGAACGTCAACCACGTCAATTTTTCCAAACAACATGGCTTGCAAAGGAAAATAATGAAAAATTGTAGGAAAATGTGCCTCCTGAACAGTTGAAGGTAAAAAGTTCAAAATCTATATCCTCCAAAAGTTATTATCATAGAGCAATGATTTAGGTCTGATTGAATGTGCGAAATGCTGCTGCATAGCTGGACATGGGCTTTCTTTGAAATTCAGAGTAAATTTTTAGTGACATTGAAAAATCTACAGTAAAATGCATTATTTAAAAAAAAATTTAAGTTAAAAAAAAAAACCATCGCAAATTTCATAACGAGCCCCGTCCAGCTATGCAGCAACACTTCTCGCATTCAATGAAACCTAAATCATGATAACTTTTGGAGGAGATAGCTTTTGAAAATACCCTAATTTTTCATTCATTTTTCTCCTTTATCTCGGTAATTAATTCAAAAATAGAAAAAGTCTGGGATATGCACCTACAGCTCTATCAAAAGTACATACATATGCCAGATTTCATAGATCTGGATCCCATAGAACAAATGTGAGAGCCATTTCTAGAATGAGCCTGGACGTTCCCCTTAATCAAATTTTATAGGAAAACATTTCATAGTCTAGCTCCATCATCAGTACAAAAAAGTATAAATCATTATGCATGCAATAAAAATCAAGTGTTGGAGAGACAATCATTAAAAGATGTTATGAAAACAAAAACACGTTACAGAAAATTAAATTGACATGATTGCTATCTAGTTACCATTTGCAATGCTTTGAGCTGTCAGTATTGTTGAGGGCCAGGGTTTGTTTAAAAACATGTACCTGACAACTCTAAAATCCAAAGGTCTTACAAACTTCAAGCAGAATCTAAGATTTTGAAGTCTGTAGAGGATATAGGTATGTTGAATTTATCAGTGTGATTGTGTACTGCACAGTGAAAGGGGTGGCTAATAGATTCCCAGTATAGGAAGCTTCTACCCCGATGCTCAGGCATTCTGATATAAAAATTCCGTGACGTCACGCAGACGTACAATGAAATACGCTGCACACAACTATAAACTAATCAGAGAGGCTCGCATCTATATTGTAACCGTATCCTTGTACTGGAAAAGAGAAGCCACCTTATAATTATTTAAGGTCGCTTCCTAACAATTTTAAGGTCGCTTCTTTTTCTCATACAGTTGTGTGCAGTGCACATCAATGTCAGCATGAAGTCACGGAATTTTTATATCACAATGGCTGATCCGTACTGATAACTTATTTGCACACCTCTCTCACTCCGTCGTATGCAATGACACTGATAAATGCAATGTACCTATATCCTCTACATACTTCAAAATCTTAGATTCTGCTTTAACTTTGTATGACCATGGGATTTTAGAGTCGTATCATATTTTTAAACAAGAACCGGCCCTCAACAATACTGACAGCTCATACCCATTGCAAATAGTAAGTACAATACAATCTTGTTGATTTTATTTTCCGTGACATGTTTTTGTTCTTGTAATATCTTTTAATGACTCTCTACAACATTTTCTTTTTTCTTTTATTGCATTGCAGAACATGATTTGTGCTTTTTAAACTGATGATGGAGCTGGACTTAAAAATGTTTTCCTATTGAATATGATTTAAGTTCCTTGAAATTTTCCTCATTTTTAAACTCCTTATGAAGTGCATTTGTTATTGTATTATGAACCCAACATTTTGCATTTAGAGGTAGTTGCATAAACATTACCTAATGAAACAGTCAAACTCTTAGCTATATGTGATCTTAGTCATGTGATAAATAACCTAGTCTTTATTTCAAAATCTCTATAGTGTCCTAGGCAGACAGTTTGTTATATTTCTAAGGGTATTGAAATGTGTTTCAGTATTTGGCATTCTGGTTTAACATTATCGATTGCAGATAGAAATGTCTAAAGACTAGTATATGGAATGCAATACAGTCATACCTCACCTTACAAAATTGATTTGTTCCAGAAGAGGTTTTGTAATGAGATTTTTTTGTAAGAGAGTCTCATTTTAAATGTTAAAGACTGATTTGTTCCAAGGCCCCCAATACTACTCTTAAAACCCTTTAAAAGGAGAGAAGGCAAAAGAACTTATATCCCATAGAAAGTATAACAATTTTGTATGAAATATGTGTTAAAAGTAAAGGAAAAGAAAATTATTTATTAAACCATTAAAATGAATAAGACAGGTAAATCATTTACCATTGGGGTTGGGCAACTGTTCCCAAGAAAGGTAACCCCTCAGAGGAATACAATTATTGTATCTATGGGAATTAGCACTCCCAGGGGGAAAATGTGTGAGGGCCCAAGCTAAGAGTTAGGTAGGCCTGCTTTTTATTGAAATAAAATGTTTTTTGTCATGTTAAGGAACACCTTTTTTGGTTCACTGCTGTCCTGTTTTTCAGCACCTACTACTTTCTTCAACTTTTATCTTGTTTCATGCACTTCTTTTCCAACTTACTGTTTATATGCCCCTTCTGCATAGATTCTGCATTCTCTTATATTCATACTAAATGGTGTCTACCTCCTTCCTCTCTTTGATACGCTCTCTTTTTTTATAGCGGTTAGGGAGGCTTAAACTAACCGATAATCTAATCTAAGCCCAAGAAACGTAAGGGCTAGTGCAAAGCAAAGTGAAGTTTGTGGTGAGCGAGGGAGGAGGAGGCAAATGTTTGGCGGCTGAGAAAAAGCGTACATACACAGTTTATTACTCATACACACGCACATTCAAAAAACTCACAAGACAACAGTAACTCTGTCTGTTATGCGAGTAGAACTCCGTGCCAAACGAGGGTTAAGGGTGCACTAAAAGAAAGCATTATGGGTATCACCGAGATGCAGCTTACTCCTTGCCAGTGGGAGGCCAGCGAGGTGTTGGGAGATCAACACTCGCTGGTGTTGGGAGATCTCAACACTAAATCCAGGATGCTAAGAGTGTATTCAGGTTTTGATGGATTTGGGCTGCTGTGAAGCCAAGCACGCATTATTTTATTTCTTGAGATTTGCATTTCGTGAATTTTTTTCTAATTAAGAGTCATAAATTTTACGTAAAGGCATTTTGTAACTTGGGTTATTTGTTAGTTTTATCTTTTGTAAATTTAGATATGGCTGTATATTTGAAGTTATTTCTACTGACTTCTCATGAAATGTATGAACTGATATTTAAATACAGGCATCACACATATTTTACAATATTTTGTACAAATGTTTCTGAGAAATAGTTTACTAATGTGTTGAGTGATATTGTGTTCGCATGTCAGCATGTTTCTAATATTACTACGTATAAGTGTTATTTAGTATTGCATTCTGACTGACCTATGATTGGTATTGATAACAATGCAACTTGATCCTTCTTATTCCTCATAACAATAAGGCTTGGTTCACACCATAGGTCCGGTCACGTTCCATTCTCGCTCCAGTCACGGTTCTTCCCAGCCCTGGGCTTCACTTGTTTGGTCTGGTCAAGGACCGTTCTTGCTGCAGACCCTTCCATATCATCAGTGGCAAAGCATGTGTGAATTTTCTTCATCCGAATTAGCAGTGATAGCAATTGCACTTGAAGTTGAAAAAGAAAGAAGAAAGCAAACTAGGAAGAAATTGTTAGTTCAAACTACGCTAAAAGATAGAAAGAGTGAAGAAGAGTTTCACATGTTATATCCTTATCTCATTGATGATGAGACTAAATTTTAAAATATTTTTGAATGAAAATTGGAACGTATGAAAAACTACAATAAAAATTGAAGATGACCTGAAAAATTAAAAATGCCAAACAGAGAAGCAATCACTCCAAGAGAAAGATTGACTGTATGTCTGAGGTATGAAAAAAGTGTGACTTGAAATGTTTCCTTGCTATTCAAGAATTAAGATTCTTTTAAATGATGTACTGTATTTTACCCCAGTATCTGAGATGTAGCAGAGGTCAGTGGCCGCATTAATGCCAGCGTTAGCCATTAACTTCTGTGGGAAAATTTGTCTTGTGAAATTTCCTGGTTTTCACACTCAGGCATGAAGGCTGATAGACCATAAACTATTGGGAAGCCTCCCCTCCCAAGCATAGACCTTATTAACCTTGCAGACAGCAACCTTCACATTCCACTGACTGAGCTATTCTCTTTCAGTACACCACAGCTGCATCAGGACTTGACCATGTTTGCGGTCAAGTGTTAATTAGTAGGCCTTCGGTCAAAAAAAAATCTTTTGATGATGTCTCAACCGGAGCATGACAGGAACAAGACCTGACCAGCACTGCCAGTGTGAATGCTTACACCGAAATGCATTGAACAATATTGGACTGGATCATGATGGATTGAGAATGGACCTGACAGGACGGGACCTTATGTGTGAACCAGGCCCAAAAGTCATTTTTGCTCTGTGCTATGTCTGAAATAATTTATTACTTTGTCTTTTTACTTGATACAAACAATTTTCCATTTGGTGTCAAACTTGTATACTATTTTTATTCATATTTACTCAGTCAATGTTCACATTTTTTTTGCAGAACCTATCTTCAGATTTGCTCTCAAAGGCCAAGAGTTTTGAAGACTTCAAGAAATTTTTGGATTCCACTGAGCAGTTGCTGCAACAAAAGACTGATGCTGCAGATAATTTTGAAGCCTATTTAACAAAGTTTGTACTTGCATATTTAATACGATTTATGTACTTTGAGTCATTCTTTTGTATTCTCTTATTTTATAAATACATACTGTAATTGATGGGCTGGCATTCATTGTTATAGCTGTCATCTAACTTTCACCCCTCAGAGGGCATAGGATTAGCAAAAAGTTTAGGTTTGGTTTGTCTATCTTATGCTATGGGGACTGGTGCACCCAGATGATACTGTTAGGTTACCTCTGCTGTGGATAGGCTTTTACAACTTCTGTTTCTCCTGCCTACTTTGCTTCTCTCTTTTTTCATGCCTATTTTACTTCTCTCCTTTTTCATGTCAATGTACTTTGCTTCTCTTCTTTTTCATGCCTATCTACTTTACTTTTCTTTTTTTCATGCCTATTTTACATCTCTCCATTTTTATGCCTCATCTGCTTCTCTAAATTTTTGTTTCTACTTAGCTTTTCTTCATTTTCATGCTTACTTTGCTTCTCTCTATTTTAGTGAGGGCCTAAGCTGAGAGTTAGGTAGGCCTTCTGTTTGTTAATTAAAAAAATTTTTTATGTTAAAGTGTCGCGCTAACCACCTAAGCGCCAACTTCCAGATAAACCTGGCATTGACATAGTCTCTTCTGCATTAAGTTACATGATAATATGACAAGCAAAGACAATAAATAAGGATTGCTCACCTGAACTTCGAAGAAAAGTTGTCCAGGGAACACTTCCTCAATGATAGCCGGCTCTCCGGGCTCTCAGATGCCCGAAAGCAGGACCGGTTTAGAAGTCGTAACGCACAAGGCACGTGCTGCCGACTCCATAGGTGGTTGTCTTCTGACGTGTCAGCCGGCGAAGGCCTCGACGTCACGTGCGCTCCGAATCCGTTGCTGTGACTTCGGATGCAGCTCGCAAAGATAAACGAACACATTAAGGATGTTCGACATACGCATTTGTTGCCAGGAAGGGGAAGCAATCCATTATTGCCTGCTTGTCATATTTAATTAATTTAATTCTTTTAGGTCAATTAAGAATTGATTTTGACCCAGTCCCTTATACTACAAGATATTAATTAACTTGCATGGGACATACAAGAGGAGCAGGCTGGAGTTGCGACACAATCCCGGCAAAAGAAAAAACGGAGTTTTCATTTGAAAATTCCGTGAAATACACAAAGACATGCAATGTCCTTCCAGCTCAATACTGTAAAGGACCAAGTAATAATAGCTGCGCACAACACATAATTGAAAGGGTTTACAAATGCCCTTTCTTAATAAGATACGTTAATTTACTACGTTGCTGACGCGCCGCTTGCCTAAGAGGGCGGTCAGCAGGAGTAACTACCGGTTCTTCGGACAAGACCGAAGAATCCGTATCAAAAGAATTTGAAGAATTAAGCTGCTGAACTCTAGGGTGTTCAGAGGTAGAACTACCCCTTTGAGTTTCAAACCTCGCGGGAGGTTCGGAACGAGGGTATGATTCCGCGTCCGAACCACTCCCGTCTGCGCTATCTCCCACCTCCTCTGGAGTAGGATCGGTCACAACTAACTCCAGTGGGTACAGTAACGAGACTTTAATGACGCTTTCGGTGTTATCAGCCCTTATAATTCTTACAACACGGACCTTGCCGTTGCGACCAGGAAGCAAAGCACTGATGCGAGCCAAGGCCCAAAATGGTCTGGGTTTTATAGGGTGTTTTACAAGTACCACTTGACCCACAGATAAGAATTTATTTTGCAAAGGTAAAGATTTCAGAGGATATGGACCTCGCAAAGAAATAAGATACTGAGAATACCAAAGCTCCCGGAACTTAGCGACCATGACATCACGTCTCTCCAAAAGAGTAAGCAAATGCTCGCGATGCTCAACATCGTCAGTCTCCAAGTCCGTAAGCTCATCGGACAGAATAAGAGAATTAGATGTAGGATAAAGCTGAAGAAATTGAAGGGGCATTATAGGTAGAATCGAGTCCCCCATCTCAGTGTAAGAGAGGGGACGCCGATTAAGGTTAAGAGAAATATCAGAAATAACAGTAATGAAGGAAGAATAAGAATAAGTGCTACGTCCAAAAAGTTTATATATGCAATCCTTTATGGACTTGAACAGGCGTTCCCATATCGCTCCAAATTGAGGACTATAGATAGGGATAGTTTTGAATTTAATATTAAAAGGTCGAAACCGCTCTTCATACAAAGAGGAAGTTAACACTTCCGATAGAAGATCGGGAGCGGCGGTGAAAGTTCTAGCATTGTCAGAATAAACAGTGTTAGGAATGCCCTTTTCGTTTGTAAATCTAATGAAGGCAAAGCAAAATTCCTCCAAAGTCATAGATGGAAGAACTTCAATGTGAATAGCCCTAGTCTGAAAACACGTAAATAACAGTAAGTACACCTTTTGCTTGTGACCAAAAGGGTCTAATACCCAAAAGTGGGCAGAGAAATCCATGCCAGTTGTGGCAAATGGCCTCACGAAATTAGTACGCGAGTCAGGTAAAGCAGGAGGATCGGGATAGGAAAAAGCTTTGGCGTTTAGCTTCTTGCATACAATGCATTTAGCCAAGACGCCGCGAACTGTGCGCTTGCAGCGTGGCACGACATAACCGTCTACCTTAAGTTTCTGAACGGTGATGTCGAGCCCCTGATGGTTAAGAAGTTTGTGAGTGTGCGAAATTAGTAAATGAGTCAAATGTGAAGAACTAGACAGCAAGATGGGGTTGCGAGTGTTATAGTCTAATTCCTCAGCATTCGCAATACGACTATTCGAACGAATGATACCGTGCGAATCGAGAAAAAGGTTTAAAGTTCTAACTAGCAACGGCGGCCGAGGACTTTTGTTTTTCAAGGCCTCGAGCTCGCCTGCAAAGTGTGTACTTTGCATAGAAGAAATAAGGAACAGGAAAGCCCGCAATTTTGCATTGCCCAAATCTGCATGTCGAAAAATAGCGACAGCTTTAAACACCTTCTCAACCGTACCTAGTAACTTAGGATAGGAGGAGAAGCGTTCAATCTCCAAAATAGGAGCTTTACACGGAGGGACAACATTAACATTAATACATGCAGAGGCTATAAATTGATGGGGAATGCATCCCAAGTGGCCCTTGGGCCACTGGTCCTTACCTTCGCGAATCCAGTCAGGACCTGTTAACCATACATTTTTACTCTCGAGAAACTTTGATGCTTTTATGCCTCGAGTTAACATATCTGCCATATTGTACATGGTGGGAACGTATTCATAGTGAAAAGAAGCTTTAGTTGTACCTTCCAACGTTAGTCGCATGCTGTCTATATCCTTAATTCTATTACTAACAAAAATATTCTTTCGGGGAGGCTTACCACTCAATAACCAAGCCAGGGTAACCTGGGAATCGGTAAGAAAAGTTACACTTGAGACCATGTAGGGAAAATTGACGTCACTCATCAGAGAAACAAGACACTGGTACGCAAGATACACAGCCAGAAGTTCTAGAGAAGGAAGAGTTCGTTGCCTAGGAGGTGAAACTTTAACCTTAGAAAAAAGAAGTGAGCTGCGCTCTTTTTGGACACCGTACATACAGGTTCCAAAAGCTCTTTCACTAGCATCACAGAAAATTACGGGGTCAACTTTCTCAGTTTCAACAAGATTCATCCTAGGGAACTCAAATTCATGCAATTGAGAAAATTCCTGACAAAAATTACGCCATTCTTTACAGATATCATCTGGAACGTCTTGATCCCAGCCTAGTCTCAACGGTGTTAATTTACGTAAGATGAGTTTTCCTCTAACAGAGAAAGGTAACAGAATTCCCAGCGGATCATACAACGAAGCAATGTCCGACAGCATACTTCTACGAGTTTTACAGGAAGGATTTAAGCTTTTTACAGATATGGAAAGAGAATCAGAAGAAGAGTTAAAGTTGTAACCCAACACTCTGGAGTGCTCACTGGAGCTACAAAGAGAAGGGTCAATCTGAGACAGAAGATTAGAATTATTAGACTGCCATTGACGCAGTGGAAAGCCGCTTTCTTTGAAAGCTTTGTTTGCGCGTTGAAAAGTGTCAAGCGCAAGCTCGGGACTATTAGTTGTGAATATAAGGTTATCAACGTACAGTTTGTTAGACATGATGTCTCTAACCACCAAATCACTAATAGTTTTAGCATGTAGTTTGAGAAGAAAATTGAGAATGTAAGGGGAAGCGACAAAACCGAATAACAAGGTTGTGTACCTAAAATATTTATATTCCCCATTTTGAAAGAGAACAAAACTAAACTGATTTCGGTCAAAATTTTTGGCTAACTTCACTTGAAGGAAAGCCTTGAAAATATCTGATAGCACAACAACAGAATTAGAGCGAAAATACACCAACAAGCCAAGCAAATCATTCATGAGGTTAGGACCTACGTATGAGGCCTCATTTAGACTAGGCAATTTACCTCGCTTGAGCGAGCAATTAAACACTGGGCGTATCTTGGAAGTGGTAACGTGTTCTCTCACGACAGGCCTATGTGGTATCCACTTATGCTCACACACATTTAAATTCTCGAGAGAGAGAGGCTCAATTATACCTAGCTCGAGTTGTTCCTGAAAGACATCGTTATATTGCTTCTCTATCCCTTTACGAGAGTTAGAAGCAGCAACTTTCTGCGCGAGATAGCGCGCCAACCCGAAACTATGTGGCACTTTCGCTAGTATATTACGATTCCAAGGTATGTGAACATAATAGCGGCCTTCGTCATAAACTACGCTACTCTTAAAGTCTTTTAACTCTTTATCATTCTCCACTTCCTTTGCAGGCACCCCTATTAATTCTAAGTCTAGAAGTCTATCAAGACCGGCCTGCACATCACACTCAGTTCCATCCAAGGCAGAAGAACAAACTTTAGGGGGTTCAAAAAATGCCTCCAACACACCATGATAACGCTTAGCTTTAGATTTACTCTTTTTTGTTTGCTTTTTTTGGTTATTTGCAAC
The DNA here is from genome assembly GCA_030386875.1 of Morinoia aosen. NCBI lineage: Eukaryota > Metazoa > Arthropoda > Malacostraca > Amphipoda > Talitridae > Morinoia > Morinoia aosen. Next base: position 11,089,305 of record CM059561.1, read on the forward strand.
AGTCAAGGAAGAAGAAACTTTATGCAGAGCAGATGAAGAGGAAGAAACGGCAGGCGAAACAACAGAAGGAGAAGAACTCTTAGGCGAAACAACAGAACAAGGCGAGCCACCGTCTTGCCCTTTAGCGGCCGAAGCCACAATAGGAAAAGAGGATTTATAACATTTTAGATCCCCGAAGGGTAAAAAACCGTTAGCTACACGCATAACTTTATAGCCAGCGACGTTTTGCAATTCAAGCACTCGAAAAGCTTGAAGAGCATCAACCCCCAGAATGCCGTTGATTTGAATATTGTCATCAACGACTTCAGGAAAGGAAGTAGACAGAGGAAGCTTAGTCTTAAGGAGCTCGAGTTTAGATTTCAAACCCTTCATCCCCATCTGTAGGTGCAAATTTTGCATTGCAAAAATATCAAGCTCATGCTTCTCACAGTCAGGAAGCACGAGCTCGACGTTAATGTGCTTGCCCCGCAAAGGGACAGAGGCACCAACCGTGTTTACAGTAATTTGCTGCAAATCATCGTTAGAACTATTAGAACTAACGGTATTCAGGTCAATCAACGTTTGTTGACTTCCTGAGTCAATGACGAAATTTACACGTTTAGAAATATTATTAACTTTAGTAGAAAGAGCGATTACAGGGCACATCCGAAAACGTGCCTTTAACCGTCAAGAAGATGAGGCGGCAAGAGAAGAAAAACTTACAAACTTAGGGCATAACGGGCTAACGTGGGTATTAGCCTTACATAACGAACAATGAAAGGGCAAGCCTCTGCTTTTTGCAGGGCAAGACTTAGCTACGTGGTTGTGACTAAGACATACGGAACACAATTGCAACTCGCCTACTTGCTTCACGCGTTTTTCGTGAGTATCAAATTTACGGCAAGAAAAAGACGTGTGACCGGTCTGCTTACAAAACCGGCACACTTTCACGTTAGGAAGGTTAGAAGATACAGGAGAAGATTTAAACTTAGTTTCAGCTCGAGTCTTCTCCTCCACCCTATCATTGCGAAGGGAGAGACATTTCTTAGGTTTGGATTTAGTTTCCAACAGAGACAGCACATGATGCGCGTTCTCAAACATTTCTAAAGAGAAGAAACTAGCTTTACAGTAACGAAGAAGTTCCAACAAAAAAAAGTCAGGCAGTTTGGTTTTAATTATAGCAGAAAACAAGAGATTGCCCGACTTCTCGTTACGAAAATCTACTCCAAGCTTAGAGAGCTCAAGTAGACGAAACTTAACTTTAGAAAGAAAAGTCCCTATTTCTGCAAAGCTAAAGACACTGGGAGAATTTATTAATTCGTCCAGTGCAAGAGAAACTAGTTTGTCTGCGTTCAAAAATTCCTGCTTGAGCAAAGCCCAAGCAGCTTGGAAACAATTCTCATTGGGAAGTCCCTCAACCAGACTCAGGGCTCTTCCCTGCAATTGATTTTTTAAGAATATAAACTTTTGCTCCTCGCTCATATTAGGATAGGCTTGAAGAGCATTAAGAAAAGATTCCTGAAAATGGAGAAAAGAAAAAGGACAGTGTTCATTATCACTGAACTTTCTTAAAGTTAACTGAGGAGCTCGGAAAATGTTTAATGGTACATCCACAACAGAAACCTTACTAGCCTCAGAAGGAGGCGCGGTATCATTAGAGTTTGATACCTGTGCCGAAAAAACTGAATTTTTTAATTCAGCTATTAATTCAACAATAAGTACTTCATATTCAGCTCGTCTAACTAACTCCTCCTCAGAAATTTCCTCAAGGTCAGAAGGTAGAATAGAAGAGAGATGGCGAAAGTCCTTTAGAAGGCTACTCAACTGAGGAATAGCCTCCCTTAGGAGAGAAGGTGCACAGCCAGGAGCTAGCACTTTCTTTCGCAAAGCGGTAATACTACATTTTACTCCCCGCATTTTCATGCTAAGGGCTAAGGCGTTAAACGTTTCAGTCATGTTACGTTGGCAAAAAAAAGGAATGAGTAAATAGTTAATAGGCTTATTAGAAAAAAGTTCAGCTAATAAAGGTCTACACTTTTTTAAGTGGACAAATTCGGTTACATCCCTATATTATATAGATAGAAAAAAATAAAAAAAGACACATAGAATACACAAAAAGGTTCTTCCCCACCAATTAAAGTTTGATCACATTATAAATGGTTACACAATTTAAATTTTTCACAAAAATATTATTTTTAAATTTTTACTTCAATATATTTAATTTATTACTTACATACTAATACACAAAAGTGCAATCAGAAAAATTCTAATTGTGCAAGGTAAACAAGAGACTAGCTTCCAAAAGCACAGGGAGCCAGTAATACGAACAATAGTACCTTGCACAAAAACGACACGAAAAAATGCACCTTAAGCTAAATGAGAAGAGAACCACCCCGGCTTCAAGCCCGGAAAGCTCGGCAATCAACAAGATTTTCCTAATTACGGAACATTTATTACATTTATTTTAAGTTTTTTATGAAAAACAGTTATTTAAACTGGAGAAAGAAGAAACAAAAAGATATAGTCACCAGGATTATTCCTGAAGCAACTCCAGCCTTACTTAGCAGCTGACGAACGAATTGCGCACATCAGAACTGCGAACTTTCAAATGAAATGAAGAATTTTATAATTTAAGAAATTCTTCGTATAAATGAATTTTGAGTTGAAAGAACAAAGATTTGAAGATTAGATCACTTTCTTCGAAGTATTCGAAGATTAAATCACTTTCCTCATAAAGTTGCGAAGATTACAATTACGTTAAACTTGACTTCGAAAAAAGTAACTTGCGAAGGAAACAAATATTAAGATTTATATAAAAACAACTTTTCTTCGAAAAAAAGAACTATGTCGCGCTAACCACCTAAGCACCAACTTCCAGATAAACCTGGCATTGACATAGTCTCTTCTGCATTAAGTTACATGATAATATGACAAGCAAAGACAATAAATAAGGATTGCTCACCTGAACTTCGAAGAAAAGTTGTCCAGGGAACACTTCCTCAATGATAGCCGGCTCTCCGGGCTCTCAGATGCCCGAAAGCAGGACCGGTTTAGAAGTCGTAACGCACAAGGCACGTGCTGCCGACTCCATAGGTGGTTGTCTTCTGACGTGTCAGCCGGCGAAGGCCTCGACGTCACGTGCGCTCCGAATCCGTTGCTGTGACTTCGGATGCAGCTCGCAAAGATAAACGAACACATTAAGGATGTTCGACATACGCATTTGTTGCCAGGAAGGGGAAGCAATCCATTATTGCCTGCTTGTCATATTTAATTAATTTAATTCTTTTAGGTCAATTAAGAATTGATTTTGACCCAGTCCCTTATACTACAAGATATTAATTAACTTGCATGGGACATACAAGAGGAGCAGGCTGGAGTTGCGACAAAAGACCACTTTTTTTGGTTCACTGTTGTCTTGTTTTTCAGCATCTACTACTTTCTTCTTCAACTTTTACATCATTTCATGAACTTCTTTCTCAACTTACTGTTTTTATGCTCCTTCTGCATAGATTCTGCATTCCCTTATCTCCCTACTAAATGGTGTCGTCCTCTCTTTGAAATGCTCTTTTTTCAGGAACCTCAATTTAACACATAATCTCGTCTTTTCTCCATTTTCATGCCTTCTTTGCTTCTCTCCATTTTCATACCTCCTTTGCTTCTCTCCATTTTCATGCCTTTTTATATTATAGCACCCCCCCATCGTTTTTTGTTTTTCCCCCATCGTTTCTAACTTGCTGTTGTACTAGGGGAATAAGTGGTCGCAGGGGAAAAATGTGGTGCCTAAGGCCGAGAGTTAGGTAAACTTTCTTATGTTGTAATGAATAGGTTCTTTTTGTTATAGACCATCTTTTTTCTTTGTTCATTTCTGTCTGATTTTTCAGTACCTATTAGTTTAATGTAATCTTCAACTTTTATCTTGCTTCATGACCTTCCTTTCTACCCTGTCCTCATGATGTGCTGGGCTTATTGTGTGGAAACAAGTGCTTGGATTCCCAGTTCCTTCAACTCCACACTAAATAATGCTTTTATCTTTCTTCTTTGGAACTCTGTTGTAGTTATGGATGCTCAAACCCACGTATAATTTAATGTGATCAGTTTTATGTTTTCAGTATTGTATGTGTGGGAACACATCTTGTGCATAAATTTACAGACTATATTGGTCCGTTCATTTTGCTTTCCTGAGCTGGTTTTTGTTGTGGCTTGTGAGTCTTAAGCTATTTGGTGTTATAAAATTATTAGGATATCCTAATGTTTATTGATGATGGTGTAAATTTAATCATATTTCAAGGGTGATGGAGCTCTGGTTTGCTCTTAATTGATGAGTTGTAAGATATGCCACAGCTTATGGGGGTCAAGTTATTTCTTGGGCTTTGGAAAATAGAAATTGATGTGAAAATTTACTCTAAATTAGTGGTTTTTGACATTGTTGCATCCATCAAACCTTTCGTATTTGAAAAACTACAATGTGTTTTTTATGAAAATTCAAAGCACGTGTATAAAACTATATGCTCTATTAGTGCACAAACTGTACCATGCCAAACCCCTGGAGTTTGATTGAACCTTGGTTAGGAACCACTGCCCTAAATCCTAAACTCTCATTGAACCTATTGTAAGGTGTCCTGATGGGATTGTTTTGAGTATCTCATGGGACTCGAAGGTTAAGTAAACCCTAAAAAACTTGCTTTCTATAACTGCACAGCACAAGGAAGAAAGCGTTTTTGTACCGTAGTTGACTTAATTCATCTCTAGCACTCAAACGATTGTGGAATTCTTTGAGGTTCCATTCATTAGAACTGAATGCTTCAAAACATTGAAAACCTTCTTCAAGTTTAATTTTCTGAAACCAGCACTCATTCATTGTCGACAAAGTGATGAGCAATCTCCGTCTGCTGTTGTGTAGTGAGCTGTAGAGTAACTGAATTGTTCAGATTTCTGTGAACTGTAGTGTTTTGCTGCGTCACCATTACCAAGAAACTGTAGTTGGATTAGGAGCACAACATTAGATGTGCTGCAGCTGCAATCTCTGGTTGTATGTGGTATAAGTAGTTTCTATTGTTCTCCTAAAGGGTATGGAATAGGGAACAGATTCAGGTTAGTTGGACTTACCTATCTTATGCCTTGGAACTACCACTCTCAGGGGAGATGCTGTATTGTTACCTCAGCTATAGAAAGGCATTTGGGACTTCTATCTTATTTGCCCACTTCTTTCTTTACATTATTATTCTGTCATAACTATGTTTTTTATCTAATCTTCTTTTCTTTTCCAACTTAATGGTTCTATCCGCTAGGTGCTCTGTGTGAGAAAGCATTTTGTGCATAGATTTCCTGTTTTCTACAGTCTATTTTATATTATAATTCATTCTCTTCCCTCTCGTGGGATTGCCTTTGTCATGGCTAAAGAGTTAAGAGCTGACTAATAAAATATTAATAGCTTTTATTGCTGCATTGGTTTACTTTGTAATAAAGAATCTCTTGGTATAATGGCAGGTATGGCTATGTTCCCGCCGGTGGTGTTGGCTTGCCACCATCTGCCTCTGCTGCTCATGTCCAGAAGTCTCCTGCCCCAGCTGCTGTTGCTGCTACTGCTCCTTTGTATGTTTTGCTGTAGTTTGAAATAGTTCTTCATTATTTATGATAATATCTTGCATAAAATAAACATTAAAACATCTTTGAGTGGTGCTTGTTAGTATTTACAATTGAGGCAAACAAAAATATACTGTATAAATATATATATTGAATGAAGTGATTCATTCAAGGATATATGGTGTGAGAATTAATTTTCACTCAATCAGATGCACTAAGCATTACATGTTGGAGCTTTGTATTGTTTGGCTATAATTTCATCACCCCAGTCAAGGTTTAAGAACTGACAAATTTTCAGAAAACACAAAATTTTGGAGGAACTTCTTATTGAAAACTTTTTTATGTGCTCTTGCATGGCTTATTCAATCATCAAACTTTAATCTAAATAAAACATTATTGACCTTTCAAAGATATCGTGTTCAAATAATTACTTTGGGAAGCATATTTGAACTAAATAAAATCTGTAAAAATGAAATGAGATGTGAGCTGAAATCTTTAAGCCATCAACACAGAATTATATTGTATGAGTTACTGAATATTATATCCGTGTTTCATGTGTAAGCTCTTTATACTACTTTACTGGGAAGCTACATTTTTTACTTGGTTAAAGACTATTATTTTTTATATGTCGTTCAGTTCTAGAATGCTACACTTATGGTACTGAAGGGTGAGGTGTTGAGTGGCTATGAATCCAGAAACGAAATGATACGCTACCGAGCTCAACGCCAGCCCTGCTGCAGCCGTCTGTTCCCAATCCTCTTTTGTGATGCTGCCTGCCAGCATCTAGAAAAATGATTGCTACAAATTTCACGTTTTGTTGCATGTTGAATTTTTTGCTTGAAGAATTGCGTTTCAAATGTTGATCGTCTCAAAGGAATCTCAATCACGAGGTGAATGGGGAAAGGTTGTGGTTACATTTGTGGAATGAATTGTGGGTATGAGGGACCTACTTGTCCCTTGCTTGCTCTGAATAATTTGTTTACTATTGCTATGGAGAATTAAGTCTACACCAAAAACTTTGATGAATCAAAAAGGAAAGTTTAGGAAGTTTCTGGCTGATATCAGTATGCATGTCAATTTTAGCAGGTAATTCATTTCTTCCTGAAATAGCATTTTCAATTTTTATGAGTTTTGTCTCCATATGTGAATGGGAAGAATATAGTAAAGAAAAGTACCTACATTTGTGACCATAGCTTCAAATAATGTCATTCTAACCCTAATGAAGTATTTAAGCTCACTCTAACCAATTGATACATACCTTCAATGTACAGCTATATATTTGTTGTATGGTATCAATTGTGTGAAGTACTTCTTATTTTTGGAAACTCGATTATACCTTGTACTGCCGACGATGTAAGGCCCGAGCTGAGAGTTAGGTAGGCCTTCTTTTTGTTGAAATAAAATGTTTTTGTTATGTTAAAGATCATCTTTTCTCGGTTCACTGTTCTGTTTTTCAGCACCTACTACTTTCATCTTAGACTTTGATCTTGTTTATAAGCTTCTTTCTCAACTTACTGTTTCTATGCCTTTCCTGCATAGGTTCTGTATTCCCTTAACTCCTTACTAAATGGTGCATTCCTCCCTTTGGATTACCTCATTTTTTTTAATAGTCTTCCTTCTTAACATACTTTTTCTAAGCACAGGAGATCTTGTATAAGAACACAACGTGTGCATAGATTTCGCGTTCCCTTGATCCCATACTGGATGCCTTAATCCTACTTCTCTTTGAACATGTTTGTAGTGGTAAGGGAGGCTGAAACTAACTTTAAAATCAACCTATGTATTCATTGCATGCAGTGATCACGCACCTGCTCTTCGCAAACTTGACATTTCTGCGGTGTAACCTGAGTCAGCAACGTTTCTTATCTTACTCTGTTCATCAGGTCCAATTCTGTATGCTGAAACATAACGCGTAATTACCAACGACCGTTATGCTGTTTGAGCTTCTGTTGTCAACTTCATTTCCCATGTGTAGAGTGAATGGTCTGCTTGTAGGGACAGAACTTCCCTGGTTGGGCTAATAATTAGTGATTGTGTTTTTATTTTCACTTCTTCGGCAGCTACGAATTTTTATCTCCTGAGCTGAGCGCGACCTCCCGCCACCTGCTTGCAAACAACGGCGCTCCTCGAGAGAATGCATCTCCTCTCAACGTTGGAGGTAAACTTCCTCTATTTAGCTTCAATTCGCCTTTCTTTTCAGTGCTTTCATGATGAGCTATGAATATAGCTTGCAGAATTTAATGACAATGGGGAATATATTCTCAATTTGCTGCTACAAACGATTTTATGTAGTCTACACATGAGGATAAAAGATTAACCAAAAAACGTCTTGACACTTGGAATGGTTCCTCTCCTACATGTGTTAATAATAAAGTTGTAGCTGAAAACAATGTGCATAATATATTGTATGTGAAAGAAGTGCTAAAAGTTCATGTGTAGAACAGTTATTCTTTGTACGAGCAGTGCCTCAATGTTTGTGAGTGGTGTTAAACTAGTGCAGTGGATAGTAGACTCAAATTAGACTCTATTTTTTAGTTTTTATTCACTTATTATTCAACGATACTAAGTGGAGCGCCAAAATACTAAAATAATTAGGCTCACATTGTGTCATAGCTCGAATAATTAGATTCAAACGCACACGAGTACAAATAAAAGTTGTTCACTTCAAACACAGTGTGTTGGACATTTTATGTACCGATGATCTAAGCAATGAAGGCAACTACGACGAGTACCCAATTGAGCTGCTCGTGCCGTGCTTGCTCCACTACCTCAAGGGAACCTCTCCAGCTTGCTTACATAAGTAGGAACATGCCAACATCGCCTAGCCAATTTTAACTGAACCTGAATGTTGCCTTTCTCTTTCCTCTCTTTGTAACACTCCGTTGTTGGGTGGAAGCTTAAACTAACTAGTCTAATCTAATTGCCTGGTCAATAATTTGGTGGATCATTTTCTAGAAAAAATGAGTGCTTATTAGGTGCATTTTGCTTTTTGGCAACTTAAAGTTAACACTGTCAGCATTAACTCAATACCGGTATCGCTTCCAGTTAAGCGATTTTATGGTTACCTCTTGTGACTAGAGATGGGACTTGAAAAAACCATGCTATTTTTTTTAATAAAAAAGACGTTTTTTTTACAATCAACTATGACTAAAAAAGGGGAATATTTGCGTTGTTTTAATGAATATTTTGTTTTAAAATTACTCAGGGAGGAAAAGAAACACATTTTAAAAATTATTTCTATGTCTAATTATATAATAAAACAACACACCCCTTAATGCATGGTTTTCTATGGTTGTATGAAAATTTTTCTTTTCTGGGGTTTCATGTTTTGATATTTCATTTATTTTACAATGCACGTGTATCACCTTCAACTCTCCAAATGATGTGTTTTAATATGTTTTTATTGGTGGTCATAGATGAGCGTTTTCTGCTAATTTGATGTAGTGTCTGGAATTTAAAATGTAAGAGATTTGGCGAAACTGTGAGTCTGGCTGAAATTTGGCCACACTGTAAGTTATTTACTTTGTTGTTATTCTCAGTACCCAGCACATGTTCCTGTTGTGTGTAGCATTTTTAGTATTGTGACTCTCTCTGAGTGAATGCCACAACGCCAGACAGAAAGGAGACTCCAGTTGCAAAATCATTCAAAGATGTCCCCAGTGATAGGAAAGTAGCAAAAGTGAAATGCCAATTATGCTCGACAGGTGAATGCAAGGCAGGAAATTCATGAAATTGCAAAACAACTGCCAGACATGAATGCAACCCAAATTGTGGCTGAGTTGGCAGATTACAGGTCCAAAACAAACTTCTTTTCAATGTCATTTATTTAGAATACTAGACACAAGACTTTGCCATCTAGTTGGTGGAGCGGGATCTGTTGCTTAACTCAGCTGAGCCGTGTCGCCTCAAATATCCTACAACCCCCCCCCCCCCCCCCCCCCTCCGGTGTATCTGTTGAGCGATTCTTTAGCAGACATGTATTTGTACATTCTGCGAGAAGAAATCGTTTGACCTCAGGCACAGCTGTACAGATCTGCCAAGTTGGTGTTGATTGGGCAAAACTTGGCACTGAGTAACATGGATGATACCCATGAATGTCCTGGCCATGCACCTCCTGCCACTTATCCCAGCACTACAACCACAGCCATCAACCAGTAGTGATCCTACTGCTTCAATCAACATCCCCACTTTCCAGCTTGAGTCGAACAACTTAGAAATGGAAGATTCGGAAGACTCAATTGAGAAACCGCCCAGCCCTGGCAGCCAGCCCCAGATTTCTCTATCTGAAATAGAGAAGGGTACTTGTGGCTGATCTGTCTCCACTTGTTTAGAGGAAAGAGTGAAAAATGTGTTTGTTTTATAAATGTTGAATTGATGTTCTGGGCAGTATGAATGGATTTCTCAAATGAGAAGGTATCCTTGTTGATTTAAATTTATTTCTAATACAGTTTATTCACTTTCCATATGAATATATTGAACATCTGGGACCTTCCTCTTCAGTTCTTGGAAGGTCCCAAAGATTCATTTTTGCGTGAATTAAATAAAATTAAAAATTAAAAATAATGAAAATAAATAATAATTTAATTGAGCTAATCTAACATAACCTAACCTTAACATCAAAAGGAAACCATGCATTAAAAGTGGTGACAGATAACCCATAAGTGCCTAGAGGAGTCTTAAGATGAACAGCAGGAGCCACAAAACTTTGAGTAATGGAGCAAGAAATTCAGAGCTTACTATATCAACTATGTCTGATTTTTATCTATTTAACGAATTTGAATGTGTGCAAATGACCCAAAAAAATGCATAAAAAACAGGGTTTTAACAAAACTGTCATGAGAGAAACGTTTTTTTGCATCACTGCTTGTGACGTCCACGTCTCCTCAGCATTTTATTTCTCACGGGTCTCATGATGACCACTGGCTTCTCACTGGTCTCATGATGACCACTGGCTTCTCACTGGTCTCATGTTGACCACTGGTTTCTCACTGGTCTCATGATGACCACTGGTTTCTCACTGGTCTCATGATGACCACTGGTTTCTCACTGGTCTCATGATGACCACTGGTCTCTCACTGGTCTCATGATGACCACTGGTCTCTCACTGGTCTCATGATGACCTTTGGTTTCTCACTGGTCTCATGATGACCTTTGGTTTCTCACTGGTCTCATGATGACCTTTGGTTTCTCACTGGTCTCATGATGACCTTTGGTTTCTCACTGGTCTCATGATGACCTTTGGTTTCTCACTGGTCTCATGATGACCTTTGGTTTCTCACTGGTCTCATGATGACCACTGGTTTCTCACTGGTCTCATGATGACCACTGGTTTCTCACTGGTCTCATGATGACCACTGGTTTCTCACTGGTCTCATGATGACCATTGGCTTCTCACTGGTCTCATGATGACCACTGGTTTCTCACTGGTCTCATGATGACCACTGGTTTCTCACTGGTCTCATGATGACCACTGGTTTCTCACTGGTCTCATGATGACCACTGGTTTCTCACTGGTCTCATGATGACCACTGGCTTCTCACTGGTCTCATGATGACCACTGGTTTCTCACTGGTCTCATGATGACCACTGGTTTCTCACTGGTCTCATGATGACCACTGGTTTCTCACTGGTCTCATGATGACCACTGGTTTCTCACTGGTCTCATGATGACCACTGGTTTCTCACTGGTCTCATGATGACCACCACTGGTTTCTCACTGGTCTCATGATGACCACTGGCTTCTCACTGGTCTCATGATGACCACTGGTTTCTCACTGGTCTCATGATGACCACTGGTTTCTCACTGGTCTCATGATGACCACTGGCTTCTCACTGGTCTCATGATGACCACTGGCTTCTCACTGGTCTCATGATGACCACTGGCTTCTCACTGGTCTCATGATGACCCCTGGCTTCTCATTGGTCTCATGATGACCCCTGGCTTCTCATTGGTCTCATGATGACCACTGGCTTCTCACTGGTCTCATGATGACCACTGGCTTCTCACTGGTCTCATGATGACCCCTGGCTTCTCATTGGTCTCATGATGACCACTGGCTTCTCACTGGTCTCATGATGACCCCTGGCTTCTCATTGGTCTCATGATGACCACTGGCTTCTCACTGGTCTCATGATGACCACTGGCTTCTCACTGGTCTCATGATGACCACTGGCTTCTCACTGGTCTCATGATGACCACTGGCTTCTCACTGGTCTCATGATGACCACTGGCTTCTCACTGGTCTCATGATGACCACTGGCTTCTCACTGGTCTCATGATGACCACTGGCTTCTCACTGGTCTCATGATGACCCCTGGCTTCTCACTGGTCTCATGATGACCACTGGTTTCTCACTGGTCTCATGATGACCCCTGGCTTCTCACTGGTCTCATGATGACCACTGGCTTCTCACTGGTCTCATGATGACCACTGGCTTCTCACTGGTCTCATGATGACCACTGGCTTCTCACTGGTCTCATGATGACCACTGGTTTCTCACTGGTCTCATGATGACCTTTGGTTTCTCACTGGTCTCATGATGACCACTGGTTTCTCACTGGTCTCATGATGACCACTGGTTTCTCACTGGTCTCATGATGACCACTGGTTTCTCACTGGTCTCATGATGACCACTGGGTTCTCACTGGTCTCATGATGACCACTGGTTTCTCACTGGTCTCATGATGACCACTGGTTTCTCACTGGTCTCATGATGACCACTGGCTTCTCACTGGTCTCATGATGACCACTGGCTTCTCACTGGTCTCATGATGACCACTGGCTTCTCACTGGTCTCATGATGACCCCTGGCTTCTCATTGGTCTCATGATGACCACTGGCTTCTCACTGGTCTCATGATGACCACTGGCTTCTCACTGGTCTCATGATGACCCCTGGCTTCTCATTGGTCTCATGATGACCACTGGCTTCTCACTGGTCTCATGATGACCCCTGGCTTCTCATTGGTCTCATGATGACCACTGGCTTCTCACTGGTCTCATGATGACCACTGGCTTCTCACTGGTCTCATGATGACCACTGGCTTCTCACTGGTCTCATGATGACCACTGGCTTCTCACTGGTCTCATGATGACCACTGGCTTCTCACTGGTCTCATGATGACCACTGGCTTCTCACTGGTCTCATGATGACCCCTGGCTTCTCACTGGTCTCAAGATGACCACTGGTTTCTCACTGGTCTCATGATGACCCCTGGCTTCTCACTGGTCTCATGATGACCACTGGCTTCTCACTGGTCTCATGATGACCACTGGCTTCTCACTGGTCTCATGATGACCACTGGCTTCTCACTGGTCTCATGATGACCACTGGCTTCTCACTGGTCTCATGATGACCACTGGTTTCTCACTGGTCTCATGATGACCTTTGGTTTCTCACTGGTCTCATGATGACCACTGGTTTCTCACTGGTCTCATGATGACCACTGGTTTCTCACTGGTCTCATGATGACCACTGGTTTCTCACTGGTCTCATGATGACCACTGGTTTCTCACTGGTCTCATGATGACCACTGGTTTCTCACTTGTCTCATGATGACCACTGGTTTCTCACTGGTCTCATGATGACCACTGGTTTCTCACTGGTCTCATGATGACCACTGGCTTCTCACTGGTCTCATGATGACCACTGGTTTCTCACTGGTCTCATGATGACCTTTGGTTTCTCACTGGTCTCATGATGACCTTTGGTTTCTCACTGGTCTCATGATGACCACTGGTTTCTCACTGGTCTCATGATGACCACTGGTTTCTCACTGGTCTCATGATGACCACTGGTTTCTCACTGGTCTCATGATGACCACTGGTTTCTCATTGGTCTCATGATGACCACTGGCTTCTCACTGGTCTCATGATGACCACTGGCTTCTCACTGGTCTCATGATGACCACTGGCTTCTCACTGGTCTCATGATGACCACTGGCTTCTCACTGGTCTCATGATGACCACTGGTTTCTCACTGGTCTCATGATGACCACTGGTTTCTCACTTGTCTCATGATAACCACTGGTTTCTCACTGGTCTCATGATGACCACTGGTTTCTCACTGGTCTCATGATAACCACTGGTTTCTCACTTGTCTCATGATAACCACTGGTTTCTCACTGGTCTCATGATGACCACTGGTTTCTCACTGGTTTCTCACTGGTCTCATGATGACCACTGGTTTCTCACTGGTCTCATGATGACCACTGGTTTCTCACTGGTTTCTCACTGGTCTCATGATGACCACTGGTTTCTCACTGGTCTCATGATGACCACTGGTTTCTCACTGGTCTCATGATGACCACTGGTTTCTCACTGGTCTCATGATGACCACTGGTTTCTCACTGGTCTCATGATGACCACTGGTTTCTCACTGGTCTCATGATGACCACTGGTTTCTCACTGGTCTCATGATGACCACTGGTTTCTCATTGGTCTCATGATGACCACTGGCTTCTCACTGGTCTCATGATGACCACTGGCTTCTCACTGGTCTCATGATGACCACTGGCTTCTCACTGGTCTCATGATGACCACTGGCTTCTCACTGGTCTCATGATGACCACTGGCTTCTCACTGGTCTCATGATGACCACTGGTTTCTCACTGGTCTCATGATGACCACTGGTCTCTCACTGGTCTCATGATGACCACTGGTTTCTCACTGGTCTCATGATGACCACTGGTTTCTCACTGGTCTCATGATGACCACTGGCTTCTCACTGGTCTCATGGTGACCACTGGTTTCTCACTGGTCTCATGATGACCACTGGTCTCTCACTGGTCTCATGATGACCACTGGTTTCTCACTGGTCTCATGATGACCACTGGTTTCTCACTGGTCTCATGATGACCCCTGGCTTCTCACTGGTCTCATGATGACCACTGGCTTCTCACTGGTCTCATGATGACCACTGGCTTCTCACTGGTCTCATGATGACCACTGGCTTCTCACTGGTCTCATGATGACCACTGGCTTCTCACTGGTCTCATGATGACCACTGGCTTCTCACTGGTCTCATGATGACCACTGGCTTCTCACTGGTCTCATGATGACCACTGGCTTCTCACTGGTCTCATGATGACCCCTGGTTTCTCACTGGTCTCATGATGACCCCTGGCTTCTCACTGGTCTCATGATGACCACTGGCTTCTCACTGGTCTCATGATGACCACTGGCTTCTCACTGGTCTCATGATGACCACTGGCTTCTCATTGGTCTCATGATGACCACTGGCTTCTCACTGGTCTCATGATGACCACTGGCTTCTCACTGGTCTCATGATGACCACTGGCTTCTCACTGGTCTCATGATGACCACTGGCTTCTCACTGGTCTCATGATGACCACTGGTTTCTCACCGGTCTCATGATGACCCCTGGCTTCTCACTGGTCTCATGATGACCACTGGTTTCTCACTGGTCTCATGATGACCCCTGGCTTCTCACTGGTCTCATGATGACCACTGGCTTCTCACTGGTCTCATGATGACCACTGGCTTCTCACTGGTCTCATGATGACCACTGGCTTCTCACTGGTCTCATGATGACCACTGGTTTCTCACTGGTCTCATGATGACCACTGGTCTCTCACTGGTCTCATGATGACCTTCGGTTTCTCACTGGTCTCATGATGACCACTGGTTTCTCACTGGTCTCATGATGACCACTGGTTTCTCACTGGTCTCATGATGACCACTGGTTTCTCACTGGTCTCATGATGACCACTGGTTTCTCACTGGTCTCATGATGACCACTGGTTTCTCACTGGTCTCATGATGACCACTGGTTTCTCACTGGTCTCATGATGACCACTGGTTTCTCACTGGTCTCATGATGACCACTGGTTTCTCACTGGTCTCATGATGACCACTGGTTTCTCATTGGTCTCATGATGACCACTGGCTTCTCACTGGTCTCATGATGACCACTGGCTTCTCACTGGTCTCATGATGACCACTGGCTTCTCACTGGTCTCATGATGACCACTGGCTTCTCACTGGTCTCATGATGACCACTGGCTTCTCACTGGTCTCATGATGACCACTGGTTTCTCACTGGTCTCATGATGACCACTGGTCTCTCACTGGTCTCATGATGACCACTGGTTTCTCACTGGTCTCATGATGACCACTGGTTTCTCACTGGTCTCATGATGACCCCTGGCTTCTCACTGGTCTCATGATGACCACTGGCTTCTCACTGGTCTCATGATGACCACTGGTTTCTCACTGGTCTCATGATGACCACTGGTTTCTCACTTGTCTCATGATAACCACTGGTTTCTCACTGGTCTCATGATGACCACTGGTTTCTCACTGGTCTCATGATGACCACTGGCTTCTCACTGGTCTCATGATGACCACTGGTTTCTCACTGGTCTCATGATGACCTTTGGTTTCTCACTGGTCTCATGATGACCACTGGTTTCTCACTGGTCTCATGATGACCACTGGTTTCTCACTGGTCTCATGATGACCACTGGTTTCTCACTGGTCTCATGATGACCACTGGTTTCTCACTGGTCTCATGATGACCACTGGTTTCTCACTTGTCTCATGATGACCACTGGTTTCTCACTGGTCTCATGATGACCACTGGTTTCTCACTGGTCTCATGATGACCACTGGCTTCTCACTGGTCTCATGATGACCACTGGTTTCTCACTGGTCTCATGATGACCTTTGGTTTCTCACTGGTCTCATGATGACCTTTGGTTTCTCACTGGTCTCATGATGACCACTGGTTTCTCACTGGTCTCATGATGACCACTGGTTTCTCACTGGTCTCATGATCACTGGTTTCTCATTGGTCTCATGATGACCACTGGCTTCTCACTGGTCTCATGATGACCACTGGCTTCTCACTGGTCTCATGATGACCACTGGCTTCTCACTGGTCTCATGATGACCACTGGCTTCTCACTGGTCTCATGATGACCACTGGTTTCTCACTGGTCTCATGATGACCACTGGTTTCTCACTTGTCTCATGATAACCACTGGTTTCTCACTGGTCTCATGATGACCACTGGTTTCTCACTGGTCTCATGATAACCACTGGTTTCTCACTTGTCTCATGATAACCACTGGTTTCTCACTGGTCTCATGATGACCACTGGTTTCTCACTGGTTTCTCACTGGTCTCATGATGACCACTGGTTTCTCACTGGTCTCATGATGACCACTGGTTTCTCACTGGTTTCTCACTGGTCTCATGATGACCACTGGTTTCTCACTGGTCTCATGATGACCACTGGTTTCTCACTGGTCTCATGATGACCACTGGTTTCTCACTGGTCTCATGATGACCACTGGTTTCTCACTGGTCTCATGATGACCACTGGTTTCTCACTGGTCTCATGATGACCACTGGTTTCTCACTGGTCTCATGATGACCACTGGTTTCTCACTGGTCTCATGATGACCACTGGTTTCTCACTGGTCTCATGATGACCACTGGTTTCTCATTGGTCTCATGATGACCACTGGCTTCTCACTGGTCTCATGATGACCACTGGCTTCTCACTGGTCTCATGATGACCACTGGCTTCTCACTGGTCTCATGATGACCACTGGCTTCTCACTGGTCTCATGATGACCACTGGCTTCTCACTGGTCTCATGATGACCACTGGTTTCTCACTGGTCTCATGATGACCACTGGTCTCTCACTGGTCTCATGATGACCACTGGTTTCTCACTGGTCTCATGATGACCACTGGTTTCTCACTGGTCTCATGATGACCACTGGCTTCTCACTGGTCTCATGGTGACCACTGGTTTCTCACTGGTCTCATGATGACCACTGGTCTCTCACTGGTCTCATGATGACCACTGGTTTCTCACTGGTCTCATGATGACCACTGGTTTCTCACTGGTCTCATGATGACCCCTGGCTTCTCACTGGTCTCATGATGACCACTGGCTTCTCACTGGTCTCATGATGACCACTGGCTTCTCACTGGTCTCATGATGACCACTGGCTTCTCACTGGTCTCATGATGACCACTGGCTTCTCACTGGTCTCATGATGACCACTGGCTTCTCACTGGTCTCATGATGACCACTGGCTTCTCACTGGTCTCATGATGACCACTGGCTTCTCACTGGTCTCATGATGACCCCTGGTTTCTCACTGGTCTCATGATGACCCCTGGCTTCTCACTGGTCTCATGATGACCACTGGCTTCTCACTGGTCTCATGATGACCACTGGCTTCTCACTGGTCTCATGATGACCACTGGCTTCTCATTGGTCTCATGATGACCACTGGCTTCTCACTGGTCTCATGATGACCACTGGCTTCTCACTGGTCTCATGATGACCACTGGCTTCTCACTGGTCTCATGATGACCACTGGCTTCTCACTGGTCTCATGATGACCACTGGTTTCTCACCGGTCTCATGATGACCCCTGGCTTCTCACTGGTCTCATGATGACCACTGGTTTCTCACTGGTCTCATGATGACCCCTGGCTTCTCACTGGTCTCATGATGACCACTGGCTTCTCACTGGTCTCATGATGACCACTGGCTTCTCACTGGTCTCATGATGACCACTGGCTTCTCACTGGTCTCATGATGACCACTGGTTTCTCACTGGTCTCATGATGACCACTGGTCTCTCACTGGTCTCATGATGACCTTCGGTTTCTCACTGGTCTCATGATGACCACTGGTTTCTCACTGGTCTCATGATGACCACTGGTTTCTCACTGGTCTCATGATGACCACTGGTTTCTCACTGGTCTCATGATGACCACTGGTTTCTCACTGGTCTCATGATGACCACTGGTTTCTCACTGGTCTCATGATGACCACTGGTTTCTCACTGGTCTCATGATGACCACTGGTTTCTCACTGGTCTCATGATGACCACTGGTTTCTCACTGGTCTCATGATGACCACTGGTTTCTCATTGGTCTCATGATGACCACTGGCTTCTCACTGGTCTCATGATGACCACTGGCTTCTCACTGGTCTCATGATGACCACTGGCTTCTCACTGGTCTCATGATGACCACTGGCTTCTCACTGGTCTCATGATGACCACTGGCTTCTCACTGGTCTCATGATGACCACTGGTTTCTCACTGGTCTCATGATGACCACTGGTCTCTCACTGGTCTCATGATGACCACTGGTTTCTCACTGGTCTCATGATGACCACTGGTTTCTCACTGGTCTCATGATGACCCCTGGCTTCTCACTGGTCTCATGATGACCACTGGCTTCTCACTGGTCTCATGATGACCACTGGTTTCTCACTGGTCTCATGATGACCACTGGTTTCTCACTTGTCTCATGATAACCACTGGTTTCTCACTGGTCTCAT
Source organism: Morinoia aosen (assembly GCA_030386875.1). Taxonomy (NCBI): domain Eukaryota; kingdom Metazoa; phylum Arthropoda; class Malacostraca; order Amphipoda; family Talitridae; genus Morinoia; species Morinoia aosen. Next base: position 11,108,203 of record CM059561.1, read on the forward strand.
GATGACCACTGGTTTCTCACTGGTCTCATGATGACCACTGGTTTCTCACTTGTCTCATGATGACCACTGGTTTCTCACTGGTCTCATGATGACCACTGGTTTCTCACTGGTCTCATGATGACCACTGGTTTCTCACTGGTCTCATGATGACCACTGGTTTCTCACTGGTCTCATGATGACCACTGGTTTCTCACTGGTCTCATGATGACCACTGGTTTCTCACTGGTCTCATGATGACCACTGGTTTCTCACTGGTCTCATGATGACCACTGGTTTCTCACTGGTCTCATGATGACCACTGGTTTCTCACTGGTCTCATGATGACCACTGGTTTCTCACTGGTCTCATGATGACCCCTGGCTTCTCACCGGTCTCATGATGACCCCTGGCTTCTCACTGGTCTCATGATGACCACTGGCTTCTCACTGGTCTCATGATGACCACTGGCTTCTCACTGGTCTCATGATGACCACTGGCTTCTCACTGGTCTCATGATGACCACTGGTTTCTCACTGGTCTCATGATGACCACTGGTCTCTCACTGGTCTCATGATGACCACTGGTTTCTCACTGGTCTCATGATGACCACTGGTTTCTCACTGGTCTCATGATGACCCCTGGCTTCTCACTGGTCTCATGATGACCACTGGCTTCTCACTGGTCTCATGATGACCACTGGCTTCTCACTGGTCTCATGATGACCACTGGCTTCTCACTGGTCTCATGATGACCACTGGCTTCTCACTGGTCTCATGATGACCACTGGCTTCTCACTGGTCTCATGATGACCACTGGCTTCTCACTGGTCTCATGATGACCACTGGCTTCTCACTGGTCTCATGATGACCCCTGGTTTCTCACTGGTCTCATGATGACCCCTGGCTTCTCACTGGTCTCATGATGACCACTGGCTTCTCACTGGTCTCATGATGACCACTGGCTTCTCACTGGTCTCATGATGACCACTGGCTTCTCATTGGTCTCATGATGACCACTGGCTTCTCACTGGTCTCATGATGACCACTGGCTTCTCACTGGTCTCATGATGACCACTGGCTTCTCACTGGTCTCATGATGACCACTGGCTTCTCACTGGTCTCATGATGACCACTGGTTTCTCACCGGTCTCATGATGACCCCTGGCTTCTCACTGGTCTCATGATGACCACTGGTTTCTCACTGGTCTCATGATGACCCCTGGCTTCTCACTGGTCTCATGATGACCACTGGCTTCTCACTGGTCTCATGATGACCACTGGCTTCTCACTGGTCTCATGATGACCACTGGCTTCTCACTGGTCTCATGATGACCACTGGTTTCTCACTGGTCTCATGATGACCACTGGTCTCTCACTGGTCTCATGATGACCTTCGGTTTCTCACTGGTCTCATGATGACCACTGGTTTCTCACTGGTCTCATGATGACCACTGGTTTCTCACTGGTCTCATGATGACCACTGGTTTCTCACTGGTCTCATGATGACCACTGGTTTCTCACTGGTCTCATGATGACCACTGGTTTCTCACTGGTCTCATGATGACCACTGGTTTCTCACTGGTCTCATGATGACTACTGGTTTCTCACTGGTCTCATGATGACTACTGGTTTCTCACTGGTCTCATGATGACTACTGGTTTCTCACTGGTCTCATGATGACTACTGGTTTCTCACTGGTCTCATGATGACTACTGGTTTCTCACTATTCTCATGATGACCACTGGTTTCTCACTGGTCTCATGATGACCACTGGTTTCTCACTGGTCTCATGATGACCACTGGTTTCTCACTGGTCTCATGATGACCACTGGTTTCTCACTGGTCTCATGATGACCACTGGTTTCTCACTGGTCTCATGATGACCACTGGTTTCTCACTGGTCTCATGATGACCACTGGTTTCTCACTGGTCTCATGATGACCACTGGTTTCTCACTGGTCTCATGATGACCACTGGTTTCTCACTGGTCTCATGATGACCACTGGTTTCTCACTGGTCTCATGATGACCACTGGTTTCTCACTGGTCTCATGATGACCACTGGTTTCTCACCGGTCTCATGATGACCCCTGGCTTCTCACTGGTCTCATGATGACCACTGGCTTCTCACTGGTCTCATGATGACCACTGGCTTCTCACTGGTCTCATGATGACCACTGGCTTCTCACTGGTCTCATGATGACCACTGGTTTCTCACTGGTCTCATGATGACCACTGGTCTCTCACTGGTCTCATGATGACCACTGGTTTCTCACTGGTCTCATGATGACCACTGGTTTCTCACTGGTCTCATGATGACCCCTGGCTTCTCACTGGTCTCATGATGACCACTGGCTTCTCACTGGTCTCATGATGACCACTGGCTTCTCACTGGTCTCATGATGACCACTGGCTTCTCACTGGTCTCATGATGACCACTGGCTTCTCACTGGTCTCATGATGACCACTGGCTTCTCACTGGTCTCATGATGACCACTGGCTTCTCACTGGTCTCATGATGACCCCTGGTTTCTCACTGGTCTCATGATGACCCCTGGCTTCTCACTGGTCTCATGATGACCACTGGCTTCTCACTGGTCTCATGATGACCACTGGCTTCTCACTGGTCTCATGATGACCACTGGCTTCTCACTGGTCTCATGATGACCACTGGCTTCTCACTGGTCTCATGATGACCACTGGCTTCTCACTGGTCTCATGATGACCACTGGCTTCTCACTGGTCTCATGATGACCACTGGCTTCTCACTGGTCTCATGATGACCACTGGCTTCTCACTGGTCTCATGATGACCACTGGTTTCTCACCGGTCTCATGATGACCCCTGGCTTCTCACTGGTCTCATGATGACCACTGGTTTCTCACTGGTCTCATGATGACCCCTGGCTTCTCACTGGTCTCATGATGACCACTGGCTTCTCACTGGTCTCATGATGACCACTGGCTTCTCACTGGTCTCATGATGACCACTGGCTTCTCACTGGTCTCATGATGACCACTGGCTTCTCACTGGTCTCATGATGACCACTGGCTTCTCACTGGTCTCATGATGACCACTGGCTTCTCACTGGTCTCATGATGACCACTGGCTTCTCACTGGTCTCATGATGACCACTGGCTTCTCACTGGTCTCATGATGACCACTGGCTTCTCACTGGTCTCATGATGACCACTGGCTTCTCACTGGTCTCATGATGACCACTGGTTTCTCACCGGTCTCATGATGACCCCTGGCTTCTCACTGGTCTCATGATGACCACTGGTTTCTCACTGGTCTCATGATGACCCCTGGCTTCTCACTGGTCTCATGATGACCACTGGCTTCTCACTGGTCTCATGATGACCACTGGCTTCTCACTGGTCTCATGATGACCACTGGCTTCTCACTGGTCTCATGATGACCACTGGTTTCTCACTGGTCTCATGATGACCACTGGTCTCTCACTGGTCTCATGATGACCTTCGGTTTCTCACTGGTCTCATGATGACCACTGGTTTCTCACTGGTCTCATGATGACCACTGGTTTCTCACTGGTCTCATGATGACCACTGGTTTCTCACTTGTCTCATGATGACCACTGGTTTCTCACTGGTCTCATGATGACCACTGGTTTCTCACTGGTCTCATGATGACCACTGGTTTCTCACTGGTCTCATGATGACTACTGGTTTCTCACTGGTCTCATGATGACTACTGGTTTCTCACTGGTCTCATGATGACTACTGGTTTCTCACTGGTCTCATGATGACTACTGGTTTCTCACTATTCTCATGATGACCACTGGTTTCTCACTGGTCTCATGATGACCACTGGCTTCTCACTGGTCTCATGATGACCACTGGCTTCTCACTGGTCTCATGATGACCACTGGCTTCTCACTGGTCTCATGATGACCACTGGCTTCTCACTGGTCTCATGATGACCACTGGCTTCTCACTGGTCTCATGATGACCACTGGCTTCTCACTGGTCTCATGATGACCACTGGTTTCTCACTGGTCTCATGATGACCACTGGTTTCTCACTTGTCTCATGATAACCACTGGTTTCTCACTGGTCTCATGATGACCACTGGTTTCTCACTGGTCTCATGATAACCACTGGTTTCTCACTGGTCTCATGATGACCACTGGTTTCTCACTGGTTTCTCACTGGTCTCATGATGACCACTGGTTTCTCACTGGTCTCATGATGACCACTGGTTTCTCACTGGTTTCTCACTGGTCTCATGATGACCACTGGTTTCTCACTGGTCTCATGATGACCACTGGTTTCTCACTGGTCTCATGATGACCACTGGTTTCTCACTGGTCTCATGATGACCACTGGTTTCTCACTGGTCTCATGATGACCCCTGGCTTCTCACTGGTCTCATGATGACCACTGGCTTCTCACTGGTCTCATGATGACCACTGGTTTCTCACTGGTCTCATGATGACCACTGGTTTCTCACTTGTCTCATGATAACCACTGGTTTCTCACTGGTCTCATGATGACCACTGGTTTCTCACTGGTCTCATGATGACCACTGGTTTCTCACTTGTCTCATGATAACCACTGGTTTCTCACTGGTCTCATGATGACCACTGGTTTCTCACTGGTCTCATGATGACCACTGGTTTCTCACTGGTCTCATGATGACCACTGGTTTCTCACTGGTCTCATGATGACCACTGGTTTCTCACTGGTCTCATGATGACCACTGGTTTCTCACTGGTCTCATGATGACCACTGGTTTCTCACTGGTCTCATGATGACCACTGGTTTCTCACTGGTCTCATGATGACCACTGGTTTCTCACTGGTCTCATGATGACCACTGGTTTCTCACTGGTCTCATGATGACCACTGGTTTCTCACTGGTCTCATGATGACCACTGGTTTCTCACTGGTCTCATGATGACCACTGGTTTCTCACCGGTCTCATGATGACCCCTGGCTTCTCACTGGTCTCATGATGACCACTGGCTTCTCACTGGTCTCATGATGACCACTGGCTTCTCACTGGTCTCATGATGACCACTGGCTTCTCACTGGTCTCATGATGACCACTGGTTTCTCACTGGTCTCATGATGACCACTGGTCTCTCACTGGTCTCATGATGACCACTGGTTTCTCACTGGTCTCATGATGACCACTGGTTTCTCACTGGTCTCATGATGACCACTGGTTTCTCACTGGTCTCATGATGACCCCTGGCTTCTCACTGGTCTCATGATGACCACTGGCTTCTCACTGGTCTCATGATGACCACTGGCTTCTCACTGGTCTCATGATGACCACTGGCTTCTCACTGGTCTCATGATGACCACTGGCTTCTCACTGGTCTCATGATGACCACTGGCTTCTCACTGGTCTCATGATGACCACTGGCTTCTCACTGGTCTCATGATGACCACTGGCTTCTCACTGGTCTCATGATGACCCCTGGTTTCTCACTGGTCTCATGATGACCCCTGGCTTCTCACTGGTCTCATGATGACCACTGGCTTCTCACTGGTCTCATGATGACCACTGGCTTCTCACTGGTCTCATGATGACCACTGGCTTCTCATTGGTCTCATGATGACCACTGGCTTCTCACTGGTCTCATGATGACCACTGGCTTCTCACTGGTCTCATGATGACCACTGGCTTCTCACTGGTCTCATGATGACCACTGGCTTCTCACTGGTCTCATGATGACCACTGGTTTCTCACCGGTCTCATGATGACCCCTGGCTTCTCACTGGTCTCATGATGACCACTGGTTTCTCACTGGTCTCATGATGACCCCTGGCTTCTCACTGGTCTCATGATGACCACTGGCTTCTCACTGGTCTCATGATGACCACTGGTTTCTCACTGGTCTCATGATGACCACTGGTTTCTCACTTGTCTCATGATGACCACTGGTTTCTCACTGGTCTCATGATGACCACTGGTTTCTCACTGGTCTCATGATGACCACTGGTTTCTCACTGGTCTCATGATGACTACTGGTTTCTCACTGGTCTCATGATGACTACTGGTTTCTCACTGGTCTCATGATGACTACTGGTTTCTCACTGGTCTCATGATGACTACTGGTTTCTCACTGGTCTCATGATGACCACTGGCTTCTCACTGGTCTCATGATGACCACTGGCTTCTCACTGGTCTCATGATGACCACTGGCTTCTCACTGGTCTCATGATGACCACTGGCTTCTCACTGGTCTCATGATGACCTCTGGCTTCTCACTGGTCTCATGATGACCACTGGCTTCTCACTGGTCTCATGATGACCACTGGCTTCTCACTGGTCTCATGATGACCACTGGTTTCTCACTGGTCTCATGATGACCACTGGTTTCTCACTTGTCTCATGATGACCACTGGTTTCTCACTGGTCTCATGATGACCACTGGTTTCTCACTGGTCTCATGATAACCACTGGTTTCTCACTTGTCTCATGATAACCACTGGTTTCTCACTGGTCTCATGATGACCACTGGTTTCTCACTGGTTTCTCACTGGTCTCATGATGACCACTGGTTTCTCACTGGTCTCATGATGACCACTGGTTTCTCACTGGTTTCTCACTGGTCTCATGATGACCACTGGTTTCTCACTGGTCTCATGATGACCACTGGTTTCTCACTGGTCTCATGATGACCACTGGTTTCTCACTGGTCTCATGATGACCACTGGTTTCTCACTGGTCTCATGATGACCCCTGGCTTCTCACTGGTCTCATGATGACCACTGGCTTCTCACTGGTCTCATGATGACCACTGGTTTCTCACTGGTCTCATGATGACCACTGGTTTCTCACTTGTCTCATGATAACCACTGGTTTCTCACTGGTCTCATGATGACCACTGGTTTCTCACTGGTCTCATGATGACCACTGGTTTCTCACTTGTCTCATGATAACCACTGGTTTCTCACTGGTCTCATGATGACCACTGGTTTCTCACTGGTCTCATGATGACCACTGGTTTCTCACTGGTCTCATGATGACCACTGGTTTCTCACTGGTCTCATGATGACCACTGGTTTCTCACTGGTCTCATGATGACCACTGGTTTCTCACTGGTCTCATGATGACCACTGGTTTCTCACTGGTCTCATGATGACCACTGGTTTCTCACTGGTCTCATGATGACCACTGGTTTCTCACTGGTCTCATGATGACCACTGGTTTCTCACTGGTCTCATGATGACCACTGGTTTCTCACTGGTCTCATGATGACCACTGGTTTCTCACCGGTCTCATGATGACCCCTGGCTTCTCACTGGTCTCATGATGACCACTGGCTTCTCACTGGTCTCATGATGACCACTGGCTTCTCACTGGTCTCATGATGACCACTGGCTTCTCACTGGTCTCATGATGACCACTGGTTTCTCACTGGTCTCATGATGACCACTGGTCTCTCACTGGTCTCATGATGACCACTGGTTTCTCACTGGTCTCATGATGACCACTGGTTTCTCACTGGTCTCATGATGACCCCTGGCTTCTCACTGGTCTCATGATGACCACTGGCTTCTCACTGGTCTCATGATGACCACTGGCTTCTCACTGGTCTCATGATGACCACTGGCTTCTCACTGGTCTCATGATGACCACTGGCTTCTCACTGGTCTCATGATGACCACTGGCTTCTCACTGGTCTCATGATGACCACTGGCTTCTCACTGGTCTCATGATGACCACTGGCTTCTCACTGGTCTCATGATGACCACTGGCTTCTCACTGGTCTCATGATGACCCCTGGTTTCTCACTGGTCTCATGATGACCCCTGGCTTCTCACTGGTCTCATGATGACCACTGGCTTCTCACTGGTCTCATGATGACCACTGGCTTCTCACTGGTCTCATGATGACCACTGGCTTCTCATTGGTCTCATGATGACCACTGGCTTCTCACTGGTCTCATGATGACCACTGGCTTCTCACTGGTCTCATGATGACCACTGGCTTCTCACTGGTCTCATGATGACCACTGGCTTCTCACTGGTCTCATGATGACCACTGGTTTCTCACCGGTCTCATGATGACCCCTGGCTTCTCACTGGTCTCATGATGACCACTGGTTTCTCACTGGTCTCATGATGACCCCTGGCTTCTCACTGGTCTCATGATGACCACTGGCTTCTCACTGGTCTCATGATGACCACTGGCTTCTCACTGGTCTCATGATGACCACTGGCTTCTCACTGGTCTCATGATGACCACTGGTTTCTCACTGGTCTCATGATGACCACTGGTCTCTCACTGGTCTCATGATGACCTTCGGTTTCTCACTGGTCTCATGATGACCACTGGTTTCTCACTGGTCTCATGATGACCACTGGTTTCTCACTGGTCTCATGATGACCACTGGTTTCTCACTTGTCTCATGATGACCACTGGTTTCTCACTGGTCTCATGATGACCACTGGTTTCTCACTGGTCTCATGATGACCACTGGTTTCTCACTGGTCTCATGATGACTACTGGTTTCTCACTGGTCTCATGATGACTACTGGTTTCTCACTGGTCTCATGATGACTACTGGTTTCTCACTGGTCTCATGATGACTACTGGTTTCTCACTATTCTCATGATGACCACTGGTTTCTCACTGGTCTCATGATGACCACTGGTTTCTCACTGGTCTCATGATGACCACTGGTTTCTCACTGGTCTCATGATGACCACTGGTTTCTCACTGGTCTCATGATGACCACTGGTTTCTCACTGGTCTCATGATGACCACTGGTTTCTCACTGGTCTCATGATGACCACTGGTTTCTCACTGGTCTCATGATGACCACTGGTTTCTCACTGGTCTCATGATGACCACTGGTTTCTCACTGGTCTCATGATGACCACTGGTTTCTCACTGGTCTCATGATGACCACTGGTTTCTCACTGGTCTCATGATGACCACTGGTTTCTCACTGGTCTCATGATGACCACTGGTTTCTCACTGGTCTCATGATGACCACTGGTTTCTCACCGGTCTCATGATGACCCCTGGCTTCTCACTGGTCTCATGATGACCACTGGCTTCTCACTGGTCTCATGATGACCACTGGCTTCTCACTGGTCTCATGATGACCACTGGCTTCTCACTGGTCTCATGATGATCACTGGCTTCTCACTGGTCTCATGATGACCACTGGCTTCTCACTGGTCTCATGATGACCACTGGCTTCTCACTGGTCTCATGATGACCACTGGCTTCTCACTGGTCTCATGATGACCACTGGCTTCTCACTGGTCTCATGATGACCACTGGCTTCTCACTGGTCTCATGATGACCACTGGTTTCTCACTGGTCTCATGATGACCACTGGTTTCTCACTGGTCTCATGATGACCACTGGTTTCTCACTGGTCTCATGATGACCACTGGTTTCTCACTGGTCTCATGATGACCACTGGTTTCTCACTGGTCTCATGATGACCACTGGTTTCTCACTGGTCTCATGATGACCACTGGTTTCTCACTGGTCTCATGATGACCACTGGTTTCTCACTGGTCTCATGATGACCACTGGTCTCTCACTGGTCTCATGATGACCACTGGTTTCTCACTGGTCTCATGATGACCCCTGGCTTCTCACTGGTCTCATGATGACCACTGGCTTCTCACTGGTCTCATGATGACCACTGGCTTCTCACTGGTCTCATGATGACCACTGGCTTCTCACTGGTCTCATGATGACCACTGGCTTCTCACTGGTCTCCTGATGACCACTGGCTTCTCACTGGTCTCATGATGACCACTGGCTTCTCACTGGTCTCATGATGACCACTGGCTTTTCACTGGTCTCATGATGACCCCTGGTTTCTCACTGGTCTCATGATGACCCCTGGCTTCTCACTGGTCTCATGATGACCACTGGCTTCTCACTGGTCTCATGATGACCACTGGCTTCTCACTGGTCTCATGATGACCACTGGCTTCTCACTGGTCTCATGATGACCACTGGCTTCTCACTGGTCTCATGATGACCACTGGCTTCTCATTGGTCTCATGATGACCACTGGCTTCTCACTGGTCTCATGATGACCACTGGCTTCTCACTGGTCTCATGATGACCACTGGCTTCTCACTGGTCTCATGATGACCACTGGCTTCTCACTGGTCTCATGATGACCACTGGTTTCTCACCGGTCTCATGATGACCCCTGGCTTCTCACTGGTCTCATGATGACCACTGGCTTCTCATTGGTCTCATGATGACCACTGGCTTCTCACTGGTCTCATGATGACCACTGGCTTCTCACTGGTCTCATGATGACCACTGGCTTCTCACTGGTCTCATGATGACCACTGGCTTCTCACTGGTCTCATGATGACCACTGGTTTCTCACCGGTCTCATGATGACCCCTGGCTTCTCACTGGTCTCATGATGACCACTGGTTTCTCACTGGTCTCATGATGACCCCTGGCTTCTCACTGGTCTCATGATGACCACTGGCTTCTCACTGGTCTCATGATGACCACTGGCTTCTCACTGGTCTCATGATGACCACTGGCTTCTCATTGGTCTCATGATGACCACTGGCTTCTCACTGGTCTCATGATGACCACTGGCTTCTCACTGGTCTCATGATGACCACTGGCTTCTCACTGGTCTCATGATGACCACTGGCTTCTCACTGGTCTCATGATGACCACTGGTTTCTCACCGGTCTCATGATGACCCCTGGCTTCTCACTGGTCTCATGATGACCACTGGTTTCTCACTGGTCTCATGATGACCCCTGGCTTCTCACTGGTCTCATGATGACCACTGGCTTCTCACTGGTCTCATGATGACCACTGGCTTCTCACTGGTCTCATGATGACCACTGGCTTCTCACTGGTCTCATGATGACCACTGGTTTCTCACTGGTCTCATGATGACCACTGGTTTCTCACTGGTCTCATGATGACCACTGGTCTCTCACTGGTCTCATGATGACCTTCGGTTTCTCACTGGTCTCATGATGACCACTGGTTTCTCACTGGTCTCATGATGACCACTGGTTTCTCACTGGTCTCATGATGACCACTGGTTTCTCACTTGTCTCATGATGACCACTGGTTTCTCACTGGTCTCATGATGACCACTGGTTTCTCACTGGTCTCATGATGACCACTGGTTTCTCACTGGTCTCATGATGACTACTGGTTTCTCACTGGTCTCATGATGACTACTGGTTTCTCACTGGTCTCATGATGACTACTGGTTTCTCACTGGTCTCATGATGACTACTGGTTTCTCACTATTCTCATGATGACCACTGGTTTCTCACTGGTCTCATGATGACCACTGGTTTCTCACTGGTCTCATGATGACCACTGGTTTCTCACTGGTCTCATGATGACCACTGGTTTCTCACTGGTCTCATGATGACCACTGGTTTCTCACTGGTCTCATGATGACCACTGGTTTCTCACTGGTCTCATGATGACCACTGGTTTCTCACTGGTCTCATGATGACCACTGGTTTCTCACTGGTCTCATGATGACCACTGGTTTCTCACTGGTCTCATGATGACCACTGGTTTCTCACTGGTCTCATGATGACCACTGGTTTCTCACTGGTCTCATGATGACCACTGGTTTCTCACTGGTCTCATGATGACCACTGGTTTCTCACTGGTCTCATGATGACCACTGGTTTCTCACCGGTCTCATGATGACCCCTGGCTTCTCACTGGTCTCATGATGACCACTGGCTTCTCACTGGTCTCATGATGACCACTGGCTTCTCACTGGTCTCATGATGACCACTGGCTTCTCACTGGTCTCATGATGACCACTGGTTTCTCACTGGTCTCATGATGACCACTGGTCTCTCACTGGTCTCATGATGACCACTGGTTTCTCACTGGTCTCATGATGACCACTGGTTTCTCACTGGTCTCATGATGACCCCTGGCTTCTCACTGGTCTCATGATGACCACTGGCTTCTCACTGGTCTCATGATGACCACTGGCTTCTCACTGGTCTCATGATGACCACTGGCTTCTCACTGGTCTCATGATGACCACTGGCTTCTCACTGGTCTCATGATGACCACTGGCTTCTCACTGGTCTCATGATGACCACTGGCTTCTCACTGGTCTCATGATGACCACTGGCTTCCCACTGGTCTCATGATGACCCCTGGTTTCTCACTGGTCTCATGATGACCCCTGGCTTCTCACTGGTCTCATGATGACCACTGGCTTCTCACTGGTCTCATGATGACCACTGGCTTCTCACTGGTCTCATGATGACCACTGGCTTCTCATTGGTCTCATGATGACCACTGGCTTCTCACTGGTCTCATGATGACCACTGGCTTCTCACTGGTCTCATGATGACCACTGGCTTCTCACTGGTCTCATGATGACCACTGGCTTCTCACTGGTCTCATGATGACCACTGGTTTCTCACTGGTCTCATGATGACCCCTGGCTTCTCACTGGTCTCATGATGACCACTGGCTTCTCACTGGTCTCATGATGACCACTGGCTTCTCACTGGTCTCATGATGACCACTGGCTTCTCACTGGTCTCATGATGACCACTGGTTTCTCACTGGTCTCATGATGACCACTGGTGTCTCACTGGTCTCATGATGACCTTCGGTTTCTCACTGGTCTTCTGATGACCACTGGTTTCTCACTGGTCTCATGATGACCACTGGTTTCTCACTGGTCTCATGATGACCACTGGTTTCTCACTTGTCTCATGATGACCACTGGTTTCTCACTGGTCTCATGATGACCACTGGTTTCTCACTGGTCTCATGATGACCACTGGTTTCTCACTGGTCTCATGATGACCACTGGCTTCTCACTGGTCTCATGATGACCACTGGCTTCTCACTGGTCTCATGATGACCACTGGCTTCTCACTGGTCTCATGATGACCACTGGCTTCTCACTGGTCTCATGATGACCACTGGCTTCTCACTGGTCTCATGATGACCACTGGCTTCTCACTGGTCTCATGATGACCACTGGCTTCTCACTGGTCTCATGATGACCACTGGCTTCTCACTGGTCTCATGATGACCACTGGCTTCTCACTGGTCTCATGATGACCACTGGTTTCTCACTGGTCTCATGATGACCACTGGTTTCTCACTGGTCTCATGATGACCACTGGTTTCTCACTGGTCTCATGATGACCACTGGTTTCTCACTGGTCTCATGATGACCACTGGTTTCTCACTGGTCTCATGATGACCACTGGTTTCTCACTGGTCTCATGATGACCACTGGTTTCTCACTGGTCTCATGATGACCACTGGTTTCTCACTGGTCTCATGATGACCACTGGTCTCTCACTGGTCTCATGATGACCACTGGTTTCTCACTGGTCTCATGATGACCCCTGGCTTCTCACTGGTCTCATGATGACCACTGGCTTCTCACTGGTCTCATGATGACCACTGGCTTCTCACTGGTCTCATGATGACCACTGGCTTCTCACTGGTCTCATGATGACCACTGGCTTCTCACTGGTCTCCTGATGACCACTGGCTTCTCACTGGTCTCATGATGACCACTGGCTTCTCACTGGTCTCATGATGACCACTGGCTTTTCACTGGTCTCATGATGACCCCTGGTTTCTCACTGGTCTCATGATGACCCCTGGCTTCTCACTGGTCTCATGATGACCACTGGCTTCTCACTGGTCTCATGATGACCACTGGCTTCTCACTGGTCTCATGATGACCACTGGCTTCTCACTGGTCTCATGATGACCACTGGCTTCTCACTGGTCTCATGATGACCACTGGCTTCTCATTGGTCTCATGATGACCACTGGCTTCTCACTGGTCTCATGATGACCACTGGCTTCTCACTGGTCTCATGATGACCACTGGCTTCTCACTGGTCTCATGATGACCACTGGCTTCTCACTGGTCTCATGATGACCACTGGTTTCTCACCGGTCTCATGATGACCCCTGGCTTCTCACTGGTCTCATGATGACCACTGGCTTCTCATTGGTCTCATGATGACCACTGGCTTCTCACTGGTCTCATGATGACCACTGGCTTCTCACTGGTCTCATGATGACCACTGGCTTCTCACTGGTCTCATGATGACCACTGGCTTCTCACTGGTCTCGTGATGACCACTGGTTTCTCACCGGTCTCATGATGACCCCTGGCTTCTCACTGGTCTCATGATGACCACTGGTTTCTCACTGGTCTCATGATGACCCCTGGCTTCTCACTGGTCTCATGATGACCACTGGCTTCTCACTGGTCTCATGATGACCACTGGCTTCTCACTGGTCTCATGATGACCACTGGCTTCTCACTGGTCTCATGATGACCACTGGTTTCTCACTGGTCTCATGATGACCACTGGTCTCTCACTGGTCTCATGATGACCTTCGGTTTCTCACTGGTCTCATGATGACCACTGGTTTCTCACTGGTCTCATGATGACCACTGGTCTCTCACTGGTCTCATGATGACCACTGGTCTCTCACTGGTCTCATGATGACCACTGGTTTCTCACTGGTCTCATGATGACCACTGGTTTCTCACTGGTCTCATGATGGCCACTGGTTTCTCACTGGTCTCATGATGACCACTGGTTTCTCACTTGTCTCATGAAGACCACTGGTTTCTCACTGGTCTCATGATGACCACTGGTTTCTCACTGGTCTCATGATGACCACTGGTTTCTCACTGGTCTCATGATGACTACTGGTTTCTCACTGGTCTCATGATGACTACTGGTTTCTCACTGGTCTCATGATGACTACTGGTTTCTCACTGGTCTCATGATGACTACTGGTTTCTCACTATTCTCATGATGACCACTGGTTTCTCACTGGTCTCATGATGACCACTGGTTTCTCACTGGTCTCATGATGACCACTGGTTTCTCACTGGTCTCATGATGACCACTGGTTTCTCACTGGTCTCATGATGACCACTGGTTTCTCACTGGTCTCATGATGACCACTGGTTTCTCACTGGTCTCATGATGACCACTGGTTTCTCACTGGTCTCATGATGACCACTGGTTTCTCACTGGTCTCATGATGACCACTGGTTTCTCACTGGTCTCATGATGACCACTGGTTTCTCACTGGTCTCATGATGACCACTGGTTTCTCACTGGGCTCATGATGACCACTGGTTTCTCACTGGGCTCATGATGACCACTGGTTTCTCACTGGGCTCATGATGACCACTGGTTTCTCACTGGTCTCATGATGACCACTGGTTTCTCACTGGTCTCATGATGACCACTGGTTTCTCACTGGTCTCATGATGACCACTGGTTTCTCACTGGTCTCATGATGACCACTGGTTTCTCACTGGTCTCATGATGACCACTGGTTTCTCACTGGTCTCATGATGACCACTGGTTTCTCACTGGTCTCATGATGACCACTGGTTTCTCACTGGTCTCATGATGACCACTGGTTTCTCACTGGTCTCATGATGACCACTGGTTTCTCACTGGTCTCATGATGACCACTGGTTTCTCACTGGTCTCATCGTGGGCAAGACACCAGCTAATGAAGTCATCCAACGCGCTCCTGCAGTGCAGTTTGTGTGAAGTTCGGTGGAGTGGCATTCCTGACCTGCATTGCTTCTCTCACGTGATTGGGAACCCTCGACCACAAAGAGCATGCCAAAGGCGACTACCTCATTTGCTATTAGGATTATGTATGCATAGAGATGTGACAAAAAAAATCCATGTTTTTTTTACCAAAACAAATATTTTAAAATGTGGATATTTTTTTATATTTTGTTTGAAAATAACCCAGCATCGAAAAGAACCACGTTACATTTTTTTTATGTCAGATTATAAAATAAAACAGCATACTACTTATTCATGGTTTTCTATGGTTGTATGAAAGTTTTCAGTTTCTGTGGTTTCATGTTGATTTTTCATTTATTTTACAATGCACGTGAATCACCTTCAACGCCCCAAATGGTGTGTGATAATAGTATATCTTTACTTATGGTCATTGATAAAGATGTGACAAAAAAAAAACCATGCTGTTTAAAAAAATGTTGTTTGTATAAAAAATCGATACTAAAAAACATGGATATTATTATATCTTATGTAACCAAAAAACCCAATGCAGTTTAAAAATTTTTTTTGCAGAAAAATCATAACAAAAAACATGGATATTAATGTATTTTATGTGACCAAAAAAATACATACGCTTGACAAATTTAGATGTGTGCCAAAAAACCACAGAAAGAAACATGTTTTTTTGCTAAAAAAAACTTCCATCAAATGAAATTGTTTTATTTTGCATCATTATGTATGCAGATGTTCTTTAGGGGCTTTGGTTAGCACTCGCAAGGGGAAAATGTGTGAGGGCCCGAGCTGAGAGATACGTAGGCTTTTTTTGTTGAAATAAAATGTTTCTGTTATGTTAAGGACCACCTTTTTTCGGTTCACTGCTGTCCTGTTTTTCAGCACCTACTACTTTCCTCGTCAACTTTGGTCTTGCTTCATGATCTTCTTTCACAACTTACTGTTTCTATGCCTGTCTGCATAGATTTTGCGTTCCCTTAACTCCATACTAAATGTGCCTTCCTTCTTCCTCTCTTTGGATCCCATTTGTTGCGGAGAGGGAGGCATAAACTATCTGATAATGATCTAGGGGCTTTGCTTGTACTGTAGACATGTTTTTATTCTCTCAGGGACTGCGCCGCTCGCAGTGATCACTGAGGCCACAGCTCGACCTGACGCGTCATCTGTGCCCAGTCCCTGTCGCCCCCACACCGCTGCTTCTGCCACATTTCAGCCGAAGGTTTGCAACGATGTCTCGTCCATGTGTTAGATATTCTTTTTTATTGTAGGATAGACGTGATACTCTTATTTTCTTCATTAGTTGTGCATTTACAAAACTCGACTTTCAGAAATTCATAATGCATTGAAGAGTTTCGGTCCCCAGCGTTCATCTGTAGTTATATGGCTTGTGTTGTCTTGATACCACGATTTCTGAATTTTACCGTATTTATTTTTTGTATCTAAAAATTGTCTACTTCAAAGTTGCAAGAATATTTATTTTTTAAATATGTCAATAAAAGTCATTAGTTTATTTGAGTCCTTTAAAAGTCAAGTTCTATGTGCGCACTTTAGGCCCGAGCTGAGAGTTAGGTAGGCCTTCTTTTTGTTGAAATAAAATGTTTTTGTTATGTTAAGGACCACCTTTTTTCGGTTCACTGCTGTCCTGTTCTTCAGCTCCTACTACTTTCTTCTTCAACTTCGATCTTGTTTCATAATCTTCTTTCCCAACTAACTGTTTCTATGCCTTTCTGCGTAGATTCCGCATTTCCTTAACTCCATACTAAATGGTGCCTTCCTCCTTCCTCTCTTTGGATCGCAATTGTTGCTGGGTAGGGAGGCTAAAACTAACGACTAATCTAATCTGTGCGCACTTTAAGCTCGTGATTAACGCCACTATCTGGGATAGGAAGTATAGAAGAGAGAGGGACTGAATCCCTTTGATCGGCATGATTTTCTCACGAGAGCAGCGAGCGGCTTCCAGTAACGGGGCAGCAGAAATTTAGGTGTAGGATTTATGGGTATCTGCTTTTCCACTAAAATTTAAGGAGAGTTCGGTTTCAGAAAGAATTTTTTTCATATTGAACCTAGAGCAATGAAATTTAGTATATTGACAGGAAATACAATTTGGAATCATTTGTCTTCAATGAAAAAATTCGATTTTCTTTAAAGAAAACGAGATATTCATAGAAAACGAAATTTTGGGAGAAGTTTCAAAATGCATCTCCTCGAACAGTTTTTGAGTAAAAGTGACGATTTTGGTGTCATTGGATGCGGAAATACTTATAGATTCCAAAAACTAACATGGCATTCTCTAAACTTTTAGTTTGAAATGAAAAAAACATGAAAAATTCCAAGGCATGTCTTCTTTCGTCAAATTGCGTACTTAATGACGTCGCCACTTTTGATCGAAAATGAATTTCGAATCGCCATTTTAATTTTTGGAAAGTCCACGTCGTTTCGCATCCAATGATCTCAAAATCATCACTGCAGCTCAAAAACTGAGGAGATTCATTTTGAAACCCCATATTCTGATCCTGCCAAGAAAGGTTAGTAGTAGTAGAAGTAGTAACATGGGTTTGCTAGCGCTTCAATTACTCGAACTATATCGCACCGAAGGTCACAGATTTTAATTCGTATCAGACTTTTCCAAATTCCACACAAGATGAACATCACTATTACGAGTATTAGTGATGTTTGTTAACCAAAAAAGGTTAATAAAGAAACATAAACAATCTCAATTTTTCTTTATTATTATTGATTGGGTCAGCTAGGACCCTTGAAATCATTATACAGCAATAAAGAGACGTAGAATATGACATTGCAACGTCGCACCGTGAAGAAAGTGCCAAGGGGGAGGTGTAACATGATAAAATACCACTCCCCCCCCCCTCTCCCCCCATACTTCAAACCCCTTTAGCGGGCGAACGAGTGAACGTACGAACCTCATTTTTTTACAGGATGTACGTGACATCTTGGCCTTCATATAGCAGCTAAAATCAATATCTCTGGAAAATTCGGCATTCTGACCGAACTCTTCCCTTAAGCAGTGATGCATTATGTACATGCAACCTATTCCTTGCATGTACAGGGTGAGGCAGAAAAACCTATCCGATTTCAAATCCCTTTTTCTCAGAAGAGGGAGCAGGTAGTGTAGTGGGGTAAAAACCGTTAGAAAGCCGGTTTTATGCCATTTGTCAGTAGTCAACATGCCTTGGTCTGGTGAACATCGTGCTTTTGTTATTGAGCGGTTTATCGAATGCGGCGGTTCGATAATTGCTACACAACGTGCTTTTCGAATTCATTTCGGACTCGGGCGTCATGATCCTGTTCCACATCACGCTACGATTAAAGTGTGGGTGTCAAATTTTAGACAGACGAGTTCGGCATTGAAAAAGAAGTCGCCTGGACGTCCCAGGACAGCAACAGGACATGAAAACGTGGCCAATGTGAGAGCCGCGATTGAACGTTCCCCGCGTCGTTCGGCGCGAAAACATTCGCTCGCTTTGGCGATTTCCAACCGCAGTATTCGGCGCATTTTGCACCGGGACCTCAAAATGCATCCCTACAAAATGGTTGTTGCACAGGAATTAAGTGAAAGGGATTTTGAAACCCGTACGAACCTGTGTCGCGATCTCCGAGAACTCCCAAACGACGATGTTGTGCTCTTCACGGACGAAGCCCATTTTCACCTTTGTGGTGCCGTTAACAGGCAGAATTTTCGATATTGGAGTGACGAAAATCCTGGAGAAATCCATCAGGAACCCCTCCATAGCCCAAAAGTGACTGTGTGGTGTGCTCTTTCCCGCCTAGGCGTCTGGGGGCCTTACTTTTTTGAAGAAAATGGGCAAACCGTAACGGTCAACAGCGAGCGCTATTGTTTCATGCTGGAAAATTTTCTTAGACCCAAAATGGAAGAAAATGGCGTGGAAAATGTGTGGTTTCAACCGGATGGTGCAACCGCCCACACATCGCGACGATCAATGGACATTCTCAGGGAACTGTTTCCCGGTCGCCTCATTTCCCTGAGAGGTGATCTTGGCTGGCCGCCGCGCTCACCGGATCTCACTCCATGTGACTTCTTCCTTTGGGGTTACCTCAAATCGAAGGTTTATCAGCATCGACCAAGGACCCTTCTTGCTTTACGAAGGGAAATTGCTCGGGCAATTGAAGAAATTCCTGTGGAAATGACGGTGAAAGTCATGGAAAGCTACCGCGAGCGCCTAAATCAGTGTATCCGCTCCCAAGGACGACATTTGAGTGATGTGCTTTTCAAAACTTAAATTTAAAAATGGCATAAAATTTGCAATATGCTAATAAAAAATTTTTTTTGACAAGTTGAGTGGTTTTCATTTTATAACGTTTTGAAATCGGATAGGTTTTTCTGCCCCACCCTTTATTTTATGGTATTGTTTCCCCTTTAAATCGCTATAAGGTTAGTTCTTATTTTTCTTCCCCCATACTAAATTTTGAATGCTTCAATACTCCTTCAGTCCCCTCAGGGGGATACAACTAGTGTATCTATGGGAATTAGCGCTCCCAGGGGGAAAATGTGTGAGGGCCCGAACTGAGAGTTAGGTATGCTTTCTTTTTGTTAAAATAAAATATTTTTTTGCTATGTTAAGGACCACCTTTTTCGGTTCACTGCTGTTCTCTTTTTCAGCACCTACTACTTTCTTCTTCAACTTATATCTTGTTTCATGTACTTCTTTCCCAACTTACTGTTTCTACTATGCCCCTTCTGCATAGATTCCGCATTCCCTAATATCCATACTAAATGGTGCCTTCCTCCTTCCTCTCTTCGATACACTCTTTTTTAGTAGCGGTTAGGGAGGCTTAAACTAACCTATAATCTAATCTAATACTCCTTCAGTTCCAGGTACCCAAATTAACTTTGAGGAGACCTACTGACGACGAGAGCAATGCAGGAGCAGAAGCTGCCGTCTACGATGATTCGGAAAATGCTTGCAGTGGATTATCCACTCAGGTTCCTGCTGCACTGCAAAATAGGAACAAGCACGCGTCTCCCACTCACCCATTCCCGCCCCCTAGACAAGGCCTGGCTTCCTGCAAGCGCCTTGGGAACATGAGGAAATTTTACGTGCCTCCTCGGCAGCAGAAAAGCGAGCTTGGCGCGAGTGATTTTTGTGTCAGAGACTCAGTCTTTGTTACTCCCAGAACGAAGCAAAACGTTGAGCAGTGGCTCAAGAACACCCACTCCGACGAACCATACTCGGCTAGCCCTATGCAGTTTCATCTTTCCAGAGCTCAAACCAACCCACTTCTGCAGAACTGTGGCGAGCTGAGCACGCCTTACAGAACCCCTGCCCGCACTCCCTACGCTCATGTGGTAAGTATTTTCTGCCACTTTTTTACTACGGACAATCTATTTTTCTTCATTGAAACTCTGTTTTAACCTACGGCCTAGGGCGCGCTACCAGCGTTGCATTAAAGAGAAGTGTATTTTAGTTATCTTGGAAACCGAGGGATCATCTGAGATAGTTGACATTCTTTTGGTGCTTTCATCAGTAGTGTTTCTTCTACTCCCAAGAGAATGGGTTGGTCTCGGAAGTTTCTGTTACCTGCCCCTCAGTGGGACTTAACTAAAGTGGGATTTAACTAATTCCTTCATTATTGTTTCATGAACATCCTTCTTAACTTACTTTTCTTATACGCTAGGGATTTGGTGTGGGAACTCGCCTTGTTTGTAGAGTTCCCACTTCACTAACTACATACTGAATGGTGCTCTTCATCCTTTCTCTCTTTGAAACACCTCGGTTGCGGAAAGAGAAGCTTATACTGACTTATTATTTGAGCTTGTCTAACAATTTACACGCTTGGTAAGCCAAATGCTAACTATTAAAGCCAGAAGTGTGTTCTAAGTGACCTAGAAATGCATTTAATAATTTGTTCTCTCAATTTAGCCAGTTGAATAGTACTAATGAGACCTGATGATTAAGTCACATCAAAATATAATTATGAGATAGTGGGAATATTTTGCATCCTTTATCTAAAGCAATCTTTTTTTTTCAGGGTTCATCTGCATCACCAGATTTAACAAGTTCTTCGCGCTCAACCATGAAGTTGCCGCTCAAAACTTCTCAGTCTGCGCCCATAGCTGCTTCTGTTCCTAAAGTGTCCGCAACACTTCCTCTCATTCCAACTACTCAATCTGGATGTAAAACCGAATTGAACTTCCCTGCTGTTTCTAGTTCGGGTAAACAGTACGTTCCCAATGAGCCTGGCATTGTTTCTAGCCAAAATTTTTGCATGACAAATTTAAACATGTCGCTTGAAGAACCAACGCTGTCAGAAGTTACTCTCAACGCTCTGGCGGAGTTGAAGAGAGCTGAAGTGCAGCAGTCTGTGTCTACCAAGCCCTCTGGTCAACTTTCTCAACCCTCAGATTTGTCGAATTCCACGTTCGAGCAGCCTTTCAAAGCTATAGATCAGCCTATTGATTATTCTTGCAAAGTTCTACCCACAAGTTCCAATTCTTTCACTACTCAGAAACATTCAGTGACTGATGATGGAGTCGCATCACACTCTCAGACTGCCATAAATGCCCGATTGGATTCGAAAGTAGATCTTACTGCAAGGTTTGAACGTATAGGTCTGGAAAGCGAGAATATAGTGGATATGCCTGAGGAGCCTGAAATGATTTCTAGATTCTCTAAGAGCACATTGGAATCCAGCAAGTGCTTGGGCAAAGTGGACACACCCGAGGAGCCTGTGTTGTCACATTCTACTCAAAGATTTGACACACCTGAGGAGCCAATTCTTTCCGACAGTCACGCTTCTGTGAGCGCTAATGCTTTACCACCGACTGAAAAGTTTAATATTCCTGCCGCTATACCTGTTGAGAGAGTCATTCCTCAGGCCAATACAGTTCAACAAACGCCACGACTCAATCCACTTCTTAAACAGCCTCTGGGTATTCGATCAGAAAACTTACACAACCTTTTATTCGCCGACCTTGAGAAATCTCCTGAGCTTTCAGAAACAACCCAACAACTTTTTTCGAACAGAAGTGCGTTTACTAAGGATCATTTGGTTCCAACGAAAAGTGATTCGCATATTTCCAATAGGGTGACTCATGTAAGCAATAAAGAAAATTGCAACACTCTCCCTAGAGTTCCGTTGGGAACAATGGAGAAAAAAATTCCACTCGAGTCCTCGATGAGCTTCAAGTCCAAAGACGCATATTTTGAAAGACCTGATGGACAGTTAGACCGCTCATGTGAGCCAAGCAGTCGAACGCTTAATAATTTTGACGACACGATGGAAGAGTTGGATGATACTGACGATGCTCAGTTGAGTTACCTGAAGAGCTCGCGCTCGTTGAGCTTGAGATCCCGGCCTGCTGTGGACAACAGCTTCAGCCAAGCCATGCTGCAGTACAGCCACGTGCCTGCCTCACCCATGCCTCCTCCTCTCACTCCTCTTACAAACCGCGAACGTTATTTTTGATGAACACGCACATTCCAACAGCACTTATTCATTGCCGGTCTCATCTATCAGTAAGACATTTATCTTCCAACGTTCACTTAAACTTAGCAAAACCTCTTTGATTTTGATTATTTGTTTGGCTCCTTTTCTAGGCTCCTTGGATGCTAATTGTGTGGGTGAGCGTGCCGTTGTTGACCCAGGATATGTGCTCTACAAATTGCTTGCTTTAATTCTAGGTCAAGCTACGCTGGTTTTATAGGAAAAATATGCTTTGATTTAATTTTGAAGTGGTTTTGCCTTCTCTCCTTTCCGATATAGAACTTGCCTATGATAGCAATAAGCATTTAAAGATGAAGTGATATTGTTGCTTTCGTTTTGTTCAGTCAATAAGCTCGGTTCTCTCATGAGCTTTTGTTTCGTCTTTCGAATGTAGCTACAAAAAAGTCTCATTGGCTGTCAATAAAGGTTAAAATTGTTCGCCTTGCCGGTCACAAAAATTAATCCCACTTTTGATTTGAATCTTTTCTTTGTGAATGGTTTCAATGAAATGTGTGATCCAATCTGTCTACCATCTCCTCAGCCGTGCACTTACTGTATTTTTCGGACTTTTGAATCCAGTTGACTGTTCTGGTTTAGATTTTCATGAACAGCGTTAATATGTTTCAATTGATGTGAGCATAAATATTCAGAGCGAAATCCTCTCAGGGTAGTACAACTTTATCATGTATAGAAATTGACTCTCCCAGGGGAAGATGAGAGACCCTCAGCTGAAGCTTAGGTAATCGAAAAAGTTTTTTGTTCATAACCATTTTTCCGCTTCACTCCGGTCTCTTTTTCTGAACCTATACTTTCTGCTTCAGCATTTACCCCGTTTCATAAAATTCTTATCATCTTATTTCATGAGCAAAATGTGGCGATACACATTGTGCATAGATTTTCCGCTCTCTTCATCCCGCATTAAATGGTGGTCTCCTCGGTTCTCTCTTTAGGACACTTATGTTATAAGTTAGGAACAAACTTATGATCTAATGTTTTGAATAAAATGATTCCAGGCAACATTCTTATTAACCCTTTACTGTCAAAGTGGATTTCAAAATCCACTTTCATAAACCGCTCTGATATATTTTATTCAGTGTGAAATTTGTGCCCTAATGTATTCTTCGAAGTTCAGTGTCGAGTGGCAGTCACTTCCTCGTTGTGATGTCGGTGACTACATGATGCCGGTGCCAGTTTAATGGTGGTTGTGATAGCGATCATGAGTCAGAGGGTTTACACGTTACTTGTGATACGGCCCATCGATGGGTCTTTCGAAAAGTTTCAACAATCTGTTGAAATTAATAGTATTTAGTGGACCCAGTTAATATTTGATATTTATAAAATTGCTAAAAAAAAATAACTTCAAAACTTGTGTTGAATATTGAACTTCAGTTTAACCCATCGCAGTCTACGTGTTAATCATTTTGGGGCAGCATTTTAGTTGGACTGGCCTTGGGTAACTAACTAAAAAAATTGGGTTTAAATGTTTTTTTGGTTTGGATTTGGCGGAATGAAAATAGTTCAGGCATTTTGAGTTTCTAACTAACATGTCTCAAGTTTAGATGTGCACACGTTTTCATTTTTATGTGGAAATGATGTGACGTAATCAAGGCAATTGTCCGTATGACAATTCTTTTAGCGCTGGTACTGCCTTTTCTAAGGTTGAATTTGTGGTTGCGTTCTGTGGCTATACATGTGCCGCACCTTTTTAGCTGCATACGTGGACTGGTCTGTGCTGTATATGACTGAAAAAACGGTGGGATGACAGCGACAATTGCAAGGGAACGATTATTCTGAGGTTCAGACAACGAAGTACACACTTTTCCAGAAATGAGACCGGGCGCTCAAGACTTTGATGCAGTAATTCAAGACTCCCACAGTAGAGATTTTTGGGATCAAAACAAGACCGTAATTCCTTCTGTCAGGGACTGCTAAAGTACGCCCCTCAGCTACGCTTTGCAATGCATTCCGCGGTGCTAAATATTGCGTGCTGAGTGTATCATGTCGCCAGTTCCCACTTCAACTGGTGGCCGGATCCACT
This sequence comes from Morinoia aosen, assembly GCA_030386875.1. NCBI lineage: Eukaryota > Metazoa > Arthropoda > Malacostraca > Amphipoda > Talitridae > Morinoia > Morinoia aosen. The sequence goes on from CM059561.1 coordinate 11,133,232, forward strand.
GCCTCAATTTCTCGAGTCATGAACGCCAGCGTATCAGGGCCTTTAGGGCAGCTCAATGATACATGACATGTCTCACCTGACCTACTGCGTACCTCTACTTCGGAGTACTCAGAAATATTGCTCTTTCAGACACAAAGGAACACACGATTTCTCTGGCTGGTGGCGCAATGAAGATAAAGACCTGCGCATTCCCACGCACACCCAGAGGTGGCCAGTATCACGCTACTTGTAGCGGCCGCTACATTTCCAGTAGCGGTAGCGGCGCTAAATTTTACGTAATGTAGTGGTAGCGCCCGCTATATATTTAAGTTGCAATTCGAGGTTTTGCCGCTACTGCTGCTTTACAATTTAGTCACATAGATTAAAGAATAAAACTGCGAATTTCGGTGCAGTGCTGTTAATTTGTTAACCAGTGTATAATGGTATAGGCTGTTGCCTGCTTTCTCACTGTCTGATTAAACTTGTGTCTCCCTGCCAGGCTTGTACAGATCATCACTGGAGAAGATATCCAACTTATCATTATATGGCTTTCAGCTGGGAGGATATTGACACATCGGTAATTGGCAAATGACCGAGCAGAATAATTGAGACGTAATAGAAAATGTTAATCCAAGACAGTTTGCTGACAGCGTTTGATGAGTGTAGTTACGTCTTGTCTCGTGTGCCGTGTGTTAGTGTTGGTTGGTCCCGGCTTATACCTTTCACATAGCAAAACTTGACAATTGCTCACACATAGATGCAGTTTTACTAATTTTATTTATTACGGTCAATCCCCTCAGGGGGATACAACTATTGCATCTCTGGGAATTAGCGCTCCCAGGGGAAAAATGTGAGGGCCCGAGCTGAGAGTTAGGTGGGCCTTCTTTTTGTTGAAATAAAATGTTTTTGTCATGTTAAGGACCACCTTTTTTCGGTTCACTACTGTCCTGTTTTTCAGCACCTCTGACTTTCTTCTTCAACTTTTATCTTATTTCCTGAACTTCTTTCCCATCTTACTGTTTCTATGCCCTTTCTGCATAGATCCCTCATCTTATCGCCATACTAAATGGTACCTTCCTCCTTCCTCTCTTCGATACGCTCTATTTTTGCAGCGGTTAGGGAGGCTTAAACTAACTTATAATCTAATCTAATTTATTACGGTCAAGTGGTGTGAAACCGTGGCAGTGAACATACTAGTGTAGACAGTAGCTGATTATACATAGCGGTCAGCGTCACCAACAACCTGTGTTCCTACTGCAGCCAACTGAAAGTTACAAGTAGAGCTCTGTATTTAATGTTGATTTAGTGATGCAACAAAATGTCAAGTTTTGATCAGTTAATTTACTTTTTCTGCTAAATAGTTGACAGAGCATTATGAAATCTTGAATGATTCTTAACAAGAAGGTAGAATGGAATTGGTTATGTCTGATATTTTATTTGTTAGCTATTTTTCTTTTTTCCTGTATGCGTTGATAATTTTTCCGATTGATAGAAGTAGACGTTCATGTAGGGATGGTGAAGTATAAAAACATGAAAAATAGCTGTAACACTTGTTTAACCCGTACGAGTCAAGTTAATTGAAATGTATATACATTGAGATGTTTTCAAAAAGTTTTCCTATCATGAGATGTTTATGAGTTAATGGCAATAGTAGAACAATAAATATTTCGACTTTTTCAGTAATTCTGTAATCTTAGCGCCTAATTAAGCTGCGCTACACTTTTAAGTAGCGTCGCCCAGCTCTGCACTCACCATTTTGAATTTGTGTGTATACAGCTCGCCGTGCTTAGATTGCATTACTTTCTAGCATATGTATCCTCCTGTCCAGCTGGAGTCGGTATCTTAGCGCTTCCCTGTGACTGAGTTTGGACTAGCACAGGACCAGCTGGTCTCAAAGTCCCGTTCTACTCAATCACACAAAATACACTCTCAAGTCTTTACAACCACACACTACCCCACTTATATTATTATGCTCTCCGTGGCACAGCGGTTAAGGGATCGGACTTGTATGCTGGAAGTCGCGGGTTCGTTCCCAGCGCTGGCGCGAAGATTTTCCCCGTTGGGTATAAGGGAAAGCTCAAGCACAATACCCCACTCAACCCAGGTGTCGGAAATGGGTACCGGCTTTACGGGGGAACCGTCATGGTGTCCTATATATAGGCTTAGTTATAAGACATTTGAAAAACCAATGCTAAGATCATATGTATCAGGCTTGATTGGAAATAAAGCATCCCAAAGATGCCGATGTTAACCTTTAACCTTTAACCTTTATAGTCTTGTTGCAATCTTAACACATCCTACACCCTTCGTATAGTCTCATTGCTATCAAACACACGGATCAGAAGGCCTGATCCCAAGCCTCCCTGATGATGCGCCAACGTGGCGTATTCCAATTGAAACTTTCTGCCATGAATGCCACCTACTCAAAGAGCAAATACCACCTGCCGGTGTCATTAGAGCTCTTTTTTTGGAACACTTTGCCGTTGATCAACTCTAGAAAAACTGGTTATTATGTGGGCTACACAGCTGTCTTAGAGGAGCTGGTGACAACTGAAAAACATCTTTCTGCGACATCCGTATTTAGTGCTGAACTGTACGCTCTGATTGAGGCCTGAGAATGATCGAAGAGCACTCAAGTAATCTTTTCACCATATTTACTGACTCCTAAAGCGTCGTTGACGCCATCTAGTTAACACTTTGAATGCGACTATTTAATATTAAGTTCAACACCAAACTCAAATTTAAAGTCAATTGTAATAAACTATTTGGAAAGTATCAAACATGAACTGGATCGTGCCTTCATTTTGCGTTGATTAAATTTTTTGAAAATTGAGCTCGAGGGTACTGGTCGGTGAGCAGCATTATGAAAATTACCTCCGTGCACCGCCGGTGGCGCACGTCGCAGTCATAGTGTTAAGTAGCAGTAACCACGCTTTAGTTGGGAAAGGTGCAGCGTTTCTCGCACGTTATGCGCTCGTATCTAAGAAGGTAAATATTTGTTGGGTACGTGGATATGAGGGAGGCTCGGGAAATGAAAGAGCTGACCGGGCTGCAAAGAAAGTTGGGGCTGTAATTGAAGGAACACTTGATGTGGCCGTTCCTTGCTGAGGTTTCTACCAGCATTTTAAGACTGGTGAGAGAGATTTATAGCAGCAGTGCTGGAATTTAGCGCCCAAAACGAATTGCAATAAAACTCAGTGTGTGAGTGGATCTCATCCAGTAATCGCGATCGCCGCATAGAAGGGACTCTATGCCGCCTACGCATTGGCCCCGTTAGATTGACTCACGGCTGCCTCATAGAGCGGCGCCCTCAGCCGTTCTGCGATCAGTGTCACTCCCCTCTGGCGGCTGAGTACCTCTTGAGTCTTAATTCGTGAATTAACTGAATGCCTTCAGTACGCAGATGCGCGGCGTGCGAGTTTCACCGGCCTTTGAGGAGGCTGCGTGGACGCTACACTGATTGGTATGCTAGCGGAGCCAGAACGATCGGCTTTCGATATGATAACCCGTATAACATTCTTTACTTCGTGCGATATCCCCTCAAAAATGTAATGTATGTATAATGCATCCTTCATCGTGTGCATTTAGTACGAACAGATCTAAAATTCTGACAACCTTGCTTTGCTTATTTGTGACTACCATACTCGTGGTAACGATGCTGTATTGCGAAATGGTAATCTAGAGATTTCGATGCTAACTCTAGTTGCTGGATCTGAAACTATGTGAATGCACAACTGTGGAATGTATCGTGAAAGCGAATATCATTTTCAAGTGATTCTTGTTTCAACTTTCAATTTGATCCTTATACAATGACATGGTTCAATAACTGTGAGCTGACTACACCTTTTTCACTTCAAATTAATCTAAGTCAAGTTCAAATTAATCCGAGTCAAGTTCAAATTAATCCGAGTCAAGTTCAAATTAATCCAAGTCAAGTTCAAATTAATCCAAGTCAAGTTCAAATTAATCCAAGTCAAGTTCAAATCAATCCAAGTCAAGTTCAAATTAATCCAAGTCAAGTTCAAATTAATCCGAGTCATGTTCAAATTAATCCGAGTCAAGCTCAAATTAATCCAACCCTCAGTTGAGTTATGAAATGACATAACAATTTGTTAATTTGAGTTTTTTGTGTTAAATATTTATCTATAGGATGTTATAAGCAAAACTGGTTTCGAGGATTTATTTAGTCATTGATATTTATATACGTGAAATTTCACTTTATCAAATATATGAAATCATATACATGCAAATACAAAAGGTTATCATTGAACGGTAGGTAGATTTAATCTTTAAAAGAAATATACAAGTGCAATTCACTGAGTACTAATGTACGATTCTGTTTGATTACAATTTATATTTGTACATTACTACCCAGATACATTCCTGCATTAGCAATGTAAATGTTGCCAACCATTCCAATTCCGTGTTAGTCAATGTGAATAAATGTAGGATCCACTCACAATACACAATAATAATACAAGAAACAATGTTTCTAACTTAATACTGAATTGATTTGTGCGTGTCTACAATTCAATATATAATACTTCCAAGACTTAAATATTCATAAAATGATTATTATAAAAGTTATTGAAGTCTTAAAAGCATTATCTATTAAATTGCAAACACTCAAATAAAATCAGTAGTGAATTAGAAACATTGTTTCTTATATTATTATTGTGTATTGTAAGTGGATCCAATATTTCTTCATATTGACTAACACGGAATTAAAATGAATGACAAAATTTTTATTGCTAATGCAGGAATGTATCTGGGTAGTAATGTACAAATGTAAATTGTAATTAAACATAATCGTACATTAGTACTCAGTGCATCACACTTGTATATTTCTTTTAAAGATTAAATCTACATATCGTTTTATACAAAAAAACTGATGGTGGAGTTAAAGAAAGTCCGGATTGAGAGTTTTTAATTGAACTCGACGAAAGATTAGTAACAACAGTAAACAACAGTCAAACGAATCAATAGGCGAGGAGTAGCACTGATCGGGCCCGAGTGCACAACACGCAGCTCTTGCCGCACGCCAGCGCCCACCGCTTGACTCGAAAGACCTAGACCCAACGGCCTGTAGGAAAAAAACAAAGACTTGAGCCTATAAGGACATGAAATAACCCCGAACAACTTCAACCCCTACCGGACAGCTGATATATCGGCTGCGGAATGGAGTTCCAATTCTATGTATAAGTTATACGTCATACAGTTCCAGTTATACGTTATTAAGTTCCAGTTATAAGTTATACGTTATTAAGTTCCAGTTATACGGTATTCGTTATTAAGTTCCAGTTATAAGTTATACGTTATTCGTTATTAAGTTCCAGTTATAAGTTATACGTTATTCGTTATTAAGTTCCAGTTATAAGTTATACGTTATTCGTTATAAAGTTCCAGTTATAAGTTATACGTTATTCGTTATTAAGTTCCAGTTATAAGTTATACGTTATTCGTTATTAAGTTCCAGTTATAAGTTATACTTTATTCGTTATTAAGTTCCACTTATAAGTTATTATTCGAATGCGCGTGTGGCGTTGCACCCTAATTGACCAGAGCACGAAATTGATACGTTGACAGCAAATCACAATGGCCAACCAACCCACGTACCCCTCAGTGCTATCCAGTGCTTCGAAGTAAGACGGAGAGGAGTAACACGGCCCTCGGTGAGTTAGGCTTCCATGGTCAGGTCACACGTCAGCGGGCGAAGAAGCGAACTCCGCTCCCTGACGGAGTGACCAATTCGCACCACACTCCACCACGGTCTTCTGGCGCCAAACTTCAGCAGTACCTACAGGCCCTCATTCGGTCAACCAAAATGCTCCGCACAATACGCAGCCCTCGACGACGGCCACGCTGACCAGGATTGCAGGACAGCTGATCCAGTGACACTGCGAGGCGAAATCTGGGGCGAGACTGCAGAGGGTTGCATGGCAGGTGATTTATATTGACATGTCTTTGTCGTAGTCACCTGACCAGAACAATTCACCGTTAACGCACAAATCGTGACTGGTCAACTCATTGAATAAAATTCCTTTGAGAGGTCGCCCTATTAATGAGGTGACCTATATGGATTACCGCACACGTTCAATGATAACCTTATGTATTTACATTTATATGATTTCATAGATGTGATAAAGTGAAATTTCACGTATATAAATATTTATGAGTGTAAATAAATCTTCGAAACCATTCTTGCTTATAATATCCAATAGATACATACTTAACACGAAAAACTCATATTAACAAATTATGATGTCATTTTATAACTCAACTGAGGGTTGGATTAATTTGAACTTGACTCGGATTAATTTGAACTTGACTCGGATTAATTTGAACTTGACTCGGATTAATTTGAACTTGACTCGGGTTAATTTGAACTTGAATCGGATTAATTTGAACTTGACTCGGGTTAATTTGAACTTGACTCGGATTAATTTGAACTTGACTTGGGTTAATTTGAACTTGACTCGGATTAATTTGAACTTGACTCGGATTAATTTGAACTTGACTCGGATTAAATTGAACTTGACTCGGATTAAATTGAACTTGACTTGGATTAAATTGAACTTGACTTGGATTAAATTGAACTTGACTTGGATTAAATTGAACTTGACTTGGATTAAATTGAACTTGACTTGGATTAAATTGAACTTGACTCGGATTAAATTGAACTTGACTCGGATTAAATTGAACTTGACTCGGATTAAATTGAACTTGACTCGGATTAAATTGAACTTGACTCTGATTAAATTGAACTTGACTTGGATTAAATTTAACTTGACTTGGATTAAATTGAACTTGACATGGATTAAATTGAACTTGACTTAGATTAATTTGAAGTGAAAAAGGTGTAGTTATAGCAATGAGATAAGCTTGCTATTGTGAATTCGCTAGTAACCTCTAATAATGCTACTTCCTTGAGTCTCGCCGTAACCGAAGCTGGTCTCCATGTTCTTGAGTCTTGTAGAAAATAAAATCCTTTCGATCAGGAAAGAAAATAAATGACGAATGGATTAGCAGATTTGTTAACAACAAATGCAGCAAGTTCAAAGTTTAAAGTGAGCTAAGGCGGAGCCGTCCTCCAGTTGGCTTGATCGTTGCGTGTCTTGGGAATGACGCTTGGTACGTTCGGGTCCTGTCGGCCGTAAGGAGATGCGGTCGAGGAACAGGACGCGCCCGCACAGAGTCTGAGAGGAAATTAGGAAGGTTAGAGAACAAATAAGAGTAATTTCAGTTAACCGTAGCAAGTTCCAATTCCTTTCGTAGATAGAAGTTTTAGGTTATGCGTTATAGGTTATGCGTTATAGGTTATGCGTTATAGGTTATGCGTTATAGGTTATGCGTTATAGGTTATGCGTTATAGATTATGCGTTATAGGATATGCGTTATAGGTTATGCGTTATAGGTTATATCGAATGGGCGACACATCAAAAATTCCCATCTCATTAAAATGGTGATTCCCAGTCTATGAACCATAGTCCACACACCTCCATATAGTTAGTGAGCCTCCGAAGTGCAGCGCCGGAAGCTAGAAGAGTAGACGGAGAGCGCGGCAGCCGTGTTGACGTCTCAGCCCATCATGATGGGCAGGTAGCTAGCAGGATCGAAAATAAAGCACATCTCTCGAGCGGTGGGGAGAGCCTCGATGGGTTGTGCGAAACTGCAGAGCTTATTCTCTGAGAGGCAAGATAGAAGTTAGTTCGATAACGGGTAGTAGCGATCTGCTGAAGATCGTCTTGGCTTGGCTACGTAAGCTCAGGTCAAGTAATGACAATTGCGTACTATGGTGTAGACAGAGAATGCCAATTTTTGGTGAGCTGCGAATACTATAATAAAGATGTGAAATCAAGCGAATAATTCTAGAATTATCGGAACACTCAATTGCAACGTAAATTCATATATATAAAGGAAGGGAATCCAAAATAAAGCCCCAAAGCAACTGCAGGAAATCCTGCAGATTTCTGCACAAGTCTAGACTAACACGACGTGGCCGACTACTTTTTCCGAGTCAGATCCATGCAACAAATAAATCAAATGTTGTCGTGTAATGTTTCGTAAAGTGAGGACGCTCCTTGTTTTGCCATATAACAAAGTGGCCGAATTGGTCATTGAGCATGCATTTTTAATCTAGAAGAGTGTCCATTCAAACCATAAAATTGAAGAGTGTCCATTGCTAGTAACCATAATTTTAAAAAATCGGACAAAATGGGTAAAATTACCTCATTAATACGATCACCCCTTATTCAAAAAATCAGTGAGTATTTTCCCCTTATTCCAAGACGGTGGCAAGAAACCTAAGCTGGAGCAACGGTAAGGGTACGCTTGAGTTTGGCTCACATCCTGACTTTGAAAAATTGCCAAAGCAGAGTAAGCGAGTAGTCTCTATCTTAATTGATCGCTTGATCTCAGTTAAGAAAATATTTCAAAGCGGAACTAGTGGCATTGAAAACGCTGATTGGAACCCTAGCAAAAAAAGAATCAAACCAAAAGAAAATTAAAGGAGACAAGAATAAGAAAATAAATAGCCTGGAGCGATTAGAGCAAAAAGAAGAACGTGAAGAGTTCTGAACAATAAAACGCGCTTTGTTTATTTCTGGGGAATTGCCGAGTTCACGTACAGGCGAAGGCTGTAAAGAAACAATTCGCAAACTCCCTAAGGACAAAATCAACATCTACCTAAGTAACTCTGACATCACTGCAGCGGATAAAATGGGGAAAATCCCTGCACCTGGAAACGTCGACTGAACAAACATTACTTTTGAATTACGACACTACGAGAAGAAGCAAGAAGGTTTGAAAGTTTTTCGTTCGACTTAACCAAAATTCTACTTAAATGAATATCATACCGGGAGACCCAGCGAAGTGTGAACTAAATTTCATGTTAACTCCAAGAACATTTCCCGACTCCTAACTTACTTGCATTTATTACAGATTCATAACATAATCATCCTATAATCCTAATATTCTATAAATTTTCTGGATAATTAAAGTTACACCCGTGGTAAAGACTTTAATTGAGATCATTGAAAAGCTCTGTCATAAGTAGAGCTGGGCCATTGCATAACTCGCATATATGCCCCCCAAGAAATATACAGAATGTTTTATGCAATGCAAAGAATTATCTTGTCCATATGCAAAATCACGTGTGCAATTTTGCATATGCAATATAACAGATGTAATATGTGAAACGCATTATGCATATGCATGATATCATTGCATATATGCTGTAGTACGAACGGTGTAATTTGATTTTTTTAATGTAAAACTGCATATTTGTTCCTTGATCCAGAAATTTTGTACATTGATGGGACCTCTAGCATACACACTATCAGTTGCTAAAGTAACATCTCAAGTTTTACCCGGTGCGCTATGTTCAGTACCTGATGCTCAGGTTTCCTTCTTGACCTGTTCTTCAGTTAAATTTGTTTCAAAAATAAAATACAATATAGGTGTCTGAACTAAATTTAATGGAGTTTGAAGGTTTTAAGAATTGCATGGTGTAATAGTTTTTGTACACCTAGTGATAGTTTTCTTGTTTTGTTCTACACATAGGCCTCCCTATAGGTACAAAATGTTAAAGTGGAATTAAACGCCACTGCGAAGTTTGTATCAATTCCCGGAACATATGCGTTTAATGAAAAAATAATATATACCGTTGTTGTGCTCTGCCTGTTCATAAAAAAATGAGAAAGAACTCAATAAGGCAATCCCTCGAATTCCGAATATGCCACAAATTCCCGAAATTTGGATCATTATGGTGATTTAGCTTCCTAGACTTACATAAGGACAATCAAATCTGCAATTGACATTTAGTGATCATATGCTGATTTGAATATTCCTGCAATACTTGGTTATTCAAAACCTAATGCAAATGTTTGGTATTCGTGGGATGTCTGGAATGAGGGGGATTACCTAGAGGAAGATTATGAAACAAACAAAACAAACAAACATCGGCATCTTTGGGATGCTTTATTTCCAATCAAGTCTGATAAAAATGATTTTAAGCATTGGTTTTTCAAATGTCTTATAACTAACACTATATATAGGACACCATGACGGTTCCTTTGTTCCATTTCCGACACCTAGATCGAGTGGGGTATTGTGCTTGAGCTTTCCCTTATACCCAACGGGGAAAATCGCAGCGCCAGCGCCGGGATACGAACCCGCGACTCCAACATACAAGTCCGATCCCTTAACCGCTGTGCCACCGCGAGCACCCGCGCGAGCACCCGCTGTGCCACCGCGAGAACTTTTTATACTTTTTTATTGATTATTGTATTGAAATTTACAGATGTATTGGATAACATGTTGATGAATGAAGAAATTAACAAATTTCTTTTAGTGTTCTAATGATGACCAATATTTATTAGTTACGCCCTCCCAAAGTACCACAAAGTGTAAGGAATGATACTTTCAAGAATGAATTTCCAAAATATGACTTTCGGGACATAAATCTGTATTGTACTTATTGCCGGAAAACTGTAAGTTTGTCATGCAATATATTATGAGAGTATAGTCTGTTATTGTCAAAATATCTGCGGCGACTTCATAGATATGAATAACGAAGATAATCTTTTTGCTTCAGCATTAAGTTGACCGATATTGACCCATTTTTATCTACGATGAAATCACCGAAAGCTGATAGTTTAAGCTCCATGTCTCATTTAACGTACGAAATCAACTTTTAGTGCTCGCCGTGGCCGAGTGGTTGAGAACGCACTCTTCCGTGAAGGTGTCAAGGGTTCGAATCCCGGCGCTGCGCGGCGATTTTTCCCGTTGGGCAACAGGAAAACTGAAATACAATACCCCACTCTACCCAGATATCTGAAATGGGTACCGACTCGACAGAGAGGTAACCGTCCTGGTGATGGTTATACGGCATTTGAAAAACTAATGTACAAGATGATATTTATCATGTTTAATTGATTGGAACAAAGCTTTTTTTTCTAGATTTCTAGCACGAGAAGATCTTCCCATAATTAAGGATGTCAACTCTATTTTGCTTGGCAATCCTGTTGAAGAACGAAGACCAACCAACCATTTACAGGTGGAAACATAGATTACAAAAGTGTATAGACAACGATGGAGCTTTTGTAGAAAGATAAAAGTAATGACTTGTTAAATAAAAAAAATATGTCATTTGTCTGAGAACTTTTTGACTACCCCTCATATCTTGATAGGGTTATTTGCCATGATAATAAGTCGGCTCCTAATCGTTTTCTAGCATATACAGTTCCCGTGAAGCCCATATAAACTATTTTTGTGAAATTTAGCATAGGATTTTGATAGAACCAATTTATTGACCTGTCTGTTATGCTCCTAGGTCAAGTGAATTAGGTTAAACATAACTAAACACCTTGAAATGCCGTTGATGATGGGATGCCATATAAGTCGCTCGTCATATCGGGTCCACAAGTAGGAATTTTCAATGTTTCTTTCACCACGTTTTACTGGTGCTGAACTGTGTTAGTATCATCTACGTATTGTAAAGGGAATAGTCTATAGACAAGGATATGATAAGGACTACTTGCACATAGCAAGTATTCCAGCCCACCCACACCTTCCCGAGGTGATACTGTTAGCATCCCGCTTGAAGTAGTTACTCGTTACATACTGTTTTTGTAAATTGACAACATAGTGTTAACCAGCTTATTTATTATGTTGTTGTTGTCAGTGGGAAGCACCAACGTGGGGGGCACCCACTAACTGAATTTTTAGTTTTGTGTTTTTAAATTGGATTAATAATTATTCATGAATGAGGCAGTTAGAAGCGAATGAGAAAATCGTGAAGTGAAATAATAGAGCGTTTTCTTGGAGGGTTAATTGCTGGTTGATGTTAATTATTAAAGCGATCGTTCGTTGAAAAGTACAACATAATGTTATCCAGGACAGCGAGTGTTCATCATGCGTTTTGTTGCATTATTAATGGTATCGTGGTTTCTGCATCATTTGCATTGTAATTTGTGAGGAATGTGGTCAAGGGTGCGAATTTCAGACGCGGTTTGAGACGCTCTGTTTCTTTCGGAATTCTTTAGTGGTGAGTAAAGTGTAGCGGATTTTTATTGAGTACGTTTTATGCCGTGCCATTGCATTGCATTAGCGTTTTTCTATAATGGCGTTTCATTTGATCCATTGCTCGCGGTGGCACAGCGGTTCAGGGATCGGACTTGTATGTTGGAGTCGCGGGTTCGTATCCCGGCGCTGGCGCTGCGATTTTCCCCGTTGGGTATAAGGGAAAGCTCAACCCAGGTAGCAAGAAATTATTAGACCAATATTGGGTTCATAATTATTTATTGACCTGATATTGGAATCTTGGATTACAATAATAGGCTAATAACATGACAATATCAAAAAAAGATATATTTATTTATGTTATCAACTTGTTATTGGAACAATGTAGTAAATAGTTTTATTTCTAATATTAAACTAACATTGTATATATATATGTATGATATTCATATAAGTGGAAACTATCTCATAATAAATAAAAATCTAGTAATTTAATAAAATTTGTTAAAATATAAATTATTATTGCCCAAATCTTGGGTTGATATTGTACGCTAATAATACAGAGTAATTTGTTTAAAATGTACCAATAAAGTTAATGAATAGTTATTGCAGTCATTAATGAGTGCAGATATATTTGACAAATATCAAGAAATGTGAATACGTTACAATAATATATATATTCAGAATTACTGTAATCACAGGTTCACAGTTCTTGTTTTTTCAGTCGTCCAATGAGTTTCGAAGGTCTAATATGCTAAAATCGTTTGTCATAAGTTACTATAGCAATACATGTCTATATATTGAATTAAGATGATATAAAGTCATTTATATAGATGATATAAATGACTTAATTTCATAACGAAGGTATTGAGTAGGCCTATTCCTACCATATAACCCATTTTGCATGCATCATTTTTTGAGTAAAGCTCTTTCGTGCAATTTTTCAATCACGCATATATATATGCTGCTTAGATGAACATATATATGCTGCTTAGTACAGGTTGCCTGACCACTGGTACGTACGTGCAACACAAAATTTGGACTACGATGCCAAAGAGGTTTGTAATCATGGATTTTAGATAAATTTTGAATGTAGTTTAATTCATAGTCTTGTAGGTGTGTAGGTATGTACATCGGATAACATAGTTATCAGAATTATATATATTTCTCGTCTTTGAACCCTTCTGGATATTGATGCGATATTAGAAATTAATTATTGAGCCAAAGTGTTGTTTAAGGAAACACCTCAATATCAAGTCAATTGTGACACAGTAATTAGCTGATACTGGTTTAAAAATAAATTATAATTGGGACAATATATTCTACCAATATCCACTTGATGTCAGAAAATAAGTATTGGGCCTGTAGTACCCTACCTTAGTTACCCCTCAAACTCAGTTCTAGTCTATTTGTGTTCAGTAATACTAACATGTGTAAATTTAAAATTATCCAACAAAAAAGTACTAAAACCTCTACAGCGTATCACCGATACCAACTGAAGGAAAAGTACGAGGATATAACTATGTTCGCTGCATCACTCGCCGCAAGCGGAACTCATTACTAAAGAAGCAACAACTCCAGGCCAATATTTTTTTAAGGAACATCTCAATATGAAGTCCATAGTGACACAATAATTAGCTAAAATTGGGTTAGTGAAATTATCATTATCGGGGCCATATGTTTTACAGGTATCAACCGATCAGGAATTGAATATTAAGCCAATGTTATGGTAGGGAACACTTCAATATCAAGTCAATATTGAAGAAATAAATAGTTGATATTGGGTTGATAATAATATTGTTATTGGGCCAATATATTTTTCTAATATCAACCGAATTTTCCAAAATAAGGTATTGCCCCAATGTTCATTTTGAATATCCTGTCAATATTGAGGCTGTATATTGGCTCAATATTAAGTCAATAAATTTTGCTACCTGGGAAGCACAATACCCCACTCGACCCAGGTGTCGGAAATGGGTACCGGCTTTACGGGGGAACCGTCATGGTGTCCTATATGTAGTGTTAGTCATAAGACATTTGAAAAACCAATGCTTAAGATCATTTGTATCAGGCTTGATTGGAAATAAAGCATCCCAAAGATGTCAATGTTTGTTTTGCTTTCTGTGTTCATTTTATTAGTGTCATAATTTCTTAAGCAACATTAACTGGCGTGCTAATTCGTAAATTTAAATAAATCAGTTGAAAATAATCTAATTGTAGTTTCATTATCCTGTGTTGATTCAGTGTGCACTGGGGTGGATACGCGTGGAACATACATGCACTATTTCTATTTTCTTCTGTCCTTTGTGTCCTTCTTCTGTGCCTTTCAGCTCTGGTTTTCTGTTTCCCCTATTACTAAATTGAGGTTTAAATCCCTCAATACGCAGATGTCCTGGCAGTACAGACGTCTCGTGACAACATTGTCCAAGACGAGAAAAATGTGTTAGTTACTAAGAGTTCATCAATTTTATTTCAGTCCCAAATCAGCAATTTCTCGCTCTCCGCACTGTATTATTATTTTCTCATCTTTTTTTTCTATTTTCAGTATTTATATTTACGATGGACAAGCTCTCAAATTCATTTTTGATTGCTTGACGGCTTCTGGATTTTAGTGTTGTACTATGATTTTTGTAAATTACATTTGGTTAACTTTGTCTCACTACTTTGAAATCATGTGCGGCGGTGTTTTAGTCGGTTTCGGTAGAGCGTTTTCGTGTTTTTTCATCTTTCGTTTCTCACTTGTAGTGAAGGACTAGTAAGGCATTCTCTAGTTGTATTAATAAGTTTTCAGTCATCTTACCATGCATGAAATGTCCCACAGAAAATACTTTGTTTGCTTCTCTTAATGAGATACTTAACCCCAGACAAGGTTATTGTACACTTCGTATAGTTTGTTTATAAATTAATGACATTTATACTATGAAGTTTTTTAAAATCCAATGTAATTAAATACTTTTCATGTATCAACTTTTTGAGGTGAAATAATTGTTTTTCTTCTTTCTTAATTTATTTCTCTGCGACCAGTTAGCGTTGAACTCTAAATAAGAAAAACTCTAAATTTCAGTTAATAAAATAGCATTCTGGCTAGCTGTTTACTCTACGTTTACGGGCTAAAATTTTGTAGTTGTATACTACTCATATATGATATACGAATATCACAGTATCTCCACTTTATCCCATACACCCATGTTCGTATGATGTTGAAGAGAATACAGAGAGGATGTGAAACCCGAGATGTTTTTCAATGTTGTTCTTAGACTGTAATTAGATTTCCCTTAAAATTTTGTTAGAAAATTAGTAACTAGTTTATTCTTCGTTTTCCGAATCTTGTCCCTTTTAACTAATTTTTCAAGGTGTTCTTTCGGTTACAACTTGAAATTTTTTTCGAATTTTTTCTCTTGGTATTTATTTTTTCAAGTTGTTCTTTCGATTACACTGAGCAATGCAGCTGTCATTTCGACGTAGCCAGAGGAAAATTGTTTATTTTTATTACTTATTCTCATTTTCACTCTCTATACGTATATTTATGCACATGTGTGTATAATGTATTTGTGTGTGTGTTTATATGCAGGGTGTTGGTGGAACTCTTGGTACAAACTTCGGCTACTAATAGAAAATACAAATTTAAACACTTTTTCATCAGTGAAAAAATATCGAAAAACGCTTAGTTTGGTCAATTATTAGGCTTGGCAGTTTTTAATGCTGCGCTTCATGAACTCACGGCGATCCTAGTTAACCACATGCACTAATTAATGTTCAATAATAACACACGAGGGTAATGAAAAACGTTAAATAACATGAGGTACTTTAATAAATAATAGAAAGTAACCCATCAAAGTAGGTGTTCAAAAGTTCGACAATTAACATCGATACACGCACGACACCTTTGTCGATGCGAATTGCGTACGTGGCCAAACATTCCTGGGTTGTCAGCGATATCTCCAGCAGCGACTGCTATTCGAGCGACAAGGTCTTTTTCCGACTCCACAGGTGTCGCATAAATCAGAGATTTCAAGTGCCCCCATAAGAAAAAATCTAACGGAGTTAAATCAGGTGATCTCGGTGGCCAGGACGCAGCACCACCACGACCAATCCATAGATTTGAAAATTGTTGGTCAAGAAACCGTCGGACATTTAGATCATAATGTACCGGAGCTCCATCGTGTTGAAACCAAAGTCGTCTACGAATGCCTAATGGCACATTTTCCAATAAACCAGGTAGGACTTCTTCAAGAAAGATTTTGTACACATCTCCAGTAAGACGCTCTGGTAGAATGTATGGACCAATGAGTTGATTGTGCACGATACCTGCCCAAACATTGACAGTGTAGCGATGTTGGTGATGACGTTCATGGATGACATGAGGGTTGTTCTGCTGCCATGAGTGAAAGTTATGATAATAAAAAATTTCATCTCGGCTGAAGGTGCGTCATCCGTAAACAACACACACTCTGAAAAATAGGCCTCTTCTACCCCCCCCAATCTAAAAACCACTGCGCGAATCGCTCACGAGGACCATAATCAACGGGAAGGAGACCGTGGACTCTCTGGAAGTGATACGGATGATAATTATTCCGGTTCAATACATGCCACACTGTACTATGGTCACGAATACTTAAAGATGCTGCTGCGGTACGGGTGCTCGTACGCGGGTTTCTACGGAAATGTCCCAACACTTCTTGCTCTCGATGATAATTTATTGGGCGACCAACGTCTACACTGTTTACACTAAAACTGCCGGTTTCCGTCAATCTTCGGTGCAATGCAGTGAATAATCGATGATCAGGGACTTCTCGATTAGGGTAACGTTCGTGATAGATTCTCGCGGCACGTCTTGCATTACCATTAGCAGCACCATAAGTGAAATGCATGTCTGCCATTTGTGCATTTGTAAGGGGATACATCTTACCACTTCAGTGCCACGGTGCTAACTGACAAACGACACACATACGCTTCTCACCAGGGGCCGCTAACGTTGACTAGGAATTTCTTGAAATTTCCTGAATTTGTGAAGTAATGTTTTAAACTGTAAATATAACATGTTCGATTCTGCCAATACTTGTTCATTCTAATTCCCCATATTCTGTCTGTAGCGAAATCGCTGTTGTGTTTTTGTAGCGTAGCATTAAAACTTCTAAGCCCAATAATTGAAAAACTAAGCGTTTTTCGATTTTTTTCACTGATGAAAAAGTGTTTAAATTTGTATTTTCTACTAGTAGCCGAATTTTGTACCAAGAGTTCCACCAACACCCTGTATATGTACACACGCATGCATGTATACGAAAATATTTTTTATTTTTGTATATCTACACATATATTTACGCATGCATAAATGTTTCTTTCTTGCACAAAAGCGAAAAATCCAGTTAACACTTGAAAAGGAGCTCGATAGTCCAGTATATGAATTTGTTGCACTTGCGAACTGTTTCAAAAATAGATCTATCATTATCCCAGTGGAACAAACATGAAATAAATACCCATTTGAGCAACTGATTCAAGGAAATATTATCTTTCTGTCAGTACGATGAACATAAATGTGCCCCAAAAATAGTCCCCTATCTTGACGGACTTTAAAAAGTTTTCAAAATTGTGTGAATTTTTCAATGTTGTGTGAATTTTTTATCTCC
This sequence comes from Morinoia aosen, assembly GCA_030386875.1. Classification (NCBI taxonomy): domain Eukaryota; kingdom Metazoa; phylum Arthropoda; class Malacostraca; order Amphipoda; family Talitridae; genus Morinoia; species Morinoia aosen. The sequence goes on from CM059561.1 coordinate 11,150,856, forward strand.
ACTGATAACGGCTAAAAATAACCCGAAGCGAACTTGGGAAATCATTAGTGAGGTAGCCCCATATAAAAATTTAGATCGCATAAGTAATTTTGAAAATCCCTTGGCAACAGCCACGGATTTCAACACATTCTTTTCAAAAGTAGGGGCTCAAGTTTTCAGTGAGGTGTGTACCAATCCAGATGAAACGACAATTGAAAATTCATGCCCCACTGCACCCTCGAGGACTGATGTCGAGTGGAGACCACGCCCTGTCGATTTACCAGAGTTACGAAACATCTTATACTCACTAAAAAACACAAAGGCAGTTGGACATGATGGTATCAGTCTTCAATATATCAAAGACAGTTTCCCTGTTACAGCACCATGGATTCGTCTGATAATTAATACATCAATAGTAACCAACACGTTTCCAAACCAATGGAAACACTCCATTATTAGACCGTTGCACAAAAGTGGTGACCTAAATACAGCATCAAACTACAGGCCCATCAGTCTTTTGCCTGTCATGTACAAATTATTGGAGAAAGTGGTGACAAATCAACTGTCATTTCACCTGGACGAGTCAAATCTACTCCACCAAAATCAATATGCCTATAGAAGAAATACTAGCACCCAAGACGCTCTGCTCAATATATCTGAAAAAATATACAGTGACATCGATCAAAAGAATGTAACACTCTTGCTGCTACTTGATCTCTCTAAGGCGTTCGATAGCGTCGAACATGAAAGACTTCTACGTAAAATACTGAACTTGGGAATAGACACGCAATGGTTTGAAAGTTACTTGTCAAATCGATCTCATGCAGTCCGCATAGAAAACAAATTGTCCCCATTCATTCAAAACAATTTTGGTGTTCCCCAAGGATCCATTCTTGGTCCGCTACTCTTTTCTATTTTCATTAATGATTTCCCTCCAATGCCTTCTAACACACGAATCTCAATGTATGCAGATGATGTTCAAATTGCAATAACAAGTTCAGTATCGGAAATACCACAGACGCAAATTAAAGCCGAAACTTTACTGACTAACCTGAAATCATGGTACGACCGAAATGGTCTCAAATTAAATGCTAATAAAACACAATGCATTATTTTTGGATCCAAAGATGCAATTAAAAAAACTTCAGATCTTACTCTTGCAGTTGGAAATGATAAAATTAATGCATCAGAAAAAGTTAAAAATCTAGGTATCTGGTTCGATAGAAATATGTCCTTCAAATCTCACGTTGAGACTACTTGCAACAAAATCTACGGAACTTTAATGTTTTTTCATCGTATAAAGAGTATGCTAGACGAAAAATCCAGATTATTAGCTATTCAATCCCTTGTGTTATCGCGCATTGACTACTGCAGCCTAGTATGGGGAGACTTACCTCAATACCTTCAAAGGTACTTACAAAATGCATGAATTTTGCAGCCAAGGTGGTATGCAACGGTAATTTCAAAAGAAGTGATCACGTAACCCCTCTCCTCAATAAACTCGGCTGGATTCCTATCCAAGAAAGGCTCCTCTTGCAGAAGGCCCAATACGTATTCTCCTCGTTATATCTTCCTCAGAGCAATGCTGAGATAGTGCGTTTCCATCCACCCACTGTAAACAATCAAAAACCGAACAGAAACAATAATGTCTTAGTCAACTATCGTTCATCTCACTCAGGGCAGAAGGCTCTGTCCATATCAGGCGCCTTACTGTGGAACAAACTTCCCCTGAATATTAAAGTCCCTCAAAGACCTAAAGAATTTAAAGCCAAAATAACTCGTCATCTTGTGTCTCAATAATAATTTTTAGTTACAGAACATACTGAATGAGTACTGACGAATCTCATTTGCCTGGTATCTCCATTGCTGAACAATCTCCCTCGCTCATTGTTTTATAATTCAAGACATCACACAACAGTTTGGAAGTATGCGTAGGTATTATGATTTGACCGCCTATACGTTGTCATTTGCAAACATGGTACCTATGTGTGTGTGTGTTTATCAATTGCAGACATTCTGCACCATATTACAAAGATAATGTGTTTTTTTTTCTAATTTGAAATTGTTAAGCATCCATGTAAAAAAAATAAAAAAAAATTCGTTGTGTGATCATCCATTTATACTGCAGTAATATGCTGATTCTGCTTATAGTTATATGCTTATAATAATGTGATACCTATGTTTGTTCATGAATTGCCGACAATTTGCGCCATATTTCAAAGATAATGTGATTTGTTTTCTAATATGAAACCTTTATAGGACATTAATGTTTTCTTTCTTATCCACGTCCCACAATCGATTTCATGTTTCTGACTTAAGTAGACTGTCTTGTGCCACTATTTTTAGTACTAAATTTTATAAAATTCATGCTATAATAAAAAATATTTTCTCTCTTCCCCTCGATTGGAATTCTGGTTTATAATGGCTAGTTTATGCTGATATTTGCGCACATGCTTACTTGTATATATGTGTACGTGTGCACGCTATGCGTATGACACTCTGTAGAATGCGTATGTATTGCCTCGATGCATAGAAATGCATTTGTGTATGCTTACGAGTTTGGTGTAAGTATGTGCGTGGGTATGTTTGTGCATGCGTATGTGTATATATCTACATGTATTCGTGCACATATGTGTGTACTAAACTGACAACTAGCATTTTACTAGAGAAAATGGTCTTTTTTCTGTGCTCTCTCAACTTGTAACATTACCTAACTCGTCACCTCTTTATTATTGTAAAGCATTCATGTACAAACTATACATTTGTTCTGCGATCATCCATTATATTTAAATAAAATGCTTATTAACTAATGACCGGTATGTTAAAATTGTTGAATCAGAAATACAAAACTTATAATCTTCTTGGTCCTCATGCTTATGTGTACATATATGTGTATATATTCACATGTATGTGTGCACATATGTGTGTACTAGACTGACAACTAGCATTTTACTAGAGATAATGGTCATTTTCTGTTCACTCTCAACTTGTAACATTACCTAACTCGTCATCTCTTTATTATTGTAAAGCATTCATGTACAACTTATACATTTGTTGTGCGATCATCCATTTATATTTGAATAAAATACTTATTAACTAACGACCGTTATGTTAAAATTGTTGAATTAGAAATACAAAACTTATAATCTTCTTGGTCCTCATGCTTATGCGTACATATATATATATATATATATATATATCTGTATGTGTGTGTGTATGTAAGTATATATATATGTACGTATATATATGATATGGATTTGTATTTATATATTTTTTTCATGCTTCCTTAAAATGACACTTTTGAACATTTGCCGAAACAAGCGATTCTTATATTATTTCCTGGCATCAATAATTGCGAAGTTTTATGTCATGTACATGTAAACTGTCAAAAGTGTTTTCACCCCACAATGAAAATGCATCGTCCATGAATTTGCGTTATCTCTTATAATTATCATTACATGTATTGTCAAATGTAGATTAAGCAAGATTAGGAGTACATTGCCCTCAATCATATCTTTTCGACTAGTGACACGAGTTTTTTCAATACTCGTGTGTGTGTATCATCTAAGTGTATTAATTTTAAGATATTTAAAAACCAATGATTGTAATATTGTACAATCTCTATTGGAAATAAAGTTTTTTCTTTCTTTCTTTCTTTCTTTCTCCAACTGTAAATTTCGCTGTTTCGTAACTGCTGGGCTTTATAACAAAAAAATATGAGTGTTTTGCAAAAACTTAATCTCAACTGTGGTTAAACGCTGCAGCAAACCTGGTTTAGGCAACTCAATGATCTGACGACGTTTGAAAATAGATATTATGCCAGACTTGGGCATAGAGACATCCTTATAGTACTACAAGTGAAAACCCATCTCAGATGAAATCCCTGAATTTCCTTATCATGAAATAAATGAATTTCGCGCAAACTGACATTAAAATTTTGGTCAGCTGACAAGAAGCTCAGAACATTAAATTGAGGATGTTTCATAAATTGTTCAAATAGAGAGTTATTGTCATCTCCACCCTTCATTTTCGTCCTCTAGTCATCTTTATAAAAAGTTCATAGGCTGTCTATGAAACGAGATACTTTTTTTGGCTCTTTAACTGGTCCTGAGCTTGGTGTTAGGAGTTTATTGCAGCATTACAGCTGTAAACGAACGCTATAAATGGGAAAAATATAGCACAGAATAATGTTCTTTAAAATTATACGAGTCGCACAGTTCTCCTAACCATTAGAAAAGATGTTTGGAGTCATGGCATTCTAGTTCCTTACAAAAAAGCATTCTTCACCAGTATTACCAGCGGGAAAAATTGTCAGCCGAAAAAAATGCCAGAACCTGCCTGCATTTGTGCATGATAACGTTCCGCAAGCAAGTTCACCGCCTCACAAATGGTACTCCGAGAGTACGTCTACCTTACCACGGACCCAACTCTGTCAGCAGATTTTCTATACCAATTAAAGCTGCCTCAAATAGTAAAATTTTTCCCCATCTGCAGCGCCCCTTAAACTCAAAATACTAGTCCGTAGGAATAAAAATTTTTAACTCTGAAGTTCCCAGTATCAGTAGTTCCTAAAATAATTTACTTTGAATTACAAGGGAAGTTAACAACTCAGTCTAACTTTATACGTACTTAGATAAACGCAGGCCACCATTGCTTGTGGTGTGGTGATTGATAAAACATTTCTGATATAAAAGCTTAAATTACAGTATGGATATACAGACCCTTAAGTCCTGATCTCAGGCAAGTAAAGTCAAACAGACCGATAAGACTTGTTCTCATGCAACAATGGAGGTGAACAAATCCATAAATTTTGGTCTCATGTAGCAGCGCAGTAAAACAGGCCCTTAAAAACTGGTCACAGCTTGTCCTCACAAAACAATCAATATCACTCATTCATTAAAATGTAGTCCTGTTCATTAAAGAGATAGACTTGTTTCTCTTCCGTGACGTGTGCCGCATTGAAAATTGGAGATGTTTGTGAATCCTGACTCGTGTTGGTTAAATTACCAAACAAACCTGTCAGCATATCCAAACAAGATTAGAATATTCTGAGTAATCATTCAACCGGAGTGAATTGGCGACAAATTCAATTTGACCTTCATCTTGGTTTGTGGTTCTTTTTGGTGTTCATTGTGGCTACTGCTTTTTATTCACTTACACTGGATAAATTGAGCAAAGTTTTAAGTTTAATTTAATCACGTCGTTCACGGGAGTAAATATGGCATGCTTTTTATGAAAACATTATAAGTTTATAATTTTCTTTGGTGTCATCAGAAATGATAGTAAATATGATATTTGCTAACCTCAATCATTCACACTCACATTTGACATTCACCTCAGCCATTCAAGAATATTTTTTCAAAAATCTTACTCTCAAATTCATTGCTGAAAGTCATGCCAGTCAAGAATCCTATGAATGTTGTTTTCCTTTTTCAAACAGGTAAACAAATTAACGTCATGGAGTTTCTCCTAGCTTCTTTTTCATAGAGTTCAAACAGCACTAAAGAAATTCGCATAATGAACTTGGACCGAACATATCGAAGGACGGATCAACAACACACAAAGCCGCTGACAACAAAACATCGCCTTCGTCAACAAAGCAGTTGATCGCGAGAGGTAGACACAGGAACCTTACTTGTCTTCTGTCGGCCTCCATAGTAGGGTGCTGTATCTGAGCACTCCTGTAGTGTGGGGCTTAGGGGACCATTTATGTGTATGACGTGTGGGGAGAATACAGCAGAAATATGCAAGCATCATTGACCACAATTTTGCAGCTGTATTTTATCATGGAACGGAAATGATTGTTCAGCACTTAATTAAAGAGTAGGAAGTGATGGGGTATTGCGTTTCTAACTCACTTTCTTCGTTTGCAACATCATCAGAAAGCCAATAGCTCCGGCAACTGCACGGAGAAGTTACAGGAAATTGCTGCCAGAACCATGTCATCCAAAGCTCTCGTATCACAGATTAGACGAGAGTAGACCGATGGACGTCGTCCCATGATCATATGTAGGTAGAAAATCACTGGTAGATCGGCCTAGATTTTCTCTCCTAAATAGGTCAAGCTTCACATTATGTTCCAGGAGTCATTTTGTGTGCTCTGATTACCGTTACACATGTTTTCAATTAGAGTATAATTTCAAATCACATATTTGGTATTTTAAACATGTACATAAGCTTTCTTTAATTTCTATTTGAATGGAAGAAAGTAAATTTCTGCTTTGTACCACATTTTGAGTACGTGAATTACTTTTTTCATCTTCAGTGTTTTTAATTAGCGAACTAGATAGTTCAAGGTGCCATAAACATGACAAAGGGGTTTACAAAAAATAAATGAAGAGAGTCTCACCAAGTATGGATTTAGAGGACTGTAAATTTCACCACCCTCACACAAGGGGTGTCCCCCTCCCCCCCTACGCATAGAAACAAAATAAAAGACGTTCAATAAACAAAAACAAAATTGAAGAAGAGAGTAATAGGAGCTGAAAAACAATAGCAGTGAGCCGAAAAAATGCTTGGTAAATAAACAAAAATGGCCTGAATAACCTTCAGCTACGAACCTCCCATTTCAGTTCAGTAAGTGCTAATTCTCAGATATGCAATGATAAGTGTTGCTTAAAAATAACATTTTCTTCGTCCATGGTCGTACTACATCGATCGACTAAACTAAACTCATGCTTGTCAATTTTACCACATAGACCCGCGGTCATAACAGAGAAGAAACTTGAGAGAAGAATGTCCGGTCGAGTATTGGTCGTATTGGCGTCCAGTGTTCTGGCGCTTCTCAGCTCATTGCAGCCAGCGCGTAAGTACAAACTTCTTAGACAGCGATTTTCATGCCAGTCACATTGATGCATGACATATTCAATATTCCTATCAAGTTGATGTTTAGCATGATCAATATTTGTTCAAGTTAACGTGTGATTAGTTTTTACAATTCCTCTAGTTGGTATCTGGTATTTGAAGGTTCCCGTCACTTAAAAGCATGACGGACCTAAATGTCCAATTGAGGGGGTTGATGACTCGTACAGTAATATTTGACTAACAAACGCTTGATAACACTGGTCAATACTATAGTATTTCTGGAAAAAGGTTTTGAAACAAATACTAACTAAATTGGGCTGCTGATTACGAATTTGAACTCAACATCTATCACATCAATATTTCGAGAAAAAAAATTTTTAAATATTTTTGATGAAAATTACTCATCAGCCTATGTATCGAAGGTTTCGTGAGAGAAACACTTGATTTTTAGTACTACGTTTTGTAGATTCTTAATCAAGGTGTAACAAAGATTACAAAAACCATGTACAGCAAATCAAGTATAGCGAAAAAATTGAAATAAAAAACATAGAAATATATACATGGTGCTCGAATCAATTGGCAAATAGCAGTTATCTGAACTTCATTTTCTCGCTAATCTCTCAAATACTTCTTCTGGGATGTCTCTCTTTAAGCTCCAGCAATAAACTGCCATCACATGTGAGTCCCATCGGTCTTAATACCCTTCTTCCATTGTTTAAATGTACTGACGAAAACGCTCCCCATGCCCCTCGCTCACATTCCCAAGGTTCTTCAGAAAATTGTCCAAATAGCTGTGTAAGTAGTGAATCTTGATACTCATTCTACATCCAAGATCTTGCAGGCTCATAAGTAGCTCAACCACAATCTTTACATGATTGTCTGCTGTCTTATTCCCTGGAATATTCTGTACCACTTCGTAAAATGCATTTCAAGCTCTTTCTTCAGTCTCACTCATTGATGCGACAAAATTGGTAAGAGTTATTATTCGAGGTTTATCAAATATTCAAGCTTCTTTCTTCCCTTCACCAAGACCAGGAAACGTTGAATATATACTGAGCGTTTCAGAACAAGATGTACAAAATTGTACACCAAGTATAAAATGGCCAAATAAACACTTTTTTCCATGAAAACTTCTGAAAATAAACTCAGGTTTTTGAGACATTAGCTGTTTATTGTTTTGAAGGATGAAATTTAATGACACAATTACTCGAAAAATTTATTTTGAATTTACGCTACAAACACTTATATTCTATGAGCGTTTACAGTAAAAAAGTTTAGTTGTAGTGATGTATGGTAAAAAAGTTTAGCAAGAAGATTTCAGAGTGTTCCAGATCGTGCTACCAGGTTACTTCTTGCATGTCTTGTTTTTACTGTTCAGTACAAAAAATGCTGAAATGGCAGATGGGCACCTTGCTTATGGTACTGCTAATGGCAATGCGAGACAGGCAGCTAGGCTGTTTCAAAAGCGGTTTCCTAACCGATACATATATACCTCGTCATAGAATGCTTGCGAATATACACTATAGGCTACGTGACAATGCAAGTTTTGAAATTAATAGTAGAGAAACTAGACGCCCAAGGGATGAAAATGTTGTGAAGGCTGTGTTAGATTCTTTTCGTCATAATCCAACAGCTAGCACTCGTGAAGTTGCAGCAGCTCTGGGATTACAGGGCCTTTGTAATGTTTGGAGAATCACGAATGAAAATAATTTACAGCCACACCCCTTTCAAAGAGTTCTAGCATCGAATCCTTGAGATTATGAACTACAAGTGAAATTAGCAGCAGACGAAACAAAGAATTGCGAGAACTGAGAACGGCAGTGTATTGTTTTCTGGTGAAGCAACATTCACTCGAGATAAAGAATTGAATTACCACAATGAACATGAATGGGCTTTTAAAAGCCTTATATCGTGCTTGGACATTCGTACCAGCAACGGTAGAGTGTTATTGTTCCGGCTGGTATCATCCTTTCGACCTTAAATTACGCCATCGCCTCTCATCGGGAATAATTACAGAGTTGTCTTAGAAGAAGTATTTCCCGAGTTACTGGAAGATCTACCACTTGCAATAAGAAGAAAAACAGGGTTCCAGCATGATGGTGCTCTTGCACACTACCATGTTTGTGTCCGAAAATACTTGAATGGTACATTTCCTAATACGTGGATCGGGCGAAATGGACCTGTTACTTGGCTTCCTAGATCTCCTGACATGACTCCACTCGATTTATTTTTTGGGGGACACATAAAGAGCCTTGTTTATGCTACACCCATTGAATTGAGGAAAATCTCGTGGCCAGAATTTCAGTGGTTGATAGTGAGATTTCTGAAATGGCAGACGTGCTTCCTAATATCCGGCTGTCATTAAGGTTAGTATTTGAAAAGTGGATTGATGAAGGTGGAACACATTTTGAGCAATTTTTGTACTGTAAATTCAAAATAAATCTTGCAAGTAATTGTGTCATTAAATTTCATCCTTAAAAACAACAAACAGCTAATATCTAAAAAACAATTATTTCCGGAAAATTTCATGGAAGAAAAAGTGTTTCTTTGACCATTTTCTGTTTGGTGTGCAATTTTGTACCTCTTATTCTGAAACATCCTGCAGAGCTTGAGCATTCGCCACTGTGATCAAGAGCTTTGACAATCCAAGTTTCATGTGTAAGGGAGAAAAGACAATGTTTTCTCTATCCACAAAAGGATCATTGGTGACATTTTTATCGTCGGATACCAAACTCTGACGCTGAGGCCATTCATTTTTCACCCAATGCTCTTTTATATCTCTACTCTCCCAGAATCACAGATAACAGGGGTATTTTGCGTACCCTCCTTGCCGACCTAAAAAAAATTGAACATTTTTCAATCAACACAAATAAATCGCCCATGACCACGATATTGCAACCTTTCTAGAACAATCTTGACGTTATTATATTCTTCTTTGAGTTTTATAGAATGACTAACTAGTACAGAGCCTTACTTATTTCCATTTTGTAACAGAACACATTGCAAAATTCTTTTGGACCTCCCAATAAATAGCCTCCATTCCTTTAAATCACAGGCTGGAAGCCCCATAAAGAGAAGTAGCCCTTCAACATCTGTACAATAGACAACCTGGCCATCGGAATTGAAGCACTTAACAGCTTCCTTGTTACGATAAATTGAGATACTTTTCGCGGGCTCTAACGTCCAATTCTCTTGCAGTTTTGAAGCAGACAGTTATCAGACTCTTTTTATAGGTAAAGATCTCTAACAAGAAGATTCAAAGCAGGCATGACGTCACATGGCTGAAAATATCTGTAGTGTATTTTCCAACACCAGAAGATGAAAACAATAAAGCAGAAAATTCAACGTGAAATTCGGATTTTTCCCAGATAAGCTCTGCCACTAATGCAACACATACGTCCATTCACTTGTAACTTTCGAAATAATGCACCTATCGAATTCAAATTACCCTCAAACGGAAGAATGCTTTAATTTTTCATTTGAGACTAATTTGAAGTCGATAGGTGCATTATTTCGAAAGTTATAAGCGGGTAAACTTACGTGTTGCATTAGCGGTGGGGCTAATCTGGGAATTATTTTAAAATTCAATGATAAAAACTACCTGCAGACGAGTGTTGTGTATGTTGAAATCAGCTTGTTTACTTTCGTATCATAAAAATGAGAATCTAATGGCTTTTCATAGTAAACGCAAATATTTTCTAGTTTATTGGGAGACTGAATACCTTGATACTGTATTTACCTAAATAAGCTTTATAATCCGGCTCTCATGCTACACTACTGAATAGAAGGATATTTTTTGAACTTTATGAAAACGGGATATTCAGTGTGTTACAAAATTGTTGGTACAAGTATAAGTTCAAAAGGCGCTTCGTTTTTGAGAAAACCTGATATTTGAAGTAAGAACGCTGATTATTAGCTACGCTCTCTTTATTAATACCCAAGAGGGTAACTCAAAACCAATTGGCAAACAGATAATTTATTAGTAGCAAGGATGTCACTACAGTAATTGTTGAAAATGTCTACCAGGAGCCTCGCTACATGTACGACACCTTCGTCGGAGTAAGTTGCGAACGTTGCCAAAGACTACTGTCGGCAAGATTTTCTTCCGACTTGACAGGTGCTTTATAAACAAGACTTTTCATGCGCCCTCTCAAAAAAATCTAACGGAGTCAAGTCAGGAGATCTTGGCAACCAGGACACCGGACCATTAGGACCAATCCATCGATTTGGAAGGTTAAGAAAACGTCTCACATTCACAGCAAAATGTGCCGAAGCTACATCATATTGAAACCAAATTCTTCTACGAATGTCCAATTGAACATATATCAGGAAGGACTTCTTTAAAGGAAGATTCTTTACACATTTTCCAGTGAGACGCTCTGCCAAAATGTATGGCCCAAAGATTTGATTATGAACAATACCTGCCCAAACATTGACAGTGTAGCGATGTTGGTATCCATGGTCATGGATGACATGAGGGTTGTTCGTTTGCCAATCGTAAAAATTAAGAAAATTAAACATTCCATCACCGTCGAAGGTAGCTTCATCCATGAACAACACATATTCTTCGAAATGGGAATTTTATAACTCCTGATACAAAAACCATTGCGTGAATAATTTGCAGGAAGCATGATCTGGCGGAAGTAGTCTCTGGTCTCTCTGGAAGTGATAAGGATGAAAATTATTCTGATTCAAAATCCACCTCACAGCAGTATGATCTTGAGTTCCCGGAGATACTGCTGCGCCATGAGTGCTCATACGAGGGTTTTGACGGAAATATCCCAACACACCTTCCTCATGATCCATATCAAGCTGTTTTGGGGGACCAGCAATTAACTCTGTTTGCACTGAAACTTCCACTCACACACAATCTTCAGTGCACAGCAGTGAATAATCGATGAACAGGCTCCTGTCTATTGGGGTACGTTCTTGTAGCATTTTTGCGACACGTCTTGCATTACCATCATTACCATCAGCAGAACCATGCACGAAAGGCACACGAAATGCTTATCAGCCATTTCTGCATTTGTTAGGCGGTTCATCTTACCAGTACAGCGTCACGCAATGCTAACTGACAAATGAGAGGTTACTAACGTTGACTGTAAAGGTATAGAAATTTTTTTAATCTCAAAATTTGTGAATTGTAAATTTTAAGACATTTTACAAATAAGAATTAATCATCAATACTGGCTAAATTTACTAATTCTGGCTTGTTTCTCTTTATTGCTCTGTTGCTGTCTTTTGCAAATTTGCCCTCGTGCTGAGGAAAATGAGTTTTAAAAGTTTTTTTTCATAAATTTTCATCAACGAAGAGTTGTTTGAACTTTGTTCAATGATGAAATAGTGCTTACATCAATAATTTCTATTAGTAGCCGGAGTTTGTGGCAATAATTTTGCAACACCCTGAAAATACCTACAGCGCAAAAACGTGATGTAATAAAGAATCGAGAGTCAGATTAGAATTGTGCCCCCTCAAATTCATCTAAAACTTTTCTTAAATTAAATACCAGAGAAAATTCTTATATACCAGTGTAAGAAGGTCAGTTTGCAATGACGGATACAACCGATCGGGCCGGTGCCTTTTGCCAAACCGAGTTTGAACAATGAATTTGGGCTGACTTCCTTCACCATGCGTTGTATATATCCTGATGTTTATGGTTCATTTGTTTGATGATATTCTTTGGTGTAACAATCTGAACATTCGTTAAATTTACTTGGAGTATAGTTCACACGAAGTAGTGTGCCAGACACGGCACTAGATTTGATTTATGTCTACCTATTTACTTGATCTTTGTGCGGGTATTTTCTTTGAAGTTTTTTGTTTGTTGTTTCTGATGGCTGTTTGTCTAAACTAATTCAAGGATTAAAATTCAGGTACCGAAATCTCATCCGCCTTGTACGAAAATGCAAAATTTTCAATGTAGCAAGCTTATGTTGTGTAGCTAATCAGATGTAGGAATTAGTATCGAGAATTTGAACTTGATCTACAGTATAAATGGTACTTTAGAGGAATCTGAAAAATGACAGTTTCCTTCTACAGAAGCTTGGAGAGTTAAGTACAAAGAATTAATTAAGGATTGAGTTTAAATGAACTATTACATAATTGGGAAATCTCATTTGAAGAAAACCTCTTTCATTCTTTATTGTCCTATTCCTCCTGTCAAAACTCATTCTTTTTAAAATACGCTTTAATCTATGCAATGGGCAGTTCAAGGACTTATCCTTTATTTTTCCGAATTTTTTACTAATGTGTCATGATAATATCGAATTTAATTTGCTTCAGTATGAATCGGCAAAATTTGAAAAAAGAAACAAAAATTCACTGTCATTGTACATAGTTCAGGTATTAAGTGTGCATGGTGGAAGTGACGCCGGTCAAACCATCGCCACCTAGCAGGAAGGAAACTGTGTTTTTTACACAACGAAGTGCTCAGTAACTAAAACAATCCCTCGTGGTATCCACACTACAGGATGCGAACCGATGACGGTGATGGAGTTCCTGCCCGACGCCATCGACGACACCTCCATGCTGGATGCTGGTGCTGGAGCTCTGCCAGACTTGTGGCAGGTCAGAGCCGGCATGCCGTGAGTTCATCACTCAGTGTCTGTGGGACCCGCGGATGGTGCTGAAAATCAATCACCAACCCGTCTACAGATTTTATCCTTAACGAATAAAAATCCTGTATTTTATCCCGTCATTTGGTTGACTAAGACAAGATATGGATGTATTTTTGTTTCGACTAGGATGAGAGCATTAATACTGAAATTTTCGAACAAAAAAAATTGGTTTACAATGTTGTGACCTATGACAACTCATGAATGGCTTCAATTAATAATTTCTAGCAGCAACGACGAGATTGTTGATGTACGTGCAGCGATAGCACCGTCTATAACATAGTGCGAGGGATAATTTTGACTATGTTAAAGCACTATTCCATTGATTCATAAATATTACAATGTATTGCACTGACGTAGGTACAGAAAATAAATAAGGAGACTACATATAGTCTAGATGGTCGCAGTATTTTGATCATAATTAATAAATGAGAAATAGAGTGTAACGGTACAGCATATCTCGCTCGATTGTTCCACACCACTTACATGCATCCTAAAAATGGAGAGTTGCTGAATCGATTGCATGAGTAATTCTTATTAGCATGAAGTCTTCTTTAATTCAATCAGCTCAAAATTTATTGCTTACAAGATCGTTTTTATTCGATTCATACTTTCTAGAGTAGACCTTCATTACACTTGAATTGGTAAGTTGAATATTGGTTGCGAACTCCGTAGAGTTGGAATTCGGAATGCAAATAGTAAGTTGAATATTAGTTGCAAACTCCGTAGAGTTTTCATTTGCGAAAAATATTAAGTTGAATATTGGTTGCAAACTCCGTAGAGTTTTTCAATTGTCATGTCTAATACATTTTATAGTTTGTTTAGCCTCGTTAATATATTTTCTAGAAGCGAGAATTTTTCCACCGTATTGTTTAAAAAAGAAAAGTTCGACAATGATAATGCTAAAAGAATCCTAATAATTCTAATTGCAACATTTTTTTATTAATGTTTATCGCCGTATCTCGTACCTAAAACCATTAGTTGAGGTATTATTCATTGTTATTGAAAAAGATATATTGAAAAAACTGAGCAGAATTTGCTTGTACTTAATGAACACTTCACATGGCAATTAAATTAGAGAATTTATTTTAACTTAAATTTATACTCTGCTTCACTCACTATCGTGCGTTGGTATCATTATGAGAGCACACCTAAGCCTCAAGTCGCGGCTTTCAACTGTATTTTTTCCCCACATTAAAGATAAGAAAAAACGCACAATGAAATGAAGGCGGGAAGAAATAAAAATATAAAAACTTTCTAGAGTTGATGAGGCTGAGTGCACACGGTCCGTCAAAAATATATAATAACTACACCTTTTTCACTTCAAATTAATCTAAGTCAAGTTCAATTTAATTCAAGTCAAGTTCAATTTAATCCGAGTCAAGTTCAAATTAAGCCGAGTCAAGTTCAAATTAATCCGAGTCAAGTTCAAATTAATCCAAGTCAAGTTCAATTTAATCCAAGTCACGTTCAAATTAATCCGAGTCAAGTTCAAATTAATCCGAGTTAATTTCAAATTAATCCAACCCTCAGTTGAGATAAAAAATGACATAATAATTTGTTAATTTGAGTTTTTTGTGTTAAATATGTATCTATTGGATGTGATGAGCAAAACTGGTTTCGAGGATTTGTTTACACTCATAGATATTTCTATACGTGAAATTCCACTTTACCACATGTATGAAATAAAACACATTCAAGTTCAAAATATTATCATTGGACGATATGTAGCTTTAATCTTTAAAAGAAATATACAAGTACGATTTACTGAGTACCAATGAACGATTCTGTTTAATTACAATTTATATTTGTACATTACTACCCAGATACATTCCTGCATTAGTAATAAAAATATTGTCATGAATTCTACTTCCGTGTTAGTCAATGAGAAGGAATGTTGGATCCACTTACAATGCACAATTATAATGATACAAGAAACAATGATTCTATTTCACTACTGATTTTATTTGTGTGTTTATAATTCAATATATAATACTTATAATACGTCAAGAACTTTCATGAAAATCATTCAATGAATATTTAAGTCTTGAAAGTATTATAAATTGAATTGTAAAGACACAAAAATAAAATCAGTAGTGAGTTAGAAACATTGTTTCTTGTATTATAATTATTGTGTATTGTAAGTGGATTCTACATTTCTTCACATTGACTAACACGGAATAAGAATGGATGGTAATATTTATATTGCTAATACAAGAATGTATCTGGGTAGTAATGTACAAGTATAAATTGTGATCAAACGGAATCGAACATTAGTACTCAGTGAATCGCATTTGTATATTTCTTTAAATGGTTAAATCTACATATCGTTCAATGATAACCTTTTGTATTTGCATGTGAATGATTTCATAGATGTGATAAAGTGGAATTTCACGTATATAAATATCTATGAGTGTAAATAAATCCTCAAAATCAGTCTTGCTTATAACATTTAATAGATACATATTTAGCACAAAAACTCAAATTAACAAATTATTAGGTTATTTTATAACTCAACTGAGGGTTGAATTAATTTGAACTTGACTCGGATTAATTTGAACTTGACTTGGATTAATTTGAACTTGACTTGGATTAATTTGAACTTGACTTGGATTAATTTGAACTTGACTTGGATTAATTTAAACTTGACTCGGATTAATTTGAACTTGACTCGGATTAATTTGAACTTGACTCGGATTAAATTGAACTCACTTGGATCAAATTGAACTTGACTTAGATTAATTTGAAGTGAAAAAGGTGTAGTGCACACGTGTTGGTCGGCATTAATCTGAAGAATTATATCCTTTCTTTCTTGAGTTAAACTCGATTGTGCAAGTCGATGCTGTTAGGCATTAGTCAGAAGAATTTCACCCCTTCTCTCTTGAGTTAAAGTCTCTCGTGCCACTCGATGTTGTCCAGCACTCTGCCGAAGAATTTCCTCGCTTCTTTCATGTGTTTAGCTCTCTCTAGCTACTCGGTGCTGCTCTGCATTATTCTGTACAATTTCCAAACGCCGTTCAAGGGTCAATTTAGCTCTAGCTTCTCGTTTGCGAGCTGCATTGCTTCGTCTTGCCATTTCGCGTTGTTCATCCGATCGTCTTCGGCGTCTTTCTTGCTGTTGTAAGTCTTGCTACTTCTCTTTTGCGGTTGGTTGCATGTAAGCTCTTTCGATCTTACGCCAAAGATCCCGTTTTCGACAAGCCAATTTTCTGACTCGCACTGCAAAAAACCTCTGGATACTTTTCTTGTCGGAGATAAAATTCTCACGACGGTCCAAAGGACCGACATTGACCCCTCTTGTAAAATACGAACTGTAATTTCCAGTCGCATTGATGATCTCCTGAACGAAATTGACCAAATGCCTCAATTCACTATCTACATCGTTTGCTTCAGAGACTTAAGCCTCTCACAACCTAACATTGCTAAAATCAAAGAACTCATATTTTCTAAGCATGCGTCAGCCCGTATTTGTGTCGTGAGTGCGTGTAGCGGTAAACAATTGCATCAGGCGTTGAACTTGTGCAAAACAAACGGTATTAAATTGATTCCGCTCCGAACAAACGGTGCAACTGATCTCATAACTTGCAATGATGTTCGTACTTGGCCCGGTACAAGAGAAGAAACACACCATTTTCTTCAACAGATTGCTCTCAGATCGAGTCTAAAACTCACTTTACAATCTAGCTCATGTCTCATAAACTCAAATGGACTAAATGACAAAACTGAATGCTCCAACATCAGTACAAAACAGCAAATTGAATTGAGGAATTCTACTCGATCACTAACTGCTTCCAGTGAAGTCTCCAGAAACCTGATTCATTGCTTGCCTATTGGGAATGAACGTTCCCCTCCATTGATCTCCGGCTACCGCAGAGTACCCACAAAAAACAGGTTCTCGTTATTATCTGACGCGAACTCAGAGAGCGATATACCCTCATCACAAACGAGTACAAATCATCAACAACCAACCACGTACTCGGAAGCAGTAAAATCAATACAAAGAGAAAAATTGCAGCAGAGTCTCGGTCAAAATCCGATAAAATATTTACAGCCAAACCGCACACATAAACACCACCAAGAGAGTGGAAATGACAAGAGCACCCCTCATTTCTCAGTCGCTCACTCAACTAAAACTGGCCACAGCCTGCAAATTCATAGCCAGGAAAGCAAGAAATCCAAACAGCTCTCGTCTGAAAATGCTGAATGTCAGCCTAAATATCACTCAAGCCCCATGTACTCACTCGTCAGTACCACCATGGATGAATTAAAACGATCATTGAAAGTGAAGCTGCATCCTACCATAGCCGATGGGCACTGCCTCCTTCATGCAGTAACTCACCAGCTTAAAACAAAATCGCCCTCAAAATGGAGTTACAATTCCTTAAAAGCAGCAATAAAAAAAGAAAGCACTACAAATGAAAACAAATATGTCAATTTCCTTGCCAAGAAAAGCGGTGATCTACCTAGGCTCATAAGTAAATACATTGACGAAAAACATTTTGATCATGATGCTGGGGACTTAATACCACATATCATATCAAAGATCACTGGTAGGAGAATTTTCATCTTCGATGAGCAAGGCGATGGTATTTGGAGAACAGTAGTCGACCCCTCACCAGAAGTATCAACTAATAACCATCCGTTGATGCTTCATCGGAAAAATTATCACTACAGTACCCTTGTTGCACAAGACAAAAACAAGACTGATATCACATCAACTTCATGACAAAATACTGTTGTCCAGTTAAATGGCAGTCTCTCAAATACACCAGATGCTAGACTTGACACTCTGGGCAACAATGATAAAATCAATAAATCCACGAAACAGTCCCTACCAAAAAATCCCTCTGATGCCACAAATAATCGCCATAAAATAAAAAACATTAAAATTAAACATATCAATGCTCGTAGCCTCTTTAGTAAGCTGGATGATATTAGAGTAATGTTGGTCACCGAAGACATTGACATTTTATGTGTTTCCGAGACATGGTTCGATTCGCGAACTCAGAGCTCCTTTTTCAATATTCCCGATTACGTGCTGTACCGCCATGACGGCGTTAAAAATAGCAAAGGTAGTGGTTCTTGTATTTTCGTAAAAGAAATTTACCAGTCGTCTTTACTTTTAACAAACGAAGTGTGCGAGGGCATAGAGATGGTTTGGTTGAAAGTGCAAATAAATAAACATAAATCCATCATTACAGGCAGCCTTTACCGGCACCCATCAGCTTCTCTACCAACAACAGTAGAGTTCATTGAGAAAACTTTCAAAGAAATTTTAGCTACAAAAATGTCATTCTTTGCTTTCGGTGATTTTAATATTGACCTAACGGATGAAGAAAATCAGCTTAGCAGACTGTTGTACAAACTAAACCTTTCACAAATGGTTAAAGAACCGACTCGCGTTACAAGAGTATCTAAGACTCTCCTCGATCTAGCAATCACAAACAAACCTACGGCAATACTTAATACAGTAATATCACCCTCTGTCGCCGATCACCACTCAGTAGAATGTAAAATTAATATTGCAAAGGAAAGACAAAACTATCGTCTCATGACTTACCGCCTAAAAAGTCATTATTCGGCGGAACTATTTAATGAAAAACTTCTAAACAGGCTCACCGAATTTCAGAGCATGATGCAATCTGACGATGTGGACATTCAGGTTTCTATCTTTAACGAGAACTTTACAGCAGCTCTAAATGAATGCGCTCCTTATATCACCAAAAAAACTAGGCCAAAACGCACTCTGTGGATTACCAGCGAAATTAAAGACCTAAGCAGAATAAAGAAAATTTACTTGCGAGAGTATAAAGAAAACAGGTCAAACATTACTTTATACAGGAGATATAAAGAACTTGGAAAGATTCTTCGGAAGAAAATCACGCAAGCAAAACAAACTCACTTCCACCATGAACTATTCATGGCAAAAAATAATCCAAAACGTACATGGGAAATCATTAGTGAGGTGGCTCAATATAAAAACTCAGAGCGCAAAAGTGATTTTGAAAATCCTTTGGAAAAAGCCACTGAGTTCAACACTTTCTTTTCAAAAGTAGGTGCCCAAGTCTTCGATGAAGTGAGTAAAACCAGTCCGAGGAAATGGACAGTTGAAAGTTCATGCCCTACTGCACTTTCAAAGGCTAGCGCCCTGTGGAAGCCACGCCCTATCGATTTACCAGAGTTAAAAACTATTTTATACCCATTGAAAAACACAAAAGCAGTTGGACATGATGGAATTAACCTCCAATACATAAAAGACAGTTTTCCAGTCAAAGCACCATTTATTCGTTTGATTATCAACACATCAATAGCTACTAACAAGTTTCCAAAACAATGGAAACACTCTATAATTAGACCGTTGCATAAAACTGGTGACATAAATACAGCATCCAATTACAGGCCCATTAGCCTTTTACCTGTCCTGTCCAAAATATTAGAAAAAGTAGTAACGAATCAACTGTCATCTCACCTGGACGAGTCAAATTTACTTCATCGAAATCAATATGCCTACAGGAAGAACACTAGCACTCAAGACGCCCTGCTTAACATCACTGGAAAAATATACAACGACATCGATCAAAAAAATGTAACACTTCTGCTGCTACTTGATCTCGCTAAAGCATTCGACAGCGTCGAACATAATCAACTCCTACGAAAAATACTGAACTTAGGAGTGGATACACAGTGGTTTAAAAGTTACCTTTCAAATCGGTCTCATGCAGTCCTCTTAGATAACAAGTTGTCCCCATTCCTTCAAAACAGCTCTGGTGTCCCTCAAGGATCAATTCTGGGCCCGCTACTGTTTTCAATTTCCATAAACGATTTCCCTCCAATGCCTTCTAACACACGAATCTCCATGTATGCAGATGACGTCCAAATTGCAATGACAAGCTCTGTAGCAGAAATACCACAGACGAAAAAAGGAGCTGAAGCTCTATTGATCAGCCTCAAGTTATGGTATGACCAAAATGGTCTCAAGCTAAACGCGAACAAAACACAATTCATTATTTTTGGGTAAAAGCATTCAATAAACAACATTCGAAATCTAGATCTAACTCTTACAGTTGGGAATGATACAATTCACCCATCAGAAAAAGTAAAAAATCTAGGTATTTGGTTCGATAGAAACATGTCCTTCAAATCCCACGTTGATAAAACCTGCAACGCAATTCACGGGACCTTACTGTTTTTCAATCGTATAAAAAATATGCTCGACGAAGCATCTAGATTGTTGGCCGTTCATTCTTTGGTCTTATCACGTATTGACTACTGTAGCCTGGTCTGGGGAGGTATATCAAAAGGTCTTCAGAAAGACCTACAAAAATGCATGAATTTTGCAGCAAAGGTTGTATGCGACGGTAAATTCAAAAAGCATGACCACGTAACACCTCTCCTGCATAAACTTGGTTGGGCTCCGATTCGGGAAAGGTTCCAGGCGCACAAAGCCCAATACGTTTTCTCCTCTTTATATCTTCCTCATAGCAGTGCTGAAATAGTGGAATTCCACTCCCCTACCGTCACGAACCAAAGGCCGAACAGGAGACGTGATGTCTCAATCAAATACCGTTCATCCAACATCGGGCAGAAGGCTCTGTCAGTATCAGGCGCCTTACTATGGAACAGACTCCCCCAGAGCTTCAAAACCCCTCAAACACTGAGAGAATTCAAAACTAAAATGGCTCTCTATCTTGCGTCAACACAATAAGTGTGAACTGCAGCACGTGCTGGAGGAGTGCGTACATGCAGTACGTGTGTGCGTATATGCGTATGGATATCGGTGTACGTATGTGCGTGTCTGTATGTTTAGAACGTATTCCCTTTTAAAATGCTCATGTTGATCCTGTAGTGACGCAGTGTCGTCCTTTACACTCTTCCAGTGTGCTTTCGGCCACACCATTTGAGGTTGTTTTGACTTTCTCGTTTTGCCCCAGCAATCTTGATAATGTTACGGTTGGCATTGTACATCGGTCCCTCTCATCTATTTTGAATCCGGTAAATTTTTCTGTGCCAAAGCTTGTAGTATACGAAATTTAAATTTTTCCGTTATTGTAAAATCGTTCATTTCATCCATACCAGGTATTTTAGCTTACCAGTTGATACAAAACAATGTAAAACTGCCTATAACATCAACCTAGCAGTCAAAGATGCAAATTAATTTTGGATCTACCCGTTGTACCTTCAAACTTTAATCCCTCATTTCACTAGTTCCAACGTTCGCAAGCTCAAATTTCAATATGGAAATGCACCAACTGGAGTGTTCTTAACAACGCATCACATGTGCAATGTTTTCCTGACCCCTTGAAATAAAATCCAGTGTTAAAATCAGACCAGCACAAGGGAGAGAATGCATTTATCTACGTACTTTTCTCCTAATTATTTGTTCCAAAACTTAACCGATAGAAATATTACGATCCTCATGTATTTGATATCAACACAATGGAAGGAATGCATTTTCTTTGTACTTTTCTCCCAACCATTTGTTTCAAAATCAATCAATATAAATATTACGACCCTCATGTATTCGATCTCAAGTCATGGTCTTAACTTTAAGATACTCGTAAGTACTTTTCGCTCATATTGAAGCTTTTTGAACATGCGACGGAGTTCATTAGCAATTTTTTTTGTGTATATTGGTGTTCCAGCTGTGTAGCAAATATTACGGGCTCGTGATCCAATAACACGCACCCTAACAAGAGTATTTTCAGCAATGTGTCACAGGGATTTTGTGTTCTTAGTGACTCACTTTCATCTTGCATTTCCAAACCCAAATTAATCACCGCAAAGAGAGAGAGCGGATGTCAAATGTGAGGGTATTTTAGTACATACTTTCTCTACTTCGATCTCGTTGAAACATTTAAAAAGGCCTCGGATCTGACGAATGTCATAACTTTGAAAATCATCATTTTAATCTTCTTATTCTGGTCTCGAATTGCTGTAGTAAGCTTTGTGTGGTAAACTCTTCTTACCTTTTTATTCTCGTGAATACACTACGACAACACTAATTTTAAATAGTTAACTTTTGCACGGTTCCACCTATGTTGAAAATATTACATCTAGCGATGTAAAACAATACTTTTCATGACTTTAACCCCGATGTACTCTCTGCGAAAGTGCTATTTGCGCAAGTAAGAAATATCATAACCATTTTGTGTATTGTTATGGCAAATATAATCGTTGGGACACCTTGCATAGGGATGAAAGATCGGATGTGGGCTTTCACCGGATGTAAGATATAAACAAATGTAAGCGTAACCAAATGTAGAGGCATGACCGGATGCGGGGCATCACCGGAAGAGGGAGTGAAGTGTTGTCGGATGGGCGAAAGTAATTCCTGGATTTTGGAGTTGATAATTTATTAGAAAAATAATACGCTCCATTTCCATTTCCGGGCACCACAGATGAAAGTACTAGTAATTGTGGAAAGCAACCTCATTCCGCTGGGTGGAACTAACAGTTGTGATGCTCATTTTGTTCGACCGGAGTAAGCAAGATCAATATTAGAATGACTTAACGAACGTAAAATAAATAAGATAAATTTTCAATCCCTAGCAAAAACTTCAGAAATTGAAACTTAGAAATTGAAACACAGAAACTGAAACTTAGTGCCGCCCTCCAAATGCAAACGATCCTCTGATACATATTAATGTTTATTTTTATTAACTTGTGCTTCTCCCTAAATCCTGTGTCGACAACCATCATGTGTATTACGATAACCAAGTATGAATAGCAATTATGGATCTAAATCATATGTTCCAACACTTAACATGGATATTACGATAACCATGTATAAATAGCAATTAAGGGTTTCTATGCTAAGGTATTTGAATGCATTTTTCGCTTTCATTTTTCAATACTTGTGCGTACTAATGAAAGTGTTTTTCAAATGAACGTCGCGAGGATTGTGCTCTCCTAGTTCAAAATCAGATTAGGCAAGGAAAGGAACTCAATTTTGTTGTACTTTTCTATCAATCATTTCGTTTCAACATTTTACACGGGTGTTACGATACCAATGTGTTATAATCATTTAAGGATGTTAATGTTAAGGTGTTTTAAAAACCAATGTATCGACATTTCAAATTTGTACTTTATTGGAAATAAAATGTTTTTCTTTTCTTCCTTTCTTTCTTTCTTGGTCACGTTTCGATCCATGGTGGCCTCTTTTGCCGTAGTTTTGTTCTGAAATGTCGTCTATTATCTCTTCGAAGCTCTTCAAGAAATTCAAAATTTCGAAAACAATAACTCAAGTTCCAAAATCTTAGGCTTTATACTAAGTGGTAGCCAGGTTACTGGTCAAACGAATTTAAAACTTTTTTTGCATTACCAATTAAAAATATCAAAGCGCCATGATTAATTTCAACAGAGAAAGCTCCTTAGAAAATTTCTATTCATTTCTAAAATTGCGTATTGTGGATACCATAAACACAAGGGGGTCACAAGGACGGACGGAGGGACGGACGCGGCTCCTCTTATAATAGGAATAAGGATACAAATTTCGCATTCTCGTATTTAAGCTACCGGAATCATCATTTGACAATCGCCTTTTATTTTATGTATCTTGCTAAGTGAAAACATGGGGAAATTTACTGCTGTTTATTGTTTAAATAACTGAAAATTTACTCAAAGAGTTTTAATCTAACTTATTTTGTTCGTTTTCATCCTAACCTAACCGAATCTATCCCTCAATATCACGAACCGAACATACTTTAACATAATCTATTTTCTCTGTCCTAACCCAACCATGACTTCCGGTTTTTCAAAACGACAATTGACCTCGAGACGACAGTTCCCTCACAGCAGTTCTCCAAAACAATGATACTGCACTAATCTCAAATTGCCTCCTAATTTTGTCCTATGTAAATAGCGAATGTATAATGGGACAACGCTATAAATTCTGTATATTCAAGAACAACCTCCTGAGACAAAGTCCTCAAATCGGGAGAATTTTTCTGCCCGAGTTACCATTCCATTCAATACACTGTATTAATTCGTTTGATTGAAGTGCAGTTGAGCTACTGTTCGCGCTTCTACCTGACGCGCTACTGCGAGGGCTTCACCCCCTTCTTCAGCTACCACCTCAACGAGTTCGACGCATTTCTCTGTGAGTTGAGGAAAGTTGTTGCCCCATCGTCCACACGCGTGCACTGTGTTGTATTCTGGCAATGATAAAGTGAACTTAGGTGCTGTTGTTGGCCTTGGGTAAGTACAGTTGTAATTGAGAATATGCAGTTAGGCTTGAGTAGGTGAAGTTGGGCTTGACTATGTCCTCTTGGATTTGTGTACGCAGTATTGGCCTTGCGGATTTTCAGTAGGTTTTGTGCGTGGATTATTAGAAATGAACATGTGCATTTAGGCTTGCGGATGTTCATTTGAACTCTAGTATGTACATTCAGGCTTGCGGTTGTACAGTTGAATAAAAGCATGTGCTTTTAAATTTTTGTAGTGCGGTTGGATTTGAGCATGTGCAATTGAATTGCAGTATATGCAGTTGAGCTTCCGCATATGCAGGTAAATTTGGGTATGTGTGCAAGAAAAATTGGTTACGCGCAACTCCATAGAACGATAGTACATCAGTACCAAGAATTTCTTGATTTGCATTTTGAAGCAATGATGCATGACTTCCTTGAAGTTAACGTTTAACCTAGGATCTTACACTGAAAATGTACCGCTACGACGTTGTAAATTAAAACAAAAATTTATCCCTGTCTTGTAGGGTGGCGGAGTCGGAGTCGTTCATTCGAATGTTGTGGAGTCGGAGTCGGAGTCGTTCATTCGAATGTTGTAGAGTCGAGATCGGAGTCACTATTTTTTGATACCTTCGACTCAAATTTTTGATGAAAATCAGTTTAAAAATGTTTTAATCCGAACGGAAACAAAACAGAGTAAAAAACGTTACTAAACGCTATAAATTATGCTATGTTTTTGTAAATTTTTTTCAAAGTACGAACCACCGTATCTATGCCCATGCAGAAAGTCTCAAAAAATGGACTTATACTTCAAATGATAAGAAAAAACTATTTCATAAACATAGAGAGAAATGAAAGGACTTCGAATACAGACGACAAATGTAGTTAAAGAATCATGTTGGCAAATAATTAAATTGATGACCATTTTGTCCGGATAACGCTGATAACGCGTACCAAGGGATTTGCAAGCGTCACAAAACAGGTCATCAGGAATATTGCGACCTTGTCTTTCAATTTCTAATTTCAAAGCAATGGTCTTCCAACAATATTTCATGACCAACTTCTTTTCTTTCAAGATAAATTCATTTTTTGCCATGCTGTGATGAATTAAATTTATCTGCAATTTAAAATGGCAGCATGTGAAGGAGGACAACCCTGGGATTTTGAGCCCACTTGGCCATTTTTCTTTATTGAAAAAGGATCCTTAGGTTGTGGACTGTTGTGCCCTAATATTTTATGGGGCTACGAGCACTAGATCGAGCCATGGGATCAGAAATCAAAAATCATGAATTTTTGGCCCCATTCAAAAAAATCCAAAACTGTTTTTGGTTTTGTAGTAGCATGAAAACTCATTGACTTGTTTTCACTTGAAATATCAGATAAAATGGCATAAAAAACAAATATTTCCCATTTTCTAAAAAACTAAGGATAAAGTCGAAAAAATGAATAGAAAAAATGTTTTTTTTAAAATTTCGTATAATGGCTTATTTTAGAAGAATCAGTCCACAAATAAAAAATTTATCATTAATCAAGGAATGAAAAAATAATTTTTTCATATATATTATTTATACATTTTATTTACAATTTACAGTGTAAATATGAAATTATGAATGCACTTTATTTGTAGACGATAATATAGCACGATAATATATATTCCAGATAATAATACAACATTCCAGGTAAGTTTATGTTGTGTGCCTCTTGCGAAGAATCCTCATTTTCAACATACAAAAGAATAGAAGTCAATGAGTTTTTATGCTAGAACACAATCAAAACAGTTTTGAAATCTTTGGAACATTTCTAACAAACTAAATGATCACGATTAGTCAATTTGTACATTTAATTTTTATTATCAAAGTTCATAACAAAAATTTTTGTATATTTAGTTAGTGATCAAAAATCGCAAGTCAAAAGAAAATGAAAAAGAAAAGAGAAAATTCGAATTTTTTAGTTTGTTGAAATGTTACAAGGATTTCAAAACTGTCTTTGGTTTTGTTTTAACATAAAAAATTGACTTTTATTCTTTTGAAATATCCCTAAAAACTAAAAAACTAATATTTCAATTATTTTCAACAACTAAGGCCTAAATCGAAAAGGTTGCACGAGTAAACTATATTTCTTTTCAAAAAATACATATCCTGGCCAAATTTCAAACTAATCAGATCAAAATTTGAAAATCGCTGGGTCGTCCCCCAGCGACCTTGTGTGAATACAGTTATTTGAGACACGCTGTATATATGATGCATACAAATAAGAAATATAATTATCATGCAAGAGTGATATGGGATATTTTACCGTTAAAAAATAGGAATTCATCATTGAATGAATCGCAAATCCATTCTTTTTACTTCTGTCTCGTTTATTTCCCCATCAATAAATATATAGGAAGTAGGAACTAGTAATAAATGCGTTGCAAGTTACTTGCAGGGTAGCTCAGCTGATGTAATACATCTCAAAAATAGACAAATGAAATAAAGTGCGATTTGAGCTTATGAATCGTGGAAAAAATTATTTTTCTGTCCGTCTGTTGAACAAAGGAAAATTTTTTTTGCGAAGCAAATTCACAATGAAAGAAATAGAGAAAAATTACTTTAAAAACATTTACTCTAAACGTTTCGAGCCTAAGCTCAGTCTCAACAAAAAGTCTGCAAATAAAATAATAAACAAGTCAGTACAACCAAAAATTACAGAAGCGCAGAATATAAGCACGATGAAAACAAACAAACAAAAAATAATAATAATTTATCGATTGACTATTTTCAAAGGGTATGCACTCTGCATTTCGTTGAGGGAAGGTTCAAGTTTATGAATGAATAATGACTCTAAAATACGTAGGTCTAAGCTGGCGGTACAAGTATCTAATATCTTAAATTTGCTAATGTCAATAATCTGTTCACAGGAATCATTACTACAATGTTGTCTGATACTAGAATGACTAGGAGAGGTAAGCAAGCGACCTGTTCGATGACTCCGACCTGCATGTTCAGCCACCCTGACGTAAAGTGCTCGGTGGGTGGAACCCACATACTGCGATGCGCAATGCACACAACTGAAATTATAGGCGGGGGAAGATCGCATGCCGGTCGGGAGCACATCTTTAAATCTAAAAAATGATCCAATGGAACGCTTGTTCACTAAAATAATACGAAAGGAAATGTCCGGGAAAAATTTAGTCAAAAGCATTAAAAGATCTTTTCTCAACTTTTCCAATTGATATCCAAATATGGCAACACACAATAACTATAGTTTAGAGCTTGAACACGAGATTTCGGAATAAATTTACTGCTCAGGAATTTATTAATGGCACGAAAAATAACAGAATGTGGATAACCATTAGCTGTAGAATAAGACTGCAAAAAAGTAAATTCCTTATGGAGGTCAGTGTAATTTGAACAAATATTATAGGCACGAGTAATAAGGGTTGAGATGCTATTCAGTTTGAATCTCTTGCAACAGAAACTAAAGTAACTTAGACCTAACCCGGAGAATGTTTGTTTTCTGTAAACTGAGGTTTTGAATTTATTACCCGATCGGTGAACATTGATATCAAGATAATTTAATTGGTTATTATTTTCCAGATCAAAAGTGAATTTGATATTGGGATACCTGGAATTGAAATATTGAAGAAAGGAATGGGCATCACATTTGTTTTTGAAAAGAACAAAAGTATCATCAACATAGCGCCAATAAAAAACTGGTTTGAATGAAGTTGGACATTGATTTAACCATTTCTGTTCATAGTGACACATGAAAATGTTGGCGAAAGTAGGGCCTAAAGGGAGACCCATACCCAACCCTTCAATTTGTTCATATATACGACCATTGAAAATAAAGAAAGAATTTCACACACATAGTTCTAAAAGAGACCTAAGATAATTTTTTGTTAAACCTATAACTGAAGATGACGGAACAGAAAACAGAGAATTTATGCAAATATCAATGGTTTCGTCAAGAGGTACATTGGTAAAAAGATTCTCAACGTCAAGGGAAGCCATAAAATACTTATCAGAGTCAGGTTGACTAGATATAGTTTGTACAAAGCCATGAGAATTTTGAACAGAGAAATCATTAAGAGTTAAATGGCTAAGCAGCAGAACTAAAAATTTTGACACATTATAGGTAGCACAATTATAAGCGGCGAAAATCGGTCTGAATGGTAACGTAGTTGCGAAGTTAGGTTTATGAATTTTTGGTAATCCATAGAGAATACCTGGGCCTGTGCATGAACAAATTAGTTTCTTATAAATATCTTATTGCAATAAATTCAAATTTTTGAGTTTGCGCAAAAAGTTGTTTACCTTATCTTCTATTTTCAAAGAGTATTTTTACATTGGCTCAGCAGTTGGGAGGAATTTACTCGTATCAGAAATAATCGATTGCATGCGCTCAATATAACTAGTTTTGTTCAGAATTACGACGGCACGGCCTTTGTCAGGTTTTGTTACAATTACATTCGGATTGGATGATAGTTGTTTCAGCTCTAAAATGTCGGTCTTCAAAAATATTGGCGAGAAAATTTTGAAATGTTTGAAGCCATAAAAGTATTTGAATGAGAGCGATTGCAATTGCTCAGTGAAGTCAATAATTTTAGTCTGGTTAGGAAAATTTTTGCTGCATTGCTAACGCCAATTTTTCAAAATTAAGGAAGTACTTGTAAAAATTGATCTTGTTAACGGGTAGGCAAAAATCTAGACCAAATGCCAATAAGAATTTGAGACGATTGCTTAACGGAAAAGAACTATAATTATGCACAACTTTGTTTGGATCACAGGGCTGAAGATGGTTAAAAATTCCTAAATTACACAGTTTTCTTTCGTGAGTTCTCTTAGTTTCTATTACAAAATTTTTCATTTTATCTTTAACAACACTATAAATCGCGGCACGGGTCACTCCAGGAAAGGCTTCTAAGATTCTGCTGCGGCATTCAGATAGATCGGTGGTTAACTTTGCCATGGTCTTCTTCTTGAAGTTGATCTCCCGAGAAAGGAGGCTAGTCTGCCAGGATTTATAGAAGTTGGTTGTATGGAGGGACCTCTTGTACAGCTTGAAGCGCAGAAATTTAGGCATGATGTTGTAGATCTTGCATTCACAGAGAAAATTGTAATCTAATTTGGATTTGCTTGCTTTCCTCTCCTAGTCATTCTAGTATCAGACAACATTGTAGTAATGATTCCTGTGAACAGATTATTGACATTAGCAAATTTAAAATATTAGATACTTGTACCGCCAGCTTAGACCTACGTATTTTAGAGCCATTATTCATTCATAAACTTAAACCTTCCCTCAACGAAATGCAGAGTGCATACCCTCTGAAAATAGTCAACCGATAAATTATTATTATTTTTTGTTTGTTTGTTTTTATCGTGCTTATATTCTGCGCTTCTGTAATTTTTGGGTGTACTGACTTGTTTATTATTTTAGTTGCAGACTTTTTGTTGAAAATGAGCTTAGGCTAGAAACGTTCAGAGTAAATGTTTTTAAATTACTTCTTCTCTATTTCTTTCATTATGTTGAACAAGCTGTGAATATTCATTTTGCGTGCATGTTTGTTTACGTGTTTCTGCCAAAATTTTGTTGATATTTCCTACTCGTAAGTGAAATCCTGCTTACACTGTTTCTACATTTTATCTCATGTACCCATGTCGGTACGATGTTGCAGAGAATACCGAGAGGATGTGAAACCCGATTTTTTATTGTTGTTTTTTGACTGTAACTTGAGTTTTTTAATTTCTATTAGAAATTTAACAAGTTTAGTAAGTCAGATTTAGTTTTGATATCAATCAACGCCATTTTTTACAAAACAAAAACTTTTAACTTTTAAACTTTTTAACTTAATATAAGTTTACTCTGAACTGACATTTAGTTCAGTTGCTAAGATTCATGAAGGCTCATTATAACCTTTCCGCTTAATCAGGAGCTTTCCTTTCCGCTTCTTAAAATTGTTCTCAATTGTATAGACATCACAACTTGTTTTGAAAGTTCGTGTTCAGAAAAACTTCTTTTTATTTCTTCACCATTCATATCTTCTGATCTATAAGTAATGGTTTCAGTAGACAGCATTTCAGATATAATGAATAAATCGTTAATGAAATTTGACAAAAAAAACTCTTACGAAAGTCTTTATGTTTTTTATAATCAGCACCATATCCCCAATTTTGAGTTTCGGTGATGTGAAAGTTTCTTCAGTTGGAGTAAATAAGTTATCATAAACCTTTTTACTGTTCTTTTCAGTGATACTTGGTTGGATCTGATTTTTTTGATCTATGATAACCATTATAGACCAATATTAGATCTTGAATTAGATCTTGTTAAATATTCACCCATTTTTTACTTCTCATACCTGTAAAACATTTCCATATTTTAGTTTTTAACGTCCTGTTAAAGCGTTTCACAACTTGCGCTTTGGTTGAATTTTCTGAACTAAACCAATGAATGATATGTTTTTTAAATAGTTCTTTAATCGATTAATTTATAAATTCTAAGCATTTATCAGTCTGGACTTTAGAAGGGATTCGCTGTTTAAACAATTTCGGAAAAAATTTTGATTTCTTCCCCTGTCTTAATACTCATTCGAATCGCCGATGCATGTTTACGGCATTGTCAATTAATGTTAAAATGTATGTTTTCCTTGTCTTTGTAGTTTTTCACGTCAACCAAATCAGCTTGCCATCGATCATCATTTCTAGATACTTTCACCCTTCTCGTTTTAAAATTATGTTCATTGGTTTATGTAGCGTGTGAGTTTTTTGAGTTTCTAACCAATTCTGTGCATGATTTTTTAACAAGTTGACTCATTCCAGTATAATCGGTCATAGGATTATGATATAAGTCATTCAAGATTTTATCGCCCAACCCATTGAGCGTGTTTTAACGTTTTTTGAACTTCCCAGAACTACCCAGCTTCTACCAGCCATTATTGCGTTAACTAATTTAACATCTTGTGGAACTATTCTGATTCATTTGGATCAGTTGCAATTTCAGCGGCTCTTTTCGCTAGAATATCATCAGTATAATTTCTGTCTTTCGTTTTTGGATGGTGTGAATATAATATGTCATGATTCTTACAAGCCTGATCGAGTGAGTTAACTCCTTGATAACCTTCTTGAATTCGCTTCTACACCTTAGTTAATGGACCGCAAAATAAGTAGATATGTTTATTGGTGAATGAACCGTTCAGGACTTGTTTAGATTGAATATTAGATTGTAATTTCAAATGTATTTCAGGTAATGGGAATTTTCGAAGCGTTGTAGTTACAATACCTTTCCCAGTTTTTTCTTCATTAAGTAATGACTCACTCAAGTACTGATCATTTTCAACAGATAATAAATCTTAACTAAAGAAGTCTTTATTATAGTGAATAACAATTTTTATAACCAATTTACTGAATATGCTTCATAGTGATTAATGCTAGTGTGTTGATACCATCTGGAAATATATGTCTCTTGTCATCATTTACATTTAATGCAGTCTTATTTACTTCTTTAACATCCGTGATTAACATTTTGGATATTGTACATCGTTCTGTATATTGTTTCATTTTTCAATGCTCTTTCATAATTATTCATTGTGATATTGTTTTCAGTTACGTTCTTGCTTACACCTTTTACTTTTTCAATTACGGACTTTTTCGTTTTGTAATAACATAGTTTTGCTCTCAGACCGACGAATTCTTCCATTGGTATTACACAGGTTTTGTATTTCGTTTTCCCAATTACTTTCATATCTTTTGTTGAATTCATTTTGCCGAATTGAATACCGAATTCTTCAGTGTAACACTAAAAGACGGCCTTTACATGCAATGGTATGTTTGACATTTTATCAGGATAGGGTCGGGTAGGATCAGTTTGGTTAGGTTGGGATAGGAAAGGTTAGGATATGTGAGGTTAGGATAGGTTGGGTTAGTATAGGTTAGATAATGCTGACAGAATTTTTTCACGGGTCCACCTAGCTGATTAACGCTGAAATTATCCGCGGAATTCCACGGGTCCTGCTACTACTTAATAATACCCTTCTTTTTCGTTTGAAGTTCACTGGGATTCCTTGATTTAGTGTTCCGATGTCGCATGTCACTCCTTCCTGTAGAATAGGACAACGATATAGTATAGCGTGATACGGAATAATAGAGTATAATGAATAACTTTATACATATAAAGCCTTGATGGGTCCCCCTTCATTGCCCTTCTATCCTTTATCAACTATTTAATGATAGGTAGCAGACAGAGATGTACAAGGTCACTAAATTATGCGCTTATATCCTTATTTACCTTTTACCATCCCTTTTCCCCCTTCTTTACACCTCTGGCACACTCTGTGTCAAACTCGAATTATCTTCTCTCTTTCCTTTCATTGAATTTTTGACAAACTCAACTATTGTTGAACCAATTTTTTGTGTATATAGGTAACTAAATTTACTCAAAATTTGATTGAATGCATGTTTTTGGTCGCTTGTTCATGCTTCGAAGCCCAACCTTGCGACAGAGCTCGAAGATGCTTAACTTAAAATTCGATTCATCTCGAAGTTCTGATTAGTATTCCTTCCCCATCACTTATATCACTTTTTGCTGAAAAATTTGTACACAGCAGTGGGACTGCACGCAGTCACCAAATTATGCACAAATCACGTGTTCTTTTCGCCTTCTACTGTCTTTCTCTGTTTCTCGTTTTTATTTTTTACCGAAACGCATTGTGCCCAGCTTTAATTCTTTTTCCACATGTTACCGAACCGCATCTCCCCTTCTCAGATGGGCCAGTCGATACGTGTTGTTCGTGCAAATAGCTCAAGCTCTGATTACCGTAGCGAGATGTCGAGTCATCACTGCCGTAGTTCATCTGTTGATTGTCACCACGTATGTAGCAGCAGTTCGTGTACTAAATTCAGCATTTATTATGGGGGTCAAGGAAGTGTTGTCTAGCAATGGTTAGCAAAGTAGTTCATAGTACGATTGTATGACCCCTAATCTGATTTTTTATTTAATCGTTATCCATGACGACTTGAGGTCGGATGTTGATTGCTTCGAAAGCGGTAACACCATAGCAATTTCTTGCAACGAATTACAACAGTAATTAATGAATTTAAATGCGTATCGCCATCAACGT
Source organism: Morinoia aosen (assembly GCA_030386875.1). Classification (NCBI taxonomy): domain Eukaryota; kingdom Metazoa; phylum Arthropoda; class Malacostraca; order Amphipoda; family Talitridae; genus Morinoia; species Morinoia aosen. The sequence continues at coordinate 11,184,534 of CM059561.1, forward strand.
AACATCTGGTCTATCTTACGTGAACGCTATTTTCACATCCAACTCCGAATTTCAATTAAAATCACTCCTGTGAGTGGCTGGCAAGGGTCGCTCATGCCCATGCTGTTTATTTCTTGTAATTGCAAAGTTTATAGCAGCGGCCGAGCCGTTTCAAAAGGGGCGTGTTATCATCGATGGTTCGCGGAAGGTAAGGAGGATTCATTATAAAATTTTTCAATAATAAATGCTTATTATATATACATATTAACATATACATATCATACATTGTAAATACATTTGGTATATACATCATTCCCTGTACAGTGTACATATACCTATATGTAAAAACAGAGAGCAACAAATGACTACTACTTCAGAGAATCGAAGCATATTAAGATAGCGGTATTAAAGCACAGCGTGAGTGAGCAGAGCCGTCCATAAATAAATAACATAAGATAAAGATCGTTTTCTATAGAAGTTTGACGGGATTTCTCTGAGAATTTAATTTTTCGGGGCTTATATCTTCTAAACTTTCCTAGAAGTTTTACGATAGCTAAAAATAATATGAACTAGTTTATCTTAGGTATACTTCTTTTAATGTTCTAAATTATGGAACAAACTTAAATTCTGAAACTGTTCTAAAAAGAAAAAGTGCTAAAATTTATAAGACCTTCGGCGTGATTTAAATTGTATCTGAATTGCTACCAAATTACTACTCCTTCTTTATCTTAAACATCAGTTTGAGCCATTATGTAATTGTCCATTCTAAGTTTCATAGTTTCAGATTTGAAAGGTTCATCTTTTTTCACTGCAAATTTAGATGTGGCGAAAACTGCAGCAATAATGAATAACCAACGCACCCCTCACCTTTTCTTATGCGTATTAGAAAGATGGATGATTAAGAATTCAAAGAATGACTACTATTTCAGACCAACCGCATGTAAAACAACGGCAAGAATACAATAGCAAAATTCAAAATATTGTAAATGGTAACAGCAGTTGAAAGTTTCTCTACCGAGCCATATTCGTTCATTGACGGGCTGTTTTTTAAAATGTGCATGGACTGTAAAATGCAGATATCAGAACTATTCGAGGTTTAATCCAGAATTTTAAAATTTGTGCTTCTAAAAACTTGTCAATATTAAAAGAGTGTTCACTAATTGACGAGTTCGTTGGCTTGGAAAGGTTGTTGCCATTGCGGAATGAGACTCTTGTGCTGTGTATGCCTCACAGATAATTCGTTAGTAGTGTTTCCAATATTAGATCGATGCGGAGCATGTTTTTAAAAACACAAATTTTATAATTATTCATTCCACCTCAAATTTTTCTGATCTCATCATTATGGAGTCTGTTCACATTTCGAAAAAATGGTCCGTCAATGAACAAAATTATCGTGAGCTTTCCATTGAATTGATTGTTAATATTTTCGACATTTTGCGTTTCCTTTTTGTCTGACCACTGTTATTTTCATTTCAAATTCCCAACACCCAATTTTTTTCACACAGGAAGATATATTCTTCATAAATTGAAACGTTTGCTTTCATCATGATATTTTTAGTTACGTCGGTGTTTTCATCATTAAAAAAATATCATGGTCTCATTAAAATATCAAAGGATTGGTCGTTAAGTCCTAAAAACATTCCACCAGCGTATAAAGGAGCTTCAGTCGGTACGCTACGGCTACAGTTGGATTCTGTGGGCATCATTTCAAGCTACAGCGATGAGCTGGTGGTGGAGAGGTTGCGATGGCACTCCCTCTGTGCCTCCGTGGACTTTTCGACCAGCCATACTCAAGTTACCTACGTATTTAACGACCAGGTGTGAACCATCATCTAGACCTGCGTTGTGATCAGGAAATAAATTCTAGAAAGCAACATCGTTGAGTTTGCAACAAGGTTAAATTTATTACCCGGATTTTACGGTATTGAGACAAGAGACAAAATTCTGAGCTACGAGGGTGATGCTACGTGCGGGGTAGAGATTGTTCGTATAGAATGAATCATCGAATTTACTGAACCGAGCTTCAGTGCTTGTTTTCTTTGTATAATATTGATTCTGATGACTGCCTCGAGTAATTGACTTTCAAGTTATTTTACTGAAACCGTTCTCATTCAACATATTACACACAAAATTCTAGGAAAATCTTGAAAGATTAGATCGAATAACTGTCAACAAGATATGATGAATAATTCGTCGAAACAACTTGGTTTAACGAGAAGAGCTAAGCAAATTTAATGCTAATTTGAAACACCGCATGTTTTAATTTGTTTACTTCTTTAATGATTTTATGTAATGATATGACATACGAGTATATTGAGCCCAGCGCAATACATTCAATTTCAATTACTTAATTTAAATTGACTGAGATATAACTAACATGATGGAGTTCAATCCATTGTGCCTACATTCTGTTTCCACAAAATGTATTCACCCAACACCAATTTTGAAGGAATTTTTCTGATGAATAAAATAGTGTTATGACTTTCACGAAAAATTCTTCGAGATTTATTGTAATCAACCAAAGTTTTCTCGCAGGTTTTCTCAGTGAACGTAACCACGACTGGACGGCCTCTGGAGGGCAGCGGGCGACTGGTGATTGGTCAAGAACTGGACGACCTCGCTGGAGACTTCAACGATAAGCAATCATTTCATGGGCGCCAAGCTGACATGTGGCTGCTGGCCAAAGCTCTGTCTACCGAAGAAATGCTGAAGTTCACAAGAGACTGCGTCTCTTTTCCAGAAGAAGATGATTCCGTACTGTATAACTTTGAGGACAAGCTATCAAAATTTACAGTGCGAGGAACTGTTGGAAACTTCACAGTGGAGCGAGGAGAACTATGTAACGAACAAAATGAATTTGTTCTTCCTTTTTTAGGTCCTATAACGTTCAGTAAAGCTGTAGAAGTCTGCCAAACCATGAAAAGCGCTCTTTTTTACCCTAAAAGTAGAATTTCTGAAAACACATTCTTTCGACAATACTACTCATATTCTAAACCTTGTTTAGGAAGTTTTTCCACTTCCTTCTGGTACGGACTCGAGGCTGATTATCAGTTGCAACGGTGGAAGTCTCTAGATAGCAATGAGACCATTGCATTCTCAAATTTCAAAAAAGGTTATGACACCATGGACAGTCCTGACACCTGTGTGTCTGTCGCCCCTCTGCTAGACGCTTGGATTGGTGCCAACTGCAACCAAACTGCGTGCGCGGTTTGTGCTTTCAAAAGTGCTAGTGGAATACGGATTCTAGGTCTCTGTGCCAAGTCTTCGTTTGAAAGCACTCTGATTCCAGATTCCCTGGTCAACAATGAGTGGTCTTTTTCGTCTCCTTTCTACTCGCGTCTCTCATACGATGGCTCGAAGTGGACGTTGCAAAATATTCTGGACGGATCTTCTATGGAAATGCTGAATTCCTCCAGCCAGATTCCCCTCGGGCTGTCCACTTGGTCCAGTCTTTCTGCTTGCGAGGCGAACGAAGTAGGTACAACAGTTAAATGAGGGGTTTCTTCAGTAGAAAAGCGGTGACCTGGTCGACTTTTCCAGTATTGTCTCGCTTTTAGTAGATACAATACAAATTAGTAGTTCTGATGAACACGTTCCCTCGATTGATCATAATAATCATAATAGTTCTAAATATTTTAACAATTAAAAAACAACCTAATGCCCTGAGTCTTCCCGTACATTCAGAATAATACAATGTCAGGTAGCAGAAGTACTACTAAAAATTTGTTGTGTATTATTCGCGACCAAGCAACGGAACTAAACTCCTGTACCTAGATACTCCTCAGCAGGTATCCCAATAATTGAAGTTCATTCTTACTCAGCGTCCTATATAGAAGAGTGGCCAGACTTGCTGGTACAGTAACTCAAGCTAAATTGAGACAAGCTGCTTTCTAGGACTATATTTTTAAACTACTCACATCGCCGAATATCGATACAGACGGCGGCAATTTTTATTTATTTATTTATTTGACAAATCTGAGAGATATTTTTCCTAAAATCCTTAAGACTGAGCCTTTTCAGTCAAAATTTGAGACTTTTTGCGAGGAAAAAACAGCGCAAATCGCAGCCACGTCATCAAAAAATATTCACTGCTTGCTATACCCATACAACGAGCTTAATTGATTTGAAATCCAACACTGACCAGGGAAAATATTTAGCTCCCAATTCTGTTCTAACTCAAAGTTCAACTCTAGATTTATCATAGCACTACTGACCTATTAGATTTAAAGGTTTATGTCACGCTTTTGTTATCACTCAAATGCAATTGAAATCTTGATTGCATGGCCATGGAGGTTAATTCATCCAAGACGAGCAGTACTAAATATCGAGTAGATTCAGTGTGATGAATTGCATCAGATATTGAGCGTACCTTGTCAAACACACTCATTCAGTAACGTTTATTCACAACAAGAAGACTGTTTGTAAAGTAAATCATGTTTTTATAGCTCAAGCTAACTATCACCGCCTGCCGAGAAGACATCGAATGGACGTGCTGGAACGGCGACTGCATCAACAGGAGTCTTCGGTGTGACACCAATCAAGACTGTGGGGACGAGTCAGACGAAATTGATTGTTTCCAATTTGAGCTCCCTCTCGGATACAATGCACAGAATTTTCCACCATCAAAAGACAAAGATGTGTTTACGCCAACGATTTACATCCGCTTGACAAAGGTGAAAAAATTGGACTTGACCTCATTCTCGCTTATCATTGATTTCAAAGCCTACATTTGGTGGTCAGACCCGCGAATCAAGATGCACTTCCTCACAGCTACTTCACAGGAAGTTGACATAGCCCCATACTTGTGGCTGCCTGACTTCGTTCTGGAAGACGAGTTTGGCAGCATGGTGCACGTCGTCGAGTACGAGAAGAAGCTCAGCGTCGAAGAGAAAGGGCCCCGGCAGAAGAACATACCTTCACACCATTCTGAAGGTATTAAAATTTGGGCGAGAAGATTTAAGTAATGGGAATGGGGTGGACTCACATTGTTTTGGTCAAAAGAAAAATTTCCCGCCTATATATTCCATTTAAGTCTTCGATTTCACACAAACCTGATAGAATTCAGGTAATCCTGACGGTTCTAGTAAGTAATCCAGATAGAACACCATAAAAATCAAATTTCTCTACCCATGAATTTATCATACCTTTTACGAGTATATGAAACGGGAATTACAGTATTTCAGTTTAAATCTTCTGATATCTTTCGAAATATTTTTACAGGTCATTGCATCAAAAGATTTGTCGCACAAGAATAGGAATCTCAAACGGTCGAGCCATATCTAGTCAATTCCAGTCGGAGTGTTTTTCCGTTATTTCAGTGAACGTTGGCCTGTTTTCTATTATTTTGAATGCTAGACTTGAGAAAAGTATTAGGTAGAGAGGAATCAATCTGACTCAAAATTTGACTGATTTCGAAGTTATGTTTTCCTGGGGCCGGGGGCGTTCAGAGCAACCAGCGTCTTATAACAATGATAATGAACCAGTCATGTTCCGGAATCTAAATCCGTAGATTAATTTTCTCATCAGCTTACTAGCGAAGATATTAGATTCTGGCAGCTTAAATATTTCTCAAAACTATATTACTTTGACTCATATACGATAGAGGATAGTACTGAAATTGTTCGCAAGCTCTCAAGCTTCTGAACTCCTCCGGAAGGCTTGAATGATTTGAAATGATTCTGATGGCACAAAGAGTTAAGACTTATTCTAAAGCCGCCAATTTCTTTATGGGGCAATGAAATCGAACAGCTTTAGCTGCATGTATGATAATAATCGCCTATTTCAACTAAATATCCATCGAATATTGCAGAAATATTCGAACATGAAAGTTAATCTGAAAATGACTGAACTCCCAATTCCAGGTAGCCTCTCACTGAGCTGCCCCACTATTTCAAGTAGCCTCCCACTGGGTAGTATCAAAATTTCAGGTAGCCTCCTACGGAACTACTTCACAATAATAATCTAGGTAACATCTCACTGAACCGTCTGATAATTCCAGGTAGGCTCCCACTGAAGAGCAATCCAATTTCAGGTGACAGCTTCTATAGAAGCCTACAATTTCTGATGGTTTTGCCCTGAAATGCCTCACAATTTCAGACGATTTCTACGCGGGGTCTGGCATCACCTTGCTCCTCATCACAAAGCTTGGGGCTACCTTTAGCTGCAGCTTCGACCTCAAGTTTTATCCATTCGATGTGCAAACTTGCGCCGTTATCCTTAAAATGACAAATGTACCTCAGATCTCATTGAAAGAGGTTAGTAAATAGTCAATGAGCAGTAAGTATCTCAGCGGTAAATGGTAGTAAAGGGCTTAGGGAGAACAGTGCAGGGAGAGAGGGCAGCAAATGGCTCAGTCAGAGAGGATGGTAAAATGCCCAGTCAGAGAGGGCAGGACATGTCCCAGTCAGAGAGGGTAGTATATGGCCCAGTCAGAGAGGGCAGTTTATGGCCCAGTCAGAAAGGGCAGTAAAATGGCCCAGTGAGAGAGGGCGGTAAATAACCCAGTCAGAGAGGGTATAGTAAATGTCCGAGTCAGAGAAGGCAGTTAGTAGCAGTAAGAGAGGGCAGTCAAAAGCTCAACTAATGAGATCTATAAACTTTAAACCATACAGTATCTTAGAAAACCTTCCCTTTTCAAAAAGTTGACATTAGCTATCAAAAGGAGTGCACTGAGCCGAAGATTCATCTTTTTTGTAAAATTTTTGCATTAAAATACATGCAGCATGGTTACATTTGATTTCCATCTGTATACTAAACAGGCTTCAGTGCATTAATCGTGTAATGTATATTACCATACATTAACCATTGAGTCTCAAGTCAAACTCTCTCAAAATATGAAAACTATAACTTGCTTTTTAGTGCGTAAAAGGACCTTCGATTGCATTGAAATCTCGGAAGCTCTTTGTCATCCAATGCGGAAACTGTTCTCTTGAATGCAATGCTTGTAAAACATTGTTTTAAAATGGAAGGAAATCATTTAGTATATCAAGTCATGGGAGAAATCATAAGTGTGTCTGACGAAGTCTGTGAAAAGTAAATGCTCATGCACTCATAAGTCATTTGAGATCAACTACGACCAATTACAAAAGCAGACTCTGCAATTAAAACTGAGCTCTCAACATATCTTGTCTTTGAGACACTTTGAGGTAGAAACCACCCCACTTAAGAACCTAAATCTTAAGGACCTTCAGAAACCTAGAAGTTAAGGCATTGCTTGCGTCAACTGCCTCTAACAACACGTGAGAGAAGCTGACAGACCAATCTGGAAAATCTGGTTTCATGACTTGATATCACTGTTGTTAAAGTGACTTCTCTGTGATCACAGTCAATTGTTTCGTTGCTTTGTAATGCAGAATAAGTGCAACAATAATATTCATTGCTGCAGCCATTCCACAGTATTTGTCCAAATGTCTTCCGAGAACAACAGAAGAATATAAGAACCAAAGACTTGATGTTCGCCGAGCGGGTAGTAAAATTGCGGAGTTGAAGTAAAATCTTAAAATAACTGAATTAGTATTAGGTGTGTAAGTTTAATTTTTGCTAACAGCAAAAGAGGCGTTCCGAAGAAAGGTAGAGGAACATCCTGCGATGTAGGTGTACTAGGTGCCGAAAAACAGGGCAGCAGCCAACCTAACCTATTCTATTTAGGCGTGAAGAAAGCCTACCTAACCTTTAACCTCGGACCTCACACATTTTATACGTGTGTACTGATTGTCATCAGTATAATAATTGTATTTCCCTGATAGATATAATTGAATTTCTAAAACGAAATAAGGTATTTTCTGAAACAGGATGAAGAAAACTGGTTTTCTTAATCGAACTTGTCGTCGAACTCAACAATTAAGAAAAAGGGATTCGGAAAAAATGTGGGCTAATATACTAAAAAGAATACGAGTAAACTTAAATTAACAGAAGCTGCTAAAGGATACTATGAATTTACTCATATTTGGTGGGCAGGGTAATAAGGAGGCAATGCTGTTCGATGGGCAGCGGCATCTGCTTGAATACAGCCTCGTTACACTGAACCTGTCATTGCACAACCACCAGGTCGAATCGCCTCGCCTCAAGGTGAGCTGTGTAGAAAGGTTAGAATTCATTATAAGCTGGGTTTTACGATTTTTTTAGTTTTATATTTCTGAAAGTGTTTTAGCTAATGGAGTCTCGAAGCTTCGGGCGTTAAGAGGTTCGATTTCTTCAAGTTTTAGCGGCCATATCATTATTTCGACAGAGCGGAAGTACTTTTAGAAACATCATTTCAGAACTCATTTTCTTCGGAGATTGGTAAGAGAAGTTTTACTGTCTAAACAATTACTCTCTTCCCCTCCCAAATCTGCTTTTCGCTCTCATGCAGAGTTGTGACCTTCCAGTTCAGCTAGACGATTTCAAAGTAATTTCTTCTACATCCGGTGCAATCGTCGCATTCTAGAATCCCTGTTCATTTTAAAATATAAACATATCTTGAACAAATACTATTAAACATTTAAATACTGGCCAATTCTAAATTAACTGGGACAAATGTTGATCCGCGTAAGCTATTGTTCACATATCGTCACGTTCGAGATGCTACTGAATTTTGAAAAGTATTCGTCGATTCTGGATGCTTGAGGACCGTTATAGTTGAATACTGATGAGTAAATTTAAAACGAACTCGAAAAGTGGGGTATGGGGAAAACGAGTGGAATCACTGGCTACACAAGCAAAAGTTGAAGCCTGGTACAATTGGCTAGATGTATGCGATCAGACTTTGGCGCGAAGTGAAATTTTCATGTATTCTTTTGACTTGATCCTAGTATAACAAACTTCATGAATCTATGCCAGTAAAATTCTACGTGATTGATAAATTGAAATTCCTTTACCTTCTAGTTACTATTAGTGTTCAAGAACCAGTACACGTACTACATAGGGAACGCCTTCGTGCCAAGCTTGCTGGTGGTGCTCGTTTGTTACTACGTCTTCTACTTCGACCTCAACGATTTCCAGGTGACTCCAGGCCCTCCCAGACCCAAAAAAATCTCCACAGACTCAATAATTTAGTTTTTGTGGGTGCTGGCTACAAAAATCAACCGCACGAATTGTACAAAAGCGTGATATATATTAAACATTATGACATTATCATTCAAATAACATTATTATTTTAATATTTTATTGTGAATTTGAAACCGAACATGCAGATAACTATCAATTTTTCATCAAGTGAAAGCATAAAAAAGTTGCACCTGAAAATTTGGAAGGCCTAACCACATGAGGCATAGGACAATCTACATTTCCTTTGTTTAAGCAGAAATCAATTGTACGAATAAAGAGAGCAATTTATCAATTAAGCGTTATGTTAATTTGCTGTTGAATTCTAGATTCGTCGAAAGAGTTCGAGTGAGAGAAAATTGTAAAACATTCCAATATCTGAATTTCACGTGATGAGGACAGAATATTAGGAAAGTGTCTCCTGGCGCACCTTGATGTTTTTTCAATTACACGAGCATGCTTGTCGAAGCAAAAAACGCAAGCAAGTTTCTCGGAAGCATGTTTTTTTATGCTGATATAAGCTTCTTCCCTCGTAAAAATAGTGAAGCTTCGACGTTTTGAACTACACGAGGCAATACATTTCAGTACTCAATGAAAAATGTTTAAAACTGACAAAGAAATATGTTCTTGGTCAATTGTTGTAGAAATGAGTTCAGCTGCGCTTGTTAGGTTGAGACCTTAGTCTCAAATTGTGGTAATTCATTACTCACCGGCCTAATAAAATATGATTTATGGAATACTACATTTGACGAATCAATGGTAAGGTGTGCATTAATCAGCGATTACTGTACAATTATTGTGTTGGGGTGCGATATGTTTTCATCAGTAACACTCATGTTCTTCTTTAATATTCTTTCATGGGAAGTGTACTTCCATTAACTAGGTTTTCTATCAAAAAATTTTTTCAGCAGAAACATTTTTATACATGTAGTAGTAGCAGGAAGAGAACCGTTCAAGAGGCATGAGCAAGCTATTCATACATACGGTTTCAAAATTTGTGAGTGAATTTCTGAGAAGAAACGCACTGCCCGTAGAAGCTTAATAGCTCGTCAATTAACAACACGACAAGTGGAATGGCGTGTAAAGCAAGCGTGAGACATCGTTGGTCCAGCTGTTAGCTGTTTATGTTAGCTCGAATCAAATGAAATGACAACTTCAAATAGTGAAACGGAATTCAGTAATACGATAGAATTTTCCCTAAGGAAAGTCAAAGTAATGCTCTCAGAAATAGGGACATATGATCATTGTATTCCCACAAAAGCTACTAGATTTATCTTTTTTGCTGCCACATTTATTAGATTTAGCTTTTTACAGTAAAATTATAACCATAAACACTACTCTGGATATGGCTATTCGTTACGCCTCAGGCAGCAACACCAGGGTTGTTGAGCGCCGAGTGGTCTTCTTAAAATTAAATATTCATTGGATGTAAATCCAACTATAGAATTTTCGTCGAAAAATAAAAAGTCACTTATGCAACCCAGATGCAGATATCAGTAAAACACATGGAGTAGCTTTTGTCCTGAATAAAATATTTGCTAGTACCGTGACTGACAAGAGGGACGAGGTCATGGGAGCTCTATGAGTTGCAGAGCAGCCTTTTATACTGTATATCATTCAGCATGCATGGTTCAAATACACCTACAAATACACCTTAACTGAAGCTTCCAATTCTGTTTTTAATTTAGAATTTGGTTATGTTCTCAGAGAAATGGCTTCATGCTGAGCTGAATCGGGAGAAGTGAATTTACTAATGCTAATAAAAAAGTCTTCATGAAATGTATTTGAAATATGAATAGAAGATACATTTTTGAGTCCCTACCGTATCTTCGCATGATAGTAACTCCCAGGCGTCTCATTCTTAAATATTTTCTATGAGTTTCTCTAACAAGCATGCTCAACCAGAATACCCAGACATGCGGTGATAAATAAATCAGAATGAACTTTCTTGAAGTTAGCGATTATGAAACAGGACTACATCATGCATTCCGAGTCACCTCACGCTTTGCGTGTCTCCAGGATCGCATCATGGTGTCGCTGACGTCGCTGCTAGTGTTGGTGTCCCTGTTCTCTCAGACGACGGAGGCCATCCCAAAGACGTCGTACATTAAACTCATCGATGTCTGGTTCATGACTTTCATCGCCTTTGATTTCTGCGTAATTTCTGTGGTCGTTTTCATCGAGTACAATCGCATCAAAGAATCCAAAACTAATAAGGTCCGTCCTCAACGCATCACCAGCTCTGCTGAACAGTCTGTTGGGCAGAAATTTGTGCAGATGGTGGGGAAGAATCCTTCGGAGCTGGATACTCAAGGCCTATTCCCTCAGGGTTGGTTGGCTAGGCTGAATGAGGAAAGGAAAGACGAGGTGCTCCAAGAAATGAAACCCAAATTCAATTGCTCGTATCTGGTTTCTATCAATGAAGTTTCCAAGTGGACGTTTCCTGCCATTTACATCATTTTCATATTAATTTTCACGAATTTTGCAGTTCAAAACCTTTCTTAAAGATTATTTTAAGAAATATGCTTGTTCAATTGATGGAAATTCTGCTTTTTTAGAACCTACCTGAAGGTTAGAAGCTCTCTGTTTAAATAGTGACTTATAACGCAAAATATTTGAAAAAATAACTGGTCGGTATTGATCCAAAAATTTCAAATCGAAGAATATGTCGGAGGAATAAGCATTCATTTTGCGGTCAGGAAACATGGATGTTGAATAGCTATTCATGGATAGCCAAATTTCACGAAAATGTAAAATTTCCCTCGTGAATTTATAAGGAAGTTCATTTTTTTAGATCCACATGATAAACAGAGCTTCCCCCTATTTGCCTCTCGATTTGACTGAGAAATTCTATTATAGATACAATATTGTAGTCAAATTCTCTTATCTCACAGGGCTCAACACGGACAGGTAAAATATTTCCCTTCTTGTGTTCGGTGTTAAACTTGGGAAAATTCAGGGTTCACTTAAAAGCAGAACAGAGCTAAAAACACTTCCACACGTCTCGACACACTGTGTTCAACTAGTACAGAATAACAAACAAATAAGCCCCAAAAGTCCGGTGCCGACACCAGATCTCTGAATTTCCATCTGGAACCAAAAAAGTTGTTCATGAATGGTATATTACTTATACCAACATCAACCAAGTCGTCTGTAGATGTTAGAATATGATGTGTAAAATAGTCACTGAATTCTACATGTAGTTAAGTAAATTTTAGTAAATAGTTAAGAGTATATATAGGTATATTGTGTGTGTAATGTTTGTGATATCATTATTCTTTATAGCGATTTATTCCAAGGGTAAGTTATTAATCCCATATACTTGTTAAATATCGATATTCATGAAATGAAACTCTACGCTATCTAACTGAATAATATTTTGTAAATGGTGCGATCAATGTGTATGAATGTCATTTGTTCACACGCTGAATATTAAACGCTCTTTAAATCATAAATCTGTTCGTAACCGATAGTTTCTATGAAACATTGTTTAAATTAACTAAGGTAGGTTTTTAAACCTTATAAATGATCCCAACTTGCTCGCAGTATGAAATCAAAAACGCGTGCTGAAGAATAAATTTAAAAGCTTCCTTCCTTCTGATAATGCAGAGTCATGTCCGTTGAGCGGGAGTAGTCATCTGGTCATACTCAGGTTGACCTTATGAATAGCGCTGCTTCGAATGGAGGATGTTTCATTCATCTCGACGATGAAGACCTTTAGTCTTCAAATGACACATTGGCTTTTGCGAGTAGGGTATTTTATCCACGAATGAAACATTTCTGATGTGAAGTATTTCATCCTAGAGTGCTTTGATCATGGAGAGCACTTCATTCAAGAAGGGTACTTCCCCCGTGAATGGTATATCATCAAAAAAGACTTTCGCTTTGATGAGCAAAGAATTTACTCCTGAAATGAACACTTCCTCATAAAAGAGTTGTTCATCCAAGCACATTTTCTCTATGAAGAGTACGAGTATCTCATATGAGAATACTTCCCTCCTGTAATGAGCATTTTCTCTTTGGAAAATGTTCTTTTCACTTGGAACACTAGTATACATGCTTCGCAAATTTCTGTAAATAAATACTAGCTCTTTGATAAGTTCTCAAGAAACTGCGCGTGCGAGAGAAGGCAAAAAATTCGCCCTCTGCACAAGAGGCAAAACAAAATTTACCTCATAGTGAAAGCGAACCGTATGCACTGCCAAGTCGTATACCAAGGAGGTTCAATAGAATGGAGGCGGCATCGCTATCTTTTGCCAGTCAAACGAGTGAAGCCATTTTTGCCGTCCCAAGCCCCGCCCACCCGGCATTTGGTCCTAGTGTGGAGGTGGTGTGGCAGTGGAGGGGTAGCACCACCTCCAACATCAAGAACTGAACACCGTTTGCAATTCATGAAATTTCTGTACGTACACGGGAAAACTTACGTCTGAATCTTTTTTGAAAGTAACTGTACATGTGTATAATGCATGAGCTCGGCATATGGAGAAAGTAGTCCTTGAACGCAGCATGGATAAGCTGCACCCTTCCACGTCGAGTGCCACTTGCGAACTGAGCCCCATCTCCGTGTGTGTGCCCGTATACCCTACAGATACCGAAAATTGGTTTCACTTTAGAGCGCTGATACCGCCTCCATTCCATTAAACCTCCTTTTCGTATGCACTGCCATCTCTCGTGTGTTGAATACTTTATTCGCGGTGAACACAAACGTAGTCTCAAAATAAACCAATCTAACGTTAGGACAACACACTAACATCATATTTCATTGAACTATGTATCTAGTTAGTTAATGTAAAAAAAATGTTAGAAAATCACAAAGTAGCGCGCTTTGAATCCACTCAAGAACAATAAATGAGTTGGAGAGCAATAAATTGTCAAATTACTTATGTTAGTTTTATTTTACCCAGAATTCGTTGCTCGTTGATGCTGCAAAAATTGAAATTGAGGACTTTCTATCGCGCAATCTCGTCATCCAGTCGAAATTGAGAAGAAAGTGGAACTAGTGAAGGTAACGGCAAAGACTTAATACTCTGTTACTCATATGTGCAGTACTTGTGAAAGGCTGAAAATATATCATTTTCCATCAGCAAACTTTAGACTATATAAAACTTCTTAAGTCAGTGAAGATGGTGCAGAATGTAGTACGCAAACTGAGTGCCCCTAACAATTTAGTTTTTTGAACGATGGTTACTGATACATTTTTTTGCTTTTGTCTCATGAAGTTTTTGTTTATACCATTCTTTTTTTAATTATGTATTACATTATATGTTTAGGTAAGCTTCCCTAACCCCTACAAAAAAGAGCGTATCGAAGAGAGGAAGGAGGAAAGCACCATTTAGTATAGAGATAAGGGAATGCGGAATCTATGCAAAAGGGAATGAAAACCGTAAATTGAGAAGGAAGTTCTTGAAACAAGACACAGGACAGCAGTGAACAGAAAAAAGGTGTTTTTTAACATAATAAAAAACATTTCAACAAAAAAAGGCCTACCTAACTCTCAGCTCAGGCTCTCATACGTTTTTCCCCTGGGAGTGCTAATTTCCATAGATACAACAATTGTATCCCCCTGAGGATTTTATTTGAGTACCCTCCTATGACTTATCCATAAGTTGTCTATACAAATAAACACCGAGACCGAATCATAAGATGTATTAGGTTGACAAAAAAACTTCGGCAAGCCCAATACATGAGTATTGGACAGTCAAAGAGTAAGTATAATTTTCGGGAAGACCTTGAATTTTTGTTCAATCAATTTAATTAGAAAATTTTGTTTTAAATAACTGAGCTGTAACAAAGAAAATCTAAGTAACAATAGCACAGATGACAGAAACGAACTGAGCGAATACAACTTTATTGAGATTAACACACATTCGAGGAAATAAAATACGGCTAATAGAAAATAAGGGATCTCTGGCACACCATGTCAGCGCCCTCAGAAGCTCCAGTGCCCGAGACTATTGTCGGAAAGAAAGAAAACCAATCATTTTAGACGTAGGAATAATAACTTCTATTTCATTGAAGCCCCGTCAACGGCTATCACAGACCACAGCATATCGATTGGTAATGAACTACGCGCAAGATTTCGTAAAATCGATCGCTGCTCGGAGTAAAATCGACTAATTCGCTGCTGGCTGATGGTATTTCTTTCAGTGTACGATGCTGATTCTGAAGTTAAGCATCGATCTCTGCCGAGCGTCGACGCTGCTCATCGCAAGCCTCGGTTCACTCCGTTAGTCAGTGCTGATCAGAAGTGAATCGATGAAGAAATCACTGGCGATTCGATCGATATAGCGGACACTCCTGTTATGTACCTTAGTACATAGCTGCGAAACTCCACCACCAAAAGAGTGAGAACGGTAGAACGTAGACCTTACGCGTGGTCGGTTCGTAATAAATCACGACGACGATAACAAACAGCTAGCTAAGCGAACCCACAGCTTCGGAGAAGCGTACCCTCAGCTTTGGAGGAAAGGCGACGCCTGCGTGCCAGCAGCCGCACCGAGCAACGGGCGAAAGATGCCTTATCAGAGCCAAATTCCTCAGGCTTGCCTGGCACCATAATAACACCGCAATGAAAAGCTGAATACTCTCATGAAGCAGCAGCCCGTCGACGGTTGAGGGCTCCCGACGGCAGCGGCAGCTCTACAACAGCGCGGCTTCTATTTAGGCGTGTGTCAATGGTTAGATAGCATTCATTCTATTACGAGAATTCGTCTCGTAAGGGTCTTTTTAGTGCCACCTTTTGACTTGATAATTTGAACTCAACCGGCACTCTGAGTGAGTTTATGTGATTCCTGTGTAATTTAATACTGACGGATTCAATTTAACGTAAATACGAGACCCTTTTATTGTCATCGTCACCGCTGCTACCTCCGAGGTCACGTAACAAACAATGCTCATTTATTTTCTCATCCATGCTTTGCTAGTCCTCATTAATCCCTTTTCATATGTGTTCATCCTTCATTAAACATTAAATGTATGGCCATACTGAGATGTGTTTAAATATAACCAATACCGCTGAAAAACTGACGATTTGAAGGTCAACCTTGAAAACGACCATTAAGTAGGACAAACAGTGTATTTGAATAAAAAAACGACGATCACTACAAATGGTGGCAGCAAAATGAGATTAAAGTCTATTTTTAGAACTATTATTTAATCTTGCCGTGCTCACGATCCATAAGAGATCGCTTATCCACGCTACTAAAATAAAAATAAAAACTTACCGCGATTGGCCAAACTTAAACTTATATTTTAATTGTTCATTAGAAAATTCATCTCATTCATCATTGTACCCATTCATATGATTTGCGTCATTGTATTGATTTATTTCTATATTTTGTGCAAATTTATGTCATTGTTTCCAACTTGATACTTTTTTACCCATTTTGTTATCCAATTCAATCCATCTGATCTATTTGAAATAAGACTAATATGCCTATTCGATCCCTATTTCCTATTGTTTTGTCTATTGTGAACCCATTTTGCATTGCTATTATTGATTTATGACAATTATTTGTGCGTGTCAAATTCTTCATAGACGTCTTGTCATGTTAATTCTGATTCATTTACGTCCGTGTATTTGAAAACATATTGTACGAAACATTTAATTTGAAACCATGGAAGGTAATAATAACGATAACGTAAATAATAGTAATATTATAACTATGAACCATGCGCTCGAGCTTCCCAAATTTAACGGAGAGGGTTGTGTAACTTCCTTTTTAAAGCATTTCCAAACTAGAGTGGACATATTTACTAATGACTGAAATGTGCAATGCCGTGATCTTAAGAATGCATTGACTGGAAAAGCTTGGGATTCATACGTTCCTAAATCTGATCAATTAATTACTTCAGATGATGTGAAAAATTGGCTGGTGTCAGTGTACAAAGGTGCTACAAATTACAGAAAATCAGTGCATAAAATCCTATTTAATTAGCACCAAGAAAATGATGAATCTGTTAATGCTTATGCAACCCGAGTTTTAACTAGTTGGAAAGACGCATTTGGCCAGGAATGGCATAACGAAGATGACAAAGCGCAAAATATTCTGATACCCACTCTAATAAAAGATATGAATCCTAAGATCAGTGAGAAGTTGCCACATGATTTTGATCCTGAAACAATTACAAAACTCTTGGATAAACCGAAATCTATTGAGGAATCTCTTCTCGAGGAGAAAGCTGCTCAGAGTAGGAAGAAGCATGTCCACAAAAGTGATGTAGTGCTTGAGAAACATTGCAAGCAGTACTATCCCCCTCAAAAGCGAACCTATCAACCCCCGAACCCTCACAAATGGTCGAGTGCTTCTCAAGGGAACACCCGCTACTCTGGGAGCAATTATAAACGCAAATTCCATGACCGTGAAAATCAGAATGGTAACGTTGCTGCCGTTAAGTCAAAAAACTTCCAAAGCAATCGAAATGCATTTCCCCCGTAATTACTTTGAATATTAAAAGAAAAAAATATTCCACTTTCGTTGACTCTGGCTCTTCCGTTACTCTCATAAAATCTAGAGTTATTGACAAATTATTTCAAAACCCTCTCCGAATCAAGCGATGCACAAAAATTCTTTGCTCGGTAAACGGAGATAATCTCCACACGCTAGGCACGGTCGATCTTAAGTTTAACTTAGGAAATTTAGATTGCTCTCATGCCGCAATAATTGCTGAGGACTCATTTTTCCTTGGTGCCGTGCTGTAAGGACTGGACTTCCTTAAGAGGTTCAGCGTTGAAAAAAAATGCGGTCAATACGAGAACTGCCATGTAAAAATCAACGACAGAATTTACCCTTTTCAACACGTTGGTGCCTCTAATTCTATCATCTTTGTAAAGCAATCAGAGGACGAATCTTTCAGTGTAGCAAGAATGCCCAATGATCTAACTCTACAAGGCGGCACTTTATGCCATATGCATTTAAGGATGCCCGGGCACATGAATGGAAGGGAAAACAGTCGTGATTGAACAAAGTGTAACCTGCAAGGGAATAGCAGTACCTCGTACCCTAGCTACTGTCCGAGATGGCACTTTGCCTGTAGTTTTCGTAAATTATAACGACAAAAATGTTCTTCTTGTACCTAAAAATAAAATTTGTGCTGTCTTAGACGTTGCTATTGAAGAGCCTGACTTGAACGAAAATAACAGCAGTGCTGTGACGCCACTTGACGACGCTGACGCTGTGGCAGCTGTACACAACTGTAAACAAACGGTAGAGGCTGCGAGCCACTCTGACCAGAATGCTGGCCGACAGAATGTGAACAGCAGACTCTTGCCTGACGCAGAGAGACGCATAGAACCTTTATTCAATGAAATGATTGACAATGTAGACTTATCTCATTTAAATTTAGAACAGAAAACTACGCTTGTAAAATTGACAAACAAGCATAGAGATTCATTTGCTGTTGGTGATGAAATTGGACTTGCATGTAATGTCTTGCATAAATTAGACGTTCAAGGACGTAGTCCGATAAATACGCCTCAGTATCGTATCGATGTGACAAAGCAATTAGTCGAAGAACATGTTCAAGAAATGCTAAATCAAGGCGTTATCGAGCCTAGTTTCTCACCATGGTCCTCACCTATCTTGACTGTTCACAAAAGCGATGGCAAACATCGAATCGTTGTGGACTTTCGTTTTATCAATAAAATTTGTAAGAAAAACGTATTTCCCATCCCAAACATGACAGAAACGTTAGAGAGTTTGAAAGACTCTAATTTATTTACCACTCCTGACATGAAATCGTCTTTCCATCATATTGCATTGTCTCCTGAAAATAGAGATATTACCGCTTTCAAAACCTCCTCAAGGAGTTACAGATATTTGCGATCTCCTCAAGGCTTGATAACATCTGCTGCAGCCCTTCAAAGAGCTGTTAACATGGCATTTGCTCCCTTCATTTCAAAATTTCTGTTCTGTTACGCGGATGATATCATAATCTACTCGTGCAAATTTGAAAGCCACGTTGAGCACTTAGAAAAAGCCTTGGCACAACTGCTGCTTCAGGATTCAAATTAAATTTGAAAAAATGCCAATTTGCGTCAAACTCGGTAACCTTTCTTGGAATTCGAGTTAGCTCTTAAGGATTGACCCCTAGATCAGAAAAAGTTCGAGCTTTAGCAGATGTTGCAAGACCTAGAAGTGTTAAAGAGGTCAAAAGATTCCTTGGTGCTACAGGATTCTTTCGTAAATTTATTGAGAATTACGCACGTATCGCAGCACCATTGACTGAACTCACAAAAAAGACGAATACTTTCAAATGGACTGACGTTCATCAAAGAGCTTTCGATGACTTGAAAGACAAACATGTTTCAGCTCAAATTCTCAAGTTTCCTGACTTCCAGAAAGAATTTGTTCTGCACACTGACGCTTCTGGTGTGGCAATTGGTGGAGCATTACTTCAGGTACATGATGGTGTTGAACTGCCCGTTGCTTATTACAGTAGAAAGTTAAAAGGCAATGAACTTAAGGATTCAGCAACAGAACTTGAAGCTCTCGCAATTCATCACTCTATCAAACATTATGACGCATATCTGTATCTAAATGAATTTGTAGCTGTGACTGACCATCGACCTTCGACGTTTATCTTTGCTAATATGACAGGTAATCACCATATTTCCAGGTGGGCGTTGCTCCTGCTGGAATATAACTTTTCGGTTTGATACAAACCAGGATCGCAGCACCACCTGCCAGACTACCTGTCTCGATCTGAAAGAACCGTCAATGCTATTGTTGATGCTGACCAGCCAAACTGTAGTAATAAGAGTAACCCTAAATATAATACTAATGCTCCTGTTAGAATTAGGCCTTGTTCTTGTAATTATAAAGCGACAGGTGTCTCTGTCAAAGATGCGCGCTCCCAGCCCACGTCCAGTGAGCGTGAAAGAGAGGTTACTGTGGAGGCCGAGAATTTAAGCTTGGATGACATTGTCTCAGAACAAGATATGGACCCCTGTAATCAGTGGTGGGCACGATAACGAAAAAACGTTATCGCGATAACCGATAAATCGATAACGAAAACCTTATCGGCGATAACCGATAATCGATAATTGCCGAAAAATTTATCGCCGATAATCGATCACCGATAAATCGATAAATCCAAAATTCCGATAATTTCGATGACGATATTGGTATTTTGAATAAATAACAAATCGAAATGTTTTTTTTAATCTTTATCTTAGAAAACAGAAAAATCTTAGGAAAAATAGAAGTCTTTGAAAACTTTTAGAAAAAATAATGAATGTTTATCCTGTCTACTAATAAAAACTGCAGTTTGAAGTAAAATAACTAAATTTAGAGGAGGTTCTGCAGCATGTTCCTCTTCATAAACATAAGAATGTTGAAGTTTTCATCAGAGAGGCAGCTCCTCTTGGCCTAGAGGATGTCCTTTCCAAGGGAGAACAAACGCTCCACCGCAGCGCTGCTCGGCATCGCCGTGTTGTACCTCAAAAAGAGGTCGATGAGGACCTTCTCGCTGTTGAAGGGAGGATCTGCCAGACTTTCAGCCCCTTTGGCCTGCAGCCACACATGCACAATTTGAGCGGCCTTGGACTTAGTAGACCTGTTATGACCCCCAGTGTCATCCTCCTCATCACAAATGCTGGCGTAGTAGTCATACGTCTCCATGTCATCGCTGCTGCTGGCGGTTTTCAGGTCAGGAACTCCTCCACCTTCCTCTCCATCAGGGACTTGACCTCTGACACTATAACACGTACACCATAACACGTACACCTTATTACACCTTAACACGTACATCCTACACGTATAGTTCCTGTCCCGAACTCGTCCCGCCCCGTCATGTCGAATGCCAGCGGAAAAACTGAAATTATCGATTATCGATAGTTTGGAACCAAAAGTATCGGCGATACCGATAAATCGATAACTCGGGGAAAAAATTATCGGATAACCGACAACCCGAAATCGTTATCGCGATAAACTATCGCGATAATTCATCGCGATAACGCCCAGCTTTGCCCCTATTGGTCTAGCGTCAGAAATGTGGTGAACAGTAATGATAAAGGTAACTTTAAGATTTCAAATATTGATGAGTATTTCATAGATGAGAATAACGTCCTTTGTAGGTTGTCTAGAAAGAAACGTAGAAACGGTAGAACTGATGTTCAAATTTTAATTCCTAAGTCGTTAGTTCAGGTAGCTTTAAAACTCAGCCATGACAATGACCTATCTGCACACATGAGCTTCTTGAGAACTCTTGATCGTGCTAGAGACAAGTTTTTCTGGACTAATCAGATCCGCGATGTAAAAGATTACGTCAAGAAATGTATTCCGTGCCAACGAAGACGATGACAAGGTTAATTCAAAGTTCCCCTAGGCAAATTCCCGGCAACTTCGGATCCCCTCGAAAGAGTTGCCGTTGACTTTGTAGATTGTAGATCATTTCACGCGCTTTGTAGATGCGTATCCTCTCCAAGACAAAACAGTCGATTCTGTTACCCAAGCTTTCACTCAGGACTTAGGGCAATTTTCTGCTCCTAGTACTATCGTCAGTGATCGAGGTAGCGAGTTCACGAACAAACTATTCCAAGACGTGTGCAAAAATTTGAATGTCAAATCTCAAACTACAACCGTTTATCATGCGATAGCAAACGGTTGTTGTGAAAGAATGAATGGCATCTTAAAAACTGCGATCTCCCATCTAGCTGCCGAGGATAGATTCAATTGGGATCAAACCGTCCCATTTGTAACGCTAGCCGTGAATACCTCCTATCAAACTGCCATTAGAGATACACCGTTTTTTCCTTTTCTTTGGACGTGATGCAAATCTACCTTACCATGAAATCTTTAAAGAACAATCAATAAATTATGCGTGCGATCAAGACTACGCAGTTCAAGTTTCACTTCGACTTTCAAAGGCTTTCTCGATCGTCCGTAAAAATTCTGAGGCAGCAAGAAAAACGTCGGCTCAAGTTGACAATCGCAATGCCCGGGAGAGTGATATCCAACCAGGAGAATTAGTCATGCTCCGGAATGAAACAGATCACACAGATGTTTACAGAGCCTGGCCGACGAGATTCAGAGGTCTTTATCGCATTTTTAGTCGACGCGAGAGTAATATCGTCATCAAAGGCTTTTACTCCGATCGTAAAAAACAAAATGTTAACCTTAACCGTGTTAAGCGAGCCTACCTGGACGACACTCTAGCTTTCGCTTTCAACAATGGCAGAGAAGTAGATGATCCCAAAGTACCGGAAATAAATGATGATTCTATTGTGCAGAACGAGTGTCGCGAAAAAGAAACTATACCTAGATATCCTCTGAGGAACAGGACTATGCGACGAACCTATGTATAATTTCACTTGCTCCACAGAAATGTTTCCGGAACCTCGACGTGATTACCTCATTTCATTCTCAACATACTATGTTTAATGTTAAGAATGCTTTCTAGTTATTTCCTTCGTGTTTGACTTTTCTTTCATGTTTCATATGTAGGATAAATGAATTGATTTAGAATTAATCAATCTCCTCAGCGAAATGCGAGTAGAATATTTTTTTTCTCTCTTATATGTCATGTTTAGTGTAATGTCATATTTTGATGTGCCAAATTATGTATTAGTCTTAATGATGCTGATTAGTTACGTAGAGAATTTTCTCGATGTCAAATTTGTTTCCCGTTCATATGTCCTTTCATAACTCCTTCACAGGAATGTGTGTCCCTGCATAAATTTTTTTTTTCATGAAATTAATGTTTCATTTGCTTTTCACAGACTATTCGAAGTGCTGTATGCTGTATCGTGTGCTTCGAATCATTTGAATTTCATTTTACCTTGCATTTATTCATTTAAATGTTAGTTATAATGTTCTTTTAATGGATTTCTTTGAGCCTATTGTGCGTTAGATTACTTTGATGTTAGTTGTATACCGTAGAATGATGATACACCAAATGTAAATGGCAGGAGAGAGATGGGGATGAGTAGACTGATCGGAAATAATTGCAATCTCAAAGAAATCCATGCAGAAAAACTTTACAATGTGCTGAAAATAACGCTGAACGGTTGTTTCAGCGACCCAAGATCTTCTATGACAGCAGACGACTGCGGCAGAGCACGGCATTCTGCAAGGGGCTCATCCACCGAGCTCTTCGGCTACACAAAGGCGGCTCTGTACTCTACGCTACCAGCTGTTCGGCAATGGCACAACAACACTCTACGCTCGTACTACACCCTTGTGGTTAAAGGTCTACTCCACAGCTGTCCTGGCGCGCACTACGACCGCAGAGCGTGACGCAATCTACGGACAACAGAGCTTCAGTCTGGAGGATGGTGCGTCTACTCGACGAGAATGTGACTCCCCCCGATCATAAATATCCGCGTGTCATGGATTCGACGTTGGCGAAAGAAAGTAGGAAGACACCGATGAACACCAAAATGTTCATGATAACTACGCGCAAGAGGTAGAATAAAAAGCTAATCGAGTGAACACTCGGTATTTATATTATTTGGGTGGTCTTAATCCCCAGATGTCTTTGGACATCTGAATATGGTCTCCGAAAGAACGTCAATAGCCACGAGAGAAGATCTTCGGTGGTGAACAGGAACGGACCTCCCGACGTCAATTGGGTGCTACCGTGTATTGAGGATCTTCGATGTGCGGGCGCTTACTCTTACTTGCGTTCTCCCCTTACTTCGCGCTTCTCGCAGTCTATATAAGGCGCTGTCACTATTCTGTCTGTGCTCAATCGTCTTCGCTCCTCGTCTGTGCCTCACCTGCCACGGACTAATAAAGCATTCACCCAAGATTACCTCCAGCGTTTCATTGGCCCGTACATTGTTTGGTGGCCAGTATTGTACAAATTCACGACACCGTGTGATACATTTCAAGCTAAAGAAGAGTGAAGAAATTCGAAGCTGCTCCTGTTCTGAAGATTTACAGTACTATCGAAGCCTTATCGATGACTGGCAACAGTAAAGACAACCATATTTGGCAGCCTCGCCCGTCGGTTCTTGTCCTGGGATTCAAAATTCCGTCCACGGCGCTGTTGGAATCCTACGCTCAACTTTCGGCTTGGATCGATACGGACTCTCCATTACGTACGCGTGTGTTGCTCTTCGACGCAGGTGAAGACCTCGAAATCGTGTTGGAAATCACCTTTGGAGGACCTGCCCCTACCACGAGTGATAAGTGCTAGAGCAACGGACTCAAAGTGTGCTAGTGCAACGGACAATAAGTGATACTCTAACTTAAACAAACTTTTGAAGTGTCACCTGCAATTACAACTACAACAGCTACAACGTAAACTACGTCTAAGTTTACGACATTGGCGGTTTTGCAGCGACGTCCCAGCCTCCAGTCCGACGTATTGAGTTAAGTATGGATTGTATCAGTATATTTCATCTGTGCGTGCGTGAGTGCAGCGCAGTAACAGAGTGAGCAGAGGTAGCTCTGTGTTTTTTTGCGGCTCATTTTTTGGAGTAGTTTTTTGCAACGGCCAAGGCTGCACTGCCTGTACTGTACAGCAACAGCTCAGTTGCCTTGAGACTTGAGAGCGAGAGAGTCTGAAAGACGTTCAGTCGGAGCCTTGTGGCAGTAAGACTGTGGAGCGCAGTTACGCGTATATTCAGTGCAGTAGCGGATTACCATTAAAGCATCAAAGGATTACCATATGACGTACGTCGGGTGGCCAAATTTCTTAAAGTGAGTTTAAACTTATTGTTGTAATTTGTATTGATGGTGAATTTAGAGTTCAGGTGATTTATTGATTAATATTGATGTAATGATGGTGATGTTTTTCCCTGTTTTTTGAGTTTTTTCGTGTAAATTTGGAGGCATGTATTATTAGAACGTGTATTATTAAGATTAGGAACGTGTATTATTAGAATTTATAAGTGTGTTCCTTGCCCATTGTGTTTTAACGGTGAGGTAAAAATTTGAATCTAAATATTTGTGTTAAAACACCTCATGTCGGATTCATCAGACTCGGGGGAATTCATACGATCAGATACGATAAATACTAGTCGCGGGAGAGTTAGTGTGCCGCGTTTTGGGGTCCAGAATATAGCAATGACAGATCCTCAAGCAATCGGGACCTCCGGTCCAAGCACTAGTGTTACGGATAGGACGCTATTAGCACGGGAGATAGCTGCTAGTATCCCTAGGGCAGTAACAATCCTGTCAAATGCAGAGATTCCTGTTTTTCGTGGAAGGAGACGAAGGGAGGATCCAGAATTCCTTGAAAATAAGAGCTGGCAAACACACGTAATGAATTTGAGAGCGTATATGTCTCTTCTGCCAGACGTCACTTCAGACGCCAGTAAAAAAGAGCTCCTTGTTCGGTCTGCCAACAAACAAGTAGGAGATTTTAATTCAATTGAAACTAAGTTATTCAACTCTGACCTGCACTATACTTTCGAGGAAGTGATTAAAATCTTGGATATTTATGTGTGCAGGGGTGAAAAGTCTATTCACGCCCTGGCATGCGATCTCAATCAGTTACAATTGATACGCAACGATGCTTTAGCAGCCCAGTTGGTAACTGCTTTTGCTAAAATACGTAAATTGTCAGAGCACCTGTTGAATTCAGCTTCGTTAGGCTGGCAGGGCCATCCGTATTACCAGGCTTGTGCAAATCAGGCAGAGTTGAAACGTTTCGTTGGAGACAGCATTGTTTACAGTTTGGCGTTAACGGTTTTGGCGCCTTAACTAGACGAATCCTTCTCGAAAAAAATTTTTGATAGTCAGTTCAGTACGTCTGAAAAGCTGCTGGCGCGTTTAGTAGCTACAGTTAGAAGTCAATCTGAGACGAAGAAAATCCTAGCCGT
The DNA here is from genome assembly GCA_030386875.1 of Morinoia aosen. Lineage (NCBI taxonomy): Eukaryota > Metazoa > Arthropoda > Malacostraca > Amphipoda > Talitridae > Morinoia > Morinoia aosen. Next base: position 11,210,305 of record CM059561.1, read on the forward strand.
TCAGTACCCGACGCGGTACGATAAAGAAAGCTATTTTGCAGATGTGACAGAGGGTCTTGAGGAAGGCGTTGAAGCGCAGGACTTTTTCAGGAGAGTGAAGTCTTTTACGGGAATTACGGAAATTACGGGAGTTACCGTAGGAATCGAGCAGCGGGACGTAGGACAACTCCTCGACCTTGGTTACGAAATCCTCGTGGAAGAGCGAGGGAATTTAGTGGCTATGTAGGAGATAGAGGAATAGGTTCAATGGAATGTAATACTGTGCGGACAGAGAGTAGTTCAAATCAGGCCCCAGGTCATTTTGCAGGAGTTAGAAAGCGAGGGTTCCCATTCTGCGATTCATGTTCTATGGTTGGTCATTTTGATTGTAGACCTCAAAGAGGCCAGAGTAAAACGAGAGGAAATGGCGGGCCAGCGTGTTTCGCTTGTGGAGGTCCACATTATGTGAGAAATTGTAAAGCTTCAGAAAATGAGGTGAAAAGCTATAAAGCATATCTTCGCGGTTACAATGCAAATAGAGGGAGTCAATCGCGTGGTAGACATGAGGTGCATTTTGCAGATTCCGAGCCAGATGCTCGAGATTTTTTATCGGAGGAATAAGAAGAGGACGTGAAGGGATAGGTAGCAGGGAGAACGAGATTGAGACCGAGAGTCAGAGCAATGCTCTCGTAAATCTTAAAGCTGTGGTCGAAATTCCAGATACATCCGAGACGATTAAATTTGAATGCTCCATTGAATCGTTGTTCAAGTGTGATAATAGGTACGGATTATTGCAAGACGAAGAGCTTGCGGATGATAATCAACAAAACCAAACAGTTGAGGCTTACTTCTCCACTAGTGTTGTGACGGGCAATTTCAAGAAAAAAGGCGCTGGACTAGTTGCTTTTCGTAAAGCTAGTAAACCTACGATAATTTTGAGCAGAAATGATCAGTATTTAAGCTCACTTCTAGATAGCGGTTCTAAAAAATGCTTCATTAGTTACAAGCAAATTAAGTGTCTGTGCCTTTTAAGGAATTAAAGTTGGACCCAGCAGTAAGAAGAGAAGCTGTGTTAGAAAGTATTGTAAACAGCGACTGTTTGTTGTCTGATGTAGTGGTTACCAGGGAGAGCAACAGAAGCAGTTACCGCACGTTAAGTAGTAACTGCAAAGAAGCAAAGAAAGTCGCGCTTGCGGTTGAGGCAAGGCCAGAAAAAAAGAGAGCTCTACTAGTAGTTCATTGCGCTGCGGCCGAGGTGCCGGGTACCTCAATGAAGTTGATATACGGGTTTGTTAAAAAGGCAGTACCCGGAGAGTATTTAATTTTGAAAAGAGGTTTTGAGAACGGAGCTCTTATAGCAGAATCGATTGTTCGAGTAGAAGAATACGGCGTGGTCCCGTCATGATTTTAAATGCGCAGGAAGACGCAATTTATTTCAGCAAAAATACTATGTTATGCAATTTGGAATTAATTGCAGCTGATGAGATCGAGAATGAAATTTATATTACTAGCGTTGAAACAGCACTTAGGGACGCTAATAATGTTGAGAGAAATTCTGACGCTATGTCGGATTCAATGCAGGTTGTCTGGGTTTGTGGTGGAATGAAGGCCATGGCTGAGAGGAGGCTTGAGTTGCAATCTGACGAGCGCTTCGGAGATCGAGTTCTTTCTAGTAGTGAGGTGTTGGAAGTACATTCAGGTAAGCAGGACGTACGTCGTCCTTTAACGAATGTTGATATTTCATGTTATGAAGAGGACATGCAGTTACCTTTGGTAAATTTATTAAATCAGTTTCGTGATGTAGTTACGCTAGAAGGGGAAACTATTGGGGTTACAAATGTTATGACGCACCGGATACAGTTGAAACCGGGTGCACCAGTTCTGAATTTAGCCCCATACAGAATACCTCATAAATATCAGGAGGAAGTTGTGAAAATTACTATTGATATGCTTTCACAGGGAATAATTGAGGAGTCGATGTTCGACTTTAATTTTCCAGTCATCGTTGTTAAAAAAAGAGCGGGGTGCTCCGCCCCGTCATTGACTTCAGGGCTCTTAATAAAATTTTGATGAAAGAGTCTTACCCTATACCCAGAATCGATGAAATACTATCGACTTTGGGAGGGAACGCATGGTTCACAAATTTATATTTGCGCTCCGCATTTCATCAGGTCGAATTAGACCAAGAGAGTCGGAAATTTACTACCTTTACTGTTGGTTGTCGGAAATACCATTACCGCCGTATCCTTTTCGGGTTGAGCACGAGTCCAAGCGTTTTCAGCGGGTGATGACCTCTGTTCTTGCGCCTATTCTAGGGAAAATGTCTTTCGTCTTCCTTGACGATATTTTGGTATATTCCAAGACTAAAAACCAGCACTTGGGTGACATTGGAAGCATCATTAAGATGCTTCGGTCTAGGAACTTGTTAAAACTTGAAAAATGTATTTTCTTCAAGAAAGAAATTGAATATTTGGGGCAAATTATTGCCGCAGATGGTATTAGATGTAAGAGTTCGGAGAAACTGCAGAATTGTAGGGCTCCTGTAAATGTGAAGGAGTTGCAGCGGTTTTTGGGACTAGTAAATTATTTTAGAAACTTCTTACCTAATATTGTAGAAATTGCAAACCCCCTGTACAGGCTTTGAGAAAAGACGTTGTTCATCATTAGGGCGACGAATGCCAAAAAAGTTTTGCTTCTATCAAATCTGCCCTGACTTCTGACACGGTTTTAAGACATTCTGACTACACGAAGGACTTCCACATACTTACGGACGCGTCTAATTTTGGAATTGGAGCCGTCTTGATGCAGGCCGAAGATTCAAACGATCAGGTTGTGCGTCCTGTAGCTTATTTTAGTAAAAGTCTAAATTCTAGTCCGAAAAGATATAGCACCACGAAGAAGGAATTTTTTGCGATGTATTTAGCTCTAAAATCTTTATAATATTTAATTACTGGATATCCTATCCATTTATATACGGATCACCGGCCCTTAGCGCCGGTTTTTGCAAAAAAACTCCCAGAAGATACAACTATGGCAAGGTGGTGTTTAAATGTTCATTCATTCGATCCTATTGTAAAATATTTACCTGGGAAACAGAATGTCGTAGCTGATTACTTAAGCAGACTACCTATAAACGATGATCAATTAACAATAAAAGAACTAAAGAGCTGTGAAGTTCTGCACTCCACGTTTGAATCAGAGGCATGTATCGTAGAGACTCGGTCTCAGACAAAATAGATCTGTCTAGACAGCCGGTCAATGACTCGTCGCATAGCGACAGTACTGACGCTTCTGACAAAGATAAGCAACCAAAACTGATTACGTACCGTCAGAGAAGCAAATCTCTTGGACTATAAAGGAATTTATCGACGAGCAAAAGCAAGACCCATTTTGCATGGAAGTTAGGGAAGCGCTACTTCATGATAGTGTGTCCAAAATTCCAGACCTACAGAGTTACTTAATTCTGAATGACATTTTGTACCGACGACGACGGATTGACAATCGACCTAGTACAATATTAACTGCAGTGGTACCAAATTCTCTAATGGGTAAGGCAATTTTAGCCATTCATTCGATGTACCACACAGATGATTTGCACACGTTGTTTAAATTTAAACTTAAATATTATAACCATTTGGAGAAAACAATTGTGAGGAAATTCGTCCGAGATTGTGAAGTTTGTAAATTACTTGAGGCACGACCCTCAGTGCCCATTAAAATTTTGACAGCGCCAATAGCGAAAGAACCTTTTGAGGTTGTTTCAATGGACTATCTTGGTCCCTTAAAGGTTACCGATAGTGGTAATAAATACATTTTAATAATTATTGCTCTTTTCTCTAGATTTTGCAAACTGTACGCGACGTCTAACCGTCGTACAGACACGGTAATTTCATGTTTAAGTAATTGTTTTAGCATATTTGGATTTCCCAAAAACTTTAATTTAGGAAAGCCAAATATGCTAAAACAATTACATTAGAGTTTAAATCAGTAGCGGTAAAGCAGTTTGCCAATATTCATGCTATCGCGAAAAAAGAAGTTCTGGCTTTTAGTCCTCATTCAAACGCTATAGTAGAGAGGAACAACAAAAAAATCACTAATTTGTTAAAATTGTACGTTAATTCTTTGCCTCATGCTGAGTGGGATCAGTGCCTGGAGGTGGTAGAAAATGCATTGAACAATGCATTAAACTCTACGTTCAATAGAGACACCTGTCCATTTTTCCAAAGTGAGAGTTTTGATACCGTAACTTACAGTTATGATGAAGAGGTAGATTTGGTTAATTTTCGAGCAAAAGAGGCAGCGCGTACTCTCGAAAATATTAGAAATTTGATATTGAATAACACTACGGAAAGAAACCTTTACAGGAATATCAAGCGTAAGGATAAGAACATCATTGTGGGTGACCGCGTCCTTTTGAGGAATCATGGGAAAAAAGATAAATTGGAACTCACTCGGTTAGGGCCGGGCGTGGTTCTGAAGGTCAAGCGTAATTGGACCGAAATTCAGATTGGTTCCAAAGTTCACAAAAGCAATTTGAACCATGCATTACCCTTACGCAGGGTTAAATAATGAGTTAAAACGAAAAGTCCATTTTTACTACATTTTCTTACGACTTACATTATTGACGTAGCGATGACTCGATAGGATACGATTTGATGTATAGGATTAATATACAGAATTAAAGTGTGTTACTAAACCTAGCGTTTTCATTATAGGTTGAGAGTTTTGCTGTGTTATTTGCGCTATCAACTTATATCTGTGTAACCTGCTTTCCCGTTTGCTTTTCCGTTATAATTCGTTATAACACGAATGTTTTAAGCGAAATTGTTTTATTAGGTTAAATTAGGTTAAGTATTGTACTTGAACTTCGAGGTTAAAAGAATGTATATATATATCACTGAGGTTGTCTCTAAGATGTCTTCACTAATCTTTGCAATTCATTTTTGATTTTGTATTGTGCTGTGCACATGCAACTCTAGGCGTGCAACCGCTTGGATGTTGTTGATGAATTAACAAATTAAACGGTGAGCGAATTCCTCGGTTGCTTGATGCAATCGCTGACATTGCAGTTCATCTCGTGAGACAGTCGGTCTTGGCGCTAAGGCGTAATTGAAATTGCTATTTTTACGTTTGCTTGGAATGTTTTGTCGTCAGCGCAAATAAATTGAATTTATACGGTGAATGGAAATTTCCCGACCGAAAGGCTGAACACAGTTTTCAATTTAAATACTTATCTGGCCGACGAGCAAGACGTGCTAATAACTTGTGTAAATTCATTGGGGGAAAAAACTTTGGTTCTATTTAGCTGTGCTCTGTCAAGCTACAGCTCTCTTGCTCAGGTTATTATGCTTCTGTGTTAAAGTAACTAATTGCGTATTATTGGGTTTATAATTTTTTTTCGGTCATGCTAATCGGTTCTGTTTCTGTTCCTTTTGCAGGATACTCAGGCCCGACATGGGAAATGCCCAGTAGACCGTCGATGTGGACACGCTGGTGTCCGCTCTCTCCGAACACAAAAATGATTTTGGAAATGACTGGCTACAAACGAGGGTGGATCTGCTGCCAGACCAACTGACAGACATCCTGGTGATGCTGATGGTGGTAGCGATCATGGCATTAGGCACCCTTGTCTACTACATAAAGAAGAATTTGGAGGTTCTCGCCGATCGCAATAGGAACGCCGACTTCCAACTGTGGCGGGGCGCACTGAGGCCGCCAAGATACAACAATGCTACCAATCAATCAGCGATCATGGCATTGCAGAGGTGTCGGTGTAATGAACATTGAACATAACGTTCGGCAGCAATGTAGTAATACTGGTGCAACAGCTTGGTTCAAGGTGGGCTGAGCGTTCGCAATGGCCCTGTTCCTCAGCTAATGTGCGGCCGGAAGTGTGATTTCGAAAATTAAATTGAAAATAAAATTGAAAATTAAATTGAAAATTCAATGTGCGGCATTGAAAATTAAATATCTACCCACGAAATGATTATTGAAATTAGTGAATTTTTATTGTAATACCGTTATTGGTCTATTTGAATGCAATTGTGTTCCATTTTAGCGGTAAGTCTTTTAATCGCTACTATAATCCTATAATCTTATAATCGTATGCTGTTATTATTAGTGTTGCGCAATTTTACAAACGTCCAGCAACGATGTGCAGAACGGTAAATTTGTCCGTGTTAAGAGGTCTACGGTGCCACGAATTCGATTTTAAGCAAGTGATGGGATGGTATTCTTGCTTATAATTCAAAATTGCTTGCGCTTAGTGTGTACCCTTGCGGGTTTATTTTTCTTTTTCGAATTTTTGGGATTTAGTTTTTTTAATTGCTCTATCATCGGTGTTTACTCAGGAAAAAATATGCCGTTTTTTTACCCTACCTCTGTCGTCGTTCTGACTTTCTTGTTGCGTGGTAAGTTGGTGCTGTGCTAGTGCTGACCGGTGGTAGCAGCTGGTATTTCGTTAATTTACAACTTGCCATTTTGTTCGCTGTTTTTTCAAGTAATAGTTATTAATCGTTTTTCTTTGCGCTTTTTGTGTAACCATGGTTGTGAGTTGGTGTAACCGGAAGAGTTTAAAAATTGAAAATGTGTTTTTCTTTCACTGCGTGTATTTGGGGTAATAACATTTTCCACGTCTCGCATGTTATATCGTTTCTAAATTTTTCGATGCAATTTTTAATGTTGTTAAATAATTTATTTTTTTGTGTACTCAACGTCGAAATTCAGTGTAACAAAATAAGTGGTAATTGCAAGTGTAAAACGTTAATGTGCTAATGAAAATAGCCATGTTATTATTATTATTGTGTTTCTTTGAGTTTATATTTCCATAGTTGTTTCAATTTCGAAAATGATTTTGCGTTTTATGACTATTTTTTTTATTTTTAGCTTTAACTAACTGTGCTCAGTGTTTTCAAACTCGATTTGGACGGTAAGATTGCTAATTAATTTCGTGATGAGTTTTAGTGCATGTTATTGGACCATGTGTCTGCTTACGCTAGAGTTGCTTACCTTTAGTTGTACCGAGTTGATTACATTTACATTCGAACAGGGCATTTTTATTTTTGTTCGCTTCAGCGGCCCTCGTTTTTTGCTTGTGTTGCCGAGTGTTATAAATAATTCTTGTGTTTTATATTTTTAATAAGTTGATTCAAATTCATTTGCCAATCTTAAATTTTAAACACGCATAAGAGGCTTAGAATACTTGCGTCAAGTAATAGTACTAAATTTGACCTAAGGTTTTCGTATTAATTTTGAACGAAGGGATAAAACAACTTGTATTTATGCTAGTGTATTTTCGGGTATGATTAATTCTCTTTGAGTTTTGAGAACATGTGAGGCGGAAACGAAATTTATTTTGGACCCCTTGTTTGAAGTTGAAATTTATTTTTTCTCGCCCGATTATTTTTTTATTTATTTATTATGGAGTACATTATTTTCTGAAAGGGGGGAAGTAATGTGCGGGCGCTTAATCTTACTTGCGTTCTCCCCCTACTTCGCGCTTCTCGCAGTCTATATAAGGCGCTGTCACTATTCTGTCTGTGCTCAATCGTCTTCGTTCCTCGCCTGTGCCTCACCTGCCACGGACTAATAGAGCATTCACCCAAGAATACCTCCAGCGTTTCATTGACCCGTACATCGATTCAGAGTGCGTCAGAAGCACAAATCTCATCGGCTCGTCTAAATTCTCCCCTGCAATGAAGTACGAGATTCACATGCGTAACTTCAGTAGACGGAAACTTCATCTTCTCATCCAGGAGGATGCTAATACAAATAGGAAGGGGGGTTGTGTTATGTACCTTAGTACATAACTGCGAAACTCCACCACCAAAAGTGTAAGAACGGTAAAACGTAGACCTTACGCCCGGTCGCACCCACGTCAAAGTTGCTCCACTCTGTGTGCGTGTGTTGCAGCGTTCGTGTGCGTGTAGGGTGCGTCATGTGCACTGGTCCAGAGTTGACCTCATTGCCAGAAGTAGCTGTATGGTCTGAGCATAATGAGTTACCAGATTTTGCAATGCAGTTAGGTTATGCACTTGCTAACAAAGAACTGCCAGCGGTCATTTAGAAATGGGCATGCAGAGTGTGAACTTATTTGCAATATGGAAGGAGTTCAATTCCCCGATCGTTTTAAATTACTGCTTTTAGCAGCGAAGGGTAAAGATCAGGAAAATGTAATGCGCATTAAAATTGCGATTAAAAGCCGCACTGAGTTATCCTGGATGAATGAATTCTCTCATAAAATGTTAGCTTGACTAGGCAAAACGAGAAGGACGCGATTATTAAACATACTGATATGGGCGTATAATTTTTCACTAAAATTTTAAAAGTTAATCAAATTCATTTGGCGTAAATATGCGTGAAAGGCATCTTACAGAACGCTTCAGCGCTTGAATACATTTAATTCATATTATAAAGAACGTGTTAGAATACTTTTATTTAATTGATATTAAAAAGAGTCTGGTAATTTCTCGAATTAACTGCATATTTATAATAGAAACTGAAAAGATTTGCACTGCTAACTATCCGTCGTGACATACGAACGATACATTATGAAATACGGTAGATTAGCAGTAACTGCTCTCATTTAGTCCAACTCATAATATAATGCCATTTAAGGCGCCTGTAACTTTTAAGTGTAAATTGAAACGTACAGTATTTTATTCCATTATTAAATGATACTTCTATGGCAAAACTAAACTGTAATTGTTTGCACTCAATTATGTCATGCAGCGACGTGTGGCAGCTGTTGAAGTGGGCGTAGTTCTTGGTGATGGTGACAAGCCGTTCACGTACACAGATTGGAGCAACTTTGACGTGGATGCTGCCCGGTCGCTCAGACGCCAATGTCACCAGATTTGGACGCCGCCCACCCCTCTCCCTCCACCTCCGGTGCGCTACAGCACCACCTCCACCTCCAAGCAGCTACAGGTTAAATTAATTTAGGTTAGGTTAAGTTAAGTTAAGTTAAGTTAAGTTAGGTTAAGAGGTTAGGTTAAGTTAGGTTAGGTTGGGTTAGGTTAGGCCAAGTTCAGTTAGTTTAAGGTTAAGTTAATAAAGTTTAAAAATGCCTGTTCTTCAGTGCCGACATGAAGGGTCGAATGGCCAAACAGTAGTGGTCGTTGTCATATCTTATATAATAATTTAATGCATGTTAAATTTGGTATTCTGCTGTACTATCCACTTACTAAGTACTTGTAGTATTTATAACGCAGTGATTAATAATAATTGTACAACGAACAGATAGATTAATAAACCTCAATGGTACTACATAGTTAAATAATTGGTGCGAATGTCAACTTCATGTAGCAACACGGAGGCGAAGGGAAAGGGGTGGGCGGTGTCTAAATCTGGCGAGATTGGCGTCTGTGCCGCCCGGGCGGTTTGTAATAAATCAATACGACGACAGCAAACAGCAAGTGAAGCGAACCCACAGCTTCGGAGGGAACAAACAGCAAGCTAAGCGAACCCACAGCTTCGGAGGGAACAAGCAGCAAGCTAAGCGTACCCACAGGTTCGGAGGGAAGGCGACGCCTGCGTGGCAACAGCCACACCGAGCAGCGGGCGAAAGATGCCTTATCTGAGCCAAATTCCTCAGGCTTGCCTGGCACCATAATAACAACGCCACGAAAAGCTGGATACCCTTATGAAGCAGCAGTCCGTCGACGGTTGAGCGCTCCCGACGGCAGGGCAGCCGTACAACAACGCAGCTACTATTTAAGCGTGTGCCAATGGTTAGACAGCATTCATTCTAGTACGAGAATTCGTCTCGTAAGGGTCTTTTTAGTGCCACCTTTTGACTTGATAATTTGAACTCAGCTGGCACTCTGAGTGAGTCTATGTGACTCCTGTGTAATTTAATACCGACGTATTCAATTCAACGTAAATACGAGACCCCTTTATTGTAATCGTCACCGCTGCTACCTCCGAGGTCACGTAACAAACAATTGTCATTTATTTTCTCATCCGTGTTTTGCTAGTCCTCATTAATCCCTTTTCATATGTGTTCATCCTTCGTTAAACATTAAATGTATTGCCATACTGAGATGTGTTTAAATATAACCAATACCACTGAAAAACTGACGATTCGTAGGTCAACCTTGAAAACGACCAATTAGGTAGGACAAACAGTATATTTGAGTAAAGAAGAAACGACGATCACTACACTCCTCGCGCCAATGCAGCAGCGAATTCTCCCCTAATCGTTACACATCGGTGACTTGTCGTCAGTGATTTCAGATTAGGATGAGACCAAAACTTGATGTATTCGCACACGAAAAGATAAAAGCGAGAAGCAAGCGAGCTTGAATTGATTAACATGAATTTATATTGGAGTGCACACACTGGAAGCGAGCAAGTGAGCGAGAAAGAAAAATCAAGATAGTCTGACGCGAGAAGAGGTCTCAAAGACGGATTCACGTTTCAGAGTTGCAGCGATAAGCCTCGGTCACAGGGCTGCCGAAATTGGTTCTTTCGTACAAATTTGGTACGATCTGCTAAACATGTCCCTTTGTTGTACATTTGGTTCAACGGTAGCTTAAAGCGCCAGACTTTGAAACGTTTTAAAGATATTTATAATTTATTGAAGAAATTATGTCCTACCAACAAATATTAACCTTATGAGAGTTTCATATAAATTATTTTCATATAAATGAGAGGTAAAGTAAACGGATATGTTTGAGAATATCAGCAAATTTACATGATCCTCATTCAAAAATGTATATTGCTTTCCTCACCTGCATTTTACTATTCGTAAATAAGCTCAATTTAGAATCCCAAGCTGAAACATTCAGAATTCATACATTAAATAATTCTAGTAAAACTGGAATGAAATTGTTATGAACAACTTCATTAATATAGATTTGTTGATTTCGAAAGATATTAGCAAAATAAATGATGGCAACGCCTCAAACTACGTCAATATAAATGATGTATATTTTGAGGTGTAGCTAGAGAAAGCATTCTTCTGATAAATGCCAACATTTGTGCACTTTTAAAGTGCACATTCGGTAACTCCTGATCCCAAAAAAAAATAGTTTAGGTTGAAAGTTCTTAACTTTTACGTATGTCTAACAAAACAAATGATGAAGCGTTTCCTGTCTCACGGTAAGTTCAGCAAGTTGGAACTATTAGAAACATCAGATCCAGTCGGTGTATTTGAAGGTAAATGTAAATCAACAATAACATTGGCAATACATTCCTCCAATCTCGTCAAAGAAGAGCAAGATGAAACGATTAATATGGAGTTGCGAGAACTGTCTGTTCAAGATACTCTTTTCAATACAGAAAAAGCACCTGAAAAGTTCTGGAACGCAGTATCGCAGAAAGTGCGGCGATCAGTACCCGCTGCTTTTCGAGTTCACGATGCAGCTTTTGTCACCGCCGCATTCTTCTGCTGCAGCTGAGAGAATTTTTTCGACCCTCAACAACATAAAAAATAGGAATTAAGGAAAACCAGCAACACTAAATGCATTAATGTGATCAAAATCGCAAATTTCAGGAAATTTCCCTGTTTTAGGGAAATTTTGGGTCCTTAAGGAAAAAGGGAAAAAATTCAAAAACTATATGAAAACAGGAAAAGGTTTCATTTTCATGTAAAATTACGTGTAAGCGTTTAGCCACTTGACATTTTGTGCTTAGCTACCTAGTATTTATAGTTTTTGACTCTTATCGGACTTGTTCGTAGTTCGATACACGTATTGTACGCGCGTGTATACACACAGACTTGAAACCGTCAGAGGTGCCACTGCGTCGAAGCCGCGTAGCGCCGATTCAACTTCACGTGACTCACGCTTCACCGAGTCACAGATCACAGTTGCTCAAGTCATTCTAATGATTGTAGGGAGTGGTAATTGACGCGACGCGCTTCAGTATAACTGGAATTTTCGAAGTGAATTAACGTAATACGTACAGCATGGATAACTGAAGCAGGGGGAATGAAACGCCACCATCAAAAGTAATTCGTAAACGCCTAATTCATTCTCAAAACTACCTAGAGAAGAGGGAAACTGAAATCAAATTCAAAGGGTGGCTCAGTAGAAGTAAAAAAGGAGCAGAATATTTTCATTGTTATATATGTCATGTATGTAGATAAAGAAGCTAACAAATTAGAGATTGAAAATCATGCGGGACGGAAAAAATACAAAAAGAATGCAGAAATTAAAAAAAAGAAAAGAAATGTTTTGGAGATGCACAGTGTCAGTGGATGAAGAAAAAATAAACAATAGAAGATAATGAAATTAGACTTGCTGCATTCCTATTTGAGCATTATCTTCCACATTCTGTTGTTGAAGTCCCAGTTGTGAAAGTAGCTTGTCCTGATCCGGAGATTGCGAAAGGCCTCAAATGTGGTAGGACTAATGTATTGCAATTATGAATACTCTTCTAGGAGGCGAAGTGCGTGATAATATTTATGAGCTCTTGAAGAATCATTATTTTCCAATGATAATGGATGAATAAACAGATAAACAAAGTACCAAGCATTCAACATTGGTGACAAGGGTTGTAACAAAAGATGTTAATGATCCATTTGTGACTATCATCCCACTCATTAGTGCTACACCAACAGGCTGGCATGAAAAAAATTCAAGAGCTATTCACTGAAATAGGTATACTCTATAAAAGGAATATGATTGTATGTAAGAATGTAAGTATAAAGAGTCTACAAAGCCGGGAAATTTTTAGTCAAAAAGGGTTATTTTGATCCCCAAAACAGGGAAATTTTGATTAAACCATGTGACAACCCTATTGCTCGGTCAGTGCCATGGTAGACTAAGGGTACCCGCACACGAGCAACTTTTAATTGTCAATTACCACAACTAAAAAATTGTCCAAAATAGAAAGCATGCATTTCTATGGCTGCCCGCACACGGGCAATTTCTCGTGAGGCGACAACAAAAACTTTTGAGGTGGTTGCGACCGGATCAATTTCTCCGACAAATTAACAGCTGTCGGCAACTGTTGCAGGCGATAGAGAACGTTATTGCTAATTGGAGCTCACACACGGACAACTTTTAGTTGCCGCCACCCATCGCCCAGCCGGTCGTAGGTTGGCATATCGGCTTCGTTAACTCCAGATTTTTGCGAATGTGACTTGTTTTGAGGCAGTATGGTGCATAAATAAACTGTAAAGCGTTTAATCTATTCTAAAATAGCTCCGCGAAACCATCGATTTCACACCTAAATAAAAAATTCATTATATTAAAGAAAAAAAGAGCCTGTGTTCGGCAGTTTCATGTTAATTATATACTCAATACTGGGATGGCATGAGTAGTAAGCACAGTACCAATCAGGGCACAATTCACCCCAATTAGCTTATAATTGAAATTATTTAAAAAACAATTTCAAAAAAGATTTATTCATTGATAAATTTTTGACTTTTCTATAACCAGAAATCAGTTACACAAACGACCAAGTATCTTTTAGATATAAATTTCAATTTTCTTTATCTACCTGTATTTTAACATACGAAATTAATTGTACTCTGTTCGGGAGCATTTCAGAAATCCATGTTTTTTTTAGTTCAAGGGTTCAACGGTGTCTCGTCTCAAAGTATTCTCTAACGATATTAATCTGTTTTTTATATCAGCGTAATCATCCTCCAATTTCTGTGATGACTGTTTCAATTTTTCTATTCCATTTGTATTTATGATTGTTTCTCTATCCTGTTCATGAAGATTATTTCTAAAAGTTTCAATGTATGAACTCATGTCGTTGAATACTCTCTCGAGATTTGCATAGTCTAATTTCATATTTTGTATTACCTCTTCTTCCAACATCTTTATCTCATTTTTCAAAAAGTCTGTATGTTCTAAAGTACCTGTTCGAATCACCTCTATTTTTTCCTCAGATATTCTACTATGTTCATCAATATTTGTCATAATTTCACTGAGTTTTTCTTGAAAACCTGTAGTATTCTCATCTATAGATGCTTGGATAGAATCACTTCTGAACTGATAATTTTCATTGATAAGATTTTCTCTTACCTCTATATATTTTCTGAGATGAAGCCTCAAATTTTCCAAAACTTCGTCAACATATTTTTTATTCGTAGCGTCAAATTCTTCGATTGGAAAATAAATATTTGCAAGTCTTCTATTATTTAAATCGAAATTTTGATCTTCATCAAGATATTTAAAACCTATTCCAGGAGGTCCTGGTTGTGAAGAGAAAAATGATATTTTTCCTTGTTGTCCAAAAATATTTACGCCTATAATTTTTTATACATAGAATTTTCAATTCTCTAAATTTTCTCCAACTCTCATAGATATCAAATTGTTTACTCGGTCACTCAAACTTTCCACTTCCTGGTTTAATTTTACATTTTTATCAGTTTCATTCTGAAGCATTAATTTGAACTGACTGATTTCATTCTGATTTGAAATAATGTCTCTTGAAAACTCCTGGAAAAGACTTTCTACATTACTCAAGTTCTTAGCTAGTTGTTCTATTTTTCTTAATGGGACTGACTCTGCTCGTAATTCCATTATAATTTTGTTAAGATCATTGAATTTTTCTTCGCTAGATGAGGTTATGGTTGACTCTAAATTTTTCAGCTTATTATCAACTTCAACAAACGAGGGTGTTAAGGCTACTGTTCTTTCCATAACAAAAAGGTTTCTATCACTTAATTCAGTTAGATGTGCCTCTGAGCTTTTACTTTTTTCTTCAACAGTATTGTTCAGTGTTGATTCTAAACACTTCAGCTTTTCTTCAATTTGATCATGAATACAACATTAATTATACTAATTTCTTGTTCTTCATCTTTATTACTTACTAATTTGTTCTTTGAATCAATTTGATCATTAATTTTAGTTTCTAAAGTCTTCAGCTTTTCATCTATTTGATTTTGTATAACTGACTCTTGACTCTTAAAATTCTCTTGAATCTCAGGAATTTTGACATCAATCAAATTGGTTATCTTAGAGTCCACAACCTCAAATTTAGCTTCAACTCCTTTAATCTGATCGGTTAATGCTGACTCTTTAACTAACAGCTTTTCATCAATTCTAGTTTCAATACCTGACTGTAGACTCTTCAATTTGTCCCCAATCTCAGGAATTTTTACGTCTGTTAGGTTGATTATGTT